>JAPFRF010000021.1:5845046-6537546 GCA_029282475.1 Phrynocephalus forsythii | reverse complement strand
TTCTGGGCCGGAATGAGAGAGGTTGACTTGGCAACCCTTTCCACAGGCCTAGCCAACGGCGCAGGTCCGCATCTCTTCCTGTCACAAGCCCAGCAGAGGCGAAGGGGGGGGGGGAGACACCTTCTTCTGGGATGGTGAGCGCCCTTGTAAAGGTTGGGTTTTTCGAAACCAGTATTGATCTGATCCACTACCATACTCTAATAATAATAATAATAATAATAATAATAATAATAATAATAATAATAATAATAATAATAATAATAATAATAATAATAATAATAATAATAATAATAATAATAAACTATGCTGGATTTTGTATTACAAATCATTAGTTGAACCTGTGGTTAATAATAATAATAATAATAATAATAATAATAATAATAATAATAATAATAATAATAATAATAAAATCATTAGTCCTAAATGCTTGGGAAGGGTTCGACTAGTGATTTGTAATACAAAATCCAGCGTAGTCTGCTGTGTGATAATTTGATGATGATAATAATAATAATAATAATAATAATAATAATAATAATAATAATAATAATAATAATAATAATAATAATAATAATAATAATAATAATAATAATACAAGTAGTCCTAAATGCTTGGGAAGGGTTCGACTAGTGATTTGTAATACAAAATCCAGCGTAGTCTGCTGTGTGATAATTTGATGATGATGATAATAATAATAATAATAATAATAATAATAATAATAATAATAATAATAATAATAATAATAATAATAATAATAATAATTGGGAGGGCGATGAATCACGGGCTGCGATCCACGTTAAGGAGCCTGAGCGTCAAAAATAAATAAATAAATAAATAAATAAATAGATAGATTCTGCCCGGATCGCTGCCCCTGCTGCAACCCCTACCCTTCCCTTGCCCAGAGGTCTGCTCGTGAGTAAGCGGCCTCTGGGGCATATGTGTGTGTGTGTGTGCGCGCTCTCTCTCTCTCCCCCTGGTGCCCCAGCGGCCAAGGGATGCCCACCGGCGTCCCCGTCCCCGGGAGGGGTCTCCCCATCCCACCCCACCGCCTCCTCCTCCTCCTCCTCCTCCGGCCCCGCGCGCGCGCTCCGGGCCGCGCTCACCTCCTCGGCCTGCTTCCGCAGCGCCTTCTCGCGCTCGTACTGGGTGAGGAGCTGCTCGTTGTCCTCGCGGAGCAGCTCCAGCTCCACCTCGTGCTCCTGGTTGTCGGTGAGCACCGAGTCGAGGTTCTCCAGCACCGTCACCACCAACGGCATCAGCTCCTTGACCACCTCCTCGTCGTAGCAGCGGATGAGGCGCTCGAACTCGCGGTAGATGCTGTTGGCCAGGCCCGAGACGCGCTCCGACATCACCGAGCCCGAGCAGTAGTCGTCGCCCCCGTAGCCCCCCACCACGCCATCGTCCAGCTGGATCTCCAGCATCTTGGCCGCACGATGCCTGCGCAACCCGCCCGGAGCCCGCCTTGCCTTTTGCCCGGGCGCTTCACCTGCTCCCTGCGCCGCCGGATGCGTGCCCAAGGCAGGGCTCAAGGATGCTGCTGCTGCTGCTGCTGCTGCTGCCGCCGCCGCCGGTGATGATGGTGTTGATGATGATGATGATGATGATGATGATGCTGACGCCGCCGGCGGCCCTGCTCCCGCGTCAGTCTCCTCTCCCGGCTCTGCCCACCCACCCGCGCAGCCCTCCCTTGCCCTGCGCCACTGGCCACTCCCGGCGCTCGGCCGTGCGCGCACAGGCGCACCAGCGCCAGGGACGCGGGGTGGGGGGCAGGCAGGGAGGCAGGCGGGCGCCTTTCCCCGGCCGGGGCTGGAAGGGATCGGGAGCCGGGGGGAGAGAGAGAGAGAGAGAGAGAGAAGGTCTGTTTACAACCGGATCCCCGGTGCGCATCCCTTCCTTCCCCGCGGTCAACCGGGGTGGGGTGGGGTGGGGTGTCGCTCTCATTTCTTGCCGTGCGCGCATCCATGGGCGCGCCCCCCTCCCCGACGATGGTGCCTGGCGTTGGCAAGCATGACTCTCTTCCGAAAATCAAGGCTAGAGAACTATTCTTTACTACTCCCCGATATCGATGCAACCAATATGGATTTGACCAAACTCCGGGAGGCAGTGGAAGATAGGGAGATGGGAAGATAGGAAGAAGATAGCCAGCTCTGGTCCATGGGGTCACAAAGAGTCAGACAGGACTGAAGGACTGAACAACAACAACTTTAAAAAAATGTTGTTGTTAACTAAAGGATCAGTATCTCTATAATTGAAGCAAAAGAAGGTGGGGAGCCTTATAGCCATCACAAAAAAACAAACAAAATACAGGTCTAGACTGGGTGATACCTTTCTGCTACTAGTAAAATAGCAAAAAAGTTGTCAATATTTTGAGGGCAAGATCCTCTTTTTCAAAGCTGCTGTACCAAAAGTTCATGCATTATCTATCTTATATGATACCTCAGTAATTGTTTCATTCATTATAAATATGGTTACTGTTATAGTTCCCCAGCTGTGCTGCAAATAAGCTAGGGAACTGGAATTTACATCTGAATTACGCTATTATTAAGCTATATGCCGGTTGTAGAATTTTCACCATTTGAAATAACCAAGGTGTTAAGATCTCCTTAAGGTGTCCAGACTTTGGCCTTCCAGATGTTTTGGACCACAATTCCCACTGTCCTTTATCATTGGAAATACAGGCTTTGAATTCTGGGAGTTGTGGTCCAAAACATCTGGAGGGCCCAAGTTTGGACACCCCTGGTTAAGCCCACTAAACCTTCAACCTCAAGGGCCCCTCTAAGTTTGTATGGGTGAATGTCAGATCCAAATTTCTTTTCCCAATGTATTCTGTATATACCCACCAAGAGAAGAGAGGACTCCCTGGAAAAGTCCCTGATGCTGGGAAAAATCGAAGGCAAAAGGAAAAGAGGACGACAGAGAATGAGATGGTTGGACGGTGTCATCGATGCAACCAAAATGAATTTGACAAAACTCCGGGAGGCAGTGGAGGATAGGAAGGCCTGGCGAGCTCTGGTCCATGGGGTCACAAAGAGTCGGACATGACTGAACGACTGAACAACAACAACACCCACCAAAGTCCCTGGAAAAGGTGCCTGCAAGGTGTAGCGCTAGAGGCAGCGGTGCCAGGAGTGACCAATGGCTGCGCAAGGCAAAGGAGGCCTGCTTGGGTGGGCAGAGCCAAAAAGGCAGCAAAATCATGTTATGCAGCATGCCATTCTGGCACCATATGGGGCTTGGCCCAAAATCCAGAGGCATACTTCCACTAGATGCATACTTTCACAGTCAACAGCCCTCCTTTCCTTGGGTACCATCCGGTGCACTGGAGAAGGCTATACTGCACAGCATAAACATGATTTTTACTTATTAGCCCGACAATAATAATACACTATTTTATGTCACTTTAATGTCAATTTTACTTACTTTTATTTTGTTTTTTATGTTACTGTCTTTTATGTTTATTTCATTGTATGAACTATTTGAGTGTATTAATTGTTTTAAACCGCCCAGAGTGACCTCGCTGCCAGATGGGCGGTATAAAAATCCAATAAATAAATAAATAAATAAATAAATAAATAAATTTTCTAGACAGAATGGAACGACATGGGCTTTTAGCTCACTCTTTGGTTCACTCCACGGATGGTGCTGGTTCACTTCTAAAGACAGTGATCAAATGATGTATTTGGTGAAGCAAACAAGCCAGCTACCCTACCAGCACCTTTCTGGACCCTACTTAGGGGCTTCTGGTTTTTGTTTGTTTGTTTAGCGTGGATAAGCGAATCAGTAGATACAGGGGTCCTTCTGTATATACCGTCTCCAGCACTCCTTATAACAAAAGTCTTTTACTGACATATATTTCATTATTCTTTTATAACACATTTTGCTCCACTCTTCTCTTTTAATTTCTTTATTCATATCTTTTTGCCATATCTCTTTTAACCTGTTCTCTTTACATTCCCCTTGTATTAATAGTTTTTATATGTCCCTTACCAATCCTTTTCAAGTTTCTTTCTTCTTTGTTTTGCTTCTCTTTTCTACACTATCTTCAACTTTGTTTATTTTTCTATATATCCTACTGGTTTTCCATTCACTAGTGGGATTCCATCCATAATATTTAAATAACCCATTTCTCCTCCTAGGTTCTCTTTTATATTTTCTCTATTTTACAGTATATTTGTTTCAACCAGCCCTGTAAACTTGTAAGTCCTTTATCTAATAATATCTTAATTAATTTGCCTTTTAAATTATCTGGGTGGGGGAAATATTTCTCTTACTTGAATCAAAGGTGATACTGGTGGGTTTAATTTGCCCCTCTATTTATTCCAGCACTCCATCACATTTTTCCAAAATAGATTACCTATATTTCTCAACTCCTCTTCAATATTTTTATTAAAGAACATATTTTCATCATGTTCTCCTTCCCCAAACTTTCTAAATCTTTCCAAATTAAATTATCATTTCTCACAATTATATCTGGAATATGTCTTCAATGGTTTTGTTATTTCTGACTGTTACTGAGTTTTCCCTGCAGGCATCACAGCTGTAACTAGGGCAGGGCAGTTGGGAAATATTTAAAGTGCAAAAATTTGCTGCCAGACATATTTGCTGCCGGGGGGGAATGAGCAGATGCCCCCGAATGCTTGTAACCCTTCCATCTTCTCCCTGCTTGGCAGAAAGAAACACAAAACAAGCAGATTTATCATAGAACCGAGATGACATTTGACTCCAGTGAAGTCCGGTCATGCAGACACTAAAGATTCTAATTTATGTCCAAGAAGATGTCAGGAAATAGGTTCTCATTTCAATATGTGACGGGAATGTGAGGATATATTGAAATATTGGAGTCTGGTCTTTGAGGAAATACATGAAATACCACCATTAAATACAGATGTTGGCCCTGTGATAGCTCTTTTATCAGAGTAAGCAGCAGTAGAGCTGGGCAATGGAAGAATGAATTCTAGGTTTGTTAACAGCAGCAAGTTTGATAATAGCACGGAATTGGAAATTTAGGCATGTTTTCTATTTAAAAGGTATTAAAAAGTTTGCTGTAGAGATTTCAGTGATATATTGACATGTACTGTGAGTGATAAAAAGAGATTGATACATAAGAGTACTGTCGCTTTATTGAAAGAGGGAAATTTATTGAGGTTGGTTTTTCTTTTAAAGGAGGGGTTGTGTACCTTTCGCAAAAATTTTGGAAGGGGAATGAAGCTGGGGATCCTTAGTAAAGGGAAACTTGGTTATCCCTCTAGATCAGTGGTTCTCAACCTGTGGGTCCCAAGATGTTCCTGGACTGCAACTCCCAGAAGTCTCCATCACTAGCTGAGCAGGCCAGGATTTCTGGGAGTTGCAGTCCAGGAACATCAGGGGACTCACAAGTTGAGAACCACTGCTCTAGATGGTCCCAATAGTGGAAATAAATGCTATTTCTTTTGTATTGTTTTGTCATTTTTGTGTTTTTGGTTAGTTGTGTCTTGGATCTATGTAGATTACAAACATAGTCCCTTTCCCTCTTAAATCTAAATTTACTCACTTCAAGCTTCTACATTGGTTTTAATTTTGCCTTCAATATAATCTGGTTTCTCCTACCTTAAATTTCCACAGTCTCCTTCCCACTCCAGCCTTCCTCATTATATTCCTTTTCTCTGCTACTTGCAGCATTACATGGTAGTAGAAGTTTCCACTTGTGAAGAAGGGAGTGTTGGCTTCTTTTTAACATGAAGTAAAGTCTGTGAAGATTGAAAGCAAATTTAAAGAGATTAACTTTCTCCCCCCCCCCTTGCATAGAAAACAGTGTGCTTTTTAAAAGGAGTTTGTGAGGATTGTTAAAACACGCAGAGAGAAGCAGAGGTGATGGGGAGAACTTCCACCCTCTGGTTTAGACAGTCATCCCTCCTCCTGTTGAGTTTTAATTGTATAGGAATTCATTGGGACAAACAAATCTGGAAAGACCCCGGCTACTAAAAATAATCCCTACCCAAATGAAGCAGTATAATCCTAAAATAGGAAAGAGATTAGACGGGATTGGTTAGGGTCCTCCATACCATGAAGTGGACTCTTGAAACTAATTCAAGTGAAATGACAAGTGAAGCCCCACTTAAATCCATAGGATAGCCACTAAAACGAAGCATGCTGCTCATATACCACTCCATATCACTTAAAGCACTCTCTGGGTGATGTATGAATTAGTTATGCGGGCTAAACATTATCCTCCACCCCACGAGGTGGGTACTTGTGGTGTAGTGCTTAAATGCCTGTATTGCTGCTAAAACTGTGCTCACGACCTGGGGTTCAATCCCAGATAGCCAGCTCATGGTTGACTCAGCCTTCCATCCTTCCGAGGTCGGTAAACTGAGTACCCAGCTAGCTGGGAGGGGGGGGAGCAATGTGTAGCCTTCATACTGTAATTAAACTGTAAACAGCCCAGAGAGTACTTGAAGTGATATGGGGCGGTATATAAACAGAACACTTTGCTTTGCTTTGCTTTGCTTTGCTTTTACTCGGTTTTTCTGACCTCGGAAGGATGGAAGGCTGAGTCCACCTTGAGCTTGGGATTGAGCCCTGATTCATCAGTACAGTTTTGGCTGCAGTTCAGCAGCTTTAACCACTGCTCCATAGATCTCCTCGTCGGAACCCCAGTCTGATGGCTCTGCTTGATTCATCCCACTTTAGATGACCCTACTAGGAATCTAGGCTCCTCAAGGAATAGAGCTGCCTTGGGGTAACATCCCTTTTTTTCACGACACACTGCAACCTCCCTGCCACATGAAGTTGTGTCTCCTGGAGGATATATAAGAGAAATATTTTCTGCAGTTGTTGCTCAGCTGTTTCCCATTATCCCACCCCCACAAGTACCTTCCTGATATCAGAGAACCTGCAGTAAAACTCGCTGAAAAGAAAATGAAGATGGAGAAAGGAGAAGAATGAGCAGTTGCAGAAGGGGTTAAACACATCTGTCTCTTTCTAGGATTCATATTTCCATAATGAACGTGCATTTTGGAGACTGGCAGAGCTGTATGGCATGCATTGACTATATTCCTTATTCGTATGCACAGCAAAAACAATAAAATACTGTATACTTTAAAAAAAATGTTCAGAACAAACAGTAAATGAAAGATCACATAACAAAGAATCACAGAATCTTCTCCGGTATGAATGTCAGATTTCACATTGCCCATAGGTTCAGGGTTACGCTACATAATCCATTTCACTAGCTTCTTAATGGCTAATCAATTAGGCATTAGAGAGGTTTGGGTAGGGTTGTAATATGAGCTTCCGCGTTCTGATGAGGGAGAAAGGAATGAACAAGGAGACAAAAGCTTCCAGGAAACCTCAAGGGAAGATCTTTTTCTTGCTCATAATAGAGCTATAAAACAACAACAACCCAAAACTGTTTGTTCAAGGCCATGGATGACTCTGCCAAGATCTCTGCAGAGCAGATTTCTCAGGACTCCGGGTTTAGGCCTGAAGATGTTCGTCAAATGTTTCTTTATTACGTTTATCTTTAAAAGGATAGTAGGATATGTTTCTTGCTCCTTTCAAGGGCCCAACAAAAGCATATTGTTGGATGTCAATTTCCATTGTCTTTGTTCACTGAAGCTGGGGTCTCAAGGTCGCCCAAGAATAACATATTGCTGCAGGAGGCTGTTTATTCCTAAAATACACACGAGTTGGATCTCATTAGGGATGAGGATTCAAGTCACATGAGCCACTGCTGAGTTGGGCCTAAGCCGCACCAGCAACTGGGGGTGGTGGTGTGTGTGTGGGGGTTAAATGACTTGGTCTTGACTACAACTTGGAACCATTTTTTCTGTTAATGAAGGATGACCCTAAAGCCAGATGAAGCCTTGTGACATTCACCGGAAGATGCAGGAGAGGCAGGCAAAAAATGGCACATGGTGGTCGAGGAGGTAATGACGGGAAGGGAGGGTTTTTTGGTGAGAGTAGGGGCGGAAGGGTGAGGGAAGATGAGACAGGAAGGGCAGATATGACCTTAAGTAGGTGGTTTGCAAGCCTCAGACCTCCTACACAAACACCACAGAGAATCCCCCAGTCTTTCCCCCCGTCCATCTTTAATAGGGACTCAGACTAAATAGCAAAGACTTGGACTCAGGACTCAGACCCAAAGACTCTTTGACATCCCTGGATCTTACGTTATACTAAAAATGAAAGCAGCAGCTGATACCCCATGGCCAACACTGGGCTCCATTCTGGGCTGTTCCTTTCACCCCAAGAACAAGGGTACTGATATCCCTGAGTAAACATCTGCATTATGCTATATCTATGACATTGTGAGATCTTCCTGCTCCTAGCACTTCTTCTCAATAAATAGCTTGACTTATGACCATCCAAGATTATTGCTTGGAGTTCGCCAGGAGGGGTGGAACTGACTGTATTAATGCAAAGACCCTTCAGTTGTTGCTTAGATCTTATCCATGCAAGCCTTCCAAGGAGCAACGGGAGAGCATTTCTTCCTAGCAGGTTGGACAGCTCCTTCGCTGCCTTATCCGTCTTGCATTTCATGCTCTGCTGGACAGCTCTGCTGGAGAGCTCTGACGCCTGGCTGGCAGATGGGCCATTACTTCTCCAAACAAATCATAGAATCATGGCGTGGTGGAGTTGGCCATCGAGTCCAAACCCCTGCTCAAGTTTGGAATCCCAATCAAAGCAGAACTGACAGATGGTTGTCCAATTTAATGCCTCGGTAGTAGTTTCAGCACTGGAGATCTCACCACCTTCTGAGGTCATTGGTTGCTTTGTTGTACTACTCTAACAGTTAAGAGGTTTTTCCTGATATTCAGTCTAAATCTGTCTTTCTGTAGCTTGAGCCTATTGCTATGTGCCTCTATGGTATAAATAACTACCTTTCAAGTATTTGTCTAGTGCTATCATATCTCCCCAGCCTGAATATTGAGAGGAAGATGCTTTTTGCCTGCAGCCACATTGACTGAAAAAAATAAAGCGTGCAGTAGGGACTTGGCACTTCTTTTTTTTGTGGGATTTCACAAAGCTTGTGTGGAAACAAGCAATTATGTAGCCATAGAAGGAAGATATGACCTAATCCGATTTGTGCTCTCTCTGTCCATCATTTATAATTAGGAAACAGCCCAGAGGGAAGTCATTGTATCTGCAGCAGCTGTTTCTCCTCCTGCTGCTAGTTTGGTTTAGGGTCTGGCCATGCATGAAGTCATCACTCCGAATAAACCTATAGATCACTGGACAGTTAGTGTCTTGGTCCCGAAGGAAGTCATATCTGAGCAGAGATAATTCCCAAGAACATTTTATTTTATTTTATTGTGTGAGAAAATCATAAGAAAAGGTGAGAAGAAGTATACAGTAATTCAAAAAGGTGTACAGATGTAAAATAAAACGTGCCAAAGGTTCACCACTGATGCTATAGGAGGACTCCATGTGTCTACCAGAAAGAGTGAGGGTCTGTTGACATGATCTTTTCCCATTTGCTAGCAAACGTGTCAAGAGCAGACTGTCAATTTCTACCCGACAATCAGAGAACTGATTAACACTTTTGATATGGTGTGCAAAGAAAGTCTACGAAAAACTGTTGAAGAACTGTGGATATCTCCTGAGAAATCCACACATGACATCCAAGAAGTCTGTGATGGCAGACAAGCTCATGACAGCTGATCCCTTTCCTGTTTCAGTATAAAACAAGGCTGTGATCCAGGGGTATTTTTAGCCCAAGTTTTCTGTTATGCTCTCATATGTAACTTCTATGGACTATTTGGCTCAGCCCAATGATGCGTAGGGAAATCCTAGGAAAGGTGTGTGTATGGTTCAGGATATGAGAGTCTGGCTACATGTAAGGGGGGAACACTCTATTTGAATTGGTTTTAGGGTGTTTGAAATCAATTTGTTTTTAAATTGCACATGGAACCATGGACTTTTTGCCAGGGAAATGTATTTTTTTGATTGAAAAATGAGGTACAGTATTTTACTTGGCTACAAGTGGATCGTTTATTTGAACTCACCGGAGCAATTGGTTTGTTTTTAATTATTTTAGCATAGGTGGATGCCTTTGTCACTGTAAATTGTGTCTGTGGGGTTTGCCACTCACTGGTGTGCCTTTCTGTCCCCTCTCTTTCTCCACACCTTATGTGTGTATTGGTTCTTTTAGGGATCTACCTGCTTCACAAGACTAGTCAATGTATCTGGCCAGGGTTTTTTTGGGGGGGGGGTCAGGGGAACACTCACTCTCTGTCTCCTTCCTTTTTTCTGTTTGTCATTCTGCAATATCTATGTCAAACTGCAAGAAATAAAATAAAATATAATTAAAAATAACACCACAGCAGCAGTAACTAATGGCTGTGAGAGGATGCCAGCATGAGGGCAAATGGATGGAAGACAAATTTATTTATTTTATTTATTTTAGAGTATCTTTACCCAGCCTTTCCCCTTGGAAAAGGACCCAAGGTGGCTTGTAGTGATGAGGGACAATATATAGCTCAGTAAAATTAAGACATATTCTAGCATTGAGAACAGGTAATTGAGAGACATCTTACAGCAATAAAAGACAATGTTACCTTAAACCTTCAAGAGAACACTAGCAGTTAAAGAGAGAGTAAAAATGCCATGTAACAGTTTTGAGTGATGGAAACTAACACTGAAAACACAGCGAAAGTGCAATCACACAAGGTTATAAGTGGTTATAAACACAAAGTCTATGTGATCATGTATGGTAGATTCATATAAAAGACACATATAGGTAGACTTAAATGCAATGATCCTAAAAGCCCAGATCTCTCCCTCCACCAATATACAACATAGTTTAAAAGCCAATTAAAAGTTTTTTGAAGAGGATGTACATACCAGTCCCAAAACTAAATGACTACCACATGACTTTATATATGGATACAATATACAAAGAATTCTCGCTCTGTTCTTTGCTGACTACGACTTTGGTCTGAAAATCATAACTGATAAGACAGTGGTGATACACCAACCTACTTATAAGGAAGCAGTTCTGAAGGCAGAGGAGAAGTTCACGTATCTCGGCAGCACTGCCTCGTGCTGTGTTCTCAGAGACAATGAAATATAGTAACTTTGCAAATCGCTAAAGCCACCACTGGCTTCAGAATAATGTGAACTGCTGTGCAGAATCAATATGGAATCAATCTTTCTGTTAAGCAGAATATGTAGAAAGCTGTTGTTCTACCCTCTCTATTTTATGAGGTGCAGACATGGATGTCTGTCAACAGCATGCAAAATATATATACTGTATATATATACCCCAACCCTCAGTCGTTTTTATTTTACCTGTCTTTGGAGAATTCTCAACGTCAAAAGACAGGATAAAGTTCCAGACATTGAAGTTTTGGAGACAACGCAGGTGACAAGTATTTTTACGGTGTCTTCTTGAAGGTGTATTCTTTTACGGTCATGACCAACAGCAATTTCAATTATAAGCAGCAGTGGCGATAGTATGGAATCTTGTTACAATCCAACCACTGCAAAAAAACTGGTAGAGAGGTCAGCTGAACATTGTACATGCTGCTGGTGTTCTTGTATAGCATTTTGAGCCGCTCAACCAGTAGTTCTGGTACGATGGTTATGGAGGGCATACCAAGATCAACTGAAGTGGGACACAGTCAAATGCTTTCTCCAGGTCTAGGAATGCAGTGTGCACAATCTAAGGAGGATTGTGTTGAGGGGAAGAAATTGTGGGTCCAAATGTGGATTAAAAAGCATATATGCCGCAGGTTAAGTCTTTTAAAACTAAGATCATTGGTTGAAAAAGTACGCCTTTTTAAAGGCTGTAAATATTCTGAAAAAAAACTGAGCATTGACTGCAAAGGGGAAGGGGATAATTGGCTTCTTGCACCCTCTAGTCCAGTATTCTCAACCTGTGGGTCCCCAGATGGTCCTGGACTGCAACTCCTAGAAATCCAGGCCAGCTCAGCTAGTGATGAAGACTTCTGGGAGTTGCAGTCCAGGAACATCTGGGGACCCACAGGTTGAGAAGCACTGTTCTAGACCAATGGTGGCGAACCTTCAGCCCTCCAGATGTTTTGGGCCACAACTCCCAGAATTCCAAGCCTGTATTGCCAATGGCAGAGGACTGTGGAATTTGTGGTCCAAAACTTCTGGAGTGCTGAAAGTTTCGCCACCACTGCTCTAGAACAGTGGTTCTCAACCTGTGGGTCCCCAGATGTTCCTGGACCGCAACTCCCAGAAATCCTAGCCAGCTCAGCTTGTAGTGAAGGCTTCTGGGAGTTGCAGTCCAGGAACATCTGGGGACCCACAGGTTGAGAACCACTGCTCTAGAAGACCCCCACAGTGAGTGGTGAAGCCTTCTGGAGGCTGTAGTCCAGGAACATCTGGGCGTCCCAAGGATGGAACCACCGCTCGAAGCACAAGAGGCAGTGCTATGAAACACAAGTGGCCTCAAAACAGCCTTGTGACTCTGCAAAGTTGCATCTTTGGGTCTTTTGATTTCCAATAGTGCGTTGGCCTGAGGGAAAATGGGGGACCTAAAACAGACTTTGGCTGAGGCGCTGGCAGAGCCATGTTTTTTTTTCTCCCTCGCTCTCTAGGGGGCGCTCCTTCCCCTTCAGGTCAGGGCGTGTCGGTCGGGGCGGGGCTTCTCCGGGGAGGGGGCGGAGTTGGGCGTCCATGACAGGCGCCGTGGGCGGGGCTTGCGGCGGGGAAGGAGACAAAGGGAGGCGCCGCGCGGGGCGGGGCGTTCAGTGTCTCTGCGGGAGGGACGGACGGAGCGTCCGAGGGGCCCCTGCGCCGGAAGTCGGAGGACCGGGAAACCGGAAGTGGAGCCATGGCAGAGCGGGCGGCCGAAAAAGGTGAGCCCGCTTGTCATGTGACCGCCTTTTGGTCACGTGGCGGGCGAAACTTGCCCTGTTCTGGTGTGTGTTTTGCTCCTTGGCGCCTCTTCACATTTATTTTCCAATTATTATTTTTTTTTTTGGAATTTATTCTTTTCCTCTTATTATATTTCCAAACACGCCCCGTTTGCAGACATTTAGAAGCCGTTCTTTTCCTGTGTGGCTAAAAAACAGGGCCAGGGTTGAGTCCTTGATTCTTGGTGAGCCCCAGTCTGGGAAGAAAAAAATCCTAGCATGGCATTTAATTTTCTGAAGTGAAAGGCGGCGCATGTTTTGCAGCACCTCTTTTGGACACAGCCTGGCTAATTCAGAGGGGCGGGTGACGTTGCAGCCCCTTGGTCTTTGCATATAGAGGAGTCCTTATTTTTAAAATTTATTTTATGGAATGTGAGTAGTTTTTGTAGCACCCCCCCCCACACACACACACACTGGCCCCAATAGAGTCTTATGGTTCTGTTTCGTTTCAGATTTGTGATTATTTTTTTATTTTATTTTTATACCGCCCGTCTTCCGGGGGAACTTCGGGCGATTAACAATAGGATTAAAACAACAATACAACACAAAATAAAGGGAAAATAAAAGCAATACAATAATGAGAGATCCGCTTCTCAAGTTGAAACTTCCAATAAATCTGGAAGTGGAGTCATGGCAACTGGACTTCTTTTTCTTGAGAGATTGAAACGTTTTCCTGCTTGTCCAAACAGCTTTGTCAGACTGAGGAAAGCTAGTTGCCAGTCCTTCTGTTCTTCAGACTGTCAAAGCTGTTTGGATGAGCAGCGAAACATTTCAATCTCTGAAGAAAAAGAAGTCCAGTTGCCATGACTCAACTTCCAGATAAACTCACCTGGATGACTGAGAATCTTCACAAACTTCCAATATGCTTCCATTAGTTCTCTTTTAAGGCCAGCTAAAGGTTCAAAAGATGCAGACTTTCAGAGTTGCAAGACCTATAGATTGCATTGTCTTGTGCAAATAAATGTCTTACATTTTTTCCCTCATGTCTATAAAAGTGAACCATATAAAATGGGATTTTGCTGTAATACACATTGTCCTTGGACAAAAACAGTGGTACTTACACAATGTGTAGCCTGCATAATTAATTTGTAAACTGCCCAGAGAGTGCTTGAAGTGCTATGGGGTGATATACTATACTGTATAAACAGAACACTTTGCTTTGCTTTACGTTGCTTTACTTTGCTTTACTTATGGGAAGGAGCAGTAGCAAATCTGGGGTTTTAATGCTGTGAGCATATGGACCTGGCTGCCAGTGTAGTGTGAGAGCCAGTGTGGTGTAGTGGAGTGTGAAATTAGGACACAGGAGACCTGGGTTCAAAATCCCTGCTTGGTCATGGCAACTCAGTGAGAGGTGACAATGGTAAACCACTCCTGGTGCATTTACACATACCTTGAAAATAACATTAGGATTGCCATCAGTCAAAAATCACGGTGCTTGAACTATCTTTAGGTGCAGCATGTGATTGTGGAACACAGTCCTCTGTAAAATTGCAGATTTCTTACCTAGTCTGTGCTTTTGTTTGTTTTGTCTTCAGCTTACTACAGGTTCCTTGTGCTTTTCTTCAATTGTCTCTTAACCTTTGGCTCTTACTTCTGCTTTGATATCCCAAGTGTTTTGCAAGAGCAGTTTCAAGGGGTAAGTGTTCAGGTGGAAAGGGGTAATGATCACTTATGCAAGGTCATCTATGGATTAAATCTGAGTGCAAGCATTTTCATGTTGCATGGAACAAACAAGACAATGGTTTCTACAGATTTTTCTTAGGTGTTTGTTGGAATGATGTTTGCTATATCCCAAACCAGTGGTTCTCAACCGGTGGGTCCCCATATATTCCTGGACTGCAACTCCCAGATGTCTTTATCACTAGCTGAGCTGGCCAGGATTTCTGGGAGTTGCAGTCCAGGAACATCTGGGGACCCCCCAGGTTGAGAACCACTGTGCAAAACAAATGAAAGCTTAAATGTGCCCAGTTCCTGTTCCTACACCTTGGTTAGAGCAGAATAGCAATGGAGACCCTCGCATGAGAAAAGTGGATAGAGGGAAGCTCTTCTCCCTCTCACAAAACACCAGAACTAGGGGGCATCCACTCAAATTGAGGGCTGGGAGAGTAAGAACAGACAAAAGAAAATATTTTTTCACCCAGCGCGTTGTTAGTCTGTGGAACTCCCTGCTGCAGGAGGTGGTGATGGCATCTGGTCTGGATGCCTTCAAAAGGGGATTGGACAGATTTCTGGAGGAAAAGTCCATCACAGGTTACAAACCATGATGGAGTTGTGTAATCTCCAGCCTTAAGAACGGGGTACTTCAAGGGCCAGATGCAGGGGAGTGGTATCAGGAGACAGATATCTGGTCTCGTGCGCTCCCAAACGCATCTGGTGGGGCCACTGTGAGATACAGGAAGCTGGACTAGATGGGTCTTTGGCCTGATCCAGCATGGCTCTTCTTATGTTAAGCTGGAAATCTTTGCACACTCTCCCACATATTTTGCATTACAACTGACATAATGTTTGATTAATGGCTTAGGAGGCTCTAGTCCACAACATCTGGTGAGTGCTAAGCAGTGGAAGTCTTCTTTGTGTTCAGGTGAATGACTTTCTCTCCCAGAACCACATATGGCCGTTGGCTGAATTTCAAAATCCTTCAGAAAGGGGTTCCTCAATAACAGTCCCCCCCCCCGTCTTTTGACAGCCTATTGAGCAGGAAGGGGAAGTATGATTCCCTTTACCTCTGCTTTATTCCTCTCTAAGAGATCACCCCCAGCTCCAACTGTATTCAATCCAGGTCTGAGAAAGAGAGGTTGAGATAGGCACTAGGCTGGCATTATTGGTCGTTGTGGTTGAGGATATTATTGTCCCACTGCCAGTTCTGATATCAAACTCGGCCCCCAGTCTGGCTGGATGCTTCATTTGCACGGAGGCATCATGTGCCTTAGAGAACTGGATATGTTTAGCCTTTCAAAAAGATACGATAGCGATGTGTAAATATTTGAAAGGATGTCCTATTGAAGAGGGGACAGGTTTGTTTTCCATGGCTTCAGAGATTAGTACTCGGGGCAATGGTCTCAAACAACAGGAAGAGAGATTCCATTGGAACATTAGGAAAAACTTCCTGACAGAGCTGTTCAGGCAGTGGAATTTGCTGCCACGGAGGGTGGTGGAGTCTCCTTCTTTGGAGGTTTTAAAGCAGAGGCTGGATGGCCACCTGTCCGGAGTCCTGTGATGGGGGTTCCTGCATGGCAGGGGGTTCGACCAGGTGGCCCTTGAGGTCTCTTCCAACTCTGATTCTATGTTGTTGCCCTTGGCTTCCAGCAATTTTGTGCGTTATCAGCTCAGCCGTGCGCTCCATAAAGTTGTCGGGGAGTCATTTCTATACCCGTGTAGAGTGGTAGCTTGGAAGTGCATTTGGCCGGGCGCTTTGACACTTTGTACCAGTTTATTAACAGAACTGCTGGACAGCTCGGTGGTTTAGGCATCTGGCTGTGGAGACTGAGGTTGGGAGTTCGATTCCCTGCTGTGCCTTCTTGACTCGGGCTGGGTCTTCATGGTCCCTGGGTTCCCCAGGTACTCTGCAGACAAGCATGTAAATATCTACTCATTCAGATTTTAATAACAACAACAACAACCAACCAACCAACAAACCAACAAACCAACCAACAAACCAACCAACCAACCAACAAACAAACTTTAATTTTATGCGGACTTTCTCCCCGAGGGAGTTTTAATTGTTTTGGAAAGTGGGGTATAATGCCATGTAGCTAAAAAAAAAAAGAACAGTAAAATGTATTGCTTGAGATCCCAATTATTCTTCTGTAGAGGTGGACTCTAGAATTTTCTGCTTAGTAACAAGTGACCTCTCTCAGAGTAATGGCTCTTCCATCGCCTGATTTTTCTCTTTTCATGGCACTTAACCCTTGCCAGTGATTCTCAAAGTTACATTAGATACTTGAATCTGTGGATATAACATCCTTTGGTCCTCTACATGTCATATAGCAGTGTTGGGGAATCTATGGCACAGATGCCAAAGGTGGCACTCGGAGCCCTTTCTGTGGGCACCTGACATCGCCCCTTCACAGCCACCTGGATTCAGGTTAAATGGCTGTATTGGCACTTTGCGAAAAATTAGGGGGTTTTGAATTACAGTTTGGGCACTCGGTCTCTAAAAGGTTCACCATCACCGTCATATAGGCTATATCCCCCAAAGCTCTGGGTGTGAATAGCCAGTGTAAGGAGTTATAGAAGTTGAAACGTGAGCTATCTGGCTGGCTGAAGGTTTGTTGCTCTTTTCATTTTTAGTGGAGTGAAATGCTAATCCTAAGGAGACCCAAAGGCAGCTGTACATTTTGGCTGAATCAGGACGTCCTCCACTTTGATATTTGGTTATTCCTTGATCTCACAATCCCTTTTTTAATGCCCAACTTTTAATCTAGAATCTAAGCTGTCCCAATGGAACACACTACAATGGAACGGGACACAACGGAACCACAGAATGTGTGGAGGGCCTGGGGATGACACCTGAAGAATACAATCTTTTATACGCCATCTATGCCTGGACGTGAGTCTCTCTCGTCTCAATTTTTTTTAAATGGAGGGAAGATATTTGTGTAAATGCAGATGTATATAGGAAGGGGAAATAAGTGGCAGAAACATGCATATAAACGTCCTGGCATTTTCTTTTGTTTCTCCCATAGAAATGCACTGGTGGTGATTGTGGCCGGATTCTTGATTGATAAACTTGGAAACCGCTGTAAGTTTGAAAGGGATGAAGTATGGCCAGTTGTTTTTATTTGTTGTGTGTCTGTTCAAACTCAGTGATCTTTTGGAGAGGACTACTCTTATATTCCTTTTTCTTTTTTGAGAGAGAGAAATGATAGTTTGGGTGGAGAAGAGGATATTTTCTGCTATTTTGCTTCTAGCATTGGTTGGAGTTCAATCGATAGGATCCGAAAAGCTTTGGAGTTACCTAAGGGATAAATTAAGCTGCCTAGATGCCCTAAGCACATCTGATCTCGCGTGATCTCAGAAGCTAAGCAGGGTCGGCCCTGGCTAGTACTTGGATGGGAGACCACCAGGGAATACCAGGTGCTGTAGGCGCCTGGAGTAGGAACTGGCAAGCCACTCCAGTACTCCTGCCAAGAAAACTCCATGGACATGGGGTCATGAAGACTTGGTCACGACTGCAACAACACAACACCAACAGCAAGGAATGAATTGGTCCTTTGTTGTTCAGTTGCTTACATATGTGAGTGTATGTTTTTCCTACTATTTAATATTTAAAATTATTTTTATTCTGATATTTATGGACATGTTTTTGCTTTCCTTTGGAAACCTCCAAGAGATAGGGGAAATTTGCTTAACAGAATCGCCTATGGGGCGACTCCGTACAACATAAAAATGGTCGCGATTAGGGATGACTCGCATTTCCAATGCATTCCTATGGGAAATTTGTATAAAGGAAAATTTGCTGAACAGAATTTCATTTGGAACAAATTAATTCCTTTATACAAGGTGCCACTGTATTTGCTTTCCAATAGCTTACAACTGCTGCTCCACACACACAACCCATATTGTTATGCCATTGCTTTGTTGATGTTTAATGAGCTGCTGAGAGTTTCATCAAAATGGCTTCTTCTCAGAACAGCTTTTTCATATCTGATATGATGAGATGCTTCATTTTGTGAAAAAAAAAAAGAGGGAAAAACAATCATGAGCAAGGCTTCCCTGGGGCATGCCATTCCACGTGATAGGTGGCCTTTATATACCCAGGGCTTATTTCAGAGAGTCATAAACCAGAAATGGAACACTTTGGTTTCCTTTCAAACTCTGGCTTGGATTGCTCCTTTCCCCCCAGACATACGGACCTCACCATGTTCCCCTATATGTATTTTTCTCTGCTCAGTTGGAGTTTTCGTCTTCTCCTTCCTTACTGTCTTGGGATCGTCCGTTTTTGCCCTGGGATCTCACTTCAGAGGAACACCCTACCTCTTGCCGCTCATGCTGACGGGCCGGTTGCTTTTTGGCTCTGGAAATGGGTCGCTCACAAGTAAGGAACAATGGCAACCAACGTCCTTTCCTTTGCGAGGCTATGACCGCAGCTGCATTTGACACTCCTCTGTGGTTCAGTGCTCTCCAGAGAAGGCTGTGTGAGGTTGTGTGACGTTTTGAGCTTGCAAGAAGGCTGGGGGGGGGATATGATCGCTGTGTTTAAATATTTGAAAGGCTCTCCTATTGAAGAGGGATCAGGTTTGTTTTCCATGGCTTCAGAGACTAGGACTCGGGGCAATGGTTTCAAACTACAGGAAAAGAGATTCCATTTGAACATGAGGAAGAACTTCATGACGATTAGAGCTGTTTGGCAGTGGAAATATGCTGCCACAAAGGAGGGTGGTGGAGTCTCCTTCTTTGGAGGTTTTTAAACAGAGGCTGGATGGCCATTGGTCGGAAATACTGTGATGGGGGTTCCTGCATGGCAGGGGGTTGGACTGGATGGCCCTTGAGGTCTCTTCCAACTCTATGATTCTAAGCCTCCTTTCTGTGCCCCCTCCCAAATGGACAGGACTGGGATTTAATCTGGGTTTGATTTCTTTTTCAGCAATTTATAGTGGTTTTTTTGTTACTTATGATCCTGGTTAAAAAAAGAACTGTGGTCAGTTGTGGAACAGGCTGACTTTCTCCCTCTGATTTTATTTTTATATTGAGCATAAGTAATAAAGTGAAAATAAATAAATAAATAAAACTGTTAAGGTGATGTGTACATTATGTCAATTGCCTTTCTATGGTTTTTAGATAGAAAAGGAACAACCTTCTGATGTGAAGGGAGTGGTTGGACATGCAGAATGACAGAAGGAGGAGGGTTTGGGGTTTTTTTTAAGGAGGGGAGGAAAGAACAAAAGCAAACATGAACTAATTAAAAAAAGAGAACAACAACTCCTTTTGTGACACTCGGTGCATGCCCCCACCCCGGCATCTGACAAGATCTGGCTCATTGCTAGAGACTCTTATCTTGGGCAGACTTTGCTTTAGGTCTTCACTGGCTTGTGAACTATTACACCACGGGCTGAGTTGCTCTTTGTGATAGGCCACCTCTCATTTCTGCTGCTTTCCCACCACACTTTTGGTTTCAGGGTTGCATTCCTTATAAGTGCCCTCTTTGGGCATTTGATGGTGAGAAAGGCTGTTAATTGTATAAAATACATTTGAGATAGAAGCAGATTCTTCACATTCACTACGCCTATGTTGTTTTAGGCACAGTGGCCTGACTACAGCATTTAGGGCAGTGGTTCTCAACCTGGGGGTGGGGACCCCTTTGGGGGTTGAATGACCATTTCACAGGGGTCGCCATGAGCCAGTGAAGAAAAAGGCACAAACGGTGTGGGTCTGGAGGAATGGGGAAGGAAAGGTGGGGGGATAGTGTGTTAAATCAAAGTCAATGACATCAGAGGCTGCGATTGGTTGAGGGTGCCTGTAGAGGGAAGTTCCCTATGGCACCTGTGGCAGTGGTCTGCCAAAGGGGGCTTGTGGCCTCATCCAAGCAGGGCAAGGGGTCACCAGAACATGAGGAACTGTATTAAAGGGTTGATGCATTAGGAAGGTTGGGAACCACTGATTTAGGTGTTTCTCTCCCCCTTTACCCTGTTTGGTGCGTCAGGTGGGGAGGAGGGTGTTTAACTGATTAATACAGATTTCTCTTTTTCTTTTTTTTCTTTTTTTGAGTTGTGCAGAACCGCATCACTGCCATTTGGTTCAAGGGAAAGGAGCTGGCCCTGGCGTTTGGGCTGACGCTGTCCTTCTCCCGACTCGGAAGTGTTCTCAATTTCTTCTTCACCCAGCAGTTTGAAAGCCGGTTTGGTATCCAGTGGACCCTCTGGGGAGGTAGGTTTCCCTCTGAAGGTTATCTGGGATGACCTCCGAGAAGGGCAACAAGGATGGTCAAGGGAGAGGAAGCCAAGGTCCATGAGGAAAGTGAAAGAACGGGGCAGATTTAGCCTAGAGAAAAAGACGACCAAGGACTTTTGATAGAATTTTGAAATACTGGAAAGGGAATCATACAGAGGAAGGGCAGGATCTGTTCTCAGTTATCCCAGAGTGCAGGACATGTAATAATGGGCTCAGGTTGCAGGGAAACAGATTTAAATGGAATATTTATTTATTTGTTTATTTAATTTATATACCACACCCTCTGGCACCTGTGCCACTCTAGGGGAGTTTTAAAAAGTTATCAACATAATTAATACCGTATACAACAGTGGTGTCCAAAATTTGGCCCTCCAGATGTTTTGGACCACAACTCCCACAGTCCTTTGTTATTGGCAATACAGGCTTGGAATTCTGGGAGTTGTGTTCCAAAAAAAATCTGCAGGGCCAAAGTTTGGCCACCACTGGTATACAATATCTTAAAAATATCTTAAAATAAATATCAGGGGGAACTTCCTAACTGTTGAGTGTAGTATGGCAGTGGAACCAATGACCTCAAGAGATGGTGAGTGCTTCAAGACTGAAGGCATCCAAGAGAAATCCCAGTTAACATTGCCTGTCGTATTGGTTGGAGATGGTGGAGTCCAAGAAATTTTCAAGGTCGAGAGAGAGGCTGGTGTAGCTTCTGTCCCTGTTTAGGCCATTGGCTTTGATTCATTGCAAGATAGATTCCTGTGTTCCTCTAAAGCACTTAATTTGTTGAAAGGAACACATTTCCCTCAAATTCAACATATTTCTGGGGGAATTTTATGAGCTGAATGTGCCTTATGGAATGCAGTTGCTGTAATGTTAGTGATAGTCATGACCAGAGCATTGGAAAACTTACTTTCCATGCTTTGATTTTCAAGAATCCACCAGCCAGCCATTGGAATGGTGCATACTGGGAAATGTAGATCCAAAAAAACCCTTATCCATGTCCGCGGATTCACTTAGCCACAGTCTAAAAATCTTAAGATCTTAGCTGGGTTCCCAGCAGTACATTCTAATCCAAAGCTCTTAAAAGTCTTCCAGAAATGGAGAGTCTGCTACCAGAGTCTTCTTTCTCTCCAGGGACTTTGCTCTGCGTGCTGGGCTTTGTCTCGGCCGTCACGGTCAGCGTGCTGGACAAAGTGGGCATGAAGCAGCTGGGCTTGGATGGCGTCATCCAGCAGGAGTCTAAGAAAGTGGTACATGGTGCAGAAAAGTCCTGCCTGGTTTTTTTTTTCTTGTTCTCATAGTTCTGCTTGCAGGGTTTGGAGTGGGTTAGACAGTCCTTGCACCCTGGGGGAGGACGGACGGACAGACGGACGGCACTGGGAGGTTAAAAATACCCATGTTGATTGGCAGTTTGGGGTCATCCAGAACTACAACCAGCTCTTTCTTCTTTGAATTTGGATGAGGAGAGAAAACCACTGGTGTCTCAGAACGTTGGTCATCCTGGGGGTTGATGTAGTTCTATGGTCTGTATGCCGTGATACAGTGCAAAAGGCAATACAGTGGTACCTCGGATAACGAATTTAATTTGTTCTCCGAGGCAATTCGTTAATGGAAAAAATTCATTATCTGAAATGCATTTCCCATAGGAATGAATGGGAAACCGATTAATCTGTTCCGGAGCCTAGGAAAAAGACACAGATAACCTGTTCTTTGGCTCAAAACTCTTTATAAAGTGCACTTTAAAGGTACAGATGTTATGCAGCCTTGAATTTTGTTATCCGAGGCAGCCCTATACCTAGAAATTGCGATTTGTTATCTGAAAAATTTGTTTTGGGGCATTCGTTATCTGAGGCATTACTGTATAAAGATGTCTTCACTTGCTGGGGAGCTTCTTGGCTGTGGCTTTGGCTTGCCCCTGCCTGGACGGACAGGAGGGAGCTCTCCTGAAGAGCGTGGACACATTTAAGCATCTCCTTAGCAACAAGCTCTGTTCCAGAAGCACCGACGTGAGGTGGTACAACACTATCGGGCTGCTGGGATGACCAATCCTCCCTCCCCTATTTTCCCTTCCTTGAAAATTTTATGGAGCCCCTTCCTAGACAGGGGCAAACAGTTGTGTTAAATGACATGAACCTTTTTTTAAAAAAAAACAGGTTCATACATTGCTAAAGTAAAGTGCTCCTAGGCTTACTGCTCCACTAACCTGGTGCCACAGCATCCAGGAGATAAGACACAAGAGTCTGTGAAGATTCTCAGTCATGCAGGTGAATTTATCTGGCAGTTGAGTCACGGCAACTGGACTTCTTTTCTTGAGAGATCCATCTCTCAAGACAATAAGTTCAGTTGCCGTGACTCATCTTCCAAGCATACAACAGTGTGGTCTTGGAGCTAAAATCTCCGAGCGATAGCCGTCCACTCGCTTTACTCGCAGACGATGAAAACTGTTTTGAGAAATCTACCACCCAGAATATTTTCCTGCTCAAAAAGTGTATAACCACTTTGTTTGGTTGATAGCCGTTTAGCTCAGCTAGGGCAGTCATATGAAACTGAGCAGGGCCCTGATTTTAATTCCACAGAGATTTAGAGTCTGTTTGCAGAGGTGGCATGACTGAGCATTTCCATAAGTTTTTAGTAAAGGCTATATTTGCTAGCCTGCGACTTGATGAAGTTGAGCTGAGGCTGTCTGCTTTCCTACTGTATCTTCACAACATCCCTGTGAGGTAGCTGAGGCTGAGGTTGTGTAACTGGTGCACAGTCGCTCAGTGAGCCTGATGACCAAATGAGGATTTGGATCCAAGTACAGTATCCTGAGTCCTAGAAGACACTAACCCCTACGACACATACCCATGTGACTTTTGGCTTTTGTGGTCAGCGGTTTTGTGCCCATCTGTACTCGTGACGTAACCCATCTGCCTTTCGGTCTTTGACACAAAGCTTGGCGACAGAGCCCACAGTGAGAATGTAGCCTCAGAGTGTTCAGACTTTCAATACAGACAAGTGCCAAACTTTTTTCTGTTTTCTGTTTCAATTTACAGCGGGTTCAAGATGTCCGCCAACTTCCGCTTCGCTACTGGCTTCTGGTTCTCACCATCATGTTCTTCTACAATGGTGTCTTTCCCTTTGTGGCAGATGCCAGGTAAATTGTTCCAGGAATTGCTGTTTCTCACACTAACTCATGGCCTAAGGCAGTGGTTCTCAACCTGTGGGTCCCCAGATGTTCCTGGACAGCAACTCCCAGAAACCCCATTCCAGCACAGCGAGTGGTGGAGGCTTCTGGGAATTGCAGTCCAAGAACATCTGGGGACCCACAGGCTGAGAACCACTGGGCTAAGGATTGCTCTTTCCTCGCTTTGAGATGAGGTGCCCCTTCCCTCTGTTGGACAAGAGGTCCATGATCACAGAAGAAAAAAATATTGCAGCTGTTCCAGAATAAAATCTGGATGGAAATATTGTAAATGACAGAATAATGGCCATCAATTCCAGCACCCTGCTCAGTGCGGGAATCCAAATCAAAGCCGATCTCAAAGATGGTTGTCCAATTCCCCCCTGCATTTCATCACTTGCCACCTGCCAGTGCCAACAGTTCCACTGTTGTACTGCTCGAACAGCTGAGATGTTTTTCCTGACATTCAGTCTAAATCTGCCTTCCCGCATCTTAAATCCATTATTACGTGCCCTTCACTGTGGGATGATTGAGAACAGATCCTGCTCCTCCTTTGGATGGCTACATTTCAAGTGTTTGGTTGGAGTGCTGGACTAAGATTTGGACGGCTTTTTTTTCCCAGTCCCTGGACACCACTAAACTGTGAATCATCTTCACAACAAATAAAAGCCCTCCCACCCCACACCCCACCAGCAGCACATTGCAAAACTGTGAAATTTCCCACTGAAAAAACATAGTGATGGCCGTCAATTTGAATGGCTTTCTAAAGGGAAATAAGGCACTTTACTGGAGGGCAAGATGGTCAGTGGCTACTAGTCACAATGGCTATAGAGCTGCTCCAGTATCAGAGGAAACAGCACTGGCTGTTGCAGGATACATGTGAGGGAAGATTTGGTGGGATATGAGTGCAGTTGCAGCATTCTGCTTACACAGGCACAGAGAGAGAGAGAGAGAACATGGATTGCAAGTCAGAAGAAAGCAAGAGAGAAACTGTTTTTATTAGCAGGAACTAGAAGCGTACATTAATTCTGGAGCCAAAATCCTCTGAATTAGCATTCTAATGATTTCTCTGTTTTGCATCTTCCTTCCAGCAAGTTTATCCAAGATAAATATCCTGGCTATAGCCAACGGGAAGCTGCTTACATTGCCGGAGCGGTCTACGACAGTTCCCTTATTCTCTCTGCAGCAATTGGCATATTGATTGTAGGTACAATGGCATTAACCTAAGTGTAATGTTTGGGTCACGTTTTATCGTGTAGCGTCTGTGTACTTCCATCTTCCTCTTAGAACTGCAGAGCTGGGTGGATCCCTGCATATTGTGGAGTCCATCTCTTGTCAAGGAGGCTTCCTTTTATTAACTGTGTTTAAATTGTGTTTTATCATCATGTCTTTATTCATTTTATAGGTTCTTTCCAACTATTATTATATAAACTCCACCGTTTATGTGATTCTGTGATTTTATGTGTCTGTACTACTTCGTTCTAAGTCGCCTTGAATCCCATTCAGGATATAAACTGAACAAATCAATGGCCATTTCTTCTACAGAGATGCAGTGTGGTGTCAGTGTAGAAGCCCATGGTACAGACAGAGCCTTTTGTGTATATATGTTGAAGCATGAACAGCTCTTTAGCTTCTCAGGCAGACATTTCTCCTCTGTCGCAATCTATTCTAGGGTTCTTGCCTTCTTTCCGTTCTGATGCGTTAAAAAGTGTCATTTCATATTCTGAACAGATGTGTACATTCAGTAGCTTGCATATTGGAAAAAGGTGGTACAGTCCCCCACCCTTTCGCGGTTCATAGGCTGCGGTCTCGGTATATCACAAGACCGCAGTATATGAAGGCAAGCCCCTGTGGGGGAAGCTGCTTGCGCCTGTTTGAGGCCTCCCGCACTTACCCCAGGCTTGGCACCTCCCCAAGCAGTCCTCTGATGGGCTTAGCGGGCCGGTCGAAGGCCCCAGATATGGCTTCCAGCGAACTGGAAGTGACTTCCGAAAAACCGGAAGTGCCTTCAGGGTTGCCCAAAACCACTTCTGGGGCCTCTGACTGCCCCAGGAAGCCCGTTGGAGGCCTGCTTGGGGCAGCGCCAGGCCTGGGGAAAGTACAGGAGGCCCCAGACATGCCCCCCCTGCCACTCCCAACCCAACCCAGCATCCACCTATCGCGGATTTTCCTTTATTGCAAGTCAGGCCAGGTACCTAAACCCCGCAATAAAGGGGATTACTAGTAATAGTAGTAATAGTTGTGGTTTGCTGTATCCCAGCCTGTAACAAAAAATCATGGAAACAAAACATCAATGTCAGTTCTCCCCCTGCAAAAAATAGGAAATATCTTTATAGAGCTCTCAAATCTTCATGCGATAAACAAGCTTTTGTGGATTAAAACGTCGCTTCATCTGATTTGTCCCAGTATGAAGAACTTAAAAATCCAAAAGTTAAAGTACACAGCAAGAGGAATTTTGTTGGGCAAGTTTCTCTTGGATGTTAAGTCCAGCGATTCTTGGCAAGATGGGTTTCGCCAAGCTTGTCCCTGAGATAGATAGAAGCCAAGAGTCTGGTAGCTGTTTTATGTCGACTGCTTAGGGAGTTGTGGAATGAATATAACAACCCAGTTCTCCAAACAAAGAAGCAGAGGCCGTGGGCGTTTGCTGCGTCAAAACCACAGTCTTCCTCTTGTCCTTTGCAAAATGCCTCGCGTGCTCTGGCTTTTGTGCTGAACTCTCCTTCGAATATGAGGTTGTATTGTCTCTTTCCCACAGGACTACGTCGGGCTCAGAGGCTTGTTTGCTGTGGGCTGTGCAGTGCTGACGTTGCCCGCCTTCGCTCTGTTGGCCTTCACCTTTGTTCCTCCGCTCGTCTCGACCATCTGGCTGGGCATTACCTACTCCTTTGCAGCAGTAAGTCAGTGGACGTGTAATGTCTTCTCCCGCAGTTGTTTTCTTTATAGTAAACTACACAGTCGCCACCTGCTATATTGCGGTTCATATACTGTGGTCCTGGTATATTGTGGGACCAGAGTACATGAAGGCAAGGGGCCCCCTGGCCAAGATGTGTGGGCCTGTTTGGGGCCCCCCCCCAGGCCTGGTGCTGCCCTGAGCAGGCCTCTAACAAACTTCCCGGGTCTATAAAAGGCCCCAGAAGTGGTTTCTGGCCTAAGGTAAGTGTTAAAAAAGGTAAAGGCTCCCCCTGCACATCTGTGCTAGTCATGTCCGACTCTAGGGGTGGTACTCATCTCTATATTCAAGCCAGTGTTGTGCAAGTCCATGGCCACTTGCCCAGCATGGCTGCAAGGAAACACTGTTTTACCTTCCCGCTTTTTACGGCGGTACCTATTTATCTCCTTGCATTTACATGCGTTCAAACTGCTAGGTTGGCAGGAGCTGGGGTTAACAGCGGGAGCTCACTCCGCTGTGTGGCACCTGGGATTCGAACCACCAAACTGGTGACTTTGCAGCCAACAGTTTTTGGAGACCCCAGACAGCCTCCTCCCAGTCCTGACCCATCATCCACATAACGTGGATTTCCCTTTATCGCGAGTCGGGTCCCTAACCCCCATGATAAACTGGGTATTACTGTAGAACATCTGTATCATTTATAAAGCCTTGTTGTGCTAAAGGCTACCGCCAGGCCCTTCCCTTCTCTGTTTACCTGCTGGAAGAGGTGGATGGGGAAGAGATGTTGCTGTGAAATCAACCTCGCCTAAGCATAACTTGGATTTATCCTTTCCTCATCTATGCCGCCCCGTATACCGAGGTTATGTTCTGCTGCTGGATTCCGTATTTAGATAAAAACATGCTTTCTAGAAATCAGCTGTCAGCTGTTGGAAAAGAGCAGATCAGCTCCACTTGTGTAACAGAAATGTAGAAGCTATTACTTGTGCCGAGAAGCTTATGTCGTTTACAAAAGTCACCTTTTTAATATCTAAATCTGGGTTTTTCAGGCAGTCGCTTATATGTTTTTTTTGTTTCCTGATATTTCCTTGCCATTAGCTCTTGTTCATGGTAGTGAGGCTCAAGAATTGAATTCTTTGGATAGTTCTGTGCAGGGGTTCCCATCCTGACCACTTGGCTTGTGGGTATCTGGGATCGTGACCTAATTGCTTTGACTGGCTGCTTGCCAAGTTCTAAAGCTGACCCTCCATCCCCGAGACAGTTTTCAAACATGTAAAGGCCACCCCTTGATGCTGATTTTCTGACAGTGGAAAAAGGTATCAGTTGAATTAAAAGCAAGTATATTTAATTGGACCCATAGGATGTACAAGTCCTAGAAAATCAACAGTGTCATGAAATTTCTCTGTAGTCTCACTGGACCATACATACTGCACTGTACTTGTAAGGGATTAATCTTAAAGGCTGATTCTATGTTGTTGAATCAAAAGTGTTATTTTTCTTTTCAATACCCACAAAATTCAGATCAACAGAGCTACTACAAATCTCACTTTTACCGGGCACAAAGATCATGTGAAGATACACGGTTTTGGGCCCCCAAAATATCAAATTATTATCCAGGCCTATATCTTCTGAAATGAAAGGATAGCACCAGCATCTTGGATGCCTTTTGACTTACATTGCACACTATTAGAATATTGTATTATGTGAGGACAATAAAAGGACGTATTAATATTAAGTTACACATATATTGATGTGGAACATTTACAATGAATACACTATCTTTGTCCTTTATATTTTATATCCAGGCAATTTAAAAGTGAGACTCACTCTGAACTGTGATGATTCATTATTGGAGGCTGTGGCTTTTGGATGTTAACAATCATTTTTAAAATGTTGAATATCTGATTGTGCTCATTCACGTGAAACTATGGATAACCCAGACCGTGCCCCAGATTTGCGATTCAGCAGTCCAATAAAAATAAATGACCATGTGTTGCTCCTGTCTTGGCCATCTGCAGTATCTCTGCCTAATTAAAACCCATTTGATTGGGGCTTGTTTGTGAAGTGTGTGTGGACCACTCTCATTCTGCTAATTATGAACTGAATCTGTAAAAATCCTTTTGTAATCACCACTGCTTGCTTTCTCAGGCATTTCTGTTGTGTATGTTTTCAACCCCTTGTCCACAGGCAAGCATGTGGCCTTCTATACCCCTCGTGGTGCCCCAGGCAACTTTGGGAACCGCCATGGGGCTGGCGACCTCTGTCCAGATGATCGGGATTGGCCTCTCTAATGTGATCGTGGGAAAGATTCTGGGAACAAAATCCAGGTGAGAGCCAATGCCCTCCTGCCCTCCTCAAAGCCAAGTATAATCAAGATAGGGCCACCAGACTGAAAGTGGCATCAGATTGTATCCCAGAGCCCTGATAATTTGCTGTTCTTTTGTTTCATTCTGAAACACACCCTGTAGGGTGTCTTAATAGGCAGAAAGACTGCCAGCCCCCCTAATTCCTTGCATCTCCCATAGAGCTTAGGTGCTCCCCCTTGTTTCCTCTGCCTTCTTCACAGAAGCAAAATGGCAGATGGAAGCTTCATTCCCTATCTGTGAAATACTGAAAACTCAAGAGGATGGTGGGGTGGTGCTTTGATTGCTTGGCTAAAGAAATAAGGAAGTCCTACGCCTACGTTGTTTATTCCAGACATATATGGAACATGCTGTGTGTCTTTGTTGATGTGGAGAGATAAATCCTTTCCTGATTGCTTCTCTCCTCTCTCTCTATACTTTCCCCACTCCCAATAGTGAATTAAAGATCCCGTTATGGCGCTGGCAAAACATGATGGTGTTCATGCTGGCAAATACTATTGCTTGCATTATTGTCGCGGTCAGTCTCAACATCATAGATAAGAAGGAGGTAAGAATTAGTCCAGGGGTGCCCAAACTTTTTGTCAGGAGGGCCAGATTTGGTGGCTGAGAATGTGTCAGGGGCCAGTTGCTCCCCGACCCTGCCATCCCAATGCAAGCCCCACCCCACTGACCCATAAGCCCCACCCACTGACCGCGCATGCACCCAACCTCACAATGTTCCCGGCTATGCCAGTGGCAGCAGCCCGCCCAACCCCTCAAGCTTCCTGGCGGTGTCAGTTTTGGCGAAAGATTTCTTAAAAAAAAAAAAACATGGGGTGAAGGAGGGAGAGGGGAGGGGCTGGCCAGCCAGCTGCGGGCCACTCACAGTGGCCTGGCGGGCCGGATTTGCGCCCCCCCCCCCGGGCCGGACTTTGGGCAGGCCTGGATTAGTCTTTGCCATGCCTCCCACTCCACATGTGGCACCCTAGTTCAGCCTGGAAATAGTTTTCATTTGTTACATGTTTCTGTAGTCAGTACTGTACTGGTGTAAATCCAATCGCTATCACAGAGAGGCGATCTGTGGGTTGCTTGTTCATAGATATGGCAGGAGGCATGGAAAAATTCAGGGCTTTTCTGCAAGAACAGTCCTCAAAGAATTCTAATTTGGGTTTATTTTCTATTTCTATGAATTTTCAGGGTGGGACACTAAACCGCTCAACGAAGCGCTCACCGACCGAGCAGGTGGCCGGCCAGCCTGCGGACACAGCCTCTCTCCTCAATGACGTGGATGATGAAAGATCCATCAACTAGGAAAGGCCTCTGGTCCCTACTGGGGAACCACCAACTACCAAGGAACCTTTCCCCTGCCCCCCCACTCTTTTCTTCCCCTCCTTCCAGTATTTCAAAAGGGAGTTTTAAAAACACAAACACATATTAGTTATGTGCTCTTTTTCTATGTATTTAAATAAACATAAACTGAGTTCATCTCCGTGAAAAATGGACAACCTCACACTATAAAATCTACCAGGGATTAAAAAACATACTTTAATGCAAATACTTGAGAATTAAGATTTGCTGCATTTAAACTGTCTTTAGTCTGGACAGTCACCACAGCATACCTTCATGTGAGGGCAGGTGCTTATTGTACCATTATTACATGTACAGTACTGTTTTATTTAATCAATCATGCATATATAAAGTTAGAAATGTCAATACTGTAAAGAGAAGAACCTTGAGCACACCAGATGTTTTGGACCACAACTCCCAGAATTCCAAGACTGCCTTGCCAATGACAAAGGACTGTGGGAGTTGTCATCCAAAACATCTGGAGTGCTGAAGGTTCGCCACCAGTGCTCTTAAGTCCTGCCACTTCTGGAGTGCTGGGGAAAGTCATAAAAATGGTGTGGGGAGCAACCCACTTTGATTTTAAAGGGACATGTGTGTTTGCTCACTCAACTGGCTGCTTGGAAAAATGGTCTCTCTCTCTTACACATAACGCATGCATAAAACAAGTTGTTTTGAAGGACAGTACCTTGAGCTAGTGTGAGAACATATAATATTGAGATGAATCCAGTAAAACTGCCTTTTCCTTTCTAAGGCTGATACAAAGTCATTGGAACAGAAATACCCTGCCTCAGAGAATGGAAGAATCTGAGGTGGGAGAACAGACCACCTTTGCTTTTTGCTCCCCTATAGAGATTTAAGGTACTACTTGTACTGTAATCTATTCAAAACTGTTGGGGCGAGCTTTCTGCAGATTGAAACGAAAAGGTTAGCAAAAGGTTGAGACAATGTGAGTTGACCACCTCAATAAGACCACGTTCTCCAGCATGTCTGACGACAAAAATAAACTAAACAGTGCAATGGACCCTGAGTCTCTTTTCTTTGTCCCAATAATAACTACATGTAAATGCTCCAGAGCAGACTTTCATAACATGGCACACAATGCATGTGTTGGGCAAAGATGACCACCATTCCTTATTGGCCGTGCTGTGTAAAGATGACAACTGATGATCCAGCACAACTAGAAGGTTAACACTACAGTGGACTGTACACTAGAGTACTGGGTGGCGGCGGCATATGGCTGAACTAAGAGGCTAATGCTTCCTGTCAAATTTTAATTAAAAAAAACCTAAATTACATGAGGGGGTATGGTGGCTCAGTGGGCTAGAGCGCAAAAACTATCAGCAACAAAGTCAGCAGCTCAGCGGTTCGAATCCTGGGTGCCACGCAACAGAGTGAGCTCCTGCTGTTAACCTCAGCTCCTGCCAACTTAGCAGTTGAAAAGCATGTAAATGCAAGTAGATAAATCGGTACGGTCGTAAAAAGCAGGAAGGTAAACAGTGTTCCGCGCAGCCAGGCTGACCACATGGCCATGGACTTGCACAACACTGGCTCTTTGGCTTGGAAATTGAGATGAGCACCTCGCCTAGAGTTGGACACAACTAGCATGCGTGTGTGCAGGGGGGGGGCTTTACCTAAATTACATAGTAAGGCTTATGCTCTGAAAACTAGGGAGTTGTAGCTTAATAGGAATGGTCCTTATTCAGAAATTTGCCCTGGCACAGAAACCAAGTGGCATTTGTTCTCAATTTCATGCATTATTTTGATAATCTATCAAATTTGTATCTGCAGCTCAGAAATGAAACATCTATTCAGCCTTAGATTAAGAAGCTGCTGTTGCTACGTTAGCAATTCAGTGTATCAGTGCAGCCATACATAGTAACTCTACATCCACCGCAGGCACTTTTATGGAATGTTTGGCACTCTGCATCTGACAGTATGGACGATTAGAACTCATAGAGCCATATAATGATACAATGAAAAGTCAAGGCCCTGAAGATCCATCACCATCACATCAGAATGAACAAAACACAGCCGTTTATTGAGTAGTACATGATACATGGCAGATGAGCTTCATTCGCCCGGTTACAAGAAAAGTATTGTTTCTAGATACATTCTGCTCCCAGCCATATCTTGAGAAAAAATGGCACACAGATAGTGTATTGAACCAGGCTTACTTGATCTGCTAGCTGAAAGAGGTAAACGCACACCTTAATCCAACCCCAGGTAGTCCAAGCTCAGTGCTTTAGAGGACAGGAAGGAACTCCAAAATCACAATGAAAATAATGTCAAGAGGGTCGGGCTTTGGTCAATTGTTCTCATGTTCTTTTTAACATAGCAGGAAGACCTTATTACACCTCTGCTGATGGGAAATCCACCAGAATAGTGAAGACATATTAAGCCACAGACCAAGGGGAAAGCAAGTCTTTTTCATGGAAATCACTGTTTGTGCTGTGGAAACCTGTTAATATGCCGGCAGACTTTCCCATGCAGCAGTGGAAAAATTGACCAATAGTGGTTAAGGCTCAGGGTCCATGACCAGCCAGTCTTATCCACTGGTCTACTGCAGAGTGGCAGAAGGACACTTATTACGAACAAAGAAGGCTCAAAAGAGATTGGCAGTGAACTCAGCAGAAACTACCTTGTAAATAAAAAAGGCACATTTCACCTAACACTTCAACAGAACTTCTTTTTAAAATAAATGTGGGATTTTTTTGCTTGCACTGGGAACTATAATGTAAGAAAGGCCACTAATTCTTTGGTGTGCCTGATGAACTCTTATGCATACATCGTGGAGCCAAAAGGCAAGCCACTAGAAGTCTAAACCCTTGGATTTTGACAAATAACTAATCTAACCGTTTAGATCATGAGGAATTTGTTCCCTCTTAAAAAAAGGCAAACAAACAAGTCTAAGGCCCCTCCCTTTTAGAAAGGAACACTTGGTCCTCCATACAATTTGGGCTACAACTGCCACAATCCCACACTATTGACTATGCTGGCATGGGTTTCTGGGAGTTGAGGTCCTAAGCACCTTTCTTCTCCTGCTTTAGTCACTTCCACCCCTGGCCTATATAGTGTAATCACAAAAGAGACTACAAAGTTAATACAAGTTAATTAAAAACAGATCTAAACAACCAGTGAAATGTAAGGTCTTGTATTGCAAAAAATCCTGGAATCCTTCCTGATGAGAGAGGCGAAGAAGAAGAAAAAGAAGACTTTCGAGGCAGGTAGTTCATGAAACAGTCTGTGGCTCTAGAAAAGACTGACAAGGTATTTCCTAGAAATGTTACCTGTACCTTTAAGTGCAAAGAGCAGGGCTGTAAATACTACTTACCCCAAGCCTGTCCTGGCTGCTACAACCAGGACTCCAGTTTTGCTATGCTGAAAAGGAATGGGAGGGAGACCAGCCTTGCTCTGCATATATAAAGGTACAAGTCCTTTTGTGGCAGGGGTAGGAAAAGACCCGGTATCTCCAATTCTGGAGGGTAAGCAGAAGTGATCAGAGCCAAACAAAGGCTCTTGTGGAGGGAAGATAAATAGGTCTAATGGAGTCAGCAAAGAATTAAGAAAAGCCAGAACCTTTGGTAGGGCAGAGATGATTCATATTCCAATAGATGTTACAACCACTGCAAAGCCCAATCAGCTTCTGTTTACAGAGCATGGACTGGGGTTGATCCTTGGTAGTTAGATACTTTGTTGAATAAGATTCAAGGTCTACATCGGTGCACAAGAGTGGTTTGGCTTCCACTGATCATTACACGTCATCCACAACTGCAGATATTCAACTCACACCCTCTCTAACTTCCCAGAAAACCACAAAGTTGAAGCTTTTGAGATTGTTCCAAAAAGTTCATTCCTGCTCCACTTTGATTTGACTACTGTTCTTCTCAAATGGTCAAGTTCCCTCTCCCTCCCCCAGTTTCTATAACAAGAAATATACAACCTCAAGTTCATGGTTCAGTCGAACCATCGGTTACGTGTTTAGAGTAGCCCGCTCACTATCAAGCACAGATTAAAATCTCTTCAAGGCTATATTACCTAATCTGAGTAGTAATCACGTAATATTCAGCCTCCAGTAGGAATGTGCACTGCAGCTCCTTATAGGACCCCCCTTCATTATCCATGGTCAGAAAGCAGCAAAAAGAAGGGGTGGCTCAGGAGCTCAATCTGTATCTTGAAAAAGAAAAAAGAAGCAACAAACAGAAAGGCTCAAGATGGCTTCTGCCTTACCCTCAAATAAGATAAACCACTCAATACCTCCTTCTTGATGCACCGAGACCTTGAGAATGTGGGACATGTTTCTGTGCTGACTCCATTCGGGGAAAAGAGGTTGGCTTTCTCTAATAGAATACAATGCTGGATTTGCCTCCTGGGGGGTTAAGGACTTTGTTGTGAGACCGTGGCCGTGGCCCCAGTCGAGGCTCGTGATTGTCTATCTTGTGTCCAGGCTCGCTGGTATTCTCTTTCTGCTGTTCTCCACTTACTTTTTCCACCTGGGATTTTTTGTCTTCTATCACTGAAGAAAAAGAAGGAAAATTGTTAGGTGGCCATGCCAGAACATTGCTTATGTTCACATGGTTTTATTACAAAGATGACTTGACATAAAGAGTATTTCAACCTAAAATAATTTATCTTCAAGGTAATACTAAGATGTAATGTGAACATTTAAAGGATGCAACACAGCTCTTAAGAAACTGTCGCACAGACACACACACACAAGTGAGTTTTTTTTTCTTTTAGTCATTCTTTTGTTGATTCTGGGAAGATAATCTCTAAAGTAAAAACAATTTTAGAGGCTCTCTTTCCAGTACATGTTTCATAGTCTTTCCCATTTCTCTCTTTTAACTTTTTATTCACTCTTTATATGTGACCTTTCTTTTGCACGTTGTATGCCAGGTTGCCCAATACATTTTTAATCTAATAATGTTGCAGAGGGCATGACAAAAATGTGGTATGACCAAGAAGAGCTTTCAGCAGCTCCTGAGAATGTTGGGGTGGGGTGGGGGTTCGATCAGTGTTAAATCTGTTGAAGTTCCCCTTCAAATTCTTAGGATTATTTTTGCTGCTGCCAGATTGATTCTCTGTTGCCTCACCTGATATTTTCTGTAGTAGCATTTAAAGGTTTTGGAGTACCAGGAAACAACAGAGTGAAACATAGAAATGAAATAACCAGAAAGAGCTTTTCCATTTCATGTAAATGCACAAGAAATAGAAAAATGAAAGAGGCAGCCCCTGAAAGAACTCAAAATGTAACAAAGCAGGAAAAAACACATGAAGTAACTATGCACACTCCCCAAGGGCAATATGAAGTTGCCAGTACTCGAAGACTTCTTGACTGCCTTATTGTAACATTTCAAGAACTCAATCACCTGACACCTTGTCAGAGATTTTCCTCTTTGTATATGTTTCAAGTGCAGTTGTACAACTGAGAAAAGAAGAAAAATTGCTCTGCATCCGAGAAGCAAAGCTTGTTCCACTTACCTTCTGGTCTTGGTCCCGAGAGTGAATCCCCCTTGTCATTCAAAATTACAGCATGATCCTGAGAAGGAAAATAAAAGGACTTTTAAAAATAACCTGCCTCATTTGAAAAGTCCTCGCAATCATTTCTACATTTCTTGCAAGCACAAAAGGGCAGCAATGCTTGCTAGCATTTGTCAAAGGTAGTGTGTGTAGTGTGTTCTTTGCATTTCTCCACTGTTGTCTATATGTGTGGGACAATTCAGCTTCGTATCCTAGGCAGACAGGTTACAGCAACTTTATCAGGTTTGGTTCTGTATCCTGCCCTTGCTGCTTCTTGTAGACAGCATTTGCAATTTTACTTCAAGAAACTGCAATAGGGCTGTGCCAGCACAACAAGAACTGCATTTGCTACACACAGTAGGGTTCCGGTTTGTTTGTGTGCTTTTAATTTTTATTAAAGTAAACACAACAGATAGAAACTAACCAAAGCGAGGGTCAATGAATAACATAAATAAAAACCATTTTTTTAAAAGAAACACCCTCAGTTTAGTCATTCCACACACACGCCGACTGGGGCCGTTGGAGATATGCTTCTGCTACAAGTGAAGCCATAGAGGTTTCATTTATATAAATCCCTTTTCACCCAAGTAGGTCGTGGCTCATGGCTGGAATGAGCACATGTTGTGCATGTACGAAGCCTCAGGCATTGCTAAACAGGATTGGAAAAATTCCTGTTTGAATCTCTGAAGAGCTGCTCCCACTCAAGGATGACAATTCTGTGCAATATAGACCAACGGTCTGCCTCACCATAAAGCAAAGCAAAAAAGCAAAGTGTTCTGCTTATATACCGCCCCATACCACTACAAGTAGTCTCTGGGCGGTTTTCATTTTAATTACAGTGTGCAGGCTGCACATTGCCCCCCCCCCAGCAAACTGGGTATTCATTTTACCGACCTCAGAAGGATGGAAGGCTGAGTGAACCCTGAGCCTGCTACCAGTGATTGGAACCCAGGTTGTGAGCACAGTTTTACCTGCAGTACAGGCATTTAACCACTGCGTCATGAGACTGCCTCCTAGGCTTCTATATAAGCAGCGGCTTCTCTAAGGCTTTTCTAAAGTAAAGGAAGTAAGTGAAAGGTATACACTGTGTGTCTAGCAGCCATACATTTACCTTGGGCTTATTTGGGTGTGCTTTGACAGTGCAGGCATGCTGAGAAGACCCAAAGATATTGCTGGTTTTTCCACCTGGTGGATTTGTAAGTTGACGGGAAGGATTAGGTTTATGCTCCTCGAAAATGCCACTGTCCTTTCCACCTGGAACAGAGCAGTAATAATGGAAGTTACAAGAACAGCTCTGTTTGATTCTTCTAGTAACAGTAGAAGGTCTAAAAAAGAGTTCCTTATCCGTATTTATTTTAGAATGGATTCTGGCACACTTGTTTCTTATGTTGTGTGCCCCACCCTTAGTTCCAATGGACTGTGAAAATGATGCAGAATCTGTGAAAAGAGGTCTAAAATTTGAGAAACAAAGGGACACATTTATCTTAAATGGCTGAATGCTAACTGGACAATAGGCAGTCTCTCTTACTATCTCTCTTACATTTTAAAACAATCTAATATACTCCACAGAAAAAGGGATGAAAGAAATTAAAGTGTGCAAGGCATGAAGTGTGCAAGGCATGAACACATGAAACAGATCTGGGCATCAATCTTGTAAAGACAATGTGACACTTAGACAAAAGATGCAAACAAATATAGGGGGTTCTAAATTATTTTTCAATTATAACAAAACAGTCAGTCCTGTAATTGAAACACGAAAAGTTAAAGAAAGTTATCTCTTCTACAATCAAAGCTAAACCACTCACTCCATAAAGTCCTTAAGAGCAGAATGGTTCTTACCTGGAGGGTTTGTTCTCTTTGGCAAATTGTGTGAGTCTTCTCCTGCTCCAAATATGTTAGATGCCATTCTATGTGGCTTCAGAGAGGCAGAGACTTCCTCTGGGCTTCCAAAAAGGTTGCTGGATCCTCCTCCAGGGGGCTTCAGTACCCTGTGTTGCAGATCACTGGTTTGTTAAAAAGTACTGATTACATGCAATCTGAACTCTTCAGTACAGATACTGTACTGACTGATTGGACTTTTATGCCAGCCTATTTCAAAAGTCCTCTTGAGAAGAGACATTAAAAAATACAAACCATAAACAATGGCCAGGTGGGAAAAGGCCTTCCCTTAACTTTGGTGTGATCCATCCAAAAGGTCTTGGGAGAGGAGAAGGCAAGAATAATTTCTCTTATAATTGGGAAGCCAAGCTTCTGGTGAACTCTACACTGTCTACCCCACCCTACACACCCATTGAGGGCTTGAGTGCAGTTGAATAATGAGATGGTCCTACTGTAGCCCAATACTCTTGACACTAGTTATAGAATGGACTTGTTTTAAGCAAAGAACGCTCCAGTGAGCTATCACACATACTCCTCTGTGCAAGGCAAGATCTATGAACACTATTACAATAAACACAATACAAAATCATTTCACTCTCCTTCCACCACATCCAGCTTCAAAGCGAATAAGGCTGAATAGTGAAGACCCAACTCGCCTTCCTCTTGCTGAAACCTGCCCACAGCCTTTCACAGGCAAAGTTACTTGGATCTTGACAGCCATTTCATAAAAGCATGTCAAGAGAAATAAAAACTTTCTTTTTTGTTTAGCTCACTTGATTTTTAGGACACATCTTACAAAAACCTGACTCTGTTTTTACTTTTCTATAAAAGAATTAAGATAAATGTATGGTTTCATTTTAGAAAAGGAATAGGTTATAAAGAAGTGTGAAAATCTCCTTAAAATCTTGCTTATATGAGGAAAGAGATTACTGAAACAGTTGTTCAGTGTGGTAGACATAGAACAACTAGACTATACAACAGTGATGGCGAACGGCGAACCTTTTAGAGACCGAGTGCCCAAACTGCAATTCAAAACCCAGTAATTTTTTTGCAAAGTGCCAATACAGTAATTTAACTTGTATAAAGGTGGCTATGAAGGGGCGATGTCGAGTGCCCACAGAAAGGGTTCTGAGTGCCACCTTTGGCACCCGTGCCATAGGTTTGCCATCACTGTTATACAATGACTATACCATTATGGATGAAGGAAGTAGATGGTTCCACAACTGAGTCGATGTCTATGTAAAAATGGTGTTTTGTGTACTGTACTTAAAACACATTCCAGACACTGAAACTTTTGCTATCTCTCAAAATTATGGAGGATTTCTGTAAAATCAGGGTGCCTTAGCAAGAACAAGAAACAAACTAAGAATAGCCTTGGAGTTACAGTTGTTTTCTTTTAGCATACCACAGGGCAAATCAGTCTGTATCTTTACCTCTCTCTCCATCTAAAGGAAATAAGAGGCCCAGGCCCAGAACCTAGATACACAGGCTGGTATTACTTAAATCATCAAATTTAAATCTAAACATTCCCAACTGCTTAGGTAATGCTTGGCAGGCATTCCAGTTTTCGTTTCAACTTGGCAAAGGTACTGAAGTAATTGGTGTTTTAAAAACTACTAAAGACGTGTAGCTATGGCTAAAAGAAGAAAATGAGTAACTTCTTGGTCCTAGGCAAGATTAGGTATGCTCCTAAAGTAAGAGAGAGAGAAAAAAGAAGCAGTAGCAAGATTTCCTTTCTACCACTGGTACTTTGTAAGACAAATGAATTGCAGTCTTCCTGAAAAATACTGAAGCTAGTCAGGAATTAAAATGTATTTATTAACATGTATTCATTTTAGGTAATGACATTCAAACAAAAACTGAAACCTTGCATAAATGCAGCATCACGGTATTCATCTTAGCACTGCATATGCATGAAGCTTACATGTGGAGATCTTTCACATAACCAAAAACACAGGGTCACAGAAGTTTGTTCCTAGCATCAATTAAATAGCCAGGACAGGTATTCCTCCCCTGAACAACACAGCATTCACACTATAAACATGGCAATTCTAACACAGCAAATGAAACATAACAGCATCTACATAGACCTTTTTGTTTACTAGACCTTCCTTACCCTTTCCTTCTCTATATGTACTTATATAATTTGCATATTGTTGTCTAGAGGTAGGCATTTTATTCTCCTGAACAATGAAGCAGATGGTGAGATAAACTGTATCTTAAAAGAAAACCCCTATTTGCTAGACGGTTTTCCATCCCTGAATCATTTCATTCTTTTATTGTGAGGGTTAAGCAGCTCCTTCTGCAAGAAGATATGTTCAGAAATAATATAAAAGTAACAGTAGCAGCTGTCAAGCCTTTCTTCAGTTATCAGAAGTTGAATGTTGAGTATTTCTAGACCAGTTTTAGCAGTAATTGTACTTGCAGGTTGGCACAATGCTGAAGAGGAAAAAAAGCAGCCAAGGAAAGTAAATTCACAATATCTTCAGTCACAAGAAGTCTTGATTCTCAAGTTTAGAAGGCTTAAAGAATTTAACTGCACAGTTAAATATTGGAAAACAGTCCTCTTTGTCAAAGTAGTGACAGCTGAGAAGGGAAAGAATCAACAGATCTGAGATCACCAAACTAATGCATTCAGGCACAGCTCTAACATATGATGCATCACGGACATGAGCCTGCTTGCCTGAAGATATGCAGTGCACAAATAATAGAGGGAGATTTCAAAACAGACGTTGTATGAACATTCTAAATAAAGAGACAGAAGGGAGTTCAAAGGGAAAGGTCATGCTACAGAACTAATATTGGAGCACAATACCTTCTCTTACTAAACTGTGTGATAATGTTTCACACACAGTATTCTAGATTGACTAATACACTTCTCCCTTCATCAATGCTGGGGTTAGGGCAGGAGCCCCCCCCATGTAATTAAAAATCTGTGTATAACTCTTAAAATGTAACTACAAAGCATAAATAGTTGATTCACACTCTCTCCCACATAGTTCCTTCTACCGGGATCATCTTCCACATCACTGATAATCTTATCCATACAGAACAGTGTGTAAGCCTTAAAGATCTTTATGACAACTGATCTAGAGGCACATAGACCACTTTGTGTGGCCAAGGACACATTTATTATACATTTATTCAATGTTAATGTATTTTTATTTATTGAAAATATTATTTACTCATTTACTAAAAAATGCATGTAAACTATAACTAAACCATGCTGCTCAGTCCTATGCAATTAATAGAGAAGTATAATTTTACCTGATCACTACAATGTTTCATAGACAAGCTTGTATTATAAAAGATCTAAGAACTTCTGTCATTAATAACGGCAGAATAACATGTATGTTAGCTATACTGTACTAAGGAAATTGGCCTTTTACAGTTGCTGATCACCTTTTCTTTCTAGTAAGTTGTCTAATTCAGTAGTAGTTTACCATTACCTTCCTCTGAATGATACAAACAAGAATTTGTCAAGATAATGGTCACTGGCATTATCTGTAAAAGACCCACTGCCAATGTTATATGTTGTGGATGCTATTATCCCAAAAGTGCTCTTCAAGAATTTATCCAACTCCATAAATGATGAAACTATTTTCTTCTGCTGATGTGAACATTAATCCTGAAGAGGGTGGAATCATCACAGTCTGGTGTTCTAGTTTTGACCACACCTTGAGTGACTCTGCCAAGACACAGACTCGTAACAGAGTCTAGTCTACTGACGCCATTGCTCAACCCAATCACAACATTAAAGTGTGCATGCAAGAGTTTACTGAACCCTCTCCCTAGAAGCTTCATCACACTTTGGGTACATTGTGAGAAAAAAAAAGTGTGCTAACTTGTACGTTCATTAATCTTTGGTCATCTCAGTCAGGCTGTTAACAATATAAGGCTCTGCTGTACAGTTTCCATGTTGTTCAAAAGGTAGCAATTGACATCTTTATCAAAATGTTGCTTATGTCCTCTTTAGAGTTCCCTGTGTAATATGACAGAGGATTTAGGAGACAGGCTGCAAGAGATAGTGTAATTCTGTAATATGGTGTCTCACGCAGAAGTTCAGGAGAAAATGTTCATTAACTATCGCTTTTGCTGGACAATAAATAAAAACCAATATAATCCAAAAATAGTATTAGCTTAAGACAGTGGTTCGCAACCTGGGGTTGGGACCCCTTAGGGCAGGCATGTCCAAACTTTGGCCCTCCTGATGTTTTGGACCACAACTCCCAGAATTCTAAGCTTAGATTGTCAATGGCAAAGGACTCTGGGAGTTGTGGCCCAAAACATCTGGAGGGTCGGAGTTTGGACATGCCTGCCTTAGGGGGTCCAACATCCATTTCACATGGGTCGCCATGAGCCAGTAAAGAAAAAGGCACAAACGGCTTGGGTCTGGAGGATGAGGGGGAGGAAAGGGTGGAAAGAGTGAGTTACAGCTTGATAGGTTGGAGGTGATGTCAATCAAAGTCAATGACACCGGAGGCTGCGATTGGCTGAGGGTGCCTGTATAGAGGGAAGTTCTCTATGGCACCTGTGGCAGTGGCCTGCCAAAGGGGGCTTGTGGCCTCTTCCAAGCAGGGCAAGGGGTCACCACAACATGAGGAACTTGTATTAAAGGGTCCTGGCATTAGGAAGGTTGAGAACCATTAGTTTAAGCAAATGCCTCCTTCTTTCATCTCTTGCTTTAATTATACAACTGACAATATTAGTAAACTCAAAAGCACTTTTCTTATCACATGCTACAGTAATGAATAATACTATTACAGTATATGGGAGAAAATCACATGAGTAGAAAAAAAAGTCCAGTTGTTCAACCATAGCAGTGTGGCCGTGGTTGTTGTTACATACTTTCAAGTTGTTATATACTTTAAAACTGTCTTACAGAGTCCCTAAGAGGTGTTTCAAGATAAATGATAAATTTAAGGAGTGATTATGCCAGTTTCACATCTCCAGTTAGTTTCCATGGCTGAGTGGTGATTCAAACCAAGGAAACTGAGGAAAAGTGCAGTACTACTGCATTTTTCTGCCTATAAAATGCCCTCACGTGTAAGATTCCCCCCAATTTCCCAACCCCCAATTACAGTTTTGCAACCTCACGGTTCTTCCTTGGCTTACTTCCATGTATAAGACAACCTTCAATTTTTAGTCTAACAATTTTAGACAAAAATAGTTTTATACACTAACTACAATGGGATTTTAAATAGAACTAGATAAGGTAATGTTATTAAAATCCATTATGAATTAGTTAAGATTCAGAACATCAAATTAGACTTCATTTTTATAGCAGTTGACAAAACTGAAAAATTCATCTAAGCAGGGAATAACTGTATGAACAAAACTACATATATTTAGTGGCCATTTTTCAGTTAGATCCACCACTAACACAATAACACTGCAATGAGAATTAATTCCCACTAGACTTCACTTATCTTGATCAATGCTATTGTAACTAGACTCTGTTTAGCAATTTATGTAGAGGGAGAAACAAGAACAACAATGATGTCCATCTGTCAGCTTTTTATTTTGGGTTATTACTTAAAAAGAAAAGAAATCCTAAACTACCTAAAGCAGCAATTAGATAATTAAAAGCAGCAATTTTATATCTGAAAGAGGAAGCAAAATTCTGAAGCACAGCTTCACCAGCCAACACCCATTTTGAAGACAAAGCCTGTTGAGCTGAGCCTTTGTGAAAAGTTGTAACAGACAGCATGGGCTGGTGCTCTTTAACAGCTAGCATCTGGTCCACCTTCTACAGCAATTATTCTAAACTAGTGCAAGATGTGAACTATTAAACCCTTGGAGAAAGGCTCAGATTGACCAACCTTTGTTAAATAATCAAATCGTATTCAACATATTTATCACCATGGCTGTCTCGGAATATGAAACTCGCTCATCTTTTTCTTTAGAGCGAATGACACACAGAACACAGTTATATTTACTATTCTGGAGATTATAAACACTACCCCTTTTCCAATACTAGCAGTAAGTAACAGTACTAGTAATGTTATTCTGAGAGGGTGTGGTACTAAAACCAGTCTTTGTCTTGATCAGCTACTGGGATTTTTGGTGTCTGTGTAGGAGTGGTGCAAATGCAAATGCCCCAAAAGGCACTGGATGCTCACCTTGGAAATTATTAGTTTCTTTTAGACTCTCTGGAGCACTATCAAGTCTTGGAGACTGGGGTGTGGAGAGTGACACAGTTTGAGTCAGCTTCCACAGCCTTCACATCTGACTCCTACCTGAGCTCTTCCACCTAAAGACGAGTGTGGCTGAGTGGCTAAAGCGAGGAGGACTGAATGGGGAAGCATGATATATAACACACCATCATTTTTGCACTACAGTATATACTAATGTTGTGAGGATGGTTATCTGTTTCTATCCAGTATATACAAGACTTTCTTCTTTGAACAGTCAGGTCCCACTATTGTCCTAAGGGTAACTATTTCAAAGAATGTTATCACCAGGGTTCAAAATTATTTCAGCCATGGACTCAACTTTTCTCCATTCCTGAAGATTTTTTAAAAACTGTTACAATGGGTACACAGGGTAGAAACAGGCTACAAAATGAAATGACAAAACAGCATTTCGTTTTCCGCTTTGTGCCCATCCCTATTTTTCAGCGCTTCCCTCCTCTGCCCCCTCCAGGTGCTGCCTCTGAATGAGTGCCTGCCGAAAGAGGTGAGGCTCAGAAGCACCAAACATGTCTTGGGTTGAAAAGTAAACCAGTTTGTGCCAAACCTCTATTACCCATCCTTTCCTCTGCTGCTGCCCTGGTGGAACAAGCAAGTGGCAGGGCTGGTGACCCCATCAGCCACATCAATCTTAGCTGGCCTTCTTCCAAGATGCCTAATGCCGGCACTTTTCAAAAACACTGTCTGTCATGGACTGTGTTTTGTGCTTATCGCATCCCTTGCTTTACATTGCTTTTAGACCCCCAGATCAACTCAGTTTATACACACTCTTACATAATTACTAGTAACAACAAACTAAAACATAATAAAATACTAATACTGTACTAATAAAAAATCAAAATCCTGGCAGCAGCTTAAATAAAGTTACTTTTTTGTGACCTTTTCTGGACAAGTCCACTTCCTCAGAGAGAAGAAAAAAGGTTTAACATGACAAATATTTGTCTATGGCAGTGATAGTGAATCTTTAGAGACGGAGTGCCCAAACTGTGATTCAAAACCCACTAATTTTTCGCAAAGTGCCAATACAGCAATTGAACCTGAATACAGGTGGCTGTGAAGGGGCGATGTCAGGTGCCCACAGAAAGGGCTCTGAGTGCCACCATTGGCACCCGTGCCATAGGTTCACCAACATGGGTCTATGGCATCATAAAATAGAGATGAAAATACCAAGATCATGGATGATTGATTGGTTGGTAAGGAAGCCAATCGGTGATTAACATTGGGGTGATCCTGTTTTTTACATGCAGGAGTGCATAACCAATTCCCTTTTTCCCCAAGGACTGGGGTGTGAAACCCCTCAGCTTCAGATGCAACTTTACAACAGCCCTGCTGCTTCCTGCCTCAATCAACTATGACAAACAGATGTGTATGGCAAAAATCATCTTTCCAAGAACTTTACATCTAAGATTAACCTCCTGTCAAACCCCATCACTTCTTTATAAATCACTGGAGCAGAGACCTGCATTCTAACCCAGCTTCTACTTGGTATCTAGTGAGGTTTTTATAGAGGAGTGACTTGTATTGTCTCTCATTATTGTAAGCCACCTTGGGTTCTTTTCCAGAGAAAGGTAGGGCTCAAAATATTCTAAATAAGTAAGTAAGTAAGTAAGTAAGTAAGTAAGTAAGTAAGTAAGTAAGTAAGTAAGTACGTACATACATACATACATTGCCCTGTTTGGCCTTTTGGTGTCTGCCTCGAATAAGTTGGTCATGTCCACAAAAGCTGGCATTTTTTTAAAAAAGTGTTTAATTATCGGCCTTTTTAGTCTTGCCCTTTAATTTTTAATGGCCACACGGCTCCCTCATTATTTATTTATTTACTTTAGATGCCGCCCACTACCCAAAGGTCTCTGGGCGGCTTACAATCAAATTAATTATTGCAAGATCTTTTCACGAAAGTGACAACTCCCGGTCCTAAAAGCCCCCGGGGGGACCTTTTCCGTAGCGGATCGTCCATAAAGATCCCCCCCCCCACGGGTGTCTTAAGCAGGGTCTATAGGCGGGTGGGGAACCCTTTTCCTTCCGCCCCTTTAAGCGACAACAATACAGCCAGGAGGGGAAAACCTCGATTTAAAGCCCCTTCCCTTTCCCCGCAAGCCTGTTCTATTGCATTTTATCTGCTACATTGCATTTCACTGTTTATGGTTTGATTTCTGTCCAGTCTGTAAACCAACCGCCCAGAGGAGCCATGTTAGCTAGATGGAGCGGTCTATACATTTAATAAATCCATAAAAAATATAAAATAAATCCATAAAATAAAGACAATAAATAAATAAATAAATAAATAAATAAATAAATAAATACATTAAATAAATAAATACATTAAATAAATAAATAAATAAGGGGAGGGGGGAGGCGTGGCGGCGTCCGCTTCCCATCCCGGGGCCAAAAGGCAGGAGAGCCCTTTCCTCAGGCGGGAAGAAAGAGCCACAGGGACGGCCGCCGGGACCTGAACGAGCCCGCCTTCTTTGTAGGAGGGAACCGGAGCGACTCCGGATTCCGAAACCCGTCCCGGGTCTAATCCGAATCGCCATCGTTCCCCAGCCCCAGCCCCCAACCCCCCACCCAGAGCCGCCGCCGCCGCCGCTGCTGCTGACCCTTTTCCGTCCCACCCAACGGCGCCCCAAAGGCCCTTTTTCCTCACCGGCTCCCGGCCCTGAGGAGAGGAAGGGGGGGAGGGGCTCTCCGTTAAGCCCCAAAGGCGGGAAACCCGGCGTGTGTGTGTGTGGGGGGGACACCCAGGCCAAACGAGGGCTGCCCCTCCCCCCCCCCCCCACCCCACCCGCTCACCTCACCGACCGCCCCTGAGGAGACTCCTCTCCACTCCCGACCACCGTTACCTGGAGCTAGGCTTCGCCGTATCGGTCTCGGGGCCCTGCAACATGGCGGCGGCGGCGAAAAGACCGGCGAAAGGACCGGGATCGGGCGGGCGCCACGACACAATTTTTCTCCCCCTCAGCTCGGAGCGCCCGCGACGACGACGACGACGACAACGACGGCGGCGGCGCCGGTTACCTCAGGAGCGGCTCGAGAACGCTGACTGGTTGGCGGAGCCGCCGCTCGCCCGGCTCTCGGCCAATGAGCGGCGACTACTGGGTGACCCGCCCAAACCAGAGAGAGAGAGAGAGGAGGGGGGGAGGGAGGGAGGCGGGAAACCGTCGTTGGTGCGCGAGGACAACCCCCAAAAAAGGTACGGTAGGCGGGGAGAAGAAAGAGAGAGAGAGAAACAGCAGGGCGCGGGCAAGCTCGCACAGTCTCTATTGGATCGTGCTGCCGTCATTCCAAAGCACTCCGGCGCTCATTGGATTACAGGGGATGTGAGGGCGGGCACGGCCATTGCCCTTCAGGTTTAAAAGGAAGCTCAGCGGTTATTTATTTATTTATTTATTTGACTTTTATACCGCCCATCTAGACCTAGGGCTACTCTGGGCGGTTTACAACACATGGTAACATAACAGTTAAATAAAGGAATACATATTAAAAACCAAAATACAAGGTACATAATAAAATAAAATATACATAAATCAACAACAAAAACTAAAATGAAGATAAAATGAAGATAAAATGAGCAAGAGATTGATAAAATGGGGGGGGGGAGAGATGAGAAGAAAGTGGTAAAAAATAGTGCCTTATTAAATGTTTGCCTTATCTTTCAGTACCTCAGTTACCCTGTTCCCCCAAAAATAAGACCTCCCCCAAATAAGCCCTGGCAGGATTTCTATGCATTTGTTAAATATAAGCCCTACCTTGATAATAAGACCTAGTGATGGGCGTGGCTATGGTTGTGTGCAGGGCTGACATTCAAGCATATTATACTTAATAAAAGTAAGACATCCCCTGAAAATAAGCCCTAGTGTATCTTCTTGAGAAAAAATAAATAAAAGACACGTGTCTTATTTTCGGGGAAACACAGTACAAAGGGGAGGGGAGGTGCTGAAATACACAAATTGTTTTGTGTTTTATGGTTTTAACAATTATGTAGTTTTATAGTTTTAATATATTGTATGCTGCCCAGAGACCACTTGATAGTGGGACAGCTAAATTTTTTAAGAAATGTATGTCCCAATTAATAAGCCAAATCACTAGAATATGCCTGTTTGTGGAATAAACGTGTTTGCCAAAAAGAGGTGTGTTAATCTTGAAAGGACTCATGGACCATCTTGAAAATACTGTATTAAATATACTGGGACACTAGTTTGTGCCTTTTAACCAATTTTTGTCCAAAAATTCTCTTAAGGGCTTACGATTTTTTTAAGTAATTCATTTTTTAGAAAAGCAATTCATGCAAATAATGCTAATTTTCTTATACAGCATCAAAAGCAAGACAATTCAGTATTCAAACCATGGAGGTAGAATTTAAGTTTCTGCAGAAGTAGTGAATAAAAATAATCCGGATTCTGGCGCGCCTCTTTAAAGCAGTGGAGACAGACCTGTGACTTGCCAAGAGTTGGACTACAATATCTATTACCATTTAGCAGTTTCACAAACATGGCATCTATTAATAGGATTTTTAAACTCAGTTGAAAAGGGCCATTCTCCTTTTCATCACACAAGACTGGAAAGACTTAGTCAATTCATAATAATGAATTGACCTTCCCTACACTCTTGATCTTCGGTAGATTTGTGTTTGTTTTGACAGAATTCACAACTGAATATGTGCTTTTGTACAATAACTAAAGAAAATAAGAAAATGCTCCCTTGGGTCTAAGAGGAAAGGCAGGAAAGGGATAAATGAATAAATAAATAATAAATAAAGGTAACTGATAAAATGTTTCCATGTCTGATCATTCACCCTTCAAAATCATTTGCTGTGAAGCACTCTTTGTGGGCAAAGTTATTTGCTGTGATTCCGAACTATAAGAAAGACTATAAATCTAAAAAAAAAATCTAGATATTTGGCAACATTGTAACAACTTTCCATATTAATGAGTGAGATTATTGTCTCTTACTTTGTCTTTTAGCTGCCTAGATGCCCTGAGCACATCCGATCCCGCCTGATTTTGGAAGCTAAGCAGGGTCGGTCCTGGTTAGTACTTGGATGGGAGACCACCAGGGAAGACCAGGTGCTGTAGGCACCTGGAGTAGGAACTGGCAAGCCACTCCAGTACTCCTGCCAAGAAAACTCCACGGACATGGGGTCACGAAGAGTCGGTCACGACTATAACGACACAACACACACACACACACACTTTGTCTTTTGGAGGAACAATGTGTTCCGGCCTCTCTTCTGTTCCAAATCTCCTTGAAATGTGTTACAGATGCTACTTCCAAGGGCCCTTCAGTTAGGATATACAGTGGACCCTGGTATAACAAACAGCTTGTATAGCATAAAATCTGTACAACATAAAAAATTCCGGAGATAGGGGAAATTTGCTTAACATAATCACCTATGGGGAGAATCCGTACAACATAAAAATGGGATTACTCCGTTTTCAATGCATTCCTATGGGACTTTGTATAAAGGAAAATTTGCTTAACGTAATTTCATTTGGAACTAATTAATTCCTTTATACAAGGTACCACTGTATTATAGATGGATAAAGAACTTGAACTCAGGACTTGCATGGTGGCTAAATCGATTCTCCAATAGGTTCAGAAGCAAAATAACCCTGCAGCTGGCCTTTGTGTGTGGGTCATACATCTTGCCCCACATACATTATCACAAGCGTGCATTCTGCATCTGTTGTGGTTCGACACAAGGCACATTTGTGAAAGTGACCTAAAAATTATGATACTGTGATTACATGCAGCGAATAAATGCCAATGGCTTGAGATACATTTTAAAAATCACACACACACACACAAAATCAGCAGTCGCCCAGCTCAGGATGAAAATCAGAGAAAAGAAATGGCATGAAATGCCAACTGGGAAAGGAATACTAGCTGGAAGGGCACATTGTGTATAAAGTGACATACAAATCTTGAGAATTAACCTATGGTTCTTTGAACATGTGACAGCCTATAGCATCCTCCGGGCCATGGAAGGCCTGCTGAGGTGTTATCCACCCGCCTGTCTAAAACTGTACCCTGCCTGTAGAACACAAAAACACCTTACAAATGAATTAATCCAAGGATTAGTATGTATTTATGCACAATCATAAAAACAGCTTTACAAGTTGAATTGAAAATTGTTGAAAACAGAGGAAGTTAACAGCTTTTGTATATTACATTAAATAACCCAAACACCTTTTCCAAAAATTGATAAAGAATAAATAATATAATTTACAATATAATACAAAAAATCAGTTAAGGACAGGCATTCTTGCTTTGTACATACACTGTATATATTTTTATCTATAAAAACAAATCCACATCTCCAAACAAGACGAAAAACCTTTCCAATGATATGGCTTAACTATTATTTTTTAAAAAAACAGCAATAAATTTTGCTGTCAACCCTACAAGCTCTATAGTCAGTTATCACATTTTGGCAACTAAGAGTTAAGATAAGAGTTTTCAGAAGAGCTTGATAACTCAAAAGTGCAGTGTTTTCTTTACAATTGGTTTGATATCACTGTGTGTATAGATCTGCGTATCATGGTTAAAAAAAACCCAAACCAAAACGCAATATTAAGCCCCTACAAAGAATCCGACAAGACACCTGGGTAGATATGATTCAATTGAAATTGTTTTAGCAGGCTTAAAGCAGTAAGGAAGAAACTGATAATCAAAAAAGAGGCCCAGCTTAGAAAAACATATATGGTTTTTAAAAAATATTTTACTTAGCGTTGGAAAAATACACAGGAATTTCTTTTATGGGATGGCTCCTACCCCAGTGTTAAAAATATAAATAAATTAGATGGGTGAGTTGACTGGTTAATCATGATGCAATGCAGAAACACTACAAAAGAGGCTGGCAGATCGATTCTCTTATCTGTATTCTTAACACTTTACACACAACTATAAGCACATTTCTGATAACCAATCCAATGTCTTCTTCTGTAAAAATGGAAGACACTTTGTCTCCACTCCATATATGCTCTCAGACCAATCTCTAATGATTTATCAACCAATCGTGTGGTCCTCAAAGAACACTGTACTTAAGAGCCCTTTAGGGACCAAATGCATGAATGAAAACTAAGTCACCACCAAAGAGCGATGTCTCTCATTGTTTTAGGCAAATGTGAAATAAGGCAGGATTGAGGTTTGGCTTAGAAGCAACCCTACCTGCAGGTTGCTTGCTTATACGTTTCCCAAACAGACTTTGTGACAAACTCAAAACTGTCAAAAGGGTCCAAAACAGCAATTTAAGAGTGACTTTTGCACCCTTACAGATCCGAATTATCCTTTTCAGCACTATTCCATTATGATTCTCACATGCATTAATGTCTAGGTAAATCCAACTACCAGCAAAATCCAAAGTGCACATACTACTAATGCCATGAGAGCAACAGATCACTGCTTGAAGCCAACACTATTATTGGCTTTCAGTTCCAAGTGCCGTCTTCACGGTTTATGTACTTTCCATGCCATATGCAAGGCAAAGGCCAAACAATGGGCTATTAATCTGTGGGCTCTGTTGTCAAAAATGGAAAAGGAAAGGAGGAAAAGATGGGATCAGTGAGCCTCTGGAAGAAAGTTCAAAATCTGCATGCATAAAAAAATGACTTCTGTCTATCAGAATTTTTGATAATTAGCTTTGCAAGGCTGCGGTAAAGTCCATACTTTTAGAAATGCAGGGACATGGGAACAGGGGCACATCTGGGGTGGTGGTGGTGGTGGAAGGGTACATCTGCCCCGGGCGCAGCAATCTGGGGGTGCCTGGAGGGGGAGGAGGAAGTCGTGTGCCCTCCCGCTAACAGTCCTCCCCCCCCCGATACTTAGTTGGGGAAAAGGAGGAGAGATGCTATCTGGTAGGGAGCGTGCCCCTTGGCTGGGGGTTGCACAAAGGGGGGGGGAGGCAGGCAGTGAAGCAGGGGTGGGTCCAGGGCTTCTCGGGGACCATCGGACCGGACCCGGTGCCTGATTTTGACAGAGAGGCATGACGATTGCTGCCTGCAGGGGGCCTCAGTGGGCTGGCCCTCAGTGCCTGGGGCCTCCCTGGGTGTGGCAGCCAGGGTGCTCCTCCTCCGTCCATCTGCCTGCCTGTCCGGTGCCGCGGGCAGAGCGAAGGCAGCACCTGTCCCGCCGGGGAGCCCGGCATGCGCCCTCAGCCCCTGGAGAGTGAGCGTCCGACCGAGACAGGGGCCATGATGGGCGGGTGAGACATGGTTGCGGGGCGGGGGGGGAGAGGCTGGAGAAGAGGGCGCAAAAACTCCAAACTAGCTACACCTCTGCATGGGAAGTGAATGAAAATAACCCAACAGGTGAAACAGCCAAGACCTTGAAATGAAGACTTCGTTTCATGCTCTTGTTGCTAAGCTGGAATAATTTGCAAGAATCGCTTTAATTCGAATCAAGTGTTTAAAAAGGATTGTTTAAAACAGGTGCCGGAACTGTAAAATACATCCGAAATCCATATGAGGTGGGTGGAGATGCTCACATATATATTAGCATGGCTGTATCTCGGTCACCCTGCTAACTGTGTAATGGTTTCTAGCAAAAAAAAAAATATTAATCAGATTTCTGTCTATCGTGAAGGTGGTTTACCTAAAACGGAGGATTCCTCATTGCCTGAAAAACTTATTCCTCACGGAAGGGCCGACGTGTTTTTAAAATAAACCATTTGTGATAAAGAAACGAAAATTCCAGATGAAGGTTACATTAATTGATAAAATGATAACCCAACCATAATTGAAATCAATAATCTGGCATGATTCCCATTTGCAGTTCATACTTCCTGTAATCTGCTAAGAGAGAGAAGTCCTGCACCAGTGGTCTGCAGGGTGGCATGAAAGCCATCTGAAAGGGATATGCATTTAATAACCTCTGTTCTGCAACAGGGAAGTGCTCAAAAGAGGTGCTAACAGATGGACTGGTTGTCTTTGAAGACAACAGGGAATCCGGAAAAGTCTCAGAGATAAAAAAAAAAAAAATAAAAATCAGGTCCCAGAATCATGTTTAGTGACTGGAAACATGTTCATTCCATTTGCCGTCGGTAAGTCTTCGGTGAAATCCCTCAACCCTCATAAAGATGATTCTGAAGTTGCCTCTCCAACCAAAGGTTTGAGGACAGAAGAAATAGATGCCATGCACCACCATCAGCGGAGAAGGTGGTACATATCAAAAGCAACCCTCACCAGGCATGTCCAAACTTGGGCCCTCCAGATGTTTTGGACCGCAACTCCCAGTCTTTTGTCATTGGTAATCTAAGCTTAGAATTCTGGGAGTTGTGGTCCAAAACATCTGGAGGGCCCAAGTTTGGACATGCCTGTTGATTAAACAACAATAGGCTGTATACCCCATCACGGTCACACGGCTTCCCCCTTTTATTCTAATTAGCATTGCTGTTACCCATGAATGAATATAAAGTGGTTACAGATCTCACTGAGTGAATAGGATTTCATAAAGGAATGAAGTTTATATGGACTAGCTTGCAGGATTTAAAGAACGTGGGACTGTCGTGCCAGAATCCGGGGCGGATTCTTCCGTCTTCCAAAGGAAAGAGAAACAAAAACTCAACCCAACAAAAGGAAGGTCTGACTGAATCCAGGCACTGAATTACAACCACAACATACTCCATGATGCAAGTCACCAAGGAAGTAGAGAAGTGTAGATGAAAACGCTTTTATCCTAACTTCCCTGCATTGGTAGGACATGGTCTAAGGAAGTATTGCAACAGATTTTTTCTTGTTCTCACAAGGACTCTTAAGAGGATGAGATGCCATTCGAAGGGAAAGAGGAAAATACAAGCAGGGAGTGCAACTACAGACCTTTCAACAAAGTTTCTAGTTCATAAGACGAAAATGGAACATAACATCACTTGAAAGAGAGGGTAGGGTGTTCTTTGCAACAAGAAGAGGGTTTTTTTGGAGGGTGGGGCAAGCATGAAAATATTAAGTCCAAGGTATGCTGGCTATGATGAGAAGGTTCTATAGTTTCCTCTGGTTCTACCTCTGTTTTTAAAAAGAGTATATTTATGGAACCATAAGAGTTTTCATATTGTACTGGAATGTTAGTGAATGTGGCCAAACGGGCTGGGCAGAAATCTGGTAAAAGCGCTCTTTGGAATTAGTGGCTGCTTGATAGCAAAGTGCAAGGAAGATTAAATATATAGATTTTTCAACAATGAAGATTGTGACAGACCAAGAAACGAATAAATTAAAATGAGATTTTTAAAAGGAATAAGAGCCACGAACGTTCTCTCTACCACTCCCCTTTTCGCTTAAAATAAGGATATCACAGCCAAGGTTTAGGGTTACAAAAATGAAGCTTGTGGGAATCCCTTGCCCAGATTGTTCCAGAAAAAAATCCAGGGCTATTCTGTAAACTCTACTGGCCCTCAGCTGACATAAGTCACTTTTTATATGTGTAGATGCTGTTCGTAGGAGCTGTAGATGATTGAAGACAAACACTGATCTTGTGAGGCATGCTTTAGCTAAGAAAGAAAGAAAGAAAGAAAGAAAGAAAGAAAGAAAGAAAGAAAGAAAGAAAGAAAGAAAGAAAGAAAGGAACAAACAGAATCAGCTGCATAGCTACGACCATTACTCCTCTCCGGGTTCCACGCAGTTCAGTGGCTTCCACCAGCCTGCTGATAGAATGCATTTACTGAGTGAGATCACCAATGGGGGGGCCACCACTTCCACCATCAAAGAGCATTTCTCGGCGGGCGGGCTCGGGTATCGACAGCTCCTGGGCAAGGTCGTTGAATCGCGATATGTAATCGATGCTGTTCTCATTCATCATGCAAGCCAGTTGGGAGTCGACCACCTATAGCCAGGGGGAAGAAAACACAGTCTGTTTCGATCAGTCAATCCACGGGTGGCATTGGCTTTTGTTTGATATGGTTATAAATACAGTGGACCCTCGTAGAACAAATGGTTTGTATAACCTAAAATCTATACGACCTAAAAATTTCCAGAGATAGGGGAAATTTGCTTAACAGAATCGCCTATGGGGCGAATCCGTACAACACAAAAATGGTCACGATTAGGGAATACCACCAGCCTCGTGGCGCAGTGGTTAAATGCCTGTCCTGCAGCTAAAACTGTGCTCACGACCTGGGGTTCAATCCCAGGTAGTTGGCTCAAGGTTCACTCAGCCTTCCATCCTTCCAAGGTCGGTGAAATGAGTACCCATCTTGCTGGGGGGGGGATGTGTAGCCTGCACACTGTAATTAAAAAATTGTAAACCGCCCAGAGACTACTTGTAGTGGTATGGGGCAGTATATAAGCAGAACACTTTGCTTTTTACTCTGTTTTCAATGCATTCCTATGGGAAATTTGTATAAAGGAAAATTTGCTTAACAGAATTTCATTTGGAACAAATTAATTCCTTTATACAAGGTACCACTGTATGCATAATTACAACTATGTAATTAAATATATTTTACTATTGGAGGAGGAACGAGCAAACCACTCCAGTATTCCTGTCAAGAAAACTCCATGGACATGGGGTCACGAAGAGTCAGTCACGAATGTAACAACAGAACTCTCTCTCTCTCTCTCTCTCTCTCTCAAGCACACATATTAACCCAGGGAGTTAAAATCCAATTGTCTGTATCATTTTATTTATTTATTTATTTATTTATTTATTTATTTATTTATTTTTGATGCTTATATACTGCCCGTCTTCCAGAGGAACTCTGGGTGGTTTACAACAAGTAAGAACATGACAGAGGGCAAATTAAATAGAACATTGTAGTAAAACAATAAAAGAAATCAATGGCAAGATGGCGGGACAGGAATTTTTTTTATTATTTATTTATTAGTTAGATTTATATCCTGACCCTCCAGTGCCTAAACATTATTCTGGGTGGCAAACACAAGTTAAAACACAACAGCCCGGTCCCACCCACAGGGACATAAATAAAGCGAAACCGGCAAGCATTAATCACCCAGCATGTCCAAAATAGAAACGTCAAATCAAAATCACTTCTACTGTTGATACCATGTGCAATCCTCCATAGGTTATTGATTGCAAAGGGTTGACCTCACCTGGATTTGGATTTATTTATTTATTTTAGCAAGAGAAATTACAGAGCAGGGGAGGGAGACGAGGCAACGTGCAAGCCTCATGTGGCCTGGCAGATTCTTAATCATTCCAAAGTGCAAGAAAAGTAAAAATGGGCTCTTGTTATAGGAAGTCACTTTTCTGAGGACTATTGGGAAAAACATATTCCTGACTGTTAAAGCATGTCAAATATAGATTTGACAAAACTCCGGGAGGCAGTGGAGGATAGGAAGGCCTGGCGAGCTCTGGTCCATGGGGTCACGAAGAGCCGGACACGACTGAACGACAACAACAACAACTGTTAAAGCACCACAACAAATGTTGCCTCACAAAGAGGCGAGAACCCCAGCACAGGAGTCACTCAAGAGAAAATCAGACATCCATCTGTCAGATATACTGTACAGTGGTACCTTGTATAAAGGAATTAATTCGTTCCAAATGAAATTACATTAAGCAAATTTTTCCTTTATACAAATTCCCATAGGAATGCATTGAAAATGGAGTAATCCCATTTTTATGTTGTACGGTTCTCCCCATAGGGAATTATGTTAAGCAAATTTCCCCTATCTCCGGAATTTTTTATGTTGTACAGATTTTTATGTTATACAAGCTGTTTGTTATACAAGGGTCCACTGTATTTGGATTCTGCCCTGAGCAGGGATTAAGATATAATGGCCTGATCGACCCTTTCCCAACTCCCATCATCCTATAATTCTAAAAGTTGGCACATCTGGAGATTTCATCTACAATACAATAAAGATTCATCTCGTTAACATTGGCTACAGACCCTGAAAACTTATACCACATCAAACTTGTTTTTGGAGGGGCCCGAGGGTTTTTGTGCCACTGAGGTACTCCGTTAGAGACCAAATATGGAATGGTAGGCGTTAAATGAGCGCTCATGCACAGACGTATCCCTGCAGAGCTGGCCTGAGTGAAACAAGAAGTTGACCATCATTTATGCAATCAACAGGGGGTGAAAATTCCAAATGTAACTCTGTAGAATATCCCCCTTTGGAGTAGTTGCGGAATAATAATTTTTTGCAGATTGTGAAATAAAAATAAAACAGAATTCAAGTATGACCCCCTTATCCGCTGAATCACTAACCACTGATTCAGTTACCCGTGGTTGGTGATCAGCGGGGGTGGGGGGCGGCGGCAAGGAGGGGTGGAAAATGAAAATAAGACTTACTTTTGCCAATACCATCCGTTCTCCTCCTCGCTGCCACCGCGGGCCAGCCAGGCACCCTCCGGAGGGGGTGGAGGAGATTGGGGGTGGCGGCAGAAGAGGAATCCACACCACGCTGCTCACCCAGAACATCAAGGCGGTGGCGGAAGAAATGCCCGCACTTCCTGCAAGCATCTGCAGGTCCACGTGGGCGCCTCTTCCATAGCCACTACTGATGTTCTGGGTGTGTGGTGCGGCACAGGTGCCTCTTCAGCCGCCACCCCCGATGTTCTGCGAGAGGGGCACAGTGTGGGCGCCTCTTCAGCCGCCACCACTACCACTAAGGGCAGGTGTGGACAGGGGTTGCGGGCTGGGAGGGGGGGAAGGCTTCTCTTTTACCCCCTCCCTGGCCACTACTCCATCTCCTTCCACTTCCCCTCATCATCACTACTGCCACCCCGGATAAGAGTGTTAGCTCTTATCTGCGGATTTCTGTATCTGCGGGGAGTCCTGGAACCGATCCCCCGCGGATACGGGGGTCCTACTGTACTGGAATTCTAAGCTCCATTTGAACACAAAATTATGATTTTGAGTGGCAGAAGGAAAACCCATCCTTCTTCACATGCAGAACACAGCAACTCAAGACAGAAATCAGCTGCACTTCAGGGAGACTTTCCCAGTACAATGAAGGATAGAGTGGTTGATTATTTTGTTGGCTGACAGCATAGATCTGTTCCTCGAGAAGCAGGACTTCTTCTGAAGTGAAGGAATATTGCATTTTCCTTGCATGTGAAACGAAAGGGGACTGTTTCTACTAGTCACAGAGCAAGAACATTGTATCAGGTTCAGTGAGAGTTAAAATGCAGCTATTGAATGCTGTGACTGACTGTCCAGACACCTGGTTCCCCAGCTCATAGTCACAATCCTCGAAGCCTCTCCCTCCCCGAGTGATGGCAGCACAGCATTCCACGGCTAGCCCACGGAGATACCTCAGCGACGTCGGCCAGGGAACGAGAGACAAAGGAATCGCGTGAATTTCCATCCAGCAGGCCAGGTCCCAATAACGTGGTGCTGCTCGCGTTGCTTGTGGAGGTGGGCAACGTTTTCCGTCCCTTTTCTGGAGAAAGGAAGCTGGCTGTAAAACAAAATCCAGGAAGTCAGACCGTTATGCCTTAAGTTGGGGAAGGTGAGTACAAGCGACCTTGCTATCTATTTCCCAGCATATCAAGACGTGTTCCGTTTAACCTCACAGATAATCTCCAGGCAGGTTCCCAGAGAGGACCCCCCCCCTGCACATGCGTGCTAGTCGTGTCCGACTCTAGGGTCGGTGCTCATCTCCGTATTCGAGCCGAAGAGCCAGTGTTGTGCAAGTCCCTGGCCATGTGGCTGGCATGGCTGCAAGGAAACACTGTATGCCCAAATATATCTAACTCCTAAGGGACAGAAAAGCTTTCTTTCCGAGGATAAAAAATATATTGCCCCCATCTTTGTGCTGGCTCCCTCCACTTCAATGCCTCAGTGCTTCCATCAAGCTTCCTCAAGACATGGTTCTTGCACTGGACGGACCTCGGAGCCCCAAAAGCCAAAACTGGAAGTAAACGGGCAGACGTCTTGGACTATCTCTCTTTCTGCTCTGCAGGCAGAAACCTGGCCCCCAGAGCCATGAAAGTTGTCAGCTACAATACTGAAATGAACTGGAAGCAGGACAGCAGTTTCTGAAGCAGATTTCACACTGTGTAGTTTTTGTGTTGATGTGCGTAATCCTCTTTGGGCAACCTCGATGTTCCACCCTCTAACTTTTCCTCTCACTGTGCTAAAAAGCCATTTTCTTCTGTTGCAGTGTTTTTTTGTGTCTTTTTGTAGTTAATTGTCTATTGCTGTTACAGTATAATATTTTTTATTAATTTTACTCATTTTAATATGCTGTTATAATATTTTTGTTAATAGTACTCATTTTTAATATTCATTTAATATTATTTTTCCAAAGTGGCACAGTACTAAAATGTTACAGATAGAAAAGTGTGTGTGTGTGTGTGTGATGTTTGGATTGCAGATACCTTGTAGCCTGAAACCCATGGTCCTAGCATCCTATACTTGACAAATCTCAAATATTTAATTTACTCCAACACAGGAATCAATTCAAAACAAACCACTGCCTTGTGTTTTTTCTTTCTTTCTGACCCCCCCCCTCAAAAATGAGTTTAGCTGTATGTTATATAGGCAATTAGAAATAAAAAATATTTCAAGCATTCTAAACCTGGTGCAAAAACTGGAGTGTTATGTCGTGTAGCCGAACCTTTACTTTTACAGTCTCTGAAATTAGTGAGTCCACTTGTTCCTGAAACACAGTCGCATTGTGGGTTGTGAAAAGGGTCAAAGTCCTGGATCCAGAGAAAGAGGAAAGACACACAAGCCCAGGTACACCCAGCAACTATTCCACCCCCACCCCCACCCCACCCCGCTGCCAGGTGCAAAAAGGACTCACAAAACAAGCTGCTGAGTGATGAATCCGTGGAATCGTTGGGGTACCACTGGGGGTCATGGCTGGGAGACGCGATCCAGTTTTGCTGAGGGCTGGAGGAGGGAGATGGAAGACATTTGGAGTTCTCGCTGCCATTTAGCTTCGCTGGGGACAGAGAAACATTTTCTCCTGCAAAAGGAAATAACTCTGAGTCCAGAACTGTTTGCACGACAAACCCACAGCAAAAAAGTGTTCTCCTTACATATCTCCCCATAGTGCTCAAAGGGTGGTTTACAAGTTATTTATTTATTTACCGTATATACTTGAGTATAAGTCGACCAGAGTATAAGTCTAGGCCCCTAATTTAATCCCCCAAAACTGGGGAAACATATTGACTTGAGTATAAGTCTAGGGTGGGAAATGCAGCAGGGCCTGGCAGCTCCTCCTTTGTGAGCTGGGGGAGTGGTGTGTGATGTTTAAAATGACTTTTAGCCACTGATGCAAGTGCTTGGGTCAGTGGCTAAACGTCATTTTAAACATCGTGCGACGCTCCCCTGTGATGCAGATGGGGGTCATGAGAAGCGGCACGCAATGTTTAAAAATGGCTTTTAGCCACCGACCCAAGCACTTGCCTCAGTGGCTAAAAGTATTGACCCGCATATAAGTCGAGGGCCCCTTTTTTCAGCCCCAAATTAGGGCTGAAAAACTAGGCTTATATTCGAGTATATGCAGTATTTGTTTGTTTGTTTGTTTGTTTGTTTGTTTATATACCACCCAACTTTCCAAAGGAACTCTGGGCAGTTCACAGCAAGAATATCCATACAATTCAGCTATAAAAACAAATGTAAAACAAACCCAATCGATCAAGACATTAAAATCAATTAAAAAAACATGGGATATACGATGGTGGCAAAAAAGAAGGGAAAAGAGAACAGGATAAACCACCATTAGTTGCCAAAAGCAGCCTGGAAGAGCCAAGTTTTTAATTGCTTCCTAATTGCAGCTATATATTGCCCCCGACCCCCAGGGAGCTAGGTACTCATTTTACCAACCTCTGAAGGATAGAAGGCTGAGTGAACCTCAAGATGATTACCAGGGATTGAAACTTAGGGTGCGAGCACAGTTATGGCTGCAGGATAGCAGTTTAACCCCTGTGCCACGGGGACCCTCCAAACAACCAAGACATGCAACGTGGGGAAAGCATTGGCCCATACTAAGGAACACCCCATTTCCTTCCTAACTTTATGCAAAGATCTTTGCATAGGGGGTGGAGAACAGTTTCATTGCTTTCTAAACAGAGCCACTGAACAATGATATTCAACCAATGTAATACCTCCTTTTTGTTTTGTTTTTTCAATTCTTTTGCAGTCTCTTTTAATATGGCACCGCTAAAACTTATCTTGAAATCTGCTGAATCCCACTTTCAACTGGAAACAAAAGCAAGCACAGCTCAAGAAGTCCTTTGCACAGTTCCATTATCTTCCGGCTCAAACTGTCCAGGGAGTGCAGCTGCACAGTCCTTACACGTAACTCAGAAAGGCTTGTCTTGCCGTTTTAGAATATCTTTGCATGTAGAATGTTAGACGCAAAACCAGTGGTTCTCAACCTGTGGGTTCCCCAATGTTCCTGGACTGCAACTCCCAGAAGCCTCCACCACTAGCTTGTGCTGGAAGGGGTTTCTGGGAGTTGCAATCCAGGAACACCTGGGGACCCACAGGTTGAGAATCACTGCACAAAATGCTTCTGGTATTAACACTCCATGGGTGCATTCTAAGCTCACAGAGCTGCATAGAGACTCAAATCACATGCACTGTTAAATGGCTGAATCCTCACACTCTCTCGTACTCAGAAGGCTGAACGTTGCTCCTTCCACAATTTAAGATGGCTTTACCCACAGATGTTTTTTAAAAAAGTAGTAACATTTTCTATCACGAAAACCACCAAAATGGAATTATCTCATGGTATCTAATACTTGCCAATAGTAGTTACTTCCAAACAGTTAAGAAAGAGTCAGTTTGAATATGGAATACCCTGACCGAAAAGGCTAATTCATTTGCCATTTTATCTGTAGCCCATCAATAAATAAATACACTTCTCCTTTTAACAAGTGCCTTCCTTTTCTTCTTAGCATTTGTCACATGGTGGTGGGGTCTACTATTCTGGTTTTTGCCTTTCACTTGGCACAGCCCATTGAGTCTGCTGTAATTGAATTCAATTTACTGTTAATGTTGGCTCTTCCTGGATTTTGCCTTTCCCACTGCATTTGATTTGTTATATCCGTGTCTTATTTGTGAGATCTTTTTTAAAACTGTAAAGTAAATTTCGTAAAATACTTTTCATAAAGAGGGATAGCTCTTTTTTGAAGGAAAAGGTGGAGGATAGATTCTAAAATAAATGATATATAAATATTTCCTGCACCAGGAATTGGTGGTGCACAGATCCTGGGTTGCTATCCTCTAAGAAAAGGATACGGAATGTGTGACCCTTGTCGGAGTCCAGTTCCACAAACCAACCTGGCCAACGGAGAGGTAAGATGGAATCAGCAATTTACCAACATTTAGGAGAGCCAAATATTCCCCACCTCTGCTTGAAAGGAAGATACTTCCATAATGGCCCTTCTCTCCGCAAAGAAACACTTGCCAGATGACAGCTGTGGCGGTATTTTAGCTGGTTCGTGACCCACACAGTGTTGCCTCTTACCGTACTGTCCAGAACTGATAGCTATCTCAATGATGGAGTCGCTGATCTGAGTGGCAGGCTCTCCCTGAGACAAAACATCTTCGGGAGGTCCCGGAAGAGAAATGTCCAGTAGTGCAGATACATTGGGAGGGGAAAGATGGGTCCCGGACGCCTCTGACAAGGGAAGAGGTGGCGTGGAAAGGCCGTTGGGGAGAATGGCTTTGGGTAGTTCGGAGAGCGAAAGGACTGGCGCTCCCTGCAAGCAGAACGACAAGACACTTATTTGCATGTATTTCACAAAAGTGTTGCCCTGATATTGCTAATAAAGGCATAGAACTCTGTCAGGGTTAGATCTAGCAAGGTATTAGTTATGCATGGCCCACCTGGGTGTGTTGTGTCATTACTGCAGGGCCAGATGCAGGGGAGTGGTCTCAGGAGACAGAAATCTAGTCCCGTGCGCTCCAGGATGCATCCGGTGGGGCCACTGTGAGATACAGGAGGCCGGACTAGATGGGCTTTTGGCCTGCTCTGGCATAGCTCTTCTTATGTTCTTATGTTAAGTTTATCGTTTACAATGAAAATTTTGAGCAAACGCATGCAACTGGAAGGCACATAACACCAACGTTCATCTATAAGGACATAAGAACATCCCTCACCCCTTCTCAAAACTAAATGATCTACTGTTCCCATGAGATATGCATCTCCCAGTCTAACTCTGGCCGGGACTTCCCTTTCGAAAGATATAAACCCTCTTCTACGAGACAGCAAGAAGCCAATTCTATTGCTGCAAAAGAGGCAGGAGTGGGGCACAGGCAGAGGGACAGAGGCTTGGCTGGCATCTCTCCTTCTTGGCTTCCAGGACTATCATAACTGTCTTGAAGCAAAGCCTAGGACAGTGGTGGCCAAACTTTGGCCCTCCAGATGTTTTGGACCACAACCCCAAAAATTCCCAGCCTGCATTGCCAATGACAAAGGACTGTGGGAGTTGTGGTCCAAAACATCTGGAGGGCCAAAGTTTGGCCACCACTGGCCTAGGAGATTTGAATGGCAGTTTTTAAAGAAAGCTGCAGCTTGCATCAGAGAAAAATAAAACTACAGCATTTATGCGTATCAGCAGATTTTGTGACAAGAAGAAGACGGCAAAGAAATGTGGCTGGTACGTGAGCTGACATCCTTACCTGGCAGCCATCCAGGATTACTTCCTGCTCTGGCTGTGGGGGCAGGTCAACAAATGGTACCGGGCAATCACTGCTTGAACCCTGGGGAAAAAATGCAACCAGGAAAGACCGAGTCAGATACACAAAGGAGAAAGAATGAACGCTTGGCGAATCCGTACAACATAAAAATGGTCGCAATTAGGGATTACTCTGTTTTCAATGCATTCCTATGGGAAATTTGTATAAAAGAAAATCTGCTTAACATAATTTCATTTGGAACGAATTAATTCCTTTATACAAGGTACCACTGTATATTGAAAACATTAACCAAGAACAAAACTTACTGTTACCGTAGTGATGGGACATCCGTTTTCATGCACTACGGTTGCATCTTGTCCTGAGACGACCGCGGTCACAGCATCGGGCGACAGCGGGGAGACCCCTGACAAGCCTTCGCTGCCCAGGACAGGCAAAGCACTGTTGGGGATGATACCAGCACTTTTGGCTGCCAAGTCGATAGCACCTTCAAACAGAAAAGTGTCAACTAGTTTCTATTGCACTAGTTTATTGCACCACCAAGAGAAAAATACATCCCCCCAACTCCCGTATAGCACAACAAACTAATTCATGCCTCAACTAAGAATTATTCAACTAAAAACCCATTCGCTCTTCACCAGTTCACTCCCTCCCCCACCTTGAAATTAAATTCATCCCAATCCTTCATTGTTTCCATACTTGGTTGTCCTGGTTTTTGCACAGGTTGCCTTGTTCCTACAATCCCTGGCCATTCTAGCGAAGGCATATTAAAACCACGGTCAAAGACACATTCAAGCAACTAGTTTTGTCTCTTATTTATTTATTTATTTATTTATTTATTTATTTATTTATTTATTTATTTATTTATTTATTTATTTACCGCTCCCATTTCCCAAAGGAACTCTGGGTGGTTCAAACAAAAATCAAAATCGTCAATAAGACAATATAAAAAGGTACTGGGCAAGAGGTGAAAATTAGACAACCATCAAAAGGAGAGAAAAAAAAACCTGGTACGTTAGCAGTCGCCAAAGGCATCCCTGAACAGCCAGGTTTTAAGGGCTTTTCTGATGGATGCCAATGAGGGAGCCTGGCGTATCTCACCGGGTAGCTTGTTCCAAAGCGATGGACCAGCCACCGAGAAGGCCCGATTCCGGGTTACTACTCTGCGGGCCTCCCTGGCTACCCGGAGAGAGAGAGCCATTGAGGAGCGGGTGGGTTGGGCCAGCTCTAATCGTGGGCAGATACGCTCTGCCAGATAATCAGGGCCCAGGCCATGGAGGGTTTTGTAAATCAAAACCAACACCTTGAATCTTATTCGGGAGGCAACGGGCAACCAATGCAGGCGGGCCAGACTCTTCCCAACTCAAGGTCTCTCTTTTGATGCATCTGACCCTGATAATACCCATTTCTTGTTGAAGACCCAAATTTAGACCCAATTTAATTTTGATCCACTGATCAAAGGAAAACGTGAGGCTAACGAGAGAAGACATGGGGGGGAAGAGACTGAATCACAGTTACAGTAACCCCCCCCCCCATTTCGCGGTTCATGTATTGCAGTCTTGCTATATCGCGGAACCAGAGTACATGCTGGGGCTCCAGCTGATTAGTGCTGGGTTATTTCCCCACCCCAGCACCAATCAGTCACCCTTGCTGCAGGAGCCATTCCTCCCCCAGCCAGCGCCAATCAGCTGCAGCCCTTGCAAAGGCACCATCACCCTTGCTGCATTTCAAAGGAGCCATTCCTCCCCAGCCAGCGCCAATCAGCTGCATTGAGCGCTGGCTTGGGGGAAAATTTCTCATTGAAATGCATTGAGCCAATGCATTCCAATGCAAATCTCCATTGAAATGTATTGGCTGCATTCCAATGGGGAATTTTCTCCATTGAAATGCATTTCAAATGGAGAAATTTTCTCCATTGAAATGCATTGAACCAATGCATTCCAATGGGGAAATTTTCTCCATTGAAATGCATTGAGCCAATGCATTCCAATGGGGAAATGCATTGAGCCAATTTCCAATCTCTCCATTGAAATGCATTGAGCCAATGCATTCCAATGGGGAAATTTTCTCCATTGAAATGCATTGAGCCAATGCATTCCAATGGGGGAAATTTTCTCCATTGAAATGCATTGAGCCAATGCATTCCAATGGGGGAAAATTTCTCCATTGAAATGCATTGAGCCAATGCATTCCAATGGGGGAAATTTTCTCCATTGAAATGCATTGAGCCAATGCATTCCAATGGGGAAATTTTCTCCATTGAAATGCATTGAGCCAATGCATTCCAATGGGGGAAAATGTCTCCATTGAAATGCATTGAGCCAATGCATTCCAATGGGGGAAAATGCATTTCAATAGAGACGGCGCGGGACACTGCTCCCCCTGGAAGAAGATTCCCCCATCCGCATATCGTGGATTTTCAGTCATCGCAGGTCAGGTGGGTCCCTAACCCCTGCGATAGGCAGGGGGCTACTGTACTTCCTTCCTGGCAAATCACGTCAATACCCTACTAAACCCGTTCTTCCTGGACTTTTAACGGAAACCTACTTGACAGGTGGTTGGTGGCTTGAGCCGGAAGAATCTTGGGCACGATGGGGCGGGAGACAGCCGCTTTCATAAGCGAAGACTGGATGGGTCGAAAAGAACCTCTTCCTAAGAAGGAAGAATTAACGCAGCATCAGGTACTGTTAAAAAGGCTGAAGGTTTTTAAACGTCGTCCAAAATTTACACCCTTCTTTTGGGACAACTCTTGTTCTTGCCCTCAGGGCTGTCTGTGGTGTTTGTACGCACCCCTTCCTCAAACCAATCCATGTCCCTTTGCGGATGTCTTTTGTAATCCAAAAGAAATGTGTTCGCCTTCAAGCGCAACCAGGCTTGTGCTTTTGTGTATGTATGCTGAAGGAAGCAAATTTGAAGCCGTCTGTGCAGCCCCCAGGTGAGTGGGAACAGAAAAATAACTGTCTCCTTCATAACCACTATCACTGGAGAGACACTTTTTAAATCTGAGCTAAAACACTAAAAGTGAACATAAGAACATAAGAAGAGCCATGCTGGATCAGGCCAAAGGCCCATCGAGTCCAGCTTCCTGTATCTCACAGTGGCCCCACCCAATGTGTCCAGGACTGCACGAGACTAGATCTCATGTCTCTTGATACCACTCCCCTGCGTCTGGCCCTTGAAGTACCCTGGCTTTAAGCCTGGAGATGACACATCTCCATCATGGTTTGTAACCTGTGATGGACTTTTCCTCCAAGAATCTGTCCAGTCCCCTTTTGAAGGCATCCAGGCCAGATGCCATCACCACCTCCTGTGGCAGGGAGTTCCAGAGACTAACAACGCACCGGGTGAAAAAAATATTTTCTTTTGTCTCTTCTTACTCTCCCAGCCCTCAGTTTGAGTGTACATTCCCTAGTTCTGGTATTTTGTGAGAGGGAGAAGAGCGTCCCTCTATCCCCTCTTCCAATGGCCTCAATTAACAAGGACAACGGTGAAATATACGCAGAGTGAATAATGAAGTGTTCAGAGCGAATTTAACGGTCAGGTAAAGCTAAAGGCAGACTCACCTGTTACAGAAGAGTTGGACAGGATGGAGAAGGAACACACGTGCTGGGATGGATTTCCAGATGGCCTGGGAAGCAATGTTCTCTAAGAGGAAAAGGCCATACAACGTGGGAAAGAAAATCTTAAGAATGAGGGGAAACACATATACCCATACAGTACATTTATGATCAATTAGGATGGCTACAGACACTATTTTATCTACCATATCCATTTGAGCAAAGGTGGGTAAATTATTTTTACCAATTTGCCATCTATTGTGGAATTGTATACCACACGAGCTAAAAAGAGGGCGATGAAAATATATAGAGATTCCACACATCCTGGACACAATCTGTTTCAATTGTTACCCTCAGGTCGACATTTTAGGGCATTGCATACTAGGACAACTAGATATAAAGATAGTTTCTTTCCAAGTGCTATCAAACTGTTGAATAATTAATTTTTACTTCTTTTCTTCCTTTTTTGCATTGAAAATGTGTTTGTGGACCCTTGAATATATGATTCTTAACGGTTTGTATAAGAACATAAAATCTGTGGGTACAACAAAAAAAATTCTTTTCTTGGAGATATGATGGCAAATTTGCTTAACAGAATTGCCTATCTTTCTCCCTCTTCCCCATGGGTGGCTGAAGGAGATGCCAATCACTATTGTCAAGATAAAAATGGTTTCATTTGGGAGATTATTCCCGGGCAGCAGTTTCAATGCATTCCATTTCTTATTAGAGAACCCTATGATGAAATGTGTATAAAGGAAAATTTGCTTAACATAATATCATTTGGAACAAATTAATTACTTTATACAAGGGACCACTGTAATCCCTAATCGCGACCATTTTTATGTTATATGGATTATTCCGTTTTCAATGCATTCCTATAGACAATTTGCTGTTATCATTTGGAACAAATTTCCTCTATCTCCAGAATTTTTCGCGACCATTTTTAGGTTGTACAGATTTTATGTTATGCAAACCGTTTGTGATACGAGGGTCCACTGTATTCCAAAACGAAACGAGATGCTGCTGAAAGATGAAACTCCCTGGGAGTCTCCTCAGTGCTAAATGATGCTTCAGCAGCCAGTTGCGCCATCAGCCATGCTTTTTCCAATATAATTACACATGACAGCAATTACAATGTTGTCATATATCACTAAGGGGTGCAGGATGCGTAATAATGGGCTCAAGCTACAGGAAACCAAATTTTGGCAGAATATCAGGAAAAAACTTTGGAACTCTTAGAGCAGTACGACAACGGAACCAAGGGCCACAGGAGGGGGTGAGCACACAAGCACTGGAGGCGTTCTAGAGAAAGGTGGACCACCATCTTTTAGATCTGCTTTTGTTTGGATTCCGTTGGACCTACAGGCTCCTTCCGACTCAATTATTCTACAATTGTATTATTTGCTTCAAATTTTATAGCATGTAGCTTTTTTTAAAAAAAAAATGCCTAAGGACCAGGCCTATTTCAGCCTCTTCTTCAGTGTGTCCTGAATTCAGTGTTCTGTAACAATCAGTCAGGTACCTAAACCACTTTATGGACATGGATTCCTAACCAACTGCTTTTGTGGGGTTTTGGAATTTTGTGTGTACAGTATACGGTCTGTGGGACTCCAGAACGAATCATCTGAGTTGCCATTATTTCTCATGGGGAAATTTGCCTTTGACGTAGGAGTGTTTTGGCTTACGAGCATGGTTCTGGAACAAATTATGCTTGGAAACCAAGGCACTACTGTATATTGTTATGACTTTCCTCGGCTGTTGTGCGTATTCTGAGACACGCTTTGTTTTAGTCTACCACCCTTAATAAAAATGAATGGCTTTTGCAGGGTATTTTTTTTTTTTTTAAAACAGGGTTCCTCAAAGTTTTCAAACAGCGGGACGGTCCACCACCACCACCCAGACACCACTGGGGGCCGGATCCCAGTCCAAAAGCAGCTGCGGAGGCTGGCTTGCTCACAAAACAGGGGGTAGGTGGTGGTGGGGGTTGCAATTGGTCCCAGGGGCCGGGTTCAGGACCTTGGGGGGCTGCATCCGCCCCCCGGGGCCTTAGGTTGAGGACCCCTGCTTTAAAAGATCCAGCGAGGAACAGAACCGTGGTCCCATTGGCCACCTTGCCACTCTGACATCTCTGTCCTTGGGAATAGCCAGTTTTGAAAGAAAGCAGAAAAGTCTACACCGAAGCCACCGCTGATGAGCCTGTTCAACATGCAAGAGTTACATTCCCATTAGTCAATTCCTCTGACCTGTACTACAAGCGGCTTCCTACGTAGTTTCCTAGGCTTCGGCAAGAAGAAATCAGATTGCATCTGGAATGAAAGGGGGGGGGGAGAGAGCTCGTTACACAACCGCCTTCCATAAGCTCGGTCTTGACAGAGGTATACAGTAACCCCCCACCTATTGTGGGCTTAGGGACCCACCCGACCTGCGATGACTGAAAATCCACGATATGCAGGTCAAGTGGAGCAGGGGTGGCACGCCACCGCTGATTCCCCAGGCTGCTGCAAGACTTTTTAAAAAGCCCTCCAGCAGCCCCCGCCAGGGCGGTGAATGATCTGATCCACCGCCTTTGCTGCAGGCACCATTACTCCCCCATCCAGCGCAAATCAGCTGCTCGGCGCTAGCTTGGGGCCAGCGCTCCCCCACAATCTCCATGGAAATGCATTGGCTCAAATGCATTTCAATGGAGGATTTTTTCCCCATTTGGAATGCATTGGCTCAAGCATTCTAATGGGGGGGGGGAATTCTCCCATTGAAATGCATTGAGCCAATGCATTTCAATGGAGACGGCCCCGGGACTAGAAGGGATTTTAAAGGGGCGCGCTGCTTCTCCGGAGCCCTCACGGAGGCAGACTGGAATGGATTTAAAAAGGGGTGCACCGCTTCTCTGGTGACCTCAAAATGGTGTGGGGTTACCGCAAGCCTGCCCAAAGTCCGGCCCGGGGGCCAAATCCGGCCCGTCAGGCCATTCTGAGTGGCCCGCGGCTGGCCGGCCCGCCCCTCCCTCCCCCTCCTTCACCCACACATTCCCCTGCGGTGGCCACGGCTCCCTGTGCTTCCTTTGGTCCCCACCTTCCTTCCTTCCTCCCTCCCTTGTTCCCCACCTTCCTTCCTCCCTTCCTTCGTTTCCATCTTCCTCCCTCCCTCCCTTGGTCCCCGCCTTCCTTCCTGCAGGTGGGGTTGCAAGGGGTCAGTGGGTGGGGCTTGTGGTGGGGTGGCAGGGTCGGGGAGCAACCGGCCCCTGACACATTCTCAGCCACCAAATCTGGCCCTCCTGACAAAAAGTTTGGGCACCCCTGGGTTACTGTATTTCATACATTCTCTGCTTCTCTCTTCCCCTGATGCCCCTTGATAGTTCCACCCTTCCAGTGTCTAATGGAGAACTTTATCTTCCCTCCAAGGAAGGCCCCATGTCTTCATCTGAGAGCAGAGAGGAGTTCTAAGAAATACGGTGACCCCCCCGTCTAACGCAGGGTTAGGGACTCGACCTGACCCGTGATCATTGGACATCCGCGATATGCAGATGCAGGTTGGGTCGGGCCTGGGGGGCCTAGCTGGGGGCCCTTATACTTACCCCCAGCCTGGCACTGCCCCGAACGGGCCTGCAAGGGCCTCCCTGCGAACCGGAAGTCACTTCCGGATCAGCGAAAATCATTTCTGAGGCCTCCAACAGACCTAGAAAGACCTTCACAGGGAAGCCATTTCCGGCCTGCTAGAAGGCCCGGGAAGGCCCTCGCAGGCCCGTTCGGGGCAGCGCCAGTCCTGGGGTAAGTACGGGTGGCCTGAAACAGGCCTTTCCCCCCTTACCCCTGGGGCCTTTTTTCATATACTGCGGTCCTGCGATATAGTGGGACTGCAGTATACAAACCGCGAACAGGCAGGGGACCACTGTAGTGCTCCTCTTGGAGAGCAAAGAGGAACGTAACATTTCGGGTAGGTGTTTCCCACCAGAAGAGAGGAAGCTTGTTCAACATTACACAGTTTCTGCCTTTGGACCGAGTGGAAGGGCTGCAGTACCCTATCCTCCACGGATGGCAAACAGTGAAGAAATAAAATAAAAAAGAGCAATAACATCACTTCATGAGTTCTGTTTCCTACTGGTCTAGTAAATCGCCCAGAGAGTGCTTGAAGCGCTATGGGTCAGTATTCAAGCTGAACACTTTTCCTTCCTTCCTTCCTTCCATCCATCCATCCATCACCAACTCCTTCCTCCTTCCCTCCTCCTTCCCTCCTTGCTTGCTTCCCTGCTTCCTTCCTTCCATCACCAGTTCCTTCCTTCATTCCCCTTATCACCATCTCCTTCCTTCATTCCATCCATCACCAACTCCTTCCTCCTTCCCTCCGTGCTTGCTTGCTTCCCTGCTTCCTTCCTTCCATCACCAGCTCCTTCCTTCATTCCCCTTATCACCAGCTCCTTCCTTCCTTCCTTCCTTCCTTCCTTCCTTCCTTCCTTCATTCCATCCATCACCAACTCCTTCCTCCTTCTTCCCTCCTTGCTTGCTTGCTTCCCTGCTTCCTTCCTTCCATCAACAGCTCCTTCCTTCATTCCCCTTATCACCAGCTCCTTCCTTCCTTCCATCCATCCATCCATCCATCCATCACCAACTCCTTCCTCCTTCTTCCCTCCTTGCTTGCTTGCTTCCCTGCTTCCTTCATTCCCCTTATCACCAGCTCCTTCCTTCCTTCCTTCCTTCCACATTTACCCTGCCTTCCTCCTTAAAAAGGACCCAGGGGGTTTACATTATTAAACAACAGTATTTAATTAAAATAAATACAAAGTAAACAAGATCAAGCAAATACCACACTACAAAAAGGCAATTAAAAACAAAACACAAAAAGCACAGTCAAAGCAGTAAGATACAATTCATTTAAAAAAACCCCACTTAGGCAGTGAGTCCCTGAGGAAAAACTTTCATAGAAAAGAAAGATTTTCACCTGTTTGTGGAAAGGTGGCATTTCATTAATCGAAGAATGAAAAAGATTTTTGCTAGTGCCAAGAATCTTCACAAAAGCATTCATTCCTAACGAACAATGACCTACTGCAAGACATTTTCTCTTGGCAATCTACTAATCCACATATATGGAGAACCAAATATGCAAAAAAAAAAAAAAACCCACCCACATTTAAAAAAACCCCACAAAGAGCAAACAATGTATACAACGAGGGGAATATCCAAAGACTTCCACCGGTGATGTGCTGAAGAATGCATACATTGGGGAAAATGCATAAACATTTGCAAAAAAAAAAAAGGGGGAGAATGTCTTACAATCTGATGTGAACAAGCAATGAAGCCGGAGCATGGATTGGATTGGATTGGATTGGACTGGATTGGATTGGATTGATTGGATTGGGAAGAATGTGAACAAGGGTCAACTCTTCCTTTCACACACCCAGATTAAATTCAAATCTTTGCAAAGCATTTTTAAAGGTTTAGCTCCCTGTTACTTTCCAGATCAAAACAGCATAGCAAGATGGAGCACTTCACGAGACCTGTTTAAGGTGGCTTTGGGGCAGACGGGTGGATGTTTTATCAGCATCTGGATTTCCCCCCCTCCCCCGCAAGCTTAAAGGAGGTGATTTTTTCACCAGGATCAACTTACACTGATTGTGTCCAACCGCTGCCGGAAAGATAGCTCTGTTTCTTTACTTTGTAAGAAAAGCTTCCCGTGCCTGCTGTTCGGCGGGAGAGTGGTGGGGACAGCAAACAGGCCGCCATCTGCATCCACACTTCCAGAACCTGAAGGGCCAGGCACCAAGAGGGGTCGGGAGGAGTTTCTCAAACCTGGAAGGGACCAATCAGAAAACAAAACCAAACAAAACGTGAGCGTTTGTCTTGGGAGGACTCTAGAGCCAACAACCACTTTGGAAAACACTGGAGGCAAAGGATTGCTTCTACAAATCAGTGTCTTAAAACCGGGTCAGATGCAGGGGAGTGGTTGCAGGAGACAGATATCTAGTCTCGTGCGCTCCCAGAGGCATCTGGTGGAGCCACTGAGAGATACAGGAAGCTGGACTAGATGGGCCTTTGGCCTGATCCAGCAGGGCTCTTCTTATGCTCTTATGTTCTTAGGTCTTTGTCCAGGAAGGTAGGATGTTATGTTAATGCAGAATCAAAAGGTCTGTGATTCCCTCTGGGGGGGAAATGTTGAGAGAAAACATGAGACCCAGGTCCTGAAATTATTATATGACCTACTGATGGAGTCTGATTCAGACAGTTGGGATGAGGCCTAGGGTTCATTTCCATTTCACGAGAGGGAAAACCCTCCTGATGGAATTCCTCTGCCTAAAATCCACATGTTTGCAGACCTTGTAATCCCCCCAAATCAGCTTGGGTAAATTTCGTTCACCTATTATTTACAATTTAGCTAAAGCATTAGTTACTTTTCATTTACTCAGCTTGTTTACTCACTCTGACTCTGTTCTGCTCATCTTTCATTTATTTACTCTTGGTTACTGGGATAACTCCGCTTCCAATCCTGTTTGCTTTTCATTTCCCTTTACCTATTCTTGTCTACCCCTCATCTACTCTTGTCTACTTCTCATTAACTCACCTCCCGTCTGTAAACAGAAAGGACATGTGTTACTGTAATCAATAATTGTGCAAAGCATGCTCTGTTCACGAGATGGTTCCCTATAGAGCAGGGGTCCTCAACCCAAGGCCCCGGGGCGGATGCAGCCCCCAAGGTCCTGAATCCGGCCCCCGGGACCAATTGCAACCCCCCACCTACCCCCTGCTTTGCGAGCAAGCCAATGATCATGGCCAATCGTGGGGGGCTCCACCCACTTGTCCCTCCCTCCCCCCATTTTTCTATGTCAGCCTTTTTTTTTTGGACTGTTTTCCGGCCCCCAGTGGTGTCTGGGGGGGGGGGTGGACCGGCCCATTGTTTGAAAACTTTGAGGACCCCTGCTATAGAGCATCCAACCAGCATATGCAACCTCTACCTCTGTAACCAATCACTGATGTTGTGCATACTCTGGGATGTAAATGATAAGTAATAAAATGTGCCTATGGCAAGGGGCGTGATCGCTCCGCTGGTCGGACAACTGGACTCAAGTCTTTCTTCATCAGGATCCTCCCACAAGGTCCTGAAATTATTATATGACCCACACAGGCTGTAACTCTAGTGTGTGTTCGGACAACAATTCATCAGGCTTCTTCAGCTTCATCTACTCCAAGCTGTCTCCCATATCAACATTTTTATTACCATGCACACTACTGTATAAAGTTTTGAGGACATAAGCATCCAAGTCATCAGAAAAAAACCTTGAAGAGCATTGGGCCCAGAAGTGAGCCTCCTGGTACGCCATTTGTTACCACCGCCCAGTTTGAGAAGGCGCCACTGATCACCAGTCTCTGAGTAGAAGTTTGGAACCAACTGTGTGTTCATCTGGCAGTTGCTCTATCCAGCTTGCCAGTTAAGCTTGCAAACCACAGTATAACAGGGCACTCAGTAGTAGCAAACTTTCAGCACACCAGATGTTTTGCATCACAACTCTCACAGTCCTTTGTCACTGGCAATACAGGCTTGGAATTCTGAGAGTTGTGGTCCAAAACATCTGGAGTGCCGAAGGTTTGCCACCACTATTGCAAGCTTTGCTGAAGCCAAGACATATTACGTCTATGTTACAGCATTCCCACTGTCCACCAGGGAGGATACCCAAAAACGAGATGAGACCCGTCTGGCAGGATTTGTTCTTCACAACTCCATGTTGGCTTCTACATAAGACCATAAGAAGAGCCCTGCTGGATCAGGTCAAAGGCCCATCTAGTCCAGCTTCCTGTATCTCACAGTGGCCCCACCAGATGCCTCTGGGAGTGCATTAGACTAGATATCTGTCTCCTGATACCACACCCCTGCATCTGACCCTTGAAAGACCCTGATTTTAAGCCTGGAGATTACACATCTCCATCATGGTTTGTCACCTGGGATGGACTTTTCCTCCAGGAATCTGTCCAATCCCCTTTTGAAGGCATCCAGCCCAGATGGCATCACCACCTCCTGTGGCAGGGAGTTCCACAGACTTAACAACGTGCTGGGTGGAAAAATATTTTTCTTTTGTGAAAAGATATTTTCTTTTGCGAAAAGGGTTGTTACTGCCCTGTTTCCAAGGTGCATTCAGCGTCACCGCTTATCTCAATGAGGGACTCACCTGAGGAGGTGGAAGTGGTGTTGGGAGAGAAGTTCTTCTTGTGGAGCGCAGGCTGGTTGTGTGCACAGCCTGGACTCCTGGTGCTGATGGCGATCACTTTCCCGGGAGGTGTCAGAGCGTGCTCCTCTTGAGCAGGCTTGATGGGGGAGGTTGCAACCGAGTTCATCTCAGGGGTCTGAAGAGGAAACAGTTAAATCGTAAGTTTTGCTTTTAAAACAACAACAACCCACAACTGATGGGGGAAAGGGTATCTATGCAAGCTATGTACCGTCACTTTCTTTCTCTTTGTACAGACGCTATCGCGGGGGTTAGGGACCCAACCCGACCCGCGAGAATTGAAAATCCACGATATGCGGATGCAGGTCAGGTCGGCCCTGGGGCGCCTAGCTCGGGGCTCTTGTACTTACCAGAGGCCTCGGAAATGATTTTTGGCGATCCGGAAGTCACTTCTGGTTTACCAGAAGTCACTTCTAGTTTGCAGCGAGGGCTTTTGGGGCCTCCAGAAGGCCTGGGAAGGCCCTGGCAGACCCATTCGGGACAGCGCCAGGTTGGGGGTAAGTATGGGAGGCCTGAAACAGGCCTTCTCCCCCTTAACCCAGGGGGCCTTTTTTCATATACTCTGGTCTTGCGATATAGCGGGACCGCAGTATATGAACTGCGACAGGGCGGGGGACCACTGTACTCCAAAAGGAAACTGCGACATACACAGGTGCAGCAATGTACAGCCACCAGGAGAGTGTAGTGGTTACAAGTCTGGAGTGGAACTTCTAAGATCCAGGTTGTACTCGCCCATTGAACCAAGAAACCCAACAAGTCACCTCGCTTGTAGTTCTGCACACCTCTGGATATTGCCCACTCTGGCCTATCACGTTCATTAGCAGGTAGTGGCAACATTTTCTCCTTCAATTCATTTTCAGCATATTAATCAAGAATATTAATATTCACCCTGCGTGTTTTTCTTATAGTTCTGTGCCTGTAATCTATATTCAAGTGTAATTCTCAGTTGAAAGATAAACATACATATTAATGCATGAGAGAAATTATTCTGCAGATCCCAAACAGAGAGGGAGTGTATTACTGTTTTGCAAATTTCTTCCATTCCCCAACCCAGAAACACACCTCCTTACATTCAAACAGAAAGGCTATCCCTACCATTAGTCTATGAAGCCTTGACAATATGCCCTAAGGGCAAGCGATGTGGGTGTGGTGAAATATGGCAAGGTTTGGACTCACAGGAACTTAAAAGTCTTTGTGGGGATGGGGGGAAGATTAGGATGGTGCACCCCAAACTAGAATGCTGTCTCATGTATAGATAGATAGATAGATAGATAGATAGATAGATAGATAGATAGATAGATAGATAGATAGATAGATAGATAGATAGATAGATAGATAGATAGATAGATAGATAGATAGATAGATAGATAGATAGATAGATAGATAGATAGATAGATAGATAGATAGGAGGGAATTGATGATAGATAGATAGATAGATAGATAGATAGATAGATAGATAGATAGATAGATAGATAGATAGATAGATATGATAGATAGATGATAGATAGATAGATAGATAGATAGATAGATAGATAGATAGATAGATAGATAGATAGATAGATAGATAGAAAGAACTTTTATTGTTATTGTCCATACAGAACGAGTGGATCTTATTGGAGGGTGTTGTTCCCAACAAGATCCAGCTGCCCGCCCAGACGGCTGTGTGACGTGAACTAACGGGGCCTGATCCTGCACGTCACCTCAGGCAGCGAAATGTCTTGGGCTGGCCCCAGCCTGCAGGCCTGCGGCCAAGGGATACTTACTGGTTTGGGGTTCACTTCGGTCGAGATGAGCTTTAAGAGGCAGCTGAGGAGTTTCTGCTTGTGACCCGGGGCTGGAGGAGGAACCAGTCTCGGCTCGGGCACCTGTTCCTGGGACTCTGGGGTTTCCGGCCCTAAGACGGCCAGCCAGTCGTACTCGAGCTGCAGCTTGTTTGGCTTGCCCATCATGAGGTAGACTTCGGCCAAGGTCAGGTTCTCGGAGGTCCGCAGGCTCCACCCCTCTTCTCTGACCTGTTGTGCAAGGCGGCTGGGGTCATCCTTGAGAGGTTTCGCGACCAGTGATCCCTGAGGTGGCAGAGGCGGTGGTGGCGGCGGCGGCAGCGAGGCGGTGCCGAGCTTCTCCGGAAGGTCCTCCGTGCCGGCGCGCCTAGGAGCTCCTTAGCACCCGTCTCGGATTGCGGCCCAGAGCGGTGGAGGGCCCGCGCGTCGGAGCCACATGGGACACCGCTGGGCGACGTCCCTGGGCATCGTGTCGGCGGGGCGGGATTTGGGCTGCCCGCCTCTGGGGCGCCAGGAGGGGAGCCCCCTGGAAAGGCAGAACCTGCCCGGTTCGTTCTGTGTGCGCAAAGACACTTTTCGGGGACAATGAGGTCCTGGCAAGACTTCATGTACCGGGGAAAGGGGTCGAGGAGAGAGAGTTCCTCCAAGTCGGGTGGGATGCTGCCACAGTCACAGTTTTCACCGCCAGAGGGTGATCGGGTGGCCAACCCAACAGCCTCCCTACCCTCAGTCAAACGGTCCGGGGCGACTGGTCTGTCGAGCACCCTCTCTGGATCCTGAAGGCCTAAGGACAATTTATCCAGATGGTTTGCCCCGCTGGGGCTTGGGGAGGCGAGTTCCGGAAGCTCGGCCTCCGGGGAGCCGTCTTCGGCACTGGCCGTGGCATCCAACGTGGACTGGTGGTTCCGACTTCCTTCCGTCGAGACTTCTGTCCTCGTCCCACCCTTGACTTCTATCCCTCCCCGGGGGTATTTCACCTGCCCTCTGGCTGTCCCCTGGCCACTTTGTATGCCTAGAATCTGGGCGGGGGGCAGCAAATGAGAGTCTTTTGCGTTCTGCTTGCAGCGGCCAGTTTCTTGCCAATGCACGGTGCAGAAAGCTTTGGAGTGCACCACCCGGGCCACCCCGGGGAGAGGCGTAAGGGTACAGTTTTCGCCAGGAAACAGATGGAGCGTCGCTTTCTCCTCCGGATAGCTGTCCCTTGTTTCAGAATTCCTAGAGTCTTGGGCCTGCCTTTCTGCAAGGGTTTTGCGCTAGAGACAGAATGTTAAGGGACAGAATATCAAGATGAGAGTAGGAGTGGACGCCTCTTCCAGCCCTTCTTCTGAAGCAATGGAAGGAAATCGTTTAAAATGAACATGCAGCTATTTAACAGTACCACGGGCAAACGTCAAAGAACCAGTTTTTGAATTGGTTCTTTGAACTGAATTTTTGAGGTCCACCCTCTGCTGACTCGTTTCAGAACCAAACGATTAGCTCTAAAAATAATGGTGGGAAGGAGGGGACAATGAACCCTGGTGATTTCAAAAACTTTGTCCACGGTGACCCACATCCAGAGAGAGAGAGACATTTCAGACACAATTTAATTCATGAATCGCGAATCTTCCTTCGTTGGCTTTCCTTGTGACCTTCTTCTGTATTTTATTTATTTTTATTTATTTTATTTTGAATATTTTTACCCCACCTTTTTCCTTGGAAAAGGACCCAAGGCGGCTTAGAATAATGAGGGACAATATACAGTCCAGAACATTTAAGACATCTTCAAGTTAAGAACAGGGAATTTGAAGAGGCCGCTTAGAATATTTTTAAAAAGGTAACATTAGAGCTACAAAGAGCACACAAAAAGAAAAGAAAAAGCCATTATGAGGGGTGGAAAGTACAATGGAAAACACTGGCGTTCTTATGAAACCAGTCAATGCAATCATGTATGGTAGTCCATATAAAGTTACATAGTAGGAAGTCCCTCGTTCAGGGGAAGCTTGCCTGAAGAGGAAGGTCTTTGCCTGCTTCCGGAAAGACAGTAGAGACGGGGCAGTCCTGGCCTCCAGCAAGAGGGAGTTCCAGAGTCTGGGAGCAGCAACAGAGATTTGATTTTAACCTGATCGCTCTCTGCTCTGGAATGTTTAACATGGGGCAATTTTTATAAGCAAACCTGTAGCCCCCAGAACAGCTGCCTAGATGCCCTAAGCCCATCTGATCTCGCCTGATTTCAGAAGCTAAGCAGGGTCGGCCCTGGTTCAAACTTGGATGGGAGACCACCAGGGAATACCAGGTGCTGCAGGCGCCTGGAGTAGGAACTGGCAAGCCACTCCAGTATTCCTGCCAAGAAAACTCCATGGACATGGAGTCACAAAGATTCGGTCACGACTATAATGACACAACACACACACACACAGCCCCCAGAACACAGAATCAGAGAAAAGGAGACAAAACACCTCAACAGCAACAAAGGATACGATGCGCACTTCGTGCAGTGCCCATTTCTGTTTCAGGAACTCAATGAGGCTGGACACTTTGCGATGCAGCTCCACAATCATTCTGGAAAGCCAAGCAAGAAGAAAGAATAGGTTGCAGGAGGCAGCCAATGATGTCCCGCTGGAGGTGTTGCAAGAGGACACTGTGTATGCCAACTGAAACATATTGTATGTCTCTCTGTTTCTCTCTCTCTTTCACACACACAGATTCATAAAAGTCTTATACTCCCTAATTTTAATTCACTGAAGATAAAAAATACAGTGTTGTTAGTCTGTGGAACTCCCTGCCACAGGATGTGGTGATGGCATCTAGCCTTGGATGCCTTCAAAAGGGGATTGGACAGATTCCTGGAGGAGAAGTCCATCACAGGTGACAAACCATGATGGTTTAAAACGGAAACACAATCATAAAAATTAAAAACAAACTGATGCGTAGAACAAGTTAAATTTGTTTAAAGGTGTACCACGGTATTTAGTATCCTTTCACTTCCATGTACACCAAGATGCATTTTTGTTTATTGGATACCTAAAATGTTACTGATTAATATTAATATTATTAATTGCTCTTTTATCCCTGCCTCCACCTAAATTTGGCAATTTTTTCTAGATTTCCATTTCTCTCTCCATTTGTGTGCTTTAGGCTTTTATGAGTCAGCATAATAATAATAATAATAATAATAATAATAATAATAATAATAATAATAATAATAATAATAATAATAATAATAATAATAATAATATTGAATTTAAAACCCTCTTACTATCTCCTACTTATTCATTTGTTGTTATTCTGCTTACTCTTTTTAAATTCAGTGTTCATTCCAGATTCTTAGCCACCTACCCAAAATATGCCAAGAGCTTGGCTTTGGAATACCTGAGACGTGGATTCTGGGCCAGGCTCTGCACACGAGCCCACGCGTGGTTATTCCGTGGCTGCAGCTCAACGGGCACCTTCAACGGAAGACGAACGGGCTTCTGATCCTCCTCGTCGCTAATGCCTGAGGGAGATAAAAGCAGCTGAAACATCCGGACTGGCTCCCAATCTGTTTGGCCACTGTGAGGCATGCTGAGATCACAGAATCAAAGAGTTGGAAGAGACCCCAAGGGCCATCCAGTCCAAAACCCCTGCCATGCAGAAACCTCCATGAAAATACAGTAGCCTTGACAGATGGCCATCCAGCCTCAGCTTAAAAACCTCCAAAGAAGGAGACTCCACCACCCTTTGTGGCAGCATATTCCACTGCCGAACAGCTCTAACTGTCATGAAGTTCTTCCTAATGCTTAAACTGAATCTCTTTTGAGACCACTGCCCAGCGTCCTAGTCTCTGAAGCCATGGAAAACAAACCAGTCCCTTCTTCAATGTGACATCCTTTCAAATATTTAAATATAGCTATCATATTCATATCCCCTCTCAGACTTCTTTTTGTAAGGCTAAACATTCCCAGCTCCCTAAGCCACTCCTCGTAAGACATTTCTTCCAGACCCTCTACAGTGGGTGCTACAGTGGGATTTTGCTGACTGAAGAAAGTTTCTAACTTTTAAAAAATGTCTAACCCTCTGCCATGCAGGAACTCGCATCACAGGATGCCCGACAGATGGGCCATCCAGCCTCTGCTTAAAAACCTCCAAAGAAGGAGACTCCACCACCCTCCTTTGTGGCAGCATCTTCCACTGGCGAACAGCTCTAACTGCCAAGAAGTTCTTCCTAACGTTGCTCAAACACTTTTCCACGAGAAGCAAAACGAAGGGGACTGTCAGTGCTTTGTGAGCCAAGGGAGAAGTCTCAACGGAAGGCGTGTGAGCATGTGTGCAGATCCATTCATGCCCCTGTCACAACCAACTCCTCTAGAAATGCAACTCTCACCTGGAGGCACAACAGTCAGCTCCTTCCCAACAATCTTATTCAAACCCCCACCCACCCCACCCCGGCCGCCTTTCGTTCCAAGAGTCTCCTACATACCCTCTGGGTCGCAGAGTTTCTTCAGAGCTCGGCACATGGGGGCTTTGATGCGAAGGTTCCTCCCTTTGTAGCGGACGGTGGTAGCTCTAGAAAACGCGTAAAAAAGGAGAGAGTTAAGGAGACCTGCAGCACAGCAACTCTTGAAGAGATTTAAAGACGCTTGCGTGATCAGCACTTGGGTTGCAGTTATTGCTGGTCTGGACACCACAGGATGCCTCTAGGTTTCCAAACCATAGAAGAACTTAAGAAGAGCCCTGCTGGATCAGGCCAAAGGCCCATCTAGTCCAGCTTCCTGGATCTCACAGTGGCCCCACCAGATGCATCTGGGAGCCCACAAGACTAGATCTCTGTCTCCTGATACCACTCCCCTGCATCTGGCCTTGAAGTACCCCCATTTTAAGCCTGGAGATGACCCATCTCCATCATGGTTTGTCACCTGGGATGGATTTCTCCTCCAGGAATCTGTCCAATCCCCTTTTGAAGGTATCCAAGACTAGGTGCCATCACCACATCTTGTGGCAGGGAGTTTCACAGATTAACAACAAGCTGGGTGAAAACATATTTTCTTTTGTCTATTCTCACTCTCCCAGCCCTCAATTTGAGTGTATGTCCCCTAATGCTCCTCAGAACGCTGCACATCAAGGGACACTTTCTCTCCCTCCATCTTCAGCACTGCGGTGTCAAAAACCTTCTCTATAAGCTCCCCCCCCCAGCCCTTCTGACCAGCTTTAGGGTACGAAAAGCAACTGAGAGAGAAGAGGGGCACACAGGTGAAAACAATGTGATCCAGCAGAAGTACACCTCTGGACATATTGAAAAATATTTTTGCATGTTTAACTTGCGCACTGCTAAGAGTTCTCTCGGTGGGGTACAATTTGTTAAAAGCATAAAGTGCTTTCAAATGCAACATCATCATCCGTGACTAATAATTTATTTTTTAAAAAGGCCATGAACATAATCAAACTAAAATCAATAAAAGAAGAAAAATGCATATATGCAGAAACACTAAAAAAGTTCTTAAAATTGCTAGGAGAACCAAAAGGTCTTCTCGTGGACTCACAAGAGGATACTATGAACACCAAGTGAAGGAGGATCTTCCATACACTGGATGCCAAAATACTTAAGCCCTTCATGAGCAGGTGTAAACCAAACACCTACAGAGTCTGTAGCTAAATTCTTGTTTTCTGCTGTATGAGCTCATTAAAAGGCCATATTAATCTGACTACTTTGTCTAAACAGGAACATGTTTTAATATATATTTTAAAGTAATGATTGTTTTTGCCTCATTCTTATTGTTACATTGTTTTAATTCAGGTCTGTGACCGTATAAAGAAAGAATACTCAGCCGTTTAGTCTACCTCTGAATCAGTAGGAAGCCTTGCTATTCTAACTGTGCAACAATCATATGAGTTTGCGAAGATTCTGAGTCATCCAGGCGAGTTTATCTGGAAGTTGAGTCACGGCAACCGGACTTCTTTTCTTGTGAGATCGAAACATTCTGCTGCTCATTTAAGCAGCTTCGTCAGTCTCTACATAGGAAGCTGCTTGGATGAGTAGCGAAATGTTTCGATCTCTCAAGAAAAGAAGTTTCAGAGAGGGTAGCCGTGTTAGTCTTTTCAAGAATTTAAGGCAAAAATAAAAGAAAAACAAAACAAAACAAAACAAAAAACACAAACATGTGGCACCTTAAAGACTAACTTTGTATTTTAATGTAATGTTTCTGGACTGCAGCTAATAACTATCTGTTTTGAAATGTATATCCCACCTCATGTTATATTGCACACCTCATTGTGCTGCTATATGTCTGAAGAAGTGGACGTGTCCACGAAACGTTACATTAAAAATATGAAAGTTAGTCTTTAAGGTGCCACATGTTTGTGTCTTTTGTTTTGTTTTTCTTTTATTTTTGCCTTAAATTCAAGAAAAGAAGTCCAGTTGCCACCATTCAACTTCCAAATGATCATATAATTTCAGGGTGGAATTAGAAATAAATGTTGCCGCTCCATACCGACAGCAATTTGTCACTGAGCTTCATGCCATTTGACTTATTCTGGCCCATCAAAACCAGGGATGCGTAACCACTGGCACCAGGGCCACATTTCGAGCAGTCTGAATATGCCTAGGTCTCAGACTGAGAGACCGAGGAAGAGGGAGAATGCGAAGGATGTCAGAAAAGACAGGCAATGGGAAACAAGTACATTAAAAATTTCTTACCCAACTTGGATGAGCTCATTGAGTTTAGCTGCATTTTTGTCATCCATACCTTTCAATAAAACAGTAAAACAAATCATGGTCTTCAAGAACGAAAAATGGCAGGAAAACAAATGATGTCCACGTTTCACTTTTGTAATTTCAGTGTTCTTACAGACAAATCCTTTTAGAACAAAAAGTGTTCTGCTTCTATACCGCCCCATCCCACTTCAAGTAGTTTCTGGGCGGTTTACAGTTTTTAATTACAGTATGCAGGCTGCACATTGCCCCTCCCCCCCAGCAAACTGGGTACTCATTTTACCGACCTCGGAAGGATGGAAGGCTGAGTCACCCTTGAGCCTGCTGGTACCTGGGATCGAACTCCAGGTTGTGGGCACAGTTTTACCTGCAGGACAGGCATTTAACCACTGCGCCATGGGGCTTTTCCAAGTGAGCTTTCTGAGGTGCAATCAAAAACTATAACCATTTAAATCCCAGGCTTGCATAACATTTCTATCCCAGACAGAGTTCCTCAAAACATCTATCGATGCTGTATTTGACTAAGGAAACACATCCCTCGTACTTTCCTGAAAGAGAAATATATCTTCAGAGAGAAGGGATTTTCAGGGATGATTAATGAGGAATATGGGGGAAATGATCAGCTGGAAGGGTGACAAAAGATAAGTGAAACGAGTTAGGAATGGGAATAAAGGGGACTGAGAGAAAAGTATGGGGTATGAGATTAAAGAAGCGGGGACTTCTATCATCAATATCCAAAGCTGTCTGGCCTGAATGTTTAAGAATAAATGCCCCGCTACATTAAGTCACATTTAAGCGTGTACATCAGGGGTGTCCAAACTTTTTGCAAGGAGGGCCAGATTTGGTGAGGTGAAAATGTGTGTGTGTGGGGGGGGGGCGACCATTCAGTTACATTTGGCCCCCGGGCTGGACTTTGGACAAGTCTCTATAACAGGTATGTCCAAACTTTGTCCCAACAGCACCTGGTATTCCCTGCTCATTGCTCATCCAGGTACCAGCCAGGCCCGACCCTGCATAGCTTCTGAAATCAGGCGAGATCGGATGTGCTCAGGGCATCTAGGCAACTGTGTCTGTAGGGTACTGTACATCAATCAAAGGTACTTGTTCATTAAAAAAAATAATTGCCCAGGATATGAATGGTTTTCAGTGAGTCATCCTAATATAGTGCCTGAAATCTTATAAGAGTTGGTCCATTGAATCAGTGGGGATTTGCTGGGGCCACTCCTTCCTCTAGCACAGGAAGTCAGAACTAAAATAGGCCCATTGGAATGAATGGAACTAATGGATGAGCTGACTCACTCTACAGTATTCCCACCAACTGAGTGGGCTTACTCTACTGCAGCTTATCGTGCTAAGCAACAGGATTTCTGATGGTCTCTGCAACTCCGAAGCGTTCCTAAATATAGAAATCACGCAAGCGATTCGAAGTCTTGCTTCCAGGGTTACCTGAAGATCATTTTTAGAAAAATCTCACTATAAAATGATGTACAGTGATGGTACTGAAACGTTTGCCCATGTCTTGCTCTATCGTGTCTTTCGCAGGTATGTGCACAAAGGGAATTTACATTTTATAGGCTAATATTCCAGGGTATTCATCTGACTCTTGCATATCACTTCTTTCTTCAGATTGCAAACAAATCTGCAAAACTTTGGGCAGCTGCAATTAAAATAAGCTCCAATCGGGTTTCTAATTCCTAATCTTTCCATTGCAGCGCAGAAAAACTACAGGACTTGCTCATTTAATGACACTGCAACATTATATGTATACTCACAGCCCCCAATCTTCTTCCTTAGTTCTCCATAACAAATTAAGCCATACAGTTCCAGGGAGGATTTTTTGAGCCCTTGAGAAAACACTGTGAAGAAAGGAAAGGAAACTACAGGGATTATCAGGCAAACTGTGCTGTTCACATACAGAACAATTAAGTTTAATTCAGACAAGGACCAGGAGGTCATTTAATATTCATGGAGACCTAGAGTCAAGTATTTACATTTATGTCTAAATGTTAATAGTTCTCCTCGTGTGTGCTGCAGTTTGAAGACTGAATGAACACAACCTGCCTGTTTTTTTTTAAGATCTGGGGGCAAACTTACAATACAGTGGACCCTCGTACAACAAACGGTTTGTATAACATAAAATCTGTACAACATAAAAAATTCCAGAGATAGGGGAAATGTGCTTAACAGAGTCATCTATGGGGAGAATCCATACAACATAAAAATGGTTGCGATTGGGGATGACTCTGTTTTCAATGCATTCCTATGGAAAATTTTTATAAAGGAAAATTTGCTGAACAGAATTTCATTTGGAGCGAATTAATTCCTTTATACAAGGTACCACTTGTATGATAATTATCAGTACCTTAACAAATTCAGTGCTGTCATAATGCTACTGCATCTTCACATTGGCCTTCAAACTGGAATTCAAACTGGTGTGATCAATGCTTCCAAATACTCATTTATGCAATCTGTTGGCAAATGCTCTTTCCAGCAACTCCTCTTGCCTCAGTTGTACCTTCTTGAAGCTCATGGTTTGTGTTCAGGGATGGACTCGGTACCTAAAGACAACCACCCTTGTGGGTAAATGGCTGAAGGAGTATCTGGTGGGAGAACCTTCCTTCCCCCTCCCTGAATTATGGAGGAACCTTGCAAGAGGTCTTTGTGGATGGGCCGGACGTGAAGGGAGGAGAGAAAGGGTCACCGATTTCTGCCTTCCTTCTTGCTTCCTTTTATCTTTGGTGTGACTGCCGTTATTGTGGTTTTGATGCTTTTAGTGGCGTGGCCTGCTCAGATCTACCTTCCCGTGTGAAGGTAGCATGTAAAAACTGGCATGTGTCAAGGAGTTCTCCGCGATGACGTTTGGAGCTTGCCTTAAGCTCCAGGAGACACTCGACCAACCCCCGACTAGCCAGCCAACTTACCCTTGATCACAGAAACTGGACGGTATAGACCAGTGGTTCTCAACCGGGTGGGTCCCCAGATGTTCCTGGACTGCAACTCCCAGAAACCCCTTCCAGCACAGCCAGGGGTGAAGGCTTCTGGGAGTTGCAGTCCAGGAACATCTGGGGACCCACCGGTGGAGAACCACCGGTATAGACAATGAGAGATGTGCAACTACGAAGATTATGACTTTCTTTTCTACAGAATTAACTGCCCACTTTTGAATAATGAAATACTGCTTCTTGTCATGGTGATTCTAAAGTGCAATGTGGTGATGCTAACTACAACCCCTGCAAAAATATGTTTTGTTGTGTTCAACAAAATTTCCGGCTCCTAGGTGCTTTCAGGAATAATAATCATTATTATTATTCATACACAGCCAAATAAAATACCCATACAGATTCTTCTTACTTGTTTTTTAATTTCAAATTATTTCTGCAAGCGGCCATTTATGAGCTCCGTATGGCCCAGAAAGATAAATCTGGCCTCTAAGCTTGCCCATTTCTGTCATAACCTATTGTTTTTGTATGTACTAGGTGCCAATTTGTCTAGCGGCACAGTTGTCTACCATTCTTAACGATCTGAATACAGTAGGACCCCAGTATTCACTGGGGATTGGTTCCAAGCCTTCCCATGGATAATGAAAACCGTGGATAATGCCAAATTCTCCCCAAAACTGCTGTTTTGTGATAGTAACTTGCTTTAGAGCTGCTGTTTTGCAACAGTAGCTTGCTTTACAGCTGCTCAATTATTTATTTATTTTTTCCTTTGCCAGCCGTGGATAACTGAATCAGTGGATAACGAATCAGTGGATACGAGGGTTCTACTGTACTAGACTCAAAACATTAGAATTGAAAATGTTATCCTTTTCAGTTCGACAAGCTGTCCATCAATGGGGTGAGGCAGTCACATCTAGCGGCACCATTCAAAGAAAAAAAAAAAACCCATGACAGGATGCTCACCATTATCGAAGTCAATGTACTTGGAGATTTTGTGCCAGGTGCGATAGTAGAAGTGTCGGACTTGCTCCTTGTTCTTCACCATGCTCGCTGGCTTGCTTTTCTTCTTGTACTTCAGGGCGATATTGTTTTGGATGGCTTCAAAGTCCTTTCCGTGCTACAAAACAGAAGCGTTCCAAACAATCTGAGAACACAGGGCACGCTGGAGGTAGAAGTAACGAAGAACAAGAATGCTTGTTTTAGATCTCTGTTGGCTTTTCATGCACTTGGGCACGACCGGCTTGCAGACTAAAAAAATCAGAGCGCTAGATATATCTGGCTGGGTGGTTCAGTGGTTTAGGTCTCTAGCAGTAATGCTAGAGGCTAGGACAGTGGCTCTCAACCTGTGGGTCCCCAGCTGTTTCTGGACTGCAACTCCCAGAAGTCTTCATCGCCAGCTGAGCTGGCCCAGGATTTCTGGGAGTTGCAGTCCAGGAACATCTGGGGACCCACTGGTTGAGAACCACTGATCTAAACACGATGCTTCTGTTGATGCAAGCAAGAATCGCATTGGCTTTCCTGGCTGCCGCATCACACTGCTGACTCATGTTCAATTGGTGGTCCACCAAGACTCCTAGATCCCTTTCACATGTACTATTTAACAGCCAGGTATCTCCCATCCTATTATCTGTACAATTCATTGTTTTTACCTAGATGCAGCACCCTACATTTCCCTCTGTTGAAACCCATTCCATTAGCTGTGGCTCAGCACTCTAATCTGTCAAGGTCATTTTGGTCCCGAGATGTTCCTGGACTGCAACTCCCAGAAGCCTCCACCACTTGCTGAGCTGGAAGAGATTTCTGGGAGTTGCAGTCCAGGAACATCTGGGGACCCACCGGTGGAGAACCACTGGGCTAGGGGTTCAGTTCCCCGTTGTGCCTCCTTGGCAGGGCCTGGATTTGACCATCCCTTTCCAATATCTTCTAAAATTAATGGCAAATTGGTACTGATTGCACAACGGCCTATGAACTGCACAGCTGATGTTAGAATTTGGTTGTTACTGTGAAGTGTATTGGAAAATGCCAATGGAAAATGCCAAGTGTTTGCAGGGAAATGTCCATGTTCTGAGGAAAGTGTCTGCAAAGTTCAACATGCAGGCGGTGACACATTTAGGTAATTTTAGGTTCTCACCTTAGAGATGTCATACATTTCCCTGTTGGTGGCAGCCATGTTGCACTGTCGCCTTGAAAATGAGCAAAGCCCCATCTTTTGCCCCAAATAACTATCCCGAAAGAACCAGTGTTTGGACCCTAAGGGACCTCCTACAAGGGTGTGAGCCAGTGGTGTACAAACTTTGGCCTTCCAGATGTTTTGGACCACAAATCCCACAGTCATTAGCAATCCAGGCTTTGAATTCTGGGAATTGTGGTCCAAAACATCAGGAGGGTCGAAGTTTGGACACCCATGGTCTGAGCCCTCTAACTACCTTTCCCAAGACAGACGCAGTGGCTGAACCATGAGTGGACAAAGTACCTATGAGTTACTATAGCCCAGGCCTGCCCAACAGGTAGACCATGAGCTACTGGTAGCCCGCCAAGGGTTCAAAAGTAGCCTGCTGGCCATCAATAAAAAAAGTGAGGGTAAGTTCTCCACCCCTCCCTCCCTCATTCCAAGGACCACCACTGCCCCAGCGCATTGAAATCTGTTCCCTCCAGAACATATTAATTGGCTTTCAATGCATTCCTATGGGAAACCGCTGCTCTACTTACAAAGGTTTTTACTTATGAGCATGTGCTCGGAACAGATAAAATTCTTAAGTAGAGGTTTTAGTGTAGTAGCCCTCAGGCATTTTGGGCCAGAAAAAGTAGACCTTGGCCTGTTCAAAGTTGGACAGCCCTGCTCTAGTCCATGGAATGGATAAAATGCTCAAGAGAGACCAAGACGGCAGAAGAGGGGGGTTAAAAAGGAATATACAACTTAAACAGCTTTCAAGGCCCACAAGATGTTCTGGACTTCAGCTGGCAGAAGTTTGAGCGGGCCTAGCTCAGAGACACGGGCGAGTGAAATCCAAAAACCCCAGGAGGGCTCCAGACGTTCAGCCACTGCCCCAGAGATGCCCTCCTTGTCTGAGGGCTCGGAAGACGCTCACCTCGTAGAGACCTTCAAAGAAGGTGTTCTTGTCTTCGGCGCTCCAGGACTCCCACTGGCGCCTGACCTTCTTGCCTTCCTCTTTTTCCCCAGGGGTAGAGGCCAGGTTTCTGGTCGAGGATTTGGAACTGCCAGCCAAGGTCCCGCCGGGGATTCCTGATGAGCTGCTGGATGACGTGCCACTGCTATCTGCACCTTTTAGTAAACAAGACCACCACCCGACGTTTATTTGAGGAATCAAAGCAGTTAACAAGCATCACTCTCCCCCCCCCCGGTTCCAATACACAGGGCTGTGGAGTCGGTAGATAAATGTTCCGACTCCGACTTCGACTCCTAGTTTTTTTGTACTTCCGACTCCGACTCCCCAACTCCGACTCCTCTGTATTAATAATATGCGAATGTATTTTATACATTCCTTGAAGGAAAGAAAACCCAGTGCCTGAATTGGCCACTCTGAGGCTTCTGAGGTATCAAAAGATTTAACTTATGTATCAAAACATTTAACCTACCGATGCCTCAATTAATGTAATTTTATTGGTATCTGTTTTTATTTTTGAAATTTACCAGTAGCTGCTGCATTTCCCACCCTCGACTTGTATTCGGGTCAATAAGTTTTCCCAATTTTTGGTAGTAAAATTAGGAACCCATGGGTGCTGTGTAATAGCAGAACACAACACTATGGAAAGTATAAGTATTGCCGCTCCTAATTGTGCGTTGCGTGCCATATAGTGAAGCACATGAAAAGCATGCTTCTTCACGGTCACTTAACGTGTTCGTTTTGCGGTTACGTGAGGCACCGCATGCATTGGTCTTTATTCTTACAGTATAACTTTTTGTGAATTGGGACATTTAAACTTGCTTTTTTTTAAAAAAATTCCAATCTAAATTTAGTAGGAGTCGGAGTCGGAGTCGATGCATTGTTTGCCAACTCTGACTCCGACTCCAGGTACCCAAAATTTCCTCTGACTCCAACTCCTCGACTCCGACTCCACAGCCCTGCCAATACGTGCCAATAACTTTTATGCTTATAACCCAAATTCAAAATGCCTGTTTACAGCTTGGAGCTGCTTTGATCATTTTTCCAGAAAGATCAGGACAGTAGAATTGAAGAGAGAACTAAAATGAGTCACTACCAAAAAAGTAGCAGAACCCGTACAGGTTCCTTTACGAAGCCGGTCAAGAAATACCTGCTGAATATCTTAAAATAAATCCAGACACACAAATTCTGACAAACCACTTCTGTCACTCAAGGAATTCAAGAACTTTGCACAAGGTACTTGCAACACCGGAACATCTGCTCTACTACGCAACAGCCGAAATCCTGTTGGTATGAAGTTATGCCACTGAAGTCAGATGGCGTCCTAATATAGGATTGGTAATATTCAATTTAAATAAACTGAGAACTTCTTATCATCCTGTTCTGCAGTTCTCTTTTACCCGCCTTGGATTGCTAGCTCCACTTCTGTAAACCCCTTTCTCCAAATTATTAGATTTTTAATGAATCAAGCCCTTCAGTGGCCAGAATGCTTTTTTTTATTATTTGCAAAAATTTGGAGCAGGGGTGGGGGAGCCGTAGAGACTCCTAAGGATACTGTCCCTCTAGAGAGCACAAGCTGATTCTGACCCAATATTTTGTCTAAAATCTTTTTCTTTGGGGGGGTATGGGAATGCCAGATCCCCAGAAGTTACTGCCCATCAGTTGTTCAGCGACGTTTGTGGCCTACAGGATTCGGTATTCCCTCCAGATAGCTTGGCTCCGGGTAATCTGAACAACTCTGCTTCCCCAAATGAAACAGATATTTTCTTTGAAGCAGTTTTAAATTCTTTAGGTCCAGATTTTACCTGAAATCCTAAGTTAATTTCAGTTTAATAATATGTCGTCTTAGCTTCAATTGATTTAATTCATGCTATGAGCCATCCCAAGCTGCCTAGATGCCCTAAGCATATCCGTTCTTGGCTGATTTCGGAAGCTAAGCAGGGTCGGCCCTGGTTAGTACTTGGATGGGAGACCTCCAAGGAATACCAGGTGCTGTAGGCGCCTGGAGTAGGAACTGGCAAGCCACTCCAGTATTCCTGCCAAGAAAACTCCATGGACATGGAGTCATGAAGAGTCGGTCACGACTGTAACTACACAACACACACACATGAGCCATCCCAGGCTCTGCACTGAGGGAGGGGTGGGCTATAAAAGGATGTATTTTTTTTTTAAAAAAACCAACCAGTTCTAGAACATGGAACTGGTTGATTTTCCTTCTAACTCTCCCATGCCACTGCCAAGACTTATTATATGCAACATTGCATCTTGTCCATTGGAAGGAGATGCAGGAACAACTTTCCTACAAAAGAGCATATCTGTGTGACAGCACAAGGATGGCTAATTGTTCACATATTCTGTATTCCTGCTCTTCTTTGGCACCCGAGTACATTTTATTAAACCTTTATTTAATATGTTGAATTCTCATTCTCTGAAGGCTTTCTTCAGCCATGATCAGAAGACACAAATCCTTATTGTTCTGCAGCAGTTATTGAATTTTATTTTATTTTATTTATGCTGCTTTTCAGTCAGCCAAGATAAATACCCCTGTGTTGTTTAAATATGTATTTCTTTTGCTCTTCAAGAGTTTTTCATGAGCTTCTAATGGGAGGAAAGAAAAAAAAACAATTTTTTTATCATTATGTACTTTCAAGTGAGGGGCGTGGTGGCTCAGTGGGCTAGAGCGCCGAAACTGTTGGCTGCAAAGTCGGCACCTTGGCGGTTCGAATCCCGGGTGCCATGCAGCGGAGCGAGCTCCCGCTGCTAACCCCAGCTCCTGCCAACCTAGCAGTTCGACAGCACGTAAATGCAAGTTGATAAATAGGCACTGCCGTAAAAAGCGGGAAGGTAAAACAGTGTTCCGTGAGCAGAAATGCCTTCAGCATGCAAAAAGACAGGTTGAGCGACACTCATTCCATTCGTCATCCTGCTTATGTTTATTAGAACCTCAAGTTTCCACTATCAGGACAAGGAAAGGATAAAAGCCAAGGCAGTAACGTGCAGGTAAGTCTCATTTAATCTCAAGATTTCTAAACCCTTCTTTGTTACGGTCTTAACAATGAATTTCAAGACCTGGAAGAAGACACACGGGTGCTACCAGCGGCAACCGCATAAAGACTAATGGCATGCAGTAATTCTCCACAAAGGACCTGCAAGAATTGAAGGACGTTTTCTTGGTGCCTGAAGGGACCTAACTTTAAAAAGATTCTCCACACCGGTGTGGCGAGATCTTGTGATATTGACAACGAGGGTCTTCAAATGACAAGCCTGAAACATGTTGACATTAAGGGACTGGTATTATACGAAGATCTCCCCGCTGCTATCTCTGACTAGAACATCCGGTTGAGAACACAATTTTTATCCATTAAACCAAGCTCCCCATGTTATATGTGCTCAGCATGGATCTTGGCCATTAAGAACTAACAACATTCTCATACTAATGCATGACCAGGGCACACTACAGTACTGTATCGCTAGTTGACAATTTAGATGGTCTGCAAAGGTTACTCAGCAAAATCCATCAGGTTGACTAAAAATGAATGTAAAGAACTTGATTCATGGTTACAAAATAAAATTATAGAGTATGTTGGCAAATATAAGTACCGTACTTGGAACCTGATTAAACGAAGCATAGGATCATAACAGAATATAGCATAGGTGATGAGGTATTATTCATAACAGCATCCTTAAGGCTGTAAAATGCAACAAAACCTTGGATTTGGTTTTGAGACTATACACCAGGCATGTCCAAACTTCAGCCCTCCAGATGTTTTGGACCACAACTTCCACGGTCCTTTGCCATTGGCAATCTAAGCTTAGAATTCTGGGAGTTGAGGTCCAAAACATCAGGAGGGCCCAAGTTTGGAAATGCCTGCTATGCACTGTACAATGCCACATTTCCAGTCCTATTGTATCACATGGGAATTTGCATTTCAATAGGAAATTATAAAAGCAGAGCATTTGAAATACAAATCATTCATGGAATGTCAATAATGTCCTGGACTGAGATGTCCACTAATGAAGAAGTACTAGAGCAAATGAACAAAGAGATGAAGATAACACAGAGCAAATAAAATACAGAATGCTAGAATACTTTGGTCATGGAATAAGAAAATTAAGGGAAGGCGAGAGTGTTGAAGCTGCTAAAATAAATGGCAAAGAAGTTGAGGAAGAATAAGAACCTATTGGCTGAAGGACCTGGAAGACTAGTCTGGAAGAATCGTTTTCAGAACTGCCACATCCAAGGCGATGCACAAACCAGAACTGCAGTACTGTAATGAAACAACTGATTAACAGACTTATACAGGACGGCAAATGCAAAGACCAGAATTCAATCTGGTGCTTGTGGTACAGTGGTCCCCTGCCCTTTCGCGGTTCATATACTGTGGGACCACGATATATGAAAAAAAGCCCCCTGAGGTAAGGGGGGAAAGTCCCTCGGAGGCCTCGGAAATGATTTTTGGTGATCCGGAAGTCACTTCCAGTTTTCCGGTTCGCAGGGAGGCCCTTTGCCCCCCCCCCAAAGGCCCTCACAGGCCCATTTGGGTCAGCGCCAGGCTGGGGGTAAGTACAAGCGCCCCTAGCTGGACCCCCCAGGCCTGACTCGACCTGCATCCGAATATTGCGGATTTTCAATTATCCCGGGTTGGCTCAGGTCCCTAATCCCCACGATAGGTGGGGGAGGTCACTGTACCACCAAGAGACTCCTCCTGGTTCTCTTTAGCAATGCGTATTCAGTTCCTTTTGTGACTTTCCATATTTTTGGTTCTCTTGACTCCGTGCACCCAGTGATCCTAGGGGAAGGGAAAGCCCCCTTGAAGTGGCCAAGGACTGAAATGGGGGGGAGGATGCAATACACAGGGAAAAGGCTAGGAAGTGGCACAAGGTCACAGCAGAATTTCTGTAAGATTTTCTATACATTTCAGTGTGGCTTCTGCGGGAGATGCAGAGGTAAACTACACCTGATGCAATTAAGAAGATGATGATGAGGCGCTGTATTGCAAGTCCAGAGCACAAACTGAAGGTTCGATTTCTGGCATTTTCAGATTAAAGGATAATGTAGCAGATGATGGGAAACACATCTGGCCAAGAGCACAGGAACAAGCCAGTCCCAGTCAGAACAGTCAAAATTGGAAGCAGACAGACAAAACAGTGTGATCTGACAGAAATCAGCTGTCTATGTTCCAAGCTGAATCCCCTAAGAATGTGTTTCATATTCAGTTAAATGCAAAGAAATTAGATCAGGTTCAAATGATCAAAACACATATCTAAAGTAAGATGCTGTATAGAGGAAGGGAAAGTCACCCGTAGAAGCAATATTCAATTTAGAGAATAGAGAAAAGAATAGAGAATAGAGTTTTTTATTGTCATTATGCATATGCAGGATATGCACAACGAAATTAGAGTGCTGTTCCACTACACACTCTGAACAAGGAACCATACAAAACACATAAAACACCATGCAAGATATTAAAAACTCTTAAAATCGCTTACAAAATTTAAAACACTACTTAAAAACTGATTAGGATGGTGCTAAAACTGTCGCATTTAACTTGGATACTGGTCTGGGATAAAAACTGTTCTTTAGTCTATTTGTCCTTGACCTAAGAGTCCTATATCTCCTGCCAGAGGGCAACAGTTCAAAAAATTGGTGGCCAGGATGCGAAGGGGCTCTCAGAATTCTAGATGTCTTCCTTAAGCATCTGGAGTTGTATAATTCTTCCAAAGGAGGAAGAGGGCAGCCCACTATCCTCTCAGCAGTGTTTATAACCGATCTCAAAGATATAAAATATCTAAGCTTTAATGTAGTGTCTTGAGTTTATTACAGCTGCTTTTCTCTCTTGTTTTTTTCCCCAAACAAGAATATTGTTGAGTTTGAGATAATGCTGTAGGAACCCTGAAACCTGACACAGCCCAGGGCTGGAGCGCGACTTAATTCAACCCTGCATGGAAGTAACCTTTTAAACAAAACAGTAATGCAGATGTGCTTCAGGGGGGTTCGCCAGCTCCTGCCGAGGTGGCTGGGTGTGCCTCTTGTTCCAGAGAGCAGTAAGCGACCCTATGAGAATCTGCTAGCTATTGTGAATGTTGGGTGGACAAGTGTTTAAGATAAGATAAAAAATCTTTATTGATCCCAGATCTGGGGAAATTTACTTGTTACACAGCTCCCAATATAAAAAAAACAAGTAAAGATAGCTAGGTGCACAAAAAAGTGTAAAGTGTGTGAGAGAGAAAACAAAATAGCTAATAGAGATTAAATAAAATAAGAAACCCAATATACAAATATTACACTAAAAATTTGTATATAAAAATAAATATAAAGAGAAGCTACAGTATATATACCCCATATGAATATGTTAAACTGTAGAGTTGAAGAGTCTCACAGCAGTGGGAATAAAGGATCTGCGACAGCGCTCCTTCCCACACCCGGGGATGTCTGAGTCTGCCACTGCAGGAGCTACTCAGAGCCTCCACTGTCTGGCGCAGGGGGTGAGAAGTCTTGTTCATAATGGATGTCCGCTTGGCCAACATCCTCCTCTTACCCATCTCCTCCACAGAATCCAGAGGGCATTCCAAGACAGAGCTAGCCCTCCTGACCAGCTTGTTCAGTCTGTTCTTATCCCGTTCAGTACTACCTGAACTCCAGCAGACTACAGGGTAGAAAAGAGCTGAAGCTACCACAGAGTCATAAAAAAATCCGTAACATAGGCCTACACACTCCGAAGGACCTCAGTCTCCTCAGGAGATGGAGGCGGCTTTGACCCTTCTTGCATAGGACGTCAGTGTTATGAGTCCAGTCCAGTTTATTATATGTTTGTGTCCTGAAGAGGGCAAGCAGTGAAATGAAATAAACGGCGACAATGCTACTTCTGTGACTGAACACTGAAGAAACCCTTCCCTCTTAAGTCACTTGGTATGCATTTTTACATGACCAGTACCATTCTATTGAGAAATGAATAAATTCATCAAGTCTTGCCTTTTGCTAACGTGGTGCACATCTAAAGTAAGGCATATTACAAATGATCTTGTGAAGACATGACACCAAGATCAGTACTCCTGATTCTGGAAACCTCGTTTGATAATATCATCGTAAACAAAACAAAGCAAATGTAAAAATGCAGCGTTATACAGACTGAGGGTTTCAAACTTCTCTTGTGCAAGAGATCATCCAAAATGGTGGAAGGTTTTTTTAAATAGGGTGCCTCTTCTGAAATGTGCTTCCCTGTCATGTTATTATTAACTATTAATATATCCCTCAGCATCTTCATTGCTACAATCTAGCCTATCAGTTTTTAAAAAGAATATTTAAATAGATGAAGTGACCATTCGTTAGAGAACCAGTGTTCTTATGACCATTTCACTAAAAAGCGGCTACATCAATACACTAAGGAAAATGAAGACCAGTTAGGTGGGTGAAACACCTACGTTAGCATCTCTTGCTAATTTTAAACACACGAGCCAAAATTAAGATGATTCGATGGAGACTTTAAATGGGACCCCATGTAACCAATTAAGAATGGCCTTACATAATAAACTGAAAACTAAGAAACAACCTCTAGACACTTCTATGTGCATAGGAAGCCAGTGAACAAGAGGTGGGTAAAGTGCGTTCCCATTGTTGTTGAATTGCAATTCCCGTCAGCCTTAGCCAGCACATCTAATGGTGAGGAATGGCTGGGAGCAACTTTCTAATAATACCCCCAGTGGTGGTGAACCTTTGACACTCCAGATGTTTTGGACCACAATTCCCACAGTCCTTTGTCACTGGCAATACAGGCTTGGAATTCTGAGAGTTGTGGTCCAAAGCATCTGGAGTGCTGAAGGTTCGCCACCACTGTTAGGGGACGATGCCTATGGACCACCCACTCCCCCCCACCCCTGTGGAACTGAAGAGTTAAATGCTAGAGCACAGAACCAGTACAGAAAAAAAAGGTAATTTTCTCGTCTGATGAAGTGGCAGTTGTCCACAAAAGCTCCGCCTGCAAAAAAACGCACCAGGCCTGCAAACCTGGGTGGTGTTGGCTGCAAGAAAGAAGCGCGTGAAGCCTCCGGAAAAGAAACAGGGGGCATGGGCTCATCCGTGTATGTGACGGCCCCATCCTGGCCAGAGAGGCATGTAGCATCAATAGGAGCCATACTGTACCTTTCCCCTTGGCAGGCATGGAGGTGGTGGTGGTGCCACTGCTGCTGCTGCTTCCTCCTCCTCCTCCTCCTCCTCCTCCTCCTGCCACCGCTGCAACCGGACAGGATGCCTGAGAATCCTTCCTGAACCTTTTACTCTGAGGTCGGACGCTGGACCTGAGGAAGTGATGCTGGTCATGGCTGTGGGGTGGCTGGGCGCAGGAGGAGGAAGAGGAAGAGGAGGAAGAGGAGGCAGTGGCCGTGCCCGGGGCTTGGGGCAAAGGCAGAGGGACGGAGGAGGGTTCCCCACGGGCGGCACCGCCACTGCCTTCCTCCTTCTGGGTGCTGCCCCCCAAGGGGGTCTCTCCTCCTCCTCCTCCTCCTCTTCCTCCTTCTTCCTGGGCTCCTTTCTCCAAAGCCTCTTCTTCCTCCTTCCCAGGTCGTTTTCCCAGCTTCCTTGGCCCTTCCTCGGTGTGGCTGTTGCTGTTGTTGCTGCTGCTGCTGCTGTCGCCCAGCTTCACTGTCATCCTGCGAGGAAGAGGAAGGAAGGAAGAGGGTTAGAGGCCAGGGCGCGCCACTGTGCCCGATAATCCCCCCCATCCCCCAAAACAGTCGCCCCCAAAGCCAAGGCTTCCCCCCCAAAAAAAGAGATCCCCCTCCTCTTGCCTGCCTAGGGGAGAAGTTTCGCCGCCTGCCTTGCCTCTCAACATGGCCGCCGTTGTTTGCGACTCAATCCCCTTTTCGGCGGGCGCCTGGTCCCGACCGTCGACCAACCGGCGCCCGAGTCCGGGAGAAGGGATCGGGGATCGGGATCGGGGCGTTGGAAAAAGGGGGTCCCCCCCCGAAAACCCACCTTCCCCAGCTTCCCTCGCCGTGCACCCCGCGAGCGCCGAGGCCAAGAGGCGAACGGCGGCGAGGGCGCACGGCGCACGGCGCACGGCCCGGGGAGAAGGAGAGGAGGGTGTCCCCCCCCGACGCTAATGGGGACCCCCCCCCAAATCCGGGAAAGGGGCTCCCCTCCTACCCATGGCGTGGGTCCTCTGGGCCGGGGGGGCTCTTCTTTCTCCTCACCATGGAGCCGAGGCGATCCGACCGACGGGAGGGGCAGCATTCATATTCCTGGATGCAGCCAGCCAGCCGCTTCGCCGCCTCCTCCTCCTCCTCGTCTCGCTCGCTCTCCGTGCGAGTGTGTGTGTGTGTGTGTTCTCTCTCTCTCTCTCTCTCTCAATTTTCCAGGACTGGGGTGGGGGGCTGGCCAAGGCCACAAAGATGCCTCCTTCTCCCCCACCCACTCCCCCACCCACTCCCAAATTACGAAGCACCTTTCTGATTCACCCGAAAAGTGAGTCTCGCTCTCCTTCGCGCTCCTCCGCCCGAAAGAGCTTTCCAGCGCAACAACAACAAAAACGAACAGGACAAAAACACACACGGACACACACACACAAACCCCTTGAGCTCTTTTGCCACTCATCGCCAAGCAACACCCCCTCCCCAAATGCAGTTGCAGGCCGCTTGCTTTCCCATGTTTAGGACGAGAGGGGCTTTTTATAAATAAATAAAAAATCTGGAAAACTGGAGAGTTACTGGGCGCGTTTGTATTTTGTTTTAAAGGCCAAGGAGTGGGTTTTTGGCTTCCTGGTCGGTTCCTTTGGAGCTCTGTATAACCCCTCACTGCGAATAATCTGCTAATCCACACACAAATTCAAGCAAATGCCCTACCATGGCATGCCATCTATCTAAACGTTTTGGAGTGGGACTTATGAGCCCGTTTGCTATGCTTACTACCAAGTACTAAGTTCTGAGCACCTTCTACTCTGGACCCCCAAACCAGTTTCCCATCAATTACAAACAATCCAACACTGCAGGCAACCCAGTAATGGGTTTGTGATTTTTTTTAAAAATGTTGTGGTTATTTGTGGTTACATATGGTAAACTATTTGGGGCAATCACTTTATAAGAAAGTTGTCCTTTGTTACCAGACCAATGCAATGACCCTGCACATGCTGACTTGGACATTAGCTCCCCTGAATTCAATGGGATTTAAGTACGATTTAAACATGCACTCCATTCTACCTACAAAACCATTTCATTTTCAAAGCAGAAACTAACATTCATCTACTACCATCAGAAAGATAAACAGCCAACAAAAAACAACTCAAAGTGTCAGGCTAAATACTCAAATCACATAAATATAAACATCTCTTCAGGAAGCAGGTGGATATAGCAGCATTTCCATTCCTATCACTTTCTTTAAGTAAATGAATCTGGAGAATAAATCGATCTTCTCTACTTTATACAACTTACATCAAAGTAAACACCATTTGTTCGCTTGGATTTAGGTACTAGAAGCAACTCAAGATTTTCAAGCTTACAACATGATACTGTTTGTTGCTCAGTTGTTTGGGGCAAATATTATATTGTGACAACATGTTAAAGAGCTCAAAAAGTCGAAGCTAGTGAAATAAAATGGGGTAATTTTCATTCATAGGACAAATTGCCTGTTTTATAGGAAGGCCAACTAGATTATCTTTACCGCTTCACTTTGTTAGACACACACAAACCCCCTTCTGTGATACTTTATTTCCAAAACACCAAACTATTCTCCTGATTCACTACAAACCGAGGTTTAAAGTAAAAGATCCCAAACCCGGCAGAGGGAAGTAACTACAAAGACGTGATCAGCTGAATTTACCTGAGAAAAACAGGAGAAGTTGCCCCACTTTCTCCCTCCCCCTCTCCACGTATGGTCTCGTGCATTGAGACTTGATCTAGCTTGGAAAAACAAAACCTTCTACAGTATCTCCTTGCGTTCCAACTATTGTATTTTATAAACTAGGCGGTTCCACCGGTATTAGCAGATCCACACAAGGGAGACAGATAATTGTGAATTATCTGTCTTTGGGTTCCACGGCACTGATTCCAGCGCCATCCCAAGTGCCGCAGCTTAAACCGTCGATCCACCCCCCCCCCCAAAAAAACCCATCCTTTCCTCTCCCTTCCTCCTTCCCTTTAAGGCAGGAGCCACAGCACCGATGCCGCCCTCCCGTTTCTTCCCTTGATGCCCACTTCCTCTCCCGAGTCCCGACGCTTCTCTTCTCTTCTCCCCATTAACTTGATCCCGTCCTTCCCATATTTAGGACTGTCCTCCAGCGCTGCTCAGCACAGAAGCCTGGGCAGGAGGGGGTGGGGGACAGAGGGGCATCCTTTCCCTAAACCAGGGTCGGCGTAGGGGGTGCCCAAGGTGGCCCTCGAAGGAGCCCTTGCTGTGGGGCACCCGACATCGCCCCCCCCTTCCCAGCCACCTGCATTCAGGTTAAATGGCTGTATGGGCCCTTTGCAAATAAAAAAGGAAAAGGGGGAAAAAGTGGGTTTTGAATCGCAGTTTGGGCACCCGGTCTCTAAAAGGTTCTCCACCAGTGGTATAGAGTTTGCTATTTAAAATATTGTTCTCTCTATATATTTTTTTGGGGGGGGTTCCACGAACCTTCTTTTTTGGGGGAGTTCCACGTTCCTACCTGATGCATGGGGGCACCTTTGCATCGCCGGATCCAGGTTCCTGCCGGTTCGATCCAATTATTGCAGCTCCACCATTGAATTGAATGAAAAAGGAAAAGGCGCCTAGCCAGCTCCAGGGATCTGGGACCCTTCCTTCCTTCCTTCCTTCCTTCCTTCCTTCCTTCCTTCCCACCCACCCCGATCCCCTCCGCACGGCAGGCGGATAAGGGCTGCTTCCGCTTCCTAGTGGCTTCTCCCTCCGGCAAAAGGGCGGGCATGGAAAGAGGTCCGGGCCACACGCCACCGGACGAGCGGAGCACGCCCGCGAGCCACGCCTCCGCGGGGCCCCAAAACAAAAGACTTCATTGGCCAGGCCAGGCCAAGAAGAGAGGCGGGACCGTCCCGCGGACCAATCAGCGCGCCGCGCGCGGCGGGCGGGTGAGGGTAGGGGTGGCCGAGGTGGTGGAGAACCCGGATCGGACCAATGGCGGCGGTTGGGAGGTTGGGAGGGGGGGGCGGGATTCGCGAGGGAGCCAAGAGGGCGGGGACGCCCGGAGTGGATCTTCTTCACTGGCTGGAGAGGAGGGGAGGGGCGGGGCGGGGCGGGGCGGGAGGCTCGCGGCCCTTTCGGAGGTTTTCATTGGCTGGCTCGGTCTTTGATTGACAGGGGATGATCCAGCCGAGGAGGTAGGTGTCAGTTTTTGAGCATCGGTTACCTCTGTGGTCGCCGCGGCGCCTTCTGGCTGTCCATTGCACGCAGCAGGCTATGGGAAATCAGCCGTGCAATCAGCAGAGATAGTATAGGTGGCTGTGCTATCAGCGGGTGGTTGAGGTGTCATAAATTTCATCCCTTCCTCATGATTTTATTTATTTATTTTCAATATTCTTGCTCCAACTTTCTCCTTGGAAAAGGACCCCAAGGTGGGCTTGCAATAATGTAGGGCAATATAAAGCCAGGAACATTTAAGATATATTTAAGATAAAAACGGGGAATTAAAAGAGGCATCTTAGAACATTAAAAGGCAACCCTAGAACAGAGTTTTATTGTCATTATGCATATGCAAGATATGCACAATGAAATCAGAGTGCTGTTATTTATTTATTTATTTATTTATTTATTATATTTGTACCCCGCTTATCTTCCATAAGGAACTCTAAGCGGCTTACACTGGGCGAACAGGCGCCAATAAACACAGATTCAACAGTAATAAAATATAATATACAGCGAAAACGTAAGTTAAAACAGTTAAAACCCGGTGCATCCAACAAACCGGCAGTGCAAACTATCATCCGCTACACACTCAAAACAACAAAGCACCCTACAAAACACATAAAACACCATACAAGATATTAAAAACTCTTAAAACCACTTACAAACTTTAAAATACTACTTGAAAACTGCTTAAGATGATGCAACCGTTGCGTGGCTCATCCAAGCGCAACGTTTCCCCATAATTCCCCATAAAGAAAAGGCGCTGGAGGAATAAAAACAAAGTGAGAAAAAGGACTTCACAATCCCATCTCCTAGATCATTTTAGGAAGAGGCAGCCGTGTTAAGTCTGTGCAAGAATGACGGGCAAAATTCAAAGGAAATTCAAAGAATTTCTGTTTTGTTTTCTTTGAAATGTTGAAATGTTGCCTCATAAGAACATGTCTGTTGAAGAGGCCCAGTCAAATGTGTCTGGGAGCCCATGAGACTGGTCTGGATACCACTCCCCTGCATCTGGCCCTTGAAGTACCCTGGTTTTAAGCCTGGAGATTACACATCTCCATCATGGTTTGTAACCTGTGATGGACAAATCCAGGCCAGGGCTTCCATAGACTTACAACTTTTCTTACTCTCCCAGCCCTCAATTTGAGTGTATGTCCCCTGAGAGATTTTGAGAGAGAAACGTTGCTTTACTCTGCTTATTTTGTATGTCTCAATCATATCCCCCTCATCGAAAAGCCTTTCAATCTCTCCAGCAGAGAAAGAAGCCCAGTTGCCATGACTCGACTTCCAGATTTGCCTCGACTCGAGTCTTTGAGCGACTCGCTCCTCCGCGGCCCCGTTCGGGAGCCGCTCGGGAATCTCCGTAAACGCTTCTCTCTCTCTCCTCCCCCCTTCGGGAGACGTCGTGCCTCTCTCCGCCTCCCCCCTTCGGCTCTTTCCGTGCCGTTGCCCGGGGCAACGGCTAAGCCGGCATCTCCAAGGCCCGGAGGCCTGTCGGCCGCTTGGCTCTGGCGGAGGCGGCGGCGGCGGCGGCGCTCTGAGGCGGGAAGGAAGGAAGGAAGGAAGGAAGGTGGGCCGAACTGGGGCTTCGGAGCCGGGAAGGGCGCCTTGTGGAGGCTTGAGGGGGGTCCTGAGGGAGGAGGAGGAGGAGGAGGAGGAGGCGGGCTCGGGGTCCACACACAGTGGGCGGCGAGGTGGCGTCCCGGGTCCCTCCCGCGGCTGAGTTTCGGAGGCGCTTGGGACCCCGGTGGGGCCCGGCCGGGGTAGGTGGGGGTTCAACAGGTGAGGCTTGGCGAAGCCCGCCGGCCTGCCTGCGTGTCTCTGTGCCTGACCGCCCCCATGCACGGTATGCACGCGTGCAAAGCCGATGTAGGAAGGCATGCATATCCATGTGCAAGGAGAGGCCATAATAAAAAAGAATTAAAACATTTTTATTTAAAACAATCAAGATTTTATTTATTTATTTTTTCCTTCTCCTCCTATCCCTCTTTTTCTTTTTCTTCTTCTTCTTCTCCTCCTCCTCTCCTCCTTCTTCTGCTTCTTCTCCTCCTCCTCCTCCTCTTCTCCTTCTCCTTCTTCTCCTTCTTCTCCTCCTCCTCCTCCTCTTCTTCTCCTTCATCTGCTTCTCCTCCTCTCCTCCTCCTTCTGCTTCCCCTCCTCCTCCTCCTCCTCTTCTCCTTCTCCTTCTTCTGCTTCTCCTCCTCCTCCTCTTCTCCTTCATCTCCTCCTTCTGCTTCTCCTCCTCCTCCTCCTCCTCCTCCTTCTCCTCCTCCTCTTCTCCTCCTCCTCCTCCTCCTCCTCCATCTTCTACTTCCCCTCCTCCTCCTCCTCTTCTCCTTCTCCTTCTCCTTCTTCTGCTTCTCCTCCTCCTCCTCTTCTCCTCTTCTTCTTCTGCTTCTTCTCCTCCTCCTCTTCTCCTCTTCTCCTCCTCCTCTCCTCCTCCTTCTGCTTCTCCTCCTTCTCCTCTTCTCCTTCTTCTCCTTCTTCTGCTTCTCCTCCTCTCCTCCTCCTCTTCTCCTTCTCCTTCTTCTGCTCCTCCTCCTCCTCCTCCTCCTTCTCCTCCTTCTCCTTCTTCTGCTCCTCCTCCTCCTCCTCCTCCTTCTCCTCCTTCTCCTTCTTCTTCTCCTCCTCTCCTCCTCCTTCTGCTTCTCCTCCTTCTCCTCTTCTCCTTCTTCTCCTTCTTCTGCTTCTCCTCCTCTCCTCCTCCTCTTCTCCTTCTCCTTCTTCTGCTCCTCCTCCTCCTCCTCCTCCTCCTCCTCCTCCTCCTCCTCCTCTCCTCCTCTCCTCCTCTCCTCCTCCTCCTCCTCCTCTCCTCCTCTTCTCCTTCTCCTTCTTCTTCTTCTAAATCTTCTCCTTCTCTTCCTTCTCTTCTTCTTGTCCTCCTCCTCCTCCTGCTCCTCCTCCTTCCTCTTCTTCTCAAGCCAACACCAAGCATCATGTCGCACTGCTTCATGAAGTGAAGAAGTCTAATAGTATTTACATGGTTTGCCGTCTTTCTAATTTCCCACGTGGAGAAAGTAAAACAAAACAAAGGGACAATAAAAGGAGCACAGCATCTTAAACAAAACCCATCTCGTAGGAATCTGTTTATTGGCAGAGGGCAGTATCCTTGAAATGGTTTCCTCATTTTCCTTTAAGATTACTAATAAGTGATACATCCAGCTATGGGTAGCAGATTTTTCTTTCTTTTTGATTCTTTGGATTACAATGTGTGTTTAACATTTTTCCTTAGTCAAAGGGACTGAGGATGCAATTGAACATCTTTTGGATTCCTGCATTAAATACAGTCGTGGATTTTTGCTTGTCAAATCCTCATTTGTATTACAGATATTATGACTGCTCACCATGGCTGTGTACATTGATCACCGAATAGAAGCTCTCGAGTCCCGGGGGCCCCATTCCCACATAGCTTGGCACCCTCTTCAGCCATACTTAGCAGTGGCATCCATTAATTCAAACTCTGGCGGCAGTGTGGATATTTTTCTAGAACAGGTGAGTTTTCCTAAAGTAGATCCGTTCTGAACAGTGCAATATTTATTCATTTATTTTTTATTTTATTTATTACACTTGTATACCGCACCTGGCAAAAAAGGCCACTCTGGGCAGTTTTTACAGCGTCAAACATAAGAGCATAAGAACAGCCTTGCTAGAACAGTCCAGCATTCTGTCTCACACAGTGGCTCACCATTTGCTTCAGGGTATTCCTGAGCAGATGTCTTCAACTGCTTATGATTCCCTGCAAATGGCATTGAGGGATCTCCCACCTATCTCTCCAACCCGGAGGTTGTCCTTAGGCATCCATCATGATAGCCATTGATACCCTTGTTCTCCATGAACTTGTCCAATGCTTTCTTAAAGCTGTCAAAGATAACAGCTGTCGCGACTTCTTTTGGCAGGGAGTTCCATAGACCAGTGATCCTCTGGGTGAAAAAGGACTTTCTCTTATTTGTTTGAGATCTAGCACCCAAAACATTCACAGAGTGCCCCCTAGTTCTAGGTTTCTGAGATAGGGAAAACAGTTTTTCCTTATCTACTTTGTCCACATCATGTATGATTTTATAAACTTCAAAAAGGTGTTAGGAAAGAAATAGATCACAAAAAGATGAATCCTCTTCAGTCACCAAGACTTTTCCTTGGGGATTTTTTTCCTTTTGCAAAGAGGCATGGGAGTAGTGCAAGGTTTAGAGATGCTGGAGTGACTAAAATATTCCACGTGTGTTATGTTGCTGCTAAAGGAGAATGGGAGAGGCACACCTTTCTAAAGGCTAAGGGTAAGGCAGATGTAGGGAAAGTTACTTTTTTGGGACTAAAGAAGGTGGGAATTACAATGGCCATACTGGGTGTGGGATTCTGGAAGTTGTAGTCCTAAACGTAATTCTTCTCAGTTCTCATTAGAGATGGGCACTTACCTGTGGTTTGGCCATTTTACATGATTTGGAGGATCAGGCCCACAGGTGTTTTGTGGGTACCTTGGATTCCCCGCCCTGCTTCGTCCCACAGGTGCCCTGTCAGAAGCAGTGTCTGGGGGTTTCCATGCCTGACTTTCTCCACTAAGTGGTGGTGATGGCATCTGGCCTGGATGCCTTCAAAAGGGGATTGGACAGATTCCTGGAGGAAAAGTCCATCCCAGGTGACAAACCATGATGGAGATGGGTCATCTCCAGGCTTAAAACCAGGGTACTTCAAGGGCCAGATGCAGGGAAGTGGTATCAGGAGACAGATATCTAGTCTCATGTGCTCCCAGATGCATCTGGTGGGGCCACTGTGAGATTCAGGAAGCTGGACTCGATGGGCCTTTGGCCTGATCCAGCAGGGCTCTTCTTATGTTCTTATGTTCTTATGAGGCAGGCAAAGCATCCTTGGTGCTTGTGCGACACTTGTGGGCCTGCTCCTCCAAATGATGCTGAACCGCAGACAGTTTCCATCTCTCTGAAAGGCCTTATAAATAAGCATATTTGTCGGCATATTGCATCTGGCTGATTTTAAATAAAATTGAATTCCTGAATGACGATCAGCCTTTGCATCGCGTGAGAGAGAGAAAAATAGCCTAGAAATGGAAAGCAACTGAACCTTTGTCAACATTTTCCTCATGATGAATATTAATATACTGATAAGGATGGATGAGCATTAGCAAAATCAAAATATATTATAAGCAGACCCAAATATGCTGACAGGGTACAGGGTCAGGTTGACTCAGCATAAGGAAGCAGCTTTGAACTGGGCAATAGGGTCAGATCATTCTAGGCTTGGATGGCCAAATGGCTATAAGCCAAGAACATGAATTGATGAACAAGCACATGAAAGCACGTGTAGGCACGTGTAGGCGAACAAAATAAGTCAGTCTTAGATCATGCTTACGATACAGAAAACTATAAAAATCATCAGAAGCCATTAGTCCTTAGTCCAGGACAGCAGGGCCATCTGGCCTGCGCTGTGCCTTGGATCCTTTGTTCCTTAAGCTAACCTGTTTTCTGTACTGTATGTGTTCTGTGCTTTATTTCTATCTGTCTTTAATAAACCTTTTGCTATATAACTAACTCAGCGTGGCAATTTTGATGAACCAACAATGCTGCATTAGCAATCTATATTGGTGCATTGGCAATTTATAACGAACCACCCCAATGCCAATTTTTAAGGTACCATTTTTGACTTTATCAATACGAATTAACTGGAAATAGTGAAAAAGTAATAACACAAAGGAAGTATCTTTCGTATCCCACTTGAGGAGATCTAAAATGCTCGATAAAAGTGGAACAGTTTTTTTCCCCTAGGGGTCAGGGACCCTCAGGCTGTGTGCATACGTATCACACCAGGAGATCTGTGTACGGCATCCTTTGCAGGGGGAATCTGTGTGCGATTCGCACCTGGAAAGAAATTTCAGGGCCACCAGCCTCAGTTGGCACCCATCGAAACTGATTCTGGCCGTGGGCTGCGAGAAGGGCGACGTGGTGATGGTCAACAAGCAGGACAAAGAGCACCACGCGGTGCCCTCCAACCATAACGCTGACATTACAGTCCTCGATTGGAGTACAAACGGCACCCGGCTGGTCTCTGGTGACAAAGTAAGTAGAAACATCCACGTCGCTTCTCTGCAGACCCTAATTTCAATGGCTTTCGGGGAGTGTATTGCTTTGTTTGAATCATACAAACATAAAGGAGTTAATGTTTCTTTAGAAGCGAAAGCAAAGCAAAAAGTGTTCTGCTTATATACCGCCCCATACCACTTCAAGTAGTCTCTGGGCGGTTTACAATTTTTAATTACACTGTGCAGGCTACACATTGCCCCCCCCCACACAATCTGGGTACTCATTTTACCTGACCTCGGAAGGATGGAAGGCTGAGTGAACCTCGAGCCGGCTACCTGGGATTGAACCCCCAGGTCGTGAGCACAGTTTTACTTGCAGGACAAGCATTTAACCGCTGTGCCACGAGGCTCAGCAGAATAAATGAAAAACGCGTGCTGGCACACCATTCAGGCAATCCTAAAATAACACTACAAATCACAGTTTAAACTGCCAATGATAAAAAAAAAACAAAGTGCTGTGCGCCGATCTGTTTTATAAATTTCAGCTTGGTGTCCTTGTGTTATGGAGGATGGATCAGCGAGGGAGAGTCCAAGGCCCGCCTCTGCTGAAACACGAATATGGAAAGTCTCTGAGTTATTGCATCTTCCGCCCACCTCCTCCAGGAGAGTAAGTAGGGGCAGCGTTTCTGTCCTGGGAGGAGGCCCACGAGAATCAGGCCTCTTAACTTTCCCTGTTGCCAACGTCTACGTCAGATCAAACCTTGTCCCCATTTGAGTCTTTTTGAAAGATTTGATAGCATCTTCCTCGGTGAAAGCAAAGTAAAGTGTTCTGCTTATATACCGCCCCATACCACTACAAGTAGTCTCTGGGCGGTTTACAATTTTAATTACAGTGTGCAGGCTACACATTGCCCCCACCCCCAGCAAACTGGGTCCTCATTTTACCAACCTCGGAAGGATGGAAGGCTGAGTGAACCTTGAGCCTGCTACCAGGGATTGAACCCAGGTCGTGAGCACAGTTTTACCTGCAGGACAGGCATTTAACCACTGCGCCACGAGGCTCCTTGAAGCAAAACAAGTTGGGCTGCCGTGTAGCCATCACAAAAACCAAATGCGAAACTAGACCAGAGGATACCTGTCGGCTGCTAGTAAAATAACAAAAAAAAAGTTGCTAATATTTTGAGGGCAATTATTAGCAATATTAGAGTACTAATATATTTCAATGAGTATTCTAATTACTATATCTAATTAATATATTTCAATTAATATTAATCTACGGTATATTGCCCCTCATTACTGTAAGCCACCTTGGGACCTTTTCCAAGGAGAAAGGTGGGGTAAAAATATTCTAAATAAATAAATAAATAAATAAGGGCATTGTCCTAATCTGGCTCATTTCACAGGAGCGTCGTGGCAGGAAGGCGGGAAGCTGAGTTTGGGGGATAATGCTAGACAGTTGTGTTTTCACACTCCAGTGGCAATCAGACTGTACAGGATTTTTAAAAATAGAAACACAGTAGGTAAGCTCTTGCTGCCATACGACCCCCGCCAAGAATGCCCCCTCCCGGGAAGAAAGGAATGCAAAGCAAAGTGTTCTGCTTATATAGTGCCCCATACCACTTCAAGTAGTCTCTGGGCGGTTGACAGTTTAATTACAGTAATGCAGGCTACACATTGTACTCCCCCCCCCCCAGCAAGCTGGGTACTCATTTTACCAACCTTGGAAGGATGGAAGCCTGAGTGAACCTCGAGCCAGCTACCTGGGATTGAACCCCCAGGTCGTGAGCACAGTTTTACCTGCAGGACAGGCATTTTAACCACTGCGCCGGGAGGCTCTGGGAGGCCACATATTAAGGGAACACAACACTATTTCGCTATCCAGCCGGGACCATATTGTTTGTCTTTGCCTCGTCACGCATATAGTCCGTCCCTTAATTACTTTTCTCCTCCTAATTTTGTTTGCAAGAGAATTAGGGGTTCCGTTCTGGGCCTGGAGTAAGAAATTTTTCATGTTGCTATTTTTCTTGGCACGAGGACTCCATTTATTCCCTTCTTGGGAAACGGTTAAACTGAGGAAGGCCCCTCAATGTAACACACCTCTTCCCCCCTTCCCTGCAGAGATTTAGTGCAACTAGCAAAAGCTGCGGTGAGTGGTGACGAGAGGGCCTTGGACATGTTTAACTGGAGAAAAGGCGGGATGGGAATGCCTCTCAAAATGGGACCCCAGGAGGGGCTCTCCTTTTTGATCAGTGTGACGGATGGTAAGTCACTTCAGACTCGGGATCAGAATTGGCCGATTCATTTATCCACCCTCTGGAAATATTAAAAATATAAGAAGTATGGTATGCTGTATATTTCTAAAGATGAAGCTATTAGAACAGGCCACTAGATGAAACCAGAGAGACCAGGCAAGGTATAGAGCATTGTTGGCGAACCTATGGCACGGGTACCAAACGTGGTCCTCGAAGGAGCCCTTTCTGTGGGCACCCGACATCGCCCCCTTCACAGCCACCTGGATTCAAGTTAAATGGCTGTATCGGCACTTTTCGAAAAAATTAGTGGCTTTTGAATCACAGTTTAGGCACTCAGTCTCTAAAAGGTTTGCCATCACTGGTATAGTGTTGGTTATTTTAAACATCGTTCTTTATAATGCACACTGTTCAGGATCTACATTTTGGGTGCTTGGAATGGATTCCCTGCAGATATCGAGGTCCTTCTATACAGTGAAGCAATTTAAAAAGTGGAAGTTGTGTTCTGAAAATGTGGTTTTTCTAGCCCAATTCATGCCACCCATTCTGGGGATCAAAATATACCTCTTTCTCATTTTGCAGCTGAACTACTTAAAGTAGTTCTTCATCAGCAAATCCGACCTGCTCTTCTTTTCTTTGTTTAGACCCATGGGTCAAAATCCTGTTGCTTTCTGTAGTAAATTGCACTGGAGAACACCTCCATAATTTCCACTGATTCAGGTGGGACTCCTTGAACTGCAACTGGCGACACCTTATCGACTAATTTCGGCCCTAGTAATTGTACAAAGTAGAAGTTGTGTTTGCTTTCTGTTGCAATATGGTGTCGAGATGGCCGTGCAAAAATATAAAAGGTAGCAGTAAAGCTAGAATTAAACGGGGAAATAATATTTCCAGAAGAACGATATTGGGATGAAAATGTTGTCTTCGTCCTTCATGAGACCTGCTTTCTTTTGTTATGTTGTTCCCGAAGAGGAAAGGCATTTGAAGATTTGAAGTTCATTTTTATTTCTCGGAAGTGTGTTTTTCTTGAAATCTGATACACTTGTAGGTACCCAAGTACACTGGCTTCTGGGGACAAGTTTTTGATAAAACGCACCTTGAGCCACAATAGGCCTCTCTTAACAGAGGCTGATTTGCAGACACATAGATCCACCTAGTGGCACCTTTACTTACTTCACTTTATTTAGAATTTATATACTGCACCACCTGCTTGCATAAAACAACTCAAGGCGGTGAATAAGAAAGGTATTAAAACAAAAGATAAAAATAAATGGCAGACAATAAAAATCGAACAAACAAAATACCCAGTAAGCTATAAATACATGTTTTTAACCTACAGCCGTTGATTTTCCCCATATTTTTTGCTGGTTAATTTGACAGGAAATCATGAATTTTGGAATGGTAGGTCACGACTGAGACGACACAACACACACACACACATACAGGGAGTTATCTTACTCTTCTTCCGGATGTCCATTTATTTTAACATGGATGTGGAATCGACTCTTTAAATTGATTCCCCCTATTCGAACATCTCTGTCGGTGTTGATCATCCGCTTGTCCCTGCTGCTACAGTGTTAAAAATGGGGTGGAGTGGGATGGGAAGAGACCTCAAGGGCCATCCAGCCCAACCCCCTGCCATGCAGGAACCCCCATCACAATATTTCTGGCAGATGGCCATCCAGCCTCTGCTAAAAAACCTCCAAAGAAGGAGACTCCACCACCCTCCTTTGGGACCAGCATATTCCATTGCCAAACAGCTCTAACTGTCATGGAGTTCTTCCTAATGTTCAAATGGAATCTCTTTTCCTGTAGTTTGAAACCATTTCCCCGAGTCCTAGTCTCTGAAGCCATGGAAAACAAACCTGTTCCCTCTTCAATATGACATCCTTTCAAATATTTAAACATAGCTATCATATCCCCCTCCCTCAGCCTTCTTTTTGAAAGGCTAAACATTCCCAGTTCCCTAAGCCGTTCCTCATAAGACGTTTCTTGCAGACCTTCAACCATCCTGGTCGCCCTCCTCTGCACCCGCAGCTCTTTTATGATATGAGTAGTTTGACAGAAATGGTTTATAATTGGAGAAGGAAAAATAACCTTGATTTTATCCGAAGCTTTGCTTTGCTTTATTTATTTATTTATTTTTATATTTCTATATCACCTGTCTTCAAATGGAACTCTGGGTGATTCACAACAGTTATAGTAATACAATAACAAAATATATAAATAAAAAGAATAAAATAAATATAAAAAACAGCAAAGATGGTGGCTAGTATTTCACACACACACACACACAAAACCCTGCACACACTGATGGTCTCCAAATGCCTTTTTGTTTTTGTTTGTTTGTTTTGCACTGAGGTGGGTTTATTTTGAGGGTGAGGGGTGGTACGTGCCTTCCTTTAGCTGGACGGTAACGTCGTAAGCCATCAATATGCCCCAAGGCTTGGTTTCTTTACAGGAACAGTACATTATGTGAACGAGAGAGGGAAAACAAGCCAGGCGTTGGCCACAGAGAGTTCGGTGCAGAAACTGCTGTTCATGGAAAAAGATGTTTTGGTAGTAATAACAGAGACGCTGTTGTTATCGCTTCATAAGCTTTCTCCTGAAGGAGAAGCAGAGGAGCTCTTGAAGGTGGGTAAGAGAAACTATATAATACCTTATTTAAGAGGATATATCATTCTTCCAAGCCTGCCACCTGCAGAGAATTAGTCCTGAGGGCTATTTTTTTGGGGGGGGTGTTTGTTTGTTCTACAAAACTGGAACTAAAATTTCCATATCATATTTTAGCAAATAGGTTGGATTGATTTCTGTTTAGTTAGTGGCTCGGCTGAACCATCTGCCAGGACTGGTTTTCTTATACCAAGGCTTTTGGGTGCCACAAGGGTGGAAAGACACAACACAAAGCATCCTGTATTTACAAACCCATTGTTCTAGGAGCGGCTCGTCTTGCTACGATGATAATATGCTCATCTTGCCTTGTAACTTTTATCATCAGGTGAAGCTGAGTGGAAAGATCGGTCACCCTGCGGATATTGTTTTGATTGAACAGAGCCTTCTTATCACTGCAACGGGTGAACCGTTTCTGAGGTAAGAAATTTGACTTGGTAGAGGCCATGTGCGTGGAAGCGTTTGTGTGTGTTTATTTATTAAAACAGGTCCGAGAGGTCCAACGTTATCCAAGGCAAGCCACTCCAAGAGTCAAGGGGGCCACCAAGGAGAGCCCAACAGCATATCCAGGTGTGCCAAACATCACACATGGCAGGGAAGGAACAAGGAAATGAAGCAAGTTGGATTAGGAACCACCATAATAGTTTCAGGCAAAAATCAAAGAAAAACAAAACAAAACAAAAGACACAAGCATGTGGTACCGTAAAGACTAACTTTCATATTTTAATGTGACCTTTCGTGCAGTCCACAAGTGAGACCACTCACACGCATCGTAAATGAGCCATAAAACCATAAAACTATACAGCTCTAACTCAGTCTTCTCACCAGTTAATGTTCTCACCATTTCTACTAATTAACTCTCCCTCCTCTTCTTCCCCCTCCTCCTCCCTCCCCTCCCCTATCCACCCCCGCCAAACAAAACTCTATATGCTACAGCCAATATTATCTAGGCTACAACCAATGAATATCTGGTACGAAATGTATATCTCATCTCATATTATATCTCACACCTCATTCTGCTGCTATATATGTCTGAAGAAGTGCACATGTGCACGAAACGTCACATTAAAATATGAGTTAGTCTTTAAGGTGCCACACGTTTGTGTGTTTTGTTTTGTTTTGTTTTCCCTTGATTTTTGCCTGAAATTCTTGAAAAGACTAACACGGCTACCCTCTCTAAAACCATAATAGTTGAAGTTCATAAAATCGGGCTGACTAAGCCCCACGTTAAGCTCAGCTGCAGGGATTTTGCCAGCTGTTTGGGAAGCTGAGCTCTAAGGTTTGGTCTTCTGGGAAGGGCCCCTGTCTTGGAAGGAAGACCTTTCCCTACTCTTGGGGAACCCCTTCCCCTGTGGACTACTTCTTGTCGTTTCTTTTCGAGCTTGTCTCTTCAACCTATTGCACTCATGTGCTCTTAGAAGGGTCCAGTTCTCCTTTGACTCAGCCCCGGAAGCACCTTCACCTGGGGTTTCAGATTCCTGTACCCTCAAGGGTCCGCCAACATCTGCCAATTTGGCCTCCTTGTTCTTCTAGTGTCCAGGCTCTAGCTACGCTACGGCGTCTGGCAGTCCCTCACAAGGTCGGGCTCACAGAGCTCTGAGTTGTCCTCCCAGGTGACCTATCTGGTGATGACTTGACACTTGAGAGAATGGGTTCTGAACATTTGAAATTTACTATGGAAAATTCATGTTAATCTTTAATGAAAAGGACTGCCAGCAGGAGTGTGGAATAGGTAGTCCTTTGGGGTTTTGTCATTCACAAGATCCCATCAGCTTTACGGGGCATAGCCAGTGGTGAGAAGTGGTGATGGTAGCAGCCCCAAGTTCATCTAGAAGGCAAAAAAGGTCCTCGTAGCTGGACCACAATTTCCGTTTATCAGCCAGTCCCAGATCGGGCACAGTTATGGTAATCCAGCCTTACTGCTCCTGGATGGCTCTTATGCCGAGCCGTTAGAGTTCAGCGATGCAAGCTTTCCTTGACTTGAGCGATTGTCATAAGAGAAGACGTTGCATGACAGGTTGAGGAGAGGGTAAAATTTTCAGGGCAGGGTCGATCTGGCCAATACCTTAATTTTTATACTCCCCAAATTAGTCTGCCTCCCATAGAACTTCGTATGCACTCTCCATTTTCTCTACAGATTATGGGATTTGGAACGAGGTGAGAATTATGGGCTGTCCCTGGATGAGCAGCTTGGCTTTGATGTAGATGAGTGCGTCAACTGTGTATCTTACTGCGGTGCAAAAGGTGAGGAAAATCTTGGGTCAGAAATGTTTGCTTGTCTTGCAGAACCCTTGTAGAGCAAGGTAATGTACAGTAGTGCCTCAATTTACAAATTTAATCTGTTCCAAATGCATGCTCTTAAATCGAACTACTCTTAAGTCAGGGTACCTATCTAGAAAATTGAAAAAAATAGTTAAAAATTCAAAAAAAATGAAAAATATATTTGTAAATTGAGCAGACCAGATCTAAAATTTGTAAAGCGGCAGTTAAAACGGCAACAGTTTTCTGCTCTTAAGTCAAATTGCTCTTCAGTCGAGCTGCTCCTAAGTCGGGGTACCACTGTATTCTTAAACCAAGGTATTCCTGCATATACTGTGTTAGGTCTGACCTGAGCTGAAGAATATGGGCCATTTCACATTTTCCAGGTCTCCTGTCAGCTGGCACAGACAAAGGGAAGATAGCAATGTGGCGGAAAGTGCCGGTTTCTAGCCAAAGCACGTGGTCACAGGAAGGGAAGGACAGGTGGAAGCTTCAAGCAGCTACCGAGCTTGATGGGAATATCATTCAAGTTCAGGTAAAGCTATTCATAGAGTTCTCACTCTATAGTTTTTACCCAATAGCAGTAACCATGCTAAATTCTGTAAAAAAATAAAGTTGATGGGGAATATCAGTGTTGAATGTGTAACATATATATTGTATGGGGGATTGTGTGTGGCTGTTGTTTTTTAAATCGTAGTTTTTATGTATTGGGTATGAAGGCTGTCAGGTGAAAGAGTGTAGGGCTGTGTGTGTATGTTTGGTTTTTATGTCAGTTCTAATGAGTACAAGTGATGTTCTGTGTGTGAATGTAGGAGTATGTGTATGGATGTTTTGTTCTTAAATGGTAGATTTTATGTCTTGGATTTTTATACTGGGGTGTGTGAATGAGCGGACTGGATGGCACTTTTTAATCTCGTATTTTTATACAATGACAATAAATTCCATTCCACTCTATTCCATTCCACTCTATTCCACTCTATTCTATTCTATTCTATTCTATTCTATTCTTTCTTTTCTATTCTACTTTCTTTTTGATTCATCCAAGTCTAAGAGGATGCGCGGCAGGAATTGTATTTCACGTGCATTTCATCCCTAGGGTCATCTTGCGTGCCTTGTCTTGCTGTATTCTGTTGCTCTAGGCTCTGATACCTGAAGAAAGCCAGCAAGGAGAAAAGGGTGATGCTTTCTGATAGGTCCACTGTTGCTTGGCTAGAACCCTACTTTTAAAAAAGAAAGACAAAAGAGAGATAAGGCAGGGAATAGAAGAGCAGAAGAACGAGAGGAGGAGGAGGAGGAGGAGGAAGAGAAGGAAAACAGAAGGTTATTAACATATTCTGAAATGGTTCTGTATTATAGATTGTGGCTAACAGAAGTCCCAAGAAGCTGGGCCATTGCTCTGTAGTGCTATATTATTGTTAAATATTATTAAACCCTGTTGAATCATGGTTTAAACAGACCCATAAAGCTGTCTTAGCAGACAGTGGCAACTGACAATTTTAGGATTCCTGCCACTGCACAATGCAGGACTCCCCTGATCTTCTTTCAAATGGGAATATTTCTTCTTATGTCAAGTTTAATCTCATTTTTAAACAGTTCTCATTCCTCACCGCTCTTTCCAGGGACATGTTGTGTATTTATGACAATTTCAGAAATAACCGTCCCGGTCATCGTAGCCTTGATGTCCGGCGTGCTGTAAGATTTTGTCACTTCCAACTCCTCTCTTCGGCTTGACGCCACCATCCATCTCTGTCCAAGGACAGAAGACTGGCGTTGAGGGGTGGGGGAGCTCTTACCTGCCGCGGCATACATGATTCTGCTCACCTACAGTTTTGGCAGGATGGCCACTGGAAAGGGCTCAACCTGTAGACTCTTTTACCATCTTCATTCTGATTTCTTCCATGTAGACACCACTCAGCAGTCTCTGCTGTTTTCCTGCCAGCCTCATAAGAACATAAGAACATAAGAAGAGCCATGCTGGATCAGGCCAAAGGCCCATCTAGTCCAGCTTCCTGTATCTCACAGCGGCCCCACCAGATGTGTTTGGGAGCGCATGAGACTAGATATCTGTCTCCTGATACCACTCCCCTGCATCTGGCCCTTGAAGTACCCTGGTTTAAAGCCTAGAGATTACACATCTCCATCATGGTTTGTAACCCGTGATGGACTTTTCCTCTAGGAATCTGTCCAATCCCCTTTTGAAGGCATCCAGGCCAGATGCCATCACCACATCCTGTGGCAGGGAGTTCCATAGACTTACAACGCGCTGGGTGAAAAAATATTTTCTTTTGTCAGTTCTTACTCTCCCAGCACTCAATTTGAGTGTATGTCCCCTAGTTCTGGTATTTTGAGAGAGGGAGAAGAGCTTCCCTCTATCCACTTTACTCATACCCTGCATTATTTTGTATGTCTCAATCATATCCCCCCTCAAGCGCCTTTTTTCCAGACTGAAGAGGCCCAATTGTTTTAGCCTTTCTTCATAAGGGAGGTGCCCCAGCCCAGTAATCATTTTAGTCGCTCTCTTCTGCACCTTTTCCAGTTCCACTATGTCTTTCTTGAGATGCGGTGACCAGAATTGTACACAATACTCTTGCCGCTTTCTAACCTCAGTGAGCCATCTCCCTGATCCATGAAGCTGAGCGATACAGAGAGACGGAAAAATGAGAAAGGAGCAAGGGCGTGATGTGCCCAAAGTAGGAGTCTCAGTGTCATCATTTTTCAACTCTAGGATTCTTAGATTCTATGATTCCAGTAGAGGGCATCCTTGCTCATCTTATCCACCACTCAGATTCCTTGAAAATGAAGTTGGACGTTTGTGCCAGTGAGTGAAGGGGCGTCAGGAGAGATTTTAAAAAGGGATTATTATTAACCCCTGGCTCATGCCAAATAAAACTGGCCTTAGCCTTTTTAGGAGGCTCGTGGCGCAGTGGTTAAATGCCCTGGTAGCAGGCTCAAGGTTCACTCAGCCTTCCATCCTTCCGAGGTCGGTAAAATGAGTACCCAACTTGCTGGGGGGGGGGCAATGTGTAGCCTGCACGCTGTAATTAAAATTGTAAACTGCCCAGAGACTACTTGTAGTAGTATGGGGCGGTATATAAGCAGAATACTTTGCTTTTTGCTTTGCTTTAAGGTCCCATGGAACTTGCTTAGCGACACTTGATTTTTGTATCACCGTGGAAACTGCAACACGGTGATTATTTACCAGTAAGTTAGGCTTTGTGAGGAAAAGTGAATGTGCTTCACTGTATTGTTTACTTAATAGTCATTCTTCTAAGGTAAGCTGCCCAGGACAACACCTTTGAGAGCCGTTGTCCTTTTATGGTTGTGGGAAATGGTTTAAAATCCAAACATGGGCCTGTTTGGGAATTGAGATGAAACAGTGGCTGAAACCCAGGAGCCAATCACAGGTAGGGTAGGTGCACTAAATCAAGGGGAATTTAATAAGTCTACTCTAGTTGCAACTTACTACTGGATTTCAACTATTACAGGGCTGTTCAACTTTGAACAGGCCAAGGTCTACTTTTTCCGGCCCAAAGTGCCTGAGGGCTACTACATTAAAACCTCTACTTACAAATTTTATCTGTTCCGAGCACATGCTCGTAAGTAAAAACTTTTGTTAAGTAGAGCAGCGGTTTCCCATAGGGATGCATTGAAAACCAATTAATCTGTTCTGTAGGGAACGGATTCCAATGCGCCATGGCCCTTGAACTGCCCCATTTGGCTGAGACAATGGGCTGGCAGACCCAGAACTTTGCTGGGGCAGTGGTGGTCCTTGGGATGGGGGAGGGAGGGGTGGAGAACTTATCCCTTCACGTTTTTATTGATGGCCGGCAGGCTACTTTTGAACCCTTCGCAGGCTACCGGTAGCCCCCGGTCTACCTGTTGGGCAGGCCTGAACTATTATAATGTTGGGGGAGGGAAAGGACTCTAGGTGAATGGAGATGAGCTATAAAAATAAAGCTAGCTTTCAAAGGGCTTAAATATAAAGTTGATGAATGGTATATCAAACTTTGGTAGAAGCTCAGGAATGAGTAACTATGGAATGTTTAAGTGCCCTGTGAGCTCTTAACGTACATTGCAGAACAGAGGCTGCTACTCTGTTTCCCTTTCCTGCGCTTTTCACGATCCAGTTTCCTTGCTGAAAAGTGTCTTGTTTGCTTTCTGTTTGAAACATAACGTTTCAGTCCGGTGTCAGCAACCTCGGGGGTGGGGGGTCAGGGACCACAGAAAAGCACAGCTGCTCTCCCACTTAAAATCCCCTCCCTCTCTTGCCAATGTGAAAAACAAAACAAAAAACAAATAGCAAAGACAGTACTGTTTGCCTATCAGGACCGGGAGGAGGTATTTTTGTAAAATTAGAAAGTGCGCCCCTTCCTCGTCAGCAAGCAGATGTGTGTTCCAGGAAGCCAGGCAGAACTTTTATTTCAAGTCAACAGCTCTTGTTGTTTATATTTGTTTTTCAAAAGTAGCTCTATGGCTGGAGAGGCAAAAAAATGAGAGAGAAAGAAAGAAAAAGAAAGAAAGAAAGAAAGAAAGAAAGAAAGAAAGAAAGAAAGAAAGAAAGAAAGAAAGAAAGAAAGAAAGAAAGAAAGAAAGGATGGGCAGCACATAAACCATCATAGATTTAGATTCTGGCTGTATTTAGTACTTGTTCCTTTATGTTATTCCTAGTGGGGATCCAAGAAGAATTTGTTGGCTGTGAACACAACCAGCTCGGTGGCAATCCTTAGTGAACAGGCCATGTCTTCCCAGTTCAACCAGCAAACAGCCGTGGTACAAGTTTCACCAAATGTATTCAATGTCACCTCCTTCAGCGCCAAGATAACCGATAACCTCCGCATTGACATGCACGTGAAAGGAGTGTCTGCTGCTAAGGTAATTTGCATCACAGCTGATAGATATATCTATTGGCCAAAATGGATTTGGGGGTAGAGAATGCAACACCATGTCAATTCTGGAAGTTGAGTCATGGCAACAGGACTTCTTTTTTGAGAGATAGAAACGTTTCACTGTTCATCCAAACAGCTTCATCGGTCTGAATACAGCTAGTGCAAATCCTCCATCTTATAGGCAGCTTTGACCTCTTGTCACCCTGGCCTGAATTAGGCTCATAAGATGAACAGTGGCCTAAATAGGCTCGTTAGGGAGACAATAGTATCCTTAGCCTTAAGGTGAACAATGGCCTAAGGTGCTGAAACCTATCAAGAATGGCTATGGCCATGTCAATTGAATGCAACTTTCATCAGACTTAGAGTGATGTTACGTACTGTCAAGTCCGAACTGACTTAAAGCCACCGTAATATGGCTTTTAAGGTGGCTGAGATATTTAAGAAGTGTTTTTATTAGTTCCACACCCTCAGTGGATTTCCATGGCTGAGCGGAGATTGAGGCACAGGTTTCCAGCGTTCTAGTCTACTTTGCCCACTAGGCCACAGTGTGTATCCCATATTTAGAGTAGTCCCGCTTCAATCAGTTGCATAATCATGAATTCCCCACTTACAACCATTCCCAAATAAAACGTCTCCCTAGATGGCTGCAAATAGTACACAGTTCCTTCGATCGGTGACAATTAAAAACTCATAACCATGCAGAAAAGGAGTGCTTTTGAAGGTGGAGGACAGCCTACCCACTGTGTGTTCCATCCTGCACACATACATTCACGCTGTTACTATGACTGAGAAATAAAACCAGAAGGTCGAAGGAGCACCCTAGACCAGTGGTGGAGAACCTTTCAGAGACCGAGTGCCTAAACTGCGATTCAGAACCCGCTAGTTAGTCGCAAAGTGCCAGTATAGCAATTTAACCTGAATACAAATGGCTGTGAAGGGTGTGATGTCAGGTGCCCACAGAAAGGGCTCCGAGGGCCACCTTGGGCACCCGTGCCATAGGATCGCCAACACTGCCCTAGACAATGTAACTTGCACTTTTGAGCATGAGATGGCTGTATGGAGACACACAGTCTGCAGCTGTTGTATGTGTTTTCAAAACACTCATTTAAGATGCTTTTTAATTTTTTTAATCCTTAGGATGCTGTAGCCTTCTGGAATGGAAAACAAGTTGTGGTCTTTGAACTCAAGGGTACCAGTTTTCAAAGTGCAGGTGAGATGAGCAGACATAAACAGAAAGACTTGGGTGTGTGCATGTTGGCTAAAAATACACTGCTACTAACTCGCTGTCCACATAGTGCTAATGTAGGTCTTTTTGATGTGTTAGACTTCTATTTGTCTGTTCTGATGTGGAGCTTCATCATTATTATCTACTTAAAAGTCTGTGGATACAATATACCTACAAGGCTCCCTCCACTCATGCTCAGTCAGACTTCAGTCATATGGCACAGTTGTTCTCAGTGTGGTTATTAGGAATGAAACCCTCCTGTAGTAGACCTGTTGAATGAGTGGAATTTCAGAGAGGAGTTGATTAACCCCATCTCCCCTGATCTGACGAGCCTACTCTAGTTGCGACTTAGTCCTTGAGTGTGGGCTACATTTTCAGTCCAGTCGGTAGAAATGTTGGCATAAGAGCATAAGAAGAACATAAGAAGAGCCTTGCTGGAACAGTCCAGTCCAGCATTTTGTCTCATGCAGCAGCTCACCATTTGCTTCAGGGTATTCCCAAGCAGATGTCTTCACCTGCTTACGATTCCCCGCGAATGGCATTGAGATATATTCTGCCTCTCTCTCCAACCCGGAGGATGTCCTTAAGCATCCATAATGATAGCCATCGATACCTCTGTTGTCCGTGAACTTGTCCAGTCCTTTCATAAAGCTGCCAAGGCTGACAGCTTTCACCACTTCTTCTGGCAGGGAGTTCCAGAGACCCGTGATCCTCTGGGTGAAAAAGTATTTTCTCTTATTTGTTTGTGATCTAGCACCCAAAAGTTTTATGGAATCCTCCCTAGTTCTAGTGTTGTGCGACAGGGAAAACAGTTTTTCCTTATCTACTTTGTCCACACTGTGTATAATTTTATAAACTTCAATCAGGTCACCTCTTAGGCACCGTCGCTCAAGAGTGAAGAGGCCCAGCTGTTGCAGCCTCTGATGGTAAGGCAGGTGTTCCAGTCCCCTAATCGTTCTAGTTGCCCTCCTCTGCACTTTTTCCATTTCCGTAATATCCTTCTGGAGGTTTGGTGACCAAAACTGTACACAGTATTCCAGATGGGGCCTTGCCATAGATTTATAAAGAGGCAAAATGACACTTGCTAACAAATTCATAGAAGTTGAATAATCATTGAAAAGATTAGGTATCCCCATTTTTTGCTGTTAACCTGTGATGTGCAACTATAAGCAAAAAAACCCTTAATTTGGAATAGAACAGAAGCAACCCAGCTCTGGAAGGGAGCCAATATTGTCCCTGATTCACCATTTCACCATCCTTTATTTAACAAGGCAAATAGGAAGGATCTCAGCAGGTGTGCAGGGTTCTCTTTTTAAAAAAGTATTGTATTCAAATTTTATGTGTTCAAAAGATGTTGCGTTCTATAAGGAATAATAGAAATATCAGTAGCAATAAAAAGTGGGAAGTATCTACATTTTGTTGTCCTAGAAACTGCTGGATGGAACAAGTATTTTGTAAGCAATCTGGACATAATGTCTAGTTCAACATGTCAACGTGTGTTAGGCTTGTAATGGAGAAATTGTTCTGTACATGGTTGCAGGATCCTTCGCCTGTGATTCCCCGGTGCTGGCTATGCACGAAGAAAACCTATACACAGTTGAGCCAAATCGGGTTCAGGTTCGCACCTGGCAAGTAAGCAAGCTGGCTTAGTGGGAGGATGATTGAAGGAGACTCTCTAGTAAAGGAGAATTAGAGAGACAACATCTGGCAGCCCTACCAAACCAATTTGATTAGTAACAGTACCAGTTAAAACATTTTTAAATCCTCCTTGTCAGCCTACAAAATTACGAACGAGTATGCAAAGAGCAGTTTTGCACACCCGACAGCAGCAAAATGGTAAACACTGCTCCCTTTTTATTTTTTTCGCACTTGGGGATGTGCTTTGTGAAGCAAAGAAAGTCTTAAGGGTAACATGTTGTATTAAAGTTCCAGGTTTAAGGAACTAATTGTGGACACACACACACACACAACTGCCAGTTATTTTTCTTTTAAAGCCTTTTAATCCTATAAAACTTGTGGCTTATCAACATTCTGCTGCTGGTTATTTGCTGCATGGTAGGGCTGTATTATTAGAAAATTGAAAAAAAAGCGAGACCTGCCTGGCGCCAACTTTGATGACATCCCGGCACCAGGTAAAAAACATTCCTGTTCCATAAGTTTTTTAACTGATGATTGTGGGTCCTGCTGGCGATTTTCGTGTTGTATTTTAATATATTGTATTTATTGTATTTAACTGTTCTGTTGTTTTAATTTTATTGCAAATTTGGTGTTTTAGTTGTCTGAATTGTTTATTTTGATTGTGAGCCGCAGAGAGACCTTTGGGTAGTGGGCGGCATACAAGCTATATAAATAAAATAAATAAATAAAATAGATAAATAGATAAATTTATTTATTATACTGGTTAAAATCACTTACTAAAAATCACCATTATTTAGTCAGCTGGCCTAGAGGGCCAAGCACACAGCAGGCATTCTCTCTTTGGACAGCGATTGAAAGCTGTTGCCTCAGGAACATAGGTGCTCGGTCGTCTTGAGACGTAATGGCTATCCTGCGCCCTGTTTCCTGGACTAGGCTCAAGGCTGATTCTCCCCAGACTCCAGATGTTTCGATGGCTACAGGGACAAAGTCAATTCCTGTCGCCATATCTTCGTATTTTTGTCTTTTTAATTGTTCGGCCATTGCTGCTGCGGATCCGGCTTCGATGCTGGTGTTTTGTACGTGGGACGTGGCAAATGTATTTGGACATGTGGCGTCCCACGTTAAGCATCGGCCTTAATTTTAACCAGTCTAATAAATACCCATATATACTCGAGTATAAGTCGACCCGAGTATAAGTCGGGGCCCCTAATTTAAACCCAAAAGCTGGGAAAATTTATTGACTCAAGTATAAGCCTAGGGTGGGAAATGCAGCAGGGCCTGACAACTCCTCCTTTGTGAGCTGGGTGTGTGTGTGATGTTTAAAATGACTTTTAGCCACCGAGGCAAGTGCTTGAGTTGGTGGCTAAAAGTCATTTTAAATACTGTTTTAAATTGACTTTTTAAAAAGTCATTTTAAACATGGGGGTCAGGAGAAGTGGCACACAATGTTTAAAATGACTTTTAGCCACCGACCCAAACTTGCCTCAGTGGCTAAAAGTATTGACCTGCATATAAGCCGAGGACCCCTTTTTTCAGCCCAAAATTAGGGCTGAAAAACTAGGCTTATACTCGAGTATATACAGTAAATTTATCTATTTATATATTTTGAATATAATAAATAAAATAAAATAAAATAAAATAAAATAAAATAAAATAAAATAAAATAAATAAAAAAACTTTGTGGTAACATAACCAGAAAAAGAGGTCTGAGGGTTTTTAACGACTTTGGACTTCTCCTCCCACAGGGCACTGTTAAGCAACTGCTGGTGTTTTCTGAACTGGAAGGGAATCCGTGTCTGTTGGATGTCTGTGGGAATATGTTGGCAGTGGGGACAGACCTGGCTCACTTTAAAATTTTTGATCTTTCCCGCAGGTACAGACAGTCTATCAGAGTTTGGTTCTGTTTGCTTGTGATTAGTTCCTTTATAAAGTGTGTTGTAATTGTTGTCGTTTTTTTAACATGGCAATGCAAACTGGGGGAGACCACTGCCTTTGTCCTGAGATAGCCAACCTAACCCCCATGAAAACTCAGTAATTGTAGATGAACTGAAAGAGAGGGACAGAGAAAGAGAGAACAGAAGAAGACAAGAAGCAGGAGGAATTAAGTTAGGTCAAGAAAGACGTAAGGATAGAGAGGGTAGGAATTTAGAATTAGAGAAGATACTGATAAATATATCGGAAGCGTTCAAAATTTGAAGACCTTATTGGCTGGAACATTTCTATTTTTATTTCTGTTTACTAGAGAGTATTTCTTGGGAATGGCTGAGTTAGGTGTATTGCTAGTCCAGTTTTCCAGGTTTGGGGATTGGATCCCGACTTTGTCATGCTTAGGGTAGATACACTGAAATAATTAGGAGTTAAATTAGTCATGGTTGACTTGTTCCATTTATTTCATCAGATATATTTCAACAATAATTAAATCTGCATCTTACCTATGGACGGAGGAATGCCAGTTTAAATGTGTAATTAAAGAAAAGATCAAATTTTGAATGTCAGATGGGTAATGACTGGTTTAGATGACTAGATTACTGATCCTTTTTTGGCATTATAGTTATAGAAAGAATCATAGAGTTGGAAGAGATCCCAAAGGACATCTAATCCAAATACAAAAGTGGAACAGGTGATACCTTTAGGCTACTAGAAAATTAACAAAAACGTTGCTAATATTTCGAGGGCAAAACCCCCTTCTTCAGAGCAATATCAATAAGTTATAACATGGCAAAAGATGGATTTGCCAGGAGTTATTTCTTAGATGTCAGGTCCTTGGGCAAGATGGGAAAAAAGCCAGGCAGTTTCTTAGTTGAAGCTAGGAGCTTGGATGTTTTTAGGCTGCACCCGAAATGTTGGGAGGGAGGTGTTTTTATTGCCCCAGTCCTTCCAAAGACATGTCATGGCTCACGTACACTTGAAATATTAGCAACAATTCTGTTGATTTTCTAGTAGCCGAAAGGTATCGCTTATTTTATTTTATTTATTTATTTTATTTAAATACTTATATCCCGCTCCATCTTCCCAACGGGAACTCTGGGTGGCTAACAACGCAAAAGCTAAAAAAGGTAAAAGCTAAAAATAGCAGGCCACCAAGCAAGGGCAGCGGAGGGCAAGATGGCGGCAGACGGTTAGGGGTAGGAAAAAGAAGAGAAACTAACTAATAAGGACACCATATGCTTCTTTGAAGAGGAAGGTCTTCAGAGCCCTCTTTTTTTTTTTTTTTTTAAATATATTTTTATTTGTTTCATATCATCGGGATCCCTACATAGGATAGGGTATGGGTGGGGTGGGAAATCTAAGGATAAAACAGGGAAAGTTCAAGTGGTATATTTACAATATTTTTCTATATATTAGTACACAGACTATATTTTAATTTAATAGTGTTGGAGTCTCTTTTTTAAGCTATTTAGTTCTTTTTCGTAAAAGGTATATAGTGGTTTCCAGCAGTCTCTTGCCTTCTGTAATTCTTTGTCCTTTATCAGTTCTGATGTTATATCCATTTCAGCTGCTTCAAAGAATTTTTCCAAAAGTTCTTGTCTGGTTGGTGTTTCTGCAACTTTCCAATATTTGGCATATGAGATTCTTGCTATTGTGACAATATACAATAACAAATGCTTTATATTAACATTCTTAATTTCTGTCATAATATTCAATAGAAATATTTCTGGTTTAAATGGAACTGTATAACACAGCATTTTTTGTAAGATCTCATGTACCATTTTCCAATATCTCTTTGCTACATCACAAGTCCACCACATATGATAACAGGACCCTTCTTTGTTGTTACATTTCCAGCATTTATCTGAGGTATTTCCATATATTTTTGCTATTTTTTGTGGTGTCATATACCATCTATAAAACATCTTATATATGTTTTCTTTTAAATTTATTGCCTTAGTAAATTTTACACTCTTAAAGGCGGGCATTATTATTCTACTTTTATATTTGGTTTTTGTGACGGCTCCACGGCTCCTCAACTTGTTTGGCTTCAATTGGAAATACTAAAATACGGGTGTAATCCCAGAACCTTTTGTCTTCATTGAAGCTTCATCTTTCCACAGAGAGGCCAAAGTGCACTGCGGGAGCAAGGCGTTGGCTGATCTGGTTCCGGACGCTGTTGGGATCGCGTCTGTCAAGTGCAACGCCAGCGGCAACAAAGTTAGCATCCTCATCAGCAAGGTGACTCCCGACTCCATTTTTTTTGGCTCAAGTGCTTGGCTCCGTTGATAAAGTCGTTTTAAACATCGCATGCCACTCCCCCCCCCAATGCGTGTGAATCTTTTCTTCCGGTTGAAGCTTGGGAAAATCCAGGCTATGCTGGCTTGCAGTCCAAGAAAGTTACATTCCCGACTTTTGCAAACTGTTTGAGAGTCATTGATGAGAACCAGGATTGACAACAGCTTGAAAAGTAAAGTGTTTTGCTTATATACCGCCCCATACCACTTCAAGTAGTCTCCGGGCGGTTTACAGTTTTAATTACAGTAATGCAGGCTACACATTGCCCCCCACCCTAAGCAAGCTGGGTACTCATTTTACCGACCTCGGAAGGATGGAAGGCTGAGTCAACCTTGAACCTGCTACCTGGGATTGAACCCCAGCTCGTGAGCACAGTTTTACCTGCAGGACAGGCATTTAACCACTGCGCCACGAGGCTCCTGTACCAGCTGTTACTCCCACAATGCAGGAAATCAGTTTGGAAGGAGCGGTGGAATGGTGGTTGTCGAAACAGAATGTCCCTGCACATCGTGATAGAGAAAGAGAGAAGCCGTACAGCAAAGCTCACCATTAAGCCATGGACGCAAGGCCAGGGCTCCAGCTGATTGGCGCTGGGGTGGGGGAGGAAAACCTTTTGTTTCCCCACCCCAGCACCAATCAGCTGGAGCCCAGGGCTTGGGGAAGGGGGGGAAGGTTTAAAAAGCCCCGGCTTTTAAAACCTTTCCCCCCCAAGCCCTTTCGGGGTACCACTGTACCGTGGTCCCATGATATAGCGGGACCGCAGTAGATGAACTGCGAAAGGGTGGGGGACCACTGTACTCTGGAGCATCAGCAGCCAAGGAGGCACTGGAGGTGGAAGAACCACAAGGCAAGAGAGGAGGAGAATGCCGAAGAGAGAACAAACATAATGGAAGAAGCATCATGGAAAAGAGAATCAGGAGCAAAAAGATGGAGAAGGCATTCGTCCCCAATGGACCTGCAACAGCCATTTCCTATTCTTGAAGATAAGTTTGGCAGACAGCATACATAGGAAGACACCCCCACACACACAAGGAGGACATGAGAGAGGCTGAAGCTTGGATAAAGAGCTGAAGCTATTTAATCTGATATTTTGGCCTCACAAAGATCCTTTGCCAGAGAAGAACCCCAGGTGAATCAAAAGGGGGTTTTCACCTAAGAAATGTTTTGCCTAAGAGAGATTTGTGTGTGTGTGTGTGTGTGTGTGTGTGTGTGTGTGTGTTTGACCTCAGCCAGTAATTAATCCTTTTGATTTACCGCGCTGGAGGCATTCAAGAGAAAATTGGACAACCACCTGTCAGATTGGCTTTGATTTGGATTCTTGCATTAAGCAAGAGATTAGACATGATGGCCATACTGGCCAACTCCATCATTCTGTGATTGTATGATTCCCTAGTATGGCTCACTAGATTAGCTGCATCAAATCAGTGGGGATTTAGCGAGTCAACACCACCTCTACTAAGAACTAGATCGCTCAACGACGGCCTTTCTTTCATTCAGCCAGCAGTGAATCTAGAGATGTACATGTAGTGTAGAAAGTGTAGAAAGAATTATATAAGTTTGAATGTTCAAATATAGTACTATCTGGAATTTTTAGTTTTATGTGCGTTCTAATGAATAAATCAAATGAAAAGAGATTATGAGGTGTGCATTTTTCAAGAACAGCTGTTCAGGAGTCTGTGCAATCTAAGAAAGCCAGCCCTAGTTTGTGAACATCTGGAAAAGAATGTAAGACACATAAAAATTTATCTTTTCAGTGCTTCCAAATTAGTTTTGGTAATCATTCCTCATCGTTGCTATTATGAGAAATCAACTAACTAGTCTTTTCTAAATTCTCATATTTATATTTGTGTAGGCCGATGGGAGTCCTGATTCCAAGGTTTGTTTCTATGACACTGAAATGGACATAGTTAGCCTGTTTGATTTCCAGTCTGGCCAGCAGAAAAATGGTAGGGAGGTTCTTTCATTTGGACAAGAAACAAATAGGTAAGAATTCCTCTCGAGGTGTGGAACATAAGTGTGAATTGTAAAATTAATGCCGATGTTAACTATTAGCATTCATTTGCTGTCCAGGTCACTGTGACAAGAGTTTATATATGACAGTCTGTCTATTTTTTTTATTCCCAGTGTAGTGTAGTGTAGTGTAGTGTAGTGTAGTGTAGTGTAGTGTAGTGTAGTGTAGTGTAGTGTAGTGGTTAGAGTGATTATACTAGATCTCTGGAGAACGGGTTGAAACCTCACTCAACCATGGAAATTCATTGGGAAGTGGTGCTGGTAAAACTTTTCCTTAAATATCTCACTTACTTTGAAAGCCCTAGAAAGATTGTTATAAGTCTGTTTTGACCTGACAGCACAGAACAGTTAGACACATACTGTGGTACCTTGGTTTACGAGCATAATCCGCTCCAGAAGCATACTCATAAACCACAATCCTTGTCTATCAATGCAGATTTCCCCATAGGACACAATGGAAACTTTCCTGATTCATTCTGGGGACCCAGTTTCCATTATTTCCTATGGAGAAATTTGCTTTGGCCGGGAGCTGCAGTGACCTCCGGAACTCACCCCGGGCCCAGTGCTGCCCAGGACGTGCCACATGCCACAGACAAGCGATGCCAGGCTCAGGGTGCACCGTGGTGGCCGTGGATAGGTGGCGTCAGGCCCAGGGCAAACTCCAGAAGTCACTTCCGGTCAGTGCTGGGCCTGGCGTGGGCCCATCGGACGCTCTTCCGGCTTGTTCCAGGCATTGTCGGGCCCCATAAGCCACCTCTGGTCAGGAGGAGGAGGAGGAGGAGGAGGAGAGCCAGGCAGTGATTGCAAAAGGAGCACCTCTAGCTCAGTTACCTTGTTACAGTTTTCAGACCCAGTCCAGGAAATTCATATGGTCCACTTTTTGTTTTCGTTCCCATACCTTTCAAGTGTCATTTGCGGGTGTGCTTGGAGAAATTTCCCTTTTCTTGATTAACGCTTATGTTGTCCCATCAGAAAAAACGCCTCCGTCTATTCAGAGTTATGTGGCTATATCCCTGTTAGTCACTTCTGGGATCAAGGTGAATCCAGGCTTTTTGTATGTGAAGCGGTTCTTGACTCAAGTCGGCAGCCACTGGAGAAGAATCAAGAGTCAACAGAGTGTCTGGTATAGTTTTCTCCTGTCTTATATCATTGTCCAGGGAAGGCCTCTTGCTATTAAAATGTGGCTAGAATTTCTAGTTGATTGGCGTATGGCAACCCACTGAGGGTCTTGAAATTTCTCCAAACCACCAACACTCATCGGCTGTCAGTTAAATCTTGACTGTCCCAGATGTGACCAGGGTGAAACAAAGATCAATCAGAAATCTTGTTTTCATGTCTGGATTTGGGTATCTCACCTTGTATATTTACTAAAATCCTCCTTTTAAATGAAGAGGCCATCTAAAGACAGAAACATGTCTGTGGGTAGGTGAATTTTTCCCCTGTTCTTCAAGCGGCTGTCATGATCTGTAAGCACCAACAAATGACATAACTAAGAACAATTAATCTCTGATGCTCCAAGATGAATTAGCAGCATTTCGAAGGAATGATGTAGTTATAGGTGTGACACCTGTTTCCATTTGGAAGACTGATGGCTCAGTCCCTGGCACAGGCAGCAAGAGTGTAGAAACGTTGTCCTTGGAACCCTGCAAAGCTTCTGCCAGTCTTTGCCAACAAGATTGGGGTAGATGGTCCAGTGGCCTGATCCTGCATAAGATTGTGTCCTCCGTCCCCTTCCTTCCTTCCTTCCTTCCTTCCTTCCTTCCTTCCTTCCTTCCTTCCTATCTATCTATCTATCTATCTATCTATCTATCTATCTATCTATCTATCTATCTATCTATCTATCTATCTATCTATCTATCTATTTATCACCAATTCCTTCCTTCCTTCCTTCCTTCCTTCCTTTCTATCTATCTATCTATCTATCTATCTATCTATCTATCTATCTATCTATCTATCTATCTATCTATCTATCTATCTATCTATCTATCACCAATTCCTTCCTTCCTTCCTTCCTTCCTGCCTTCCTGCCTTCCTGCCTTCCTTCCTTCCTATCTATCTATCTATCTATCTATCTATCTATCTATCTATCTATCTATCTATCTATCTATCTATCTATCTATCTATCACCAATTCCTTCCTTCCTTCCTTCCTTCCTTTCTTTCTATCTATCTATCTATCTATCTATCTATCTATCTATCTATCTATCTATCTATCTATCTATCTATCACCAATTCCTTCCTTCCTTCCTTCCTTCCTTCCTTCCTTCCTTCCTTCCTTCCTTCCTTCCTCCCAAAGAAAGTAGGCCTATTGATTGAGTAGGAACATGGTAAGTCAACCCTTAAATGTCATTATTTCAATAGATCTACTGCAACATGGACCAAAAGTTGTATTCAGGCCAATAAAACCTATTAAAACTCCAGGAAGTAGTTCAGCACCTGCATAAATATTCATAATGTTTTAGGTTGCTGGTCTGAAACATCAGTCTTAACAGTCTGAAGAAAATTACTTCCTCTGGGATCTTCCATCATTGCTAGATAGAGCTGAAGCCTCAGATTCCTTTGCAGGGAAAGGTGGTGGCGACGGGGGCGATATCTTAAATCAGTAATGGCCAAACTTTGGCCCTCCTGATGTTTTGGACCACAGCTCCCAGAATTCCAAGACTGTACTGCCAATGACAAAGGACTGTGGGAGTTGTGGTCCAAAACTTCTGGAGGGCCAAAATTTGGCCACCACGGTCTTAAATGAATGAATTAATTTAAAATGACAAAATATTTGGCTTGGAGAAATTCTGAAAATATCAATAAGAGCGCAATAATAATTCCTCTGCCCCCCCCCGCAATGATTTGTTGGAAGACGAGTGGGCTGTTTCCAAAAAGGCAGAGTTTTGCCGGCCACGTAACTTTGTGGTGTATTATGATTCGCAGGCTTTAGAGAGGAAACCTGCAGCGTAGCCATCTGTAGCAGGTGTGTCTGGTTTCTTAGCAGAAAACTCTGCCAAGTGACATGGAAAATAAAAACAAACCTAAAAAAAGGACATTGTGCTGTACAACCCAGACAGTGCTTTATTTCCGTTTCTAGGCGGAAGTGTTGATTGTGTCCTTCTTCAGCACCGATGAGCATGGCCTGTTGCTCCAGGACAGCTTTCCATTGCCGTCATCTTACCAATCTCTCCTTGGCATGGAGGTGCCCCATTATTACTTTTCCAAAAAGGTAAGCCATTTTTTCTTTTAAAAAGGACATCCATTTTTAAGGGAGTTTTAGTGTGACACCTATGGCGACACGTGGTTGATTCGGCCCAACATGCTTTGCATTGCTTTGTGCCCATCGCTAGTTATATCAGTTGATCATACCAAAGAGGATTCATTCTCACTGCCATAACTAGGGAGGGGCAGAAGAGTGCATTTGCCCTGGGGCGCACAGCAATCTGGGGGCGCATGGAAGGGGAGCAGGAGGAGGAAGCCATGCGCCATCCCACCAGCAGTCCTCCTTTCGCCCCACTAAGGCTTGGCCATCCTTAGTCGGGAGAAAGGAGGAGAGGGAAGCAGGTGATTTTTTTCCCAAGCAGAACCTCCATCGATTGCTCCTCCCTCCTCCTTCCCCCCACCCCCACTAAGGATTGGCAATCATTAGCCCAGGGAAAGGAGGAGAGGGAAGCAGGCGATGGAGGTGCTGTTTGGAAAAAAATCCCATCACCTGCTTCCCTCTCCTCCTTTCCCTGGGCTAACATTTGCCAAGCCTTAGCCAGGGGAAAGGAGGAGGGGGAAGCATGCTACGGAGGTGATGCTTTGAAAAAAACAAAACATTGCCTGATTTGCGCTATCCACGCGGTGTGTGGTTTGCACAGGAGAGCCTTGTCCATGAGACCCCCAAAGAGGGCATGAGAAAGAGGAACCCTTCTCCCCCTCCCCCTGCTGTTCCCCCAGGATCGGGCACCCTTGTTCGGTGGGTAAGATGCAGTTGGGGGGGCAGGAGGGGGGCGCATTATCCCCGGGCGCTCCAAACCCTAGCTACGCCTCTGTTCATTCTCCCTCCTGCATTTCTTGCTGAATAAGGATGCTCATTGTTGATTTCTATTCTTCCCTGTTTGCTTATAGTAAACAAATGGAGACTATTAAAAAAAACATAAATATCTGGTTGGCCTTGAACCACCTGCCAAGAACAGGAGCACAGTTCTGTCCAGCAACATGACACTGTCAGGGACAGTGGCTAGCTGGATTTTGAGCACTCCTCCAGCATATTGGGACAGGCATATTTTCTTTGCCTTGGGCACGCGTTGCATCCTTTTAGACTTAAAATCTATTTTTAACCACACAGGTGGCTTTAGTTTATTTCCTAGCATTTTGAAGCTCTGATTTTGGAGTTCTGTATGGAGCAATTCCCCTTCCCAAATTAAGATAAAAGCCTTGGAAGAATTATTCAATTTTTTAAAAAAACAACAACCAGATGCCCCTTTTGTGGCTGCTGTGTGGATGTGACTTCTTCCTTCAAGTGACAAGTCATTTGTGCAGAAATAGTGATTTATTATTTTTCATTAAAGCCTCGTGCAAATTGCTGAGACCTCGATGAGCAGGACAAGCAGAGCCCCTTGTTCCATTCTGTTCTTGAGCTGAGAAATCTCACAGAGCTTGAAAATTCTTCACCAAGCGTGGATTTATAGAGTTGACACAGTCTAAAAAAATCTTTGACGTGGAGAATTTAGCAAGTACACTGTGATAATGTGGCGTGGGAGGGCATACACTGACATGATCTTTGAACTCCAAATGAAAGGGTGACCACATCAGGGTACCTGAAATTGGGTTGGTGGGGGACAATGAAACCTAAATCCAGATTTTTCCAGAGTAGATGTGGAGTACGTGTTCCTTGTTGGATAAAATAATTTTTACTCTTTTAAAGAAGACCTGGGTAGCTCAACATAACTGGGGTGGCTTTCAAATTTAACAGCATCATTTCAGCAAGGTTATTCTAAAATAGGTGCTGCATCACATCTGTTCTCTCTGTTTTATTCTTTACATTATGTTTTTATTTGCTGCTCTTATTTTTTCTGTTTTATTTCTGCTGCAAATAGTTATTATTTGGGAAGGGATCTGTCTATAAACCTTATGTAAGTATGAGCTGTCTTTTCTTGAATTTTATTCCATTCTGTTTCTTTTTGTTTTGTCAGATAAAACAACTATTTATTTATAAACCATTTCATAGAGTTAGGTCCTCACACAACCATTTGCAAGCAATAGTTGTGAAAGACAGATTAGGCACTAAAAAAAATAAGAAAACTGCAGTAAACAGATCACAGTGAAGTTTTCAAGGCCTTGCTAGAAGCTTAGACCAAGAGTAAATAAGTGAAAAGCCCCATAACTATAGGGTCACTGCTAAGGAGGCTGTGATTTCAACACAGGGATGTCGCAACGTAATGAATCATGAGAAAAACATACGAGTCTTGAGCTGTTCAGAATTTACTTTTCACATGTCTTAAAACTGCTAAAGTTTTCTTTTGTTTTGTTTTTTACGGCGAGAAAAAAGTTGTTTACTATGTGTTTCATGTTCTTCTTTCAGCCTGAAGCCGAGAGAAAGGATGAAGTGGAACCTGGTACGGCATCCGTCTACCAGATGGTAGCCAGAAGGCCGATGCGAGATTTCATTGGTCTAGAGGAGTGTGACAAGGCCACGCAGGATGCTATGCTTAACTTTAGCTTCTATCTCACAGTTGGGGATATGGATGAGGCCTTCAAATCCATCAAGCTCATCAAAAGGTAAGATCAAAACTTGATGCGGTTTAAAGCAAAGTGTTCTGCTTATAGACCGCCCCATACCACTTAGTTTTTAATTACAGTATGCAGGCTACATATTGCTCCCCCCAGCAAGCTGGGTACTCATTTTACCGACCTCGGAAGGATGGAAGGCTGAGCCTGCTACCTGGGATTGAACCACAGGTAGTGTGTCTCTTTATCTCAAGTATATTTTTTCTCTCCATCTCGTTTGAAACCTGGGCTTGCTACCAGCTTTTTGTAAGAAAGTAGGGCAGGGGTGTCCAAACTTTTTACAAGGAGGGCCAGATTTGGTGAGGTAAATATGTGTGGGGGCCGACCATTCAGCCTGAAGGGGGAGAGAAAGGGTGTGGTCAAGGCACCCAAGGGCCCGGTAGCTGTTGCATGGCCCAAGAATTGGCTCACGTGCAACCAAGACACACCACTGATCGCAAGGATGGGGGGAAGATGCTGATACCTCGTAAGGAGGCGGGGAAGACGCTGCAGCAACGGAGCCTGGAGCTGGTAGGCAGGACAGGTGGTCGAGAGGGTGGCAGGGAGGGCAGACAAACCATAAAACCGCAAGCTGATGTCTCTAGCCAGCACGGGGAAGGGCTGGCCGGCGGGGATGAGTGACAGGCCGAGCCAGCAGGGGGAAGAGGCTGAGGGCCACTGAGAATTTTAACTCGACCTGCATTTGGCCCCCGGGCCGGACTTTGGACATGCCTGAAGTAGGGTTTTAGATATGGCAGGACTGCTTTGAGAGTCATGTTGCAGTGAATGCATCACCTGCTTTTCTTACATCACATCATATTTTCTTTTCTCTGTTGTTTATCTACTCATAACGAAATAGTGTAAATAGAGATAGTTTGTCCTTCATCTTCAAATTACCATTTCCATCAGATGAATTATTTGGGAAAACAGAGGAGAGCGTTTTAGCTTGAATTGTAGCATGCCGATCTATGTGCAGGCGGCTAAGTGGACCAACTTGAGCCTGGAAAATGCAGGAATAGTGGGGGCAAGGTAGTTGGTCCTTGACTCATTGGACTGTTGGGATGTTGCATCCTTGCTTTCTTTTTTTCTGTCTTCCTTTGAGCACCGTTGATTGTTCTTGTTTCAAAATTTTCAGCCCCTTGTGTTCCCCTGGGAAACGCATGGCTTAGATTCGTCCTTCAAAAAACATGGGAAGGAGATCGAACCACAAATGTGTTCATAAGGGGGAGGTTTTCTTTGTTCTGGAGAAACCTAGGAAAGACCCTAAAAAGAGAGCCAGGCAAGAGCTGACAAAAGAGGGAAACGAAGACAATTAAAGAACAGTTCTACTATCCAAGATAGCCATGGATGAGGTGATGGCACCTGGCCTGGATGCCTTCAAAAGGGGATTGGACAGATTCTTAGAGGAAAACTCCATCACAGGTTACAAACCATGATGGAGATGTGTAATTTCCAAGCTTGGAACCAGGGTACGTCAAGGGACAGATGCAGAGGAATGGTATCAGGAGACAGAGACCTAGTCTCATGTGCTCCCAGATGCATTTGGTGGGGCCACTGTGAGATACAGGAAGTGGGACTAGATGGGCCTTTCGCCTGATCCAACACAGCTCTTCTTATGTTCTTATGACCTGAAGCTGTTCTGAATTCAAACTCTTCCCAGTCTAGCAAAATTGGACATTGCTTGGGTCAACCTCATACAGAAGTAGAGTCATGGCAACTGGACTTCTTTTCTTCTGAGACTGAAACATTTCACTACTATCTCACAAGAAAAGAAGTCCGGTGGCCATGACTCAACTTCTGGATAACCTCACCTGGATGACTGAGCATCTTCTCAGACATTTGGAACTGCCTTCTCCTTAGCATGCATTTTTGCACGCGTAGTCGCTCTGTCTCTGGGGTGGGAGGAGGTTTGGATCTGATGTCACAGCTCCCCCTTACCTTTTAATGGCTGGTTTTAGCCAGTGTAGCAGTTTGCCCTCGAATCCACGGAATTCAAAGAGCCGTGCAGTTCAAGTCATATTCCTATGGGATAGTCAAATATTGCTTGAAGGATAGCCTGACATGAGAAATCAGAAACTGCAAAGTAGTTTCCTAGATTATATTAGGATTTGCCGTTCAAAGAAAGGTGTCAGCAAAATCCTGCCAAGAATGGTCTGTTCCTAGGATGTAAAAGATAGCTTGTGGCATCAGTGTTATTTGTTATAGACCAGTGGTGGTGAATCCTTGGCACTCCAGATGTTTTGGACCACAACTCCCACAGTCCTTTGCCATTGGCAATCTAGGCTCAAAATTCTGGGAGTTGTGGCCCAAAACATCTGGAGTGCCGAAGGTTTGCCACTCCTGTTATAGAGTCATAGAATAGTGAAGTTGGAAGGGGCCTATAAGACCATTAACTCCGACCACCTGCTCTATGCAGGAACACAAATCAAAGGATATCTGTCAGGTGGTTATCCACCTGGTTGCTTGCTCTTTGTTACTTTTGCTTTTGAAGGCAACTGAATTTTTTTTCTGCTATGAAATTTTATTTTATTTTATTTAAATTTAATTTCTGCTATGAATAGAATGATTGCAAATATTACAGCAGAGTTGACCACAAAGCCATTCTTCATTTCACATTATTATAATACAGTTATTGCAATGTTAAAAGAAATAACATACCTTAAATATCCCAATATTTAAAATATTTTCTTAAAATGGTGAATAATTAAAGCATATTTAATGTTTAGGAAATACAGAACTATTCCAATGGGAATGCCAGGGAAATTGAAGACACCCAGTTGTTGTTGTTGTTGTTGTTGTTGTTGTTGTTGTTGTTGTTGTTGTTGTTGTTGTTGTTGTCTTTCGTGTTACCAGTCTGTTTCATTTTTTTGTCAAGATGGCTTTAGAAACCTGTTTGAAGAAATTTTGGAGGCTTCTTATATAGTTTGTTGGGAGCCCCCAACAAAAAAAATAAAAATAAATGGGGAATTTGTTTCAAAACCTATGATTTGAAATGCACGGATTTAAATTATTTACAGTGGAACCACAGCACCTGTATTCAAATGTAAGATACTGTACTGTACAAGGAGAAAAATCATGTTGCAAAATTTATGTCAATGTCACCTGGATCAGATGCTGGAAACATTTAATTCATGGAAAGTATCATGGCCCCATCCCTTTTTGCCCCAGTCTCCCCTTTTGTTCTAGGTGAGCCTTTTTTTGGGGGGGGTGTATGCCATTTTATTTAATAATTTAAGAAATCACAGCTGGATCACCTCTGCTGCAGTTGAGAGTCCACCAGCAGTAATCCAGCTGATTTTTTTTTTTACTGCTCAAGGCTCCTTTCTGTCCCAAAACTCACAAAGATTTCTAAGGAGCAAAAGAGGGGAAGGAAAGAGGGGAAGGAATAGAGAGCTTTCTATTATTTAATTCAAACGTTAAAGGCATCTGCTCTAGGCTAGACTGGCACAAATTTATGCCAACAGCATTTTGCCCACTGTGAAACTCATAACCAATTCAGCATTCACAGGGTTATACCCTTAATAGTTTGGATTTACTGTTCTGGGCTTCCATGGTGCTGGATATATTAAATATAGTTCAGTCTACTAAAGGCTACATTTCTTCTTTAGAACTCTTATTCTGATACAGGTTTTTCATGCTTTCCAAGTGACTAATTGAATAGTTTTGCAAACAACTTGGCAGTTCTGATTGATATGGAGAAATAGTAAGTTGGCCTCTTTCCCGGTTTCAGCCTATACATATAGAGAGCAAAACACTGTTGGAAAACAAATGTGTGTCATTAAACTTGTCCGTATCTCCGGCTCTGTTACTGTTTATAGTGGTACCCCAACTTAAGAGCAGCTCGACTTAAGAACAATTCGACTTAAGAGCCGAAAACTGTTGGCGTTTTAATTACTGCCTTACAAGTTTTAGATATGGTCTGCTCGACTTACAATTTTTTTTTTTTTTTTTTTTTTTTTTTAACTTACTTTTTCAATTTTTTAGATAGGTGCCCTGACTTAAGAGTAGTTCGACTTAAGAGCATGCATTTGGAACGGATTAAATTCGTAAGTTGAGGCACCACTGTACTACTCTAAGCAGCACAACTTTGGCCAACATTTCAATATTTTGCTAGGCAGTTATCAGGATTCATTGATGTACACTCGATCTGCTGCTCATTCCAGAGTTACCCCTCCTCACCGCCTCTTAAATCCTTACTTGTGTACCCAATAGCATGCTTTAGAGCAGTGGTTCTCAGCCTGGGGTCCCCAGATGTTCCTGGACTACAACTCCCAGAAGTCTTCATCAATAGCTGAGCTGGCCAGGATTTCTGGGAGTTTGCAGTCCAGGAATATCTGGGGACCCACAGGTTGAGAATTACTGCTTTAGACAGCTGGACATCTCTCTGGTGCAGGTTTTCGGCCCTGCAGAGGGAATGTCAGCAGAACTGAGTGTAAGACTCAATTTGGATCTTGGCTTTTCTGATTGTTTTTGTTTTGTGGTTTGTTTGTTTTTACCTTCCTGTTGGATAAATAAGAATTAACCATTTCTTTCCAGGATACAAAGCACACAGTATTTCTCACCCTGTCGTTGCATTTCCAGTTCATTTCCGTAGTTCCTGTTCATTTTGAATTGAATAGTTGCTTTGGAATGGTAGAAAGAGGAACCTACATTTTCCTGCTTTGAGTATGAACATAACTGTAGGACTGGAGCTCGTTGTACTTAAATGGATATCTTTGCCAGCAATTTAGCAGCATATAAAGCTTTTAGTTAGACTGGACACATCTTCAGTCTTGGATTATTTCGGTTTATACTTCAGTGTTACAAAAGCATTTATGGGTGGAAATAGTAATTTGGGACAAGCTACTACTGTATCTCTTTCTGACTGCCAGTGTTGTGGTGGTTTTTTTTTTTTTAAGAGCCAATTTTAAGACCGATCCATTGAGCTTGTTGTTATTTCAGCTCTTAATCTGTAGGATAACTTCCCCTGAAACATGAATTGATCTTGGAATGTTGAATTTCTCCTCCCTCCTTTCATATCCCTACAAGATTAATTTGGACCATGTCTGCCATAGTTTTAAGTCTTTCTGTCCCTTGACTGAGGTGTCCATTAGGATGGCTGAGCCGAGTGTTCAATATCTTACAGTTTTTACACTGTACATCAGAGGGGAGGGATAGTGTATAATGTACATGTATACATATGTAGATGTTGCCTGCCCAAATAATAATGCTGGGCTTCTTTAATTGAAAAGTGGGCTTGGTGGTGTTCTTCAATGTTTAAATTACATGTAATATTTATAGAAACCAGTCCGACTTGTAAATCTCCTCTGGATAGTCTCCTTTCTTCCGTCCTGGCGTTATCAGCATGGTGACTCGACATAGTCGTTCTCCAGACCTCGCCGAAAGCGAGCGCTGAGGGTGCGGCTGATGACTATTACTCTCGGGGCCATGCAGTCTTCCCGGCGGTGAAGGATGTTCCATATCAGAATGGCAGCAGCCAGCGTAGCCAGAAGGCAAGCCCCAATGTTTAGGTAGCAAGACCAGGACAGGCTGGTGTAGGGTCCAATACGGTAGAAGGTGACCAGTCCAATGACCAGCACAAAACCTGAAAGAAAAAAATACATAGAATATAAATTGCCATTCCAACCTTCTCTAGGCTCAGTGTTACCACCATGACTTGTGTCTTCTTCACCAGTATCATCAGTTTATGAGTACATGCAGACACAGATAAAGTGGTAGAAGAGAACTTTGGGCATCTGGGTTGTGATATCTGCTCAGCCATAGGAACTCAATGGAAGGTACCAACAGTAGAATGACTTCCTTCATATCTCATGGAGCTTGTAAACCTTGTCAGCATCACCTTAAATTGAATGGGACTTGACAACACATACGGTAATATACACGGGCACATCTTCCAGATCTAGCACTAGGAAAACTAACTCTTGCTGGCATAAAACACAAGAAAAATTTTCTCCTTTATTTGACGAGGCTGACGGGCATGTAAGAGTCTGCTCTAGAGGAAATGTTCTATAAAAATGGTGGTGGACAAATTCAGCACCATGGCACAGATCCAGAGCATCGATATAGTCCTGATAGTTCCAATGGAAACTGTTCTAGCCAGTTTTACTTTCTGTTGCCTGTATCAGGACTTGGGATTTAGCAACATGTTACTTTAGGGGCTAACAAAGAGGTTAATGATGAATGGTGTTCAACTTTATAACCGTTTTAGCAGCAGCATTAAAATGATATGTTTTTGGTGGTAACAGCCCAACCTAAAGTATGTGCATGTTAAACCAGAGTGGAAATAGGACTACTTTGTTTTTAATTTTGGAAATGAACTGTCAGAATCAATCCCACTCTGGCAGTAGGTAAAGTTATTAGTTAATGCTCTGTCTAGGAAATTCTTCCATCTAATAGATTGACTTCATCCTGTGACACGATAGGAGAGTGTGTAATTTTTCAAGTATAACGGTATTTTGAAGTTACATTGTACTGTACCTCTTACCATTAGTCTTGAAAATCTTTATGAATGTGTAGTACCCCACTGTCCCCCCCCCACACACACACTCATACACTCCTTATGTATCTTAAATATCCGGTTATTTATGTTTCAGAATGGAGGAAACTGAGGTGAGGAGACTTGTCTAGCCATGCAGGAAATCTGTCAAGGGGCCAGAAGTAGAACTCGCAACATCTGACCCCAAATGTCATGCGTGTAATCACAAAACTATCTTTTCCTTTCAAGACGTGCATCAGTCATGTTCTGTTTCTCTTAAAGCCTTCAGCAGCGCTTTCGTTTCTCTTCCTCACCTCCGCCCTTGCCTCTCTAGTTATTAACTTTTGACGGATGTAATTTATAGATCCAATTAGCCTGACAAGAACAATATACAAAGAGGCAAAGAGGTCTAGCACAATAGGGGAAAATTGGCTTCCCCTGTCTCATAAACACTTCCTTAACCACCACCACAACAGAAGGAATTCACAGAGACAAAAGAGGCCATTTGCAAAGGGAGAATCGCATAAACAAAGGCATGTAAACAGGCATCAAGACCTGCAGATACCATTTCCGTTATGTTTGTGGGCAAGGACAGGTCAGTCTTGGATAAGCCTGACTCTCTCCCCACTTTCACACATCTCTCCGTCTGCACATTAATGGCAATGCGTGTGAATCTTTTCTTCCAGTTGAAGCTTGGGAAAATCCAGGCTATGCTGGCTTGCAGTCCAAGAAAGTTGCATTCCTGACTTTTGCAAACTGTTTGAGAGTCATTGATGAGAACCAGGATTGACAAGAGCTTGAAAAGTAAAGTGTTCTGCTTATATACCGCCCCATACCACTTCAAGTAGTCTCCGGGCGGTTTACAGTTTTAATTACAGTAATGCAGACTACACATTGCCCCCCACCCTAAGCAAGCTGGGTACTCATTTTACCGACCTTGGAAGGATGGAAGGCTGAGTCAACCAAGAGCCTGCTACCTGGGATTGAACCCCAGGTCTCATGAGCACAGTTTTACCTGCAGGACAGGCATTTAACCACTGCGCCACGAGGCTCCTGTACCAGCTGTTACTCCCACAATGCAGGAAATCAGTTTGGAAGGAGCGGTGGAATGGTGGTTGTCGAAACAGAATGTCCCTGCACATCGTGATAGAGAAAAGAGAAGCCATACAGCAAAGCTCGCCATCAAGCCAGGTAACAGGGCAGAGGTTACTCAGTGTCAATATGACACAGAGGCTGAACTGTTGCTTAGTGTAGTATGTAGCGTTAGATCAGACTCATTGAATCAATGGAAAATCAACTGGTTATTTTAATATCCATTAATTTAAAATGGGCCTACACTACAGTAAGTCACAACTAGAGTAAGACTATTTGAACCAATTGACGTTATGGAGTAGACTCATCAGTTCCCCGCTGGTTCAGTAGGTCTGCCGAGTGCAACTTAGTTGCTACACTAAGCAACAGGTTTTTACCCAGAGTCATAGAACTGGACAGCGTGAAGACATTCCAAGGGTCATCAAGTCCATCCCCCATTGCCATCTGACCTCCATTTCAAAATCCCAGTAAGAAGAATCAGTGGCAGTTTGTTCCATTGTCGAACAGCTCTCACTTTCTAGAATATCTTCTAAATGTTTAAGTTCATCCTTTTTGCTTGTTTGAATCCATTACATTGGGTCTTCTTGTCAGGACATATAGAAGCAAGCTTGTTCCATCTTGCAGGTTTTACAGTGACTTTGATACTTCCTGGAGGACAGAACTCAGAAGGTGATGCTGCTGGACTCATGTTCTATCTACACCCTCATTTTTGGCATGTGACATCCCTCAGGGTCCTGTTTTATTTCCCATGCTATTTCACTTCTATCTGAAACTGCCGGGAGAGGTTGCCTGGATGAGTTTTGGGGTATGCGGGTGAAACCCAACTTTATCTCTCCATTGATTTCTATTGAAACTGAAACTTAATCCCGGCAAGACAGAGGTGTTCCTGGTCAGTTGGAATGCAGATGAGGGAATAGGTATGCAGCCTGTGCTGGATTGGTTTACACTTCCCCCTAAAAACCAGGTATGCAGCTTGGGTTTACTAGATTCATCCTGAGTCCAGATGCCCATGTCTCAGCAGTGGCTGTAAGTGTATTTCTACAGTTAAGACCTGCTACTTGATATGTCAGATTTGGCTACAGTGATACATGCCTTAGTTATATCCCACCATGATTACTGTAACTGTAATAGGGCTGAATTTCGAGACAGTTTGGAGTTTTCAGCTGGTTCAAGCTGCAGCTGCAGAGCACTAACTGGGGCCAATTTGATACCAACGCAGATGTAGATGTAGATGCACTTTAAAAAGAGTTTTGAGCAAAAACCCCAGGAGTCTGTGTCTTTTTCCTAGGCTCCGGAATGGATTAATCAGTTTCCCATTCATTCCTATGGGAAACCGCGTTTCAGATAATGATGTTTTCAGACAGCAAATTGCCTCGGAGAACGAATTAAATTCGTTATCCAAGGTACCACCGTATAGGTATATAGATATAGATTCCACGCCCAATTCGACATGCTGGTTATTACCTATAAAACACTAGACACTTTGGGCAGAGTTATCAGAAGGACCTTCTCTCCCCGTACAAGCCTCCCAGTCCTTCAGATCATCAGGAAAGGCCCTCCTCTCGGGCCCATTTTTACCCTGCCTTTCTTCTTGAAAGGGACCCAAGAGGGCTTATAACACTGGAAGATAGTGTTTAAAGCTGCGAACAATGAGTAAAGGCATCTTATGGCATTAAGTACGGTGTTGTTGTTGTGTTGTTGTTGTTGTTGTTAAAATGCCACTCTGAATAATACAAAGCGGCAATGCATACCATCGGTGTAGTTATAATTTAATTGTTAAATAGATAAATAATAGTAGCAATTTTTGTGCCTTGACTTTTTTATACTTGTAAAAGACAGAAAATAAAATGGTACCGTTAATGCAAAAGTGCTGAATACACCCCTCCCTATGCAGATGCCAGTGTACGGCACTTATTTTATTAATTTGATTTATTTCTAGTCCGCGTTCCTCTCACTTGGGAACTCTTATAGAGGAATTCTGTACATTTCTACCCAAATGGATCCAATGGTTTTTATGGAGTAGGAAGTTTTAAGGATCGTAATCTGAATCTGTCTTTCAAAGTTACCAAAGTGAAGTGCGGAACATGTTGTAGTTACAGTACATTCTATTGTGTCATTCTGGAATTTTGGTGACTCTAAGAATTGATAACTTTCATTAACAGCCCTCAAATCATGTCAAACTAAATCTTTTTCTCTTCTTCCTGCCTTCAACTTTTCCTAACCTTGTTTTTGAAACGTCGTAGTAGCAATAGCAGGGCACTTCTGATATCTCATATCCTCCTGTGCTTGTTGGTTTTCTCTAGACATTTTCTCAGAATGGTTACAAATATTTCCCCCCTCTTCAAATCACAACAAGTCTCCCAGCTCGCTATTTCCTCTTGCGTGGATGATGCCGTTTTGGTTGCATAAGCACCTCCATGCTCAAAATCTACATGCCGAGAATGAGTTTGCTATCGGCTTAGTAGCTCTGAATACCAATATTTTGGATTTGAAAATTATATTCAGAAATGAATATAAGACAGAACAAATGTATTAGTGACTTCTTGTAAAAATGATGCTAAATGGAAAATAGCAAAATCCTGTCTTGCGAGTCCTTAATATATAAGCCTCTACATTCAGTCCTACCCTCTGTAGATATTCTCCAGCTTTATTATTTTTTTAAATCTATGGGACTGACACAAACTACTAAGGCTTCCTTGTACTTCTCAAAATAAAACCACTTGAGTTAGCAAGGCTGTTTCCCTTCACAGGACCTTTGCTTGAACTTTAGTTCTAAACACCAGTGAATGAACAACACACCGTCCTCTTTTTTTGGGGGGGGGGTCTTTCATGGCCGGGTCCAGCCATTGGGGGGGGTCTGGGGAAATGAGCACTTCTAAAGGTTACTTGTGAGGTCAAAAACTTAAAGGGTGAGGTGAGTGGGTTCAGTTTTCAGGGGAAACCCAGGGTTTGGTAGAGCATAAAGGCTTGTGCATGTAGCAACAAGCTATCAATTGGAATTATATCTCAATCAAATATGTGTTACATGGTTTCCTATTTTTTTCCTCCTATGGTGATAAAAGTATTCTTTAAAGATATATTTTTCTCTATTTTAATGAGCGCAAGAAATATGCCTCCTGGACAGCAGTGAGCATTCTGAATCCTTTCAAGTATGCATGTAAACGTATATAATTTACCACGTTTTCCCATCTATAAGACACTCCCATGTATAAGACGACCCCCTCACACATTTCCAGCCGAATATTGCAGCTTTGCAACTGCGCGGTTCTCACCACAGCTTACTTCCATGTATAAGACAACAGTCTATTTTTAGTCTAACCATTTTAGGCAAAAATATCGTCTTATACATGGGAAAATGCGGTATATAAATCTGGTTGTAGGACTTCCGTTGCCTCTTATCAGAGTTTAATAGCTGTACTGTATTCTTGATATACTGCCTATCCTTGAATATGCTGTTAGACACATTTGTGATACAGTAACCCCCCCCCGATCATGGGGGTTAGGGACACCCCCCCCGCAATCCATGAAAATCCGCGATATGCCGAAGTGGGTGGGGGGGGCCTGGGGGCGGGGAGGCGATCGCAGAAGTCTTGGGGCAGCGTGCGCCGGTGGCAGCAGGGGGATCTGACCCCTCCCTGCCTCCCACCCACACAGCCCAAGAATTCTTGTCCGGGGCGTCTCCATTCAAATGCAATGCCAATGCATTTCAATGGAGAAAATTTTCCCCATTGGAAAACATTAGCTCAATGATTTCCAATGGGGAAAATTTCTCCATTGAAATCCATTGACAATGCATTTCAATGGAGATTGCGCCCCCCGCCGCCCCCTGCATGGCCCTGAGACTTCTCGGAGGGGCTGGGGGCGGCGCGGAGCGACCCGATCACCCCCCACCGCCCCTCTGCACGGCTCCGAGGCTTTTTGGGGGCGGGGGGCAGAGCAACCCGATCGCCCCCCACCCCCCAGTGGTGCAGGTACTGCAATCCTGTGATGTAGTGGGACCGCGGTACCTGAACCACGAAATGGCAGGGTGTGTGTGACTGTACTACTTGCTACCTTTTGCTTGTTTGTTTTTGGAAAAGAACTTTGTCCCTCACCTTGTACTTAATGCAGTGATTTAGCAAAAATAGCTATTTATACTATTTTACATTCTGTCCTATTCTGTACATATGCTGCTTCCATTTTGCATGCATTTAATTTATGTTTACTGTATTGTGTTTTCAAAAATAATAATAAGTAGGATGCAACAAGTGATTTGTGTGGTATCTTGACTTAAACGTGCTGTGATTAATCAGAGAGTCCTAAATGATGATGATGATGATGATGATGATGATGATGATGATGATGATGATGATGATGATGATGATGATAGCAATATGTCTGTGAAGATTCTCAGTCATCCGGGTGAGTTTATCTGGAAGTTGAGTCATGGCTACTGGACTTCCTTTTGAGAGATAGAAATGTTTCCCTGCTCATCCAAACAGCTTGCAGCAGATGGTTTTTCTTATTGCACATTATGGGGCAGCAGAATGCCCAACAGAAATGCAGATAAAGAGCGATGATAAAGTCCTGCACCACGATAGCAGCACGAGCTGGATATGGGATGCAGTCTGTGCTGGATCTGTACTGGCTTAAAATGAAAGCAGCTTAGAAACAGCAGTGCAACATAGGGGGGAAGAATTGCCCTCAGCCACGTTCTGGCCCCACTGCCTTGTAGGTGGGAGAAGGCTTCTCAAATGCTCAGGGAAGGAACACACCAATAGGAAACCACCAGCTATGTCTTAATCCAGAGGTTTCAGAGTGGGTAGCTGTGTTAGTCTTTTCAAGAACTTCAGGCAAAAATCAAAGAAAAACAAAACAAAACAAAAGACACAAAACATGTGGCACCTTCAAGACTAACTTTCATATTTTAATGTAACGTTTCGTGGACACGTCCACTTCTTCAGACACACAGCAGCAGAGGGACACCAGAAGTGTCTGCCTCTAGATTAGAGGTGACTGATCTCTACCACCTAGCCATAGGTAACAAACACCGACTCGGCCCCAGAACCAGCAGTGCTGAGAAATGCAGAGAAACAGGAAGTGTAACAACAACAATAATACCTGCATTGTGAATAAAAAAGATACAAGTACCTGACATTACAGTATAGGGCGGCAATCATTATTTTTTGGAATACTGGGTCATGAGTACATATTGTGCAGCATGATGACTGGAACAGGAATACAGTGGACCCTCCTATAACAAATGGTTTGTATGACATAAAATCTGTACAACATAAAAAATTCCGGTGATAGGGGAAATTTGCTTAACAGAATCCTTTATGGGGCGAATCCATACAACATAAAAATGGTCGTGATTAGGGATTACTCTGTTTTCAATGCATTCCTATGGGAAAATTTGTATAAAGGAAAATTTGCTTAACATAATTTCGTTTGGAACGAATTAATTCCTTTACCCAAGGTACCACTGTATTTCATTTAACCAAACTTGAGATGGGGATTGGAGCTAGGCAGTGGAAACAAGCCTTGTGAAAATCACTTTTTAAAGTGTCCCAGGACTGTATCTGTCCAAAAAGAATGTCACTCATACACATACCAAAAAATGATGATTGTTTCTCTCTTGACTTTTGTGGCCCTCTTCCCCTCCCCTTTTCTTTTTCTTTTTCTTTTTTTTTGGTCTGCTGCAGAGTTACTGTTTATCTGGAGTTGTTTCTCATCCCTAGGCAAAACAAATCAGCCTTTGGGGTGGGGATGTGGACGTTTCCGCTGGGGAAGGAAACAGATAATGGAGTTCCTAGGAAGAATTTCGGAGGGGACGGTGTCAATGGTTGGGCATGTGAACTAGGAAACTGAGGGCTGCTTTGTGAAGTTACATTTGTGATCGGGATAATGAGCTTCCTGTTTGAATGCTCGTGGCAGGATGCCCACTTCAGTTTCTAATCCATTAAGCATATGCCTTTCCATCTTTGCCGGTTTCTGGGGCATCCACTCTACGGAGTTCTACTTCATTTAAATTGTAAACTGGTTCTAACAGAACACAACTCTTAAGAATAATCTCATTTTGGTTGCAAGACTGTGGTTACACCCCCTACAAAGCTCTTTCAGACAGTCATCTTTTTCATTTAGAATGAAAGAATTATTATTTATCTATTACAAAGTGGTACCTTGTATAAAGGAATTAATTCGTTCCAAATGAAATTGTTAAGCAAATTTTCCTTTATACAAATTTCCCATAGGAATGCATTGAAAATGGAGTAAATCCCTAATCCCATTTTTATGTTGTACAGATTCGCCCCATAGACAATTCTGTGAAGCAAATTTTCCCTACCCTTGGAATATTTTATTTTGTACAGATTTTACATGATACAAACTGTTTGTTATACAAGGGTTTACTGTATTTATTATTTACACTTATAAACCGCACTGACTTTCCCATAGGGAACTCTGGGCAGTTAACAACAAAAGCAGAATAAGCAAAGCAGATAAAAACAATAGTCAATATGAGTTTTTTTTTAAAAGACACAAATATAGCCAATGAAGGCAAGAGGGCAGCAAACAACCAGACCTTGCTGTTGCATATATTTTAATTACTCCAGCCCGGTGAAGACCTACTTATAATGTATTTCTCCTAGCTTTAGATCCATACCTACTTTAATAGGAATCTTAAAACTGAAGTTTCATTGTCATCCCACCAGCAAACTCTGCTGAACATTATATTGTTGCGGTTACCATAGCTAAGTTCATTAGAACCTTACTTTATGCCAGTGATGGCGAATTTATGTTTACTGTATTGTGTTTTCGAAAATAATAATAAGCTAAGATTTGTGTTATCTTGAAAACCTTATTAATCTTGATGATGATGATGAGTGATGGTGGACCATTTGAGATGATGATGATGATAGCAATATGTCTGGGTGAGTGCCCAAATTGCAATTCAAAACCCACTAATTTTGGACTGTATTCACAGAGTGCCAATACAGCAATTGATTTGTGCCAATCGCTACCTGAGCATCTTATGGGTGACTGTGAAAACTAATTACTGTATTCACAGAGTGCCAGTGATGTGGCTGGGTGCCCACAGAAAGGGCTCCGAGTGCCAGCTTTGGCACCCATGCCATAGGTTTGCCAACACTGGTCTAGGTATTGTTGAAATCACAGGCACAGTCTATCTGCCACTTAATTGCCTTTTAATCACAAATTAAAAGGCAATTAAGTGGCAGATAGACTGTGCCTGAGAGGGGTTTTCAATGCTCACATGAATGGCTTCCCTGACCCGTCTCAAACCACCTGTCTTCTCCCTTTTCAATTTTTACCAGTAGCCAATGAAGGTATCACCTACAGCTTCATCTGATTTTTTTTTATTTTTTCCTGATCCAGCTACATGGCTCACCACTGGTTTTACTTCAGTAGGCTTCCAACGGTGTCTCTAGGAATGTTCAGCGATTCACTTTTTTTTAATCCTTTTCTATGTTTCCGAAGGGCAATGATCCCTTCTCTTAACTTTTGGGACCCTCCTTTTGATGGCCATATTTCCAACATGCAGTTAAATGTGGCACTCAACAAACACTCTAGCCCAGTGGTTCTTCACCTGTGGGTCTCCAGATGTTCATAAGAACATAACAAGATAAGAAGAGCCCTGCTGGATCAGGCCAAAGGCCCATCTAATCCAGCTTCCTGTATCTCACAGTGGCCCCACCAGATGCCTCTGGGAGTGCACGAGACCAGATCTCTGTCTCCTGATACCACTCCCCTGCATCTGGCCCTTGAAGTACCCCGGTTTTAAGCCTGGAGGTGACACATCTCCATCATGGTTTGTCACCTGGGATGGACTTCTCCTCCAGGAATCTGTCCAGTCCCCTTTGGAAGGCATCCAGGCTAGATGCCATCACCACATCTTGTGGCAGGGAGTTCCACAGACTAATAAATAAATATTAGACTTATTGCACAGATACAGTCCTGGGACATTTTAAAAACTGATTTTCACAAGGCTTGTATCCACTGCCTAGTTCCAATCCCCATCTCAAGTTTGGTGAAATGAAATATTGGATATGCTTGAGACAACACATGGTGAAGGCACTTAGCTATTTGTTTTGATTTGTTAATTGCAAAAAGTCAGTAAAATTTGACAATATACCTGATTTGCAGTGGAAGTTGAATAACTTTGATTACAACTATAAGTTACTTTCAGCAGTTATTTTTAAATGAATTGTAGAGGCATTCTGAAAGAAATTTTTCCAGACTCTGTGCCCTTCTCTTCTCAATCCTAAAAGGAAAGGGGCATACACCTTGGCCAGAATTGGCTTTACAGTAGCCTCATTGTTTATGATTACAAGGACGATTTTAAAAACATTTCCAAGGAGCAATATTCAAACTAGCCACTAGAAGAAACAAGAGTACAGTGGTACCTTGTATAAAGGAATTAATTTGTTCCGAATGAAATTATGTTAAGCAAAATTTCCTTTATACAAATTCCCATGGGAATGCATTGAAAACGGAGTGATCCCATTTTTATGTTGTACGGATTCTCCCCATAGGCGATTATGTTAAGCAAATTTCCCCTATCTCCGGAATTTTATATGTTGTACAAATTTTATGTTATACAAGCTGTTTGTTATACAAGGGTCCACTGTATGTCTTTCCATCTCTTCGGACTCAAGGTCACATTACTTTTTAGTAATTACTTTTTAGTAATTACATTTAGTAATTACCATTTTTTTAGTATTCGTATATAGTATTCCCACTTGATCTTAGCCAAAAGGCCGAGAAGCGATCGTATATAGTATTCCCATATCGGCTTGTATTTTATGATGTTTTTGTATTTTTGTTTTATATTGTTCTTGTATTTGTGTATGTATTGGGGTTGTAGTTGGGCAGTTGCTATTTGGTGACGTGCTGTACACCGCCCAGAGTTCCCTATGGGAAAATCGGGTGGTCAATAAGAAAACAAACAAACAAACAAACAAACAAATAAATAAATAAATAAATAAATAAATAGTTGCAACTAATTTGTTGCCTGACAGGAAGAACCATAAAGGCAACTGGACACTGAGAAGTAGTGAGTAACTCAGGGAGTATCTTTTAAAATATCACCTTCCAAGCTTTGGTTGTGATCACAGGATGCTATTATCAGATGCAAACACTAAGGCCACCTGTTCTTCGGCATTTTCTCTCTTTCTCTCTCAGTAGAAAACCTTTAGCTTTGACTCAGACGTCCCTGTGAACAACACTGCTTCCATTTTCACCACCGTACTCATCCAAAGCAAATAGTTCTTTCCTGTGAGTTGTGAAGCCGTACACTTCTGGAGTGATACGACTCATAGCGCAGCCGTCACAGCAATACCATTTCCTATCTTCTTTCCTTCCTCTTTGCTTCTTCCTAAGGTTGTATTTTGTTAGATTTTTTTTTAAAGGATGCACCTTTAACAAGGACACACGCAGGAGCCTGAAATAAAATTATGCAGGGCTGGGTGCCATCTCAAGCATAGTCTGCTTAGTGCGCTGACCAGTGGGTGTTGGATTGCCAAGGTCAATGGGATGTATGAGGTGTGATGAAACACTTAGTACTCAATGCTTGCTCATCTATGTTATGATGGGGAAAGTGCTGATTGAATGATCTCAAAAAGACTATAGTATAGTCTATTAGATCGCGCGTACTCTACATCAGGCCTGCCCAACGGGTAGACTGCGGGCTACTGGTAGCCCGTGAAGGGTTCAAAGGTAGCCCGGCGGCCATCAATAAAAAAAGTGAGGGGATAAGTTCTCCATCCCTACCACCCCCATCCCAAGGACCACCACTGCCCCAGCAAAGTTCTGGGTCTGCCAGCCCATTGTCTCAGCCAAGCGGGACAGTTCAAGGGCCATGGTGCATTGAAATCTGTTCCCTCCAGAACAGATTAATTGGTTTTCAATTCATTCCTATGGGGAACCACTGCTCTGCTTACAAAAGTTTTTACTTATAAGCATGTGCTTGGAACAGATAAAATTCATAGAGGTTTTAATGTAGTAGCCCTCAGGCACTTTGGACCGGAAAAAGTAGACCTTGGCCTGTTCAAAGTTGAACAGCCCTGCTCTACATCATTGATTCTCATGCAGGGAGAGAGGCACCACTGCTAGGATACAGAAGTCATTTAAGTGGGATGCAAGGGTTCTTTTATTTCTTTATTTCATTTATATCTCACCTTTCTCCCAGAGGGCTTGCAAAAAATCACTTTTTTAAAAAAGGTATGGAAGTTATAATATTAAAAAAAGCAATTAAAACAGATGCAATTATAATAATAACACATCTCAAACATAAAACAGTAGCAACCTCTCAAGTGCAGCCCCTCACATGAAAAGCTCCTTTCTTCACAACTTGTTTGGTTGCCAAAAGCAAGATTTTTGCCTACTAACGGAAAGATGGAAGGGCAAACAGCCAATGGAAAAGCCCTCTCTTTTATCCACCCCTGATTTATTTATTTATTTATTTATTTATTTATTTATTTATTTATTTACTTACCGCCCATCTTCCAGTGGAACTCTGGGCAGTGAACAAACATCGAGTCGGGAATTAAAATGATAATTATAGAAATAACCATAACAAGGGGGGGGAGTAATATATACGTATATATGTCCCTGTGAATGTGGTATCACCAAGAGAAGGATCTCAGCTGAAAAATTTAAAACCTGTGAAAGATCATGCAGGGAAAATACCGTCTTTCAGATGACCAGGACATAGGCTGGATTAGGTTTGATAGGTTGTATCTAGAATTTGAAACGAAATACCGATTTGTGCTGATTTCTTTACCGGGCAGACCACTGATTGGAGCTCCCAAGCGCACCTCTGTTAGCAGGTGCCTACTCAGAAGAAATCAGAACCCTCTGTTTAATCTCCTACAATTCAGTTTAATCTGAATTATGACTATTTATTATTTATTTTTAAACTTTTTATCTTTTCCCAAGGGAACTCAAGGGCGGTGAACAATGCAAAAGCAGTTCAATCAACTGAAGCTGGTCTTCAACGGGGCATACGACATAATGAGCCAATATAATTTAAAAAAATCAAAAACTAGTGGAGACAAACTAGCTTCAGCCACCCCAATTTGAAGTTGGCTTGTTTCTGTTAAACATAATTAAGATTCACAGCACGGGGAGGTTCGTTGTCACGCTGGTTGGGGGATCTCCAGAAACCTAGTCCAAAAATACAGCTTTCCCAAGGCCTCTTGATTTTAACATCTAGTCAAGTTTGGGTGATCTTTTAAGGTTTGACTTTAAAAAAATGGGAGAGGGAACCTTCTCAACATCTCCCCTGTCTGTAATAGTAGACACGAAGCTGAGGTCACCCGAGCTACCTCCTTATCTGGAACCCTGTTTGTGGCCCACCAAGTTTCAAAGCATGCAAGGCTGGCCACCATTTTTCCTTCTCATTCCCAGGTTGTCCTGCACATTAGAGGAGACTGAAAGAGAGTCTAGGGCTCCTGGCCAATTTGAGATCGCTAGGTAGAAGTTTGAAGGGAGACCTCCATGCCTGGTAGAGCATTTTTAACTCTGGCCTGGCATGGAAGGATAAATAGAGTGACCCAGCAGTCGCCCTCTGAACTTCATTCACCCTACAGCCCTTGACCCAGTAACCCAGGCATCTCCAAACTTCAGCCCTCCAGATGTTTTGGACCAAAACTCCCAGAATTCCAAGCCTGTATTTCCAGTGGCAAAGGACCGTGGGAGTTGTGGTCCAAAACATCTGGAGGACCGAAGTTTGGACACGCCTGCAGCAAACTGTTTGGATAATTGCAAAGGGGGGCATTATATAGTGGAATGTTGGAATAACCGCCGTGATTATGTCTTTATTGGTTACAATAGGGAGGGAGCAGTTTTAAGTTAAGAAGCCAATCCTCAGTAACCGAAGTGAGACTTTGGTTCTCCCCCCGGCAAGGAGATCACTTCCGTCCTCCATGGGAAGGAAGGAACTAGGGCAGTGATGGTGAACCTCCAGCACTCCAGATGTTTTGGACCACAAGTCCCAGAATTCCGAGCCTAGATTGCTAGTGACCGAGGACTGTGGGGCTTGTGGTCCAAAATATACGGAGTGTTGAAGGTTCTTCACCACTGAACAAGGGACTGACAGGATCAGGCTGCCCCACACCTAGTATCAATATGTCTTCCACCTAGTAGTCTTCCACCTAGTAGTCTTGTGTTGACCATCCTCAACTACCCCAACAGTAGGCTAGAGAAGTTGGGCGTCAGATGGCAGTCAGGTCCCCCAATGTAGGGTTCTTTTCCTTCTGTTCCACCAACACGTTTTATGGCACATAAGCCAAGGGGCAACCTTTCCACTTCCATCAATCTAATCTTTAATAAACTATCAAAATGTGAGCAATGACAGGTGTTCCCTTGATGGGTATTGAGCTGAAGCTTGGTTAGGATTATCAATTTGTGAACCCAAGGTTTGGTTAGGATCATTTCTGTCCTGCCAAACTAGTCTTTCCCAAATGAAAGTTCTCCATGTGTTTTAAACTGGAGTTCCCCTTAGCCCTGTTTAATAGTTATTGTTACTTTTTTTTACATTTGTACTCTGTCTATCCACTAACTCTAGCATCCAACATGGATTACAAACTCATTGAAAGAATAAACAGACAGAATGATGTTTAGCTAAAAACAACAGCATAAACACTTATAAACCCCATCCTCCCATAAAATCATTAATATCAAGCAAAATACACGAAAACCTTAACATCACAAAAGATAAAGATTAAAACAACACTTCAGAGCAGGTTAAACACCATTTGTCAGTCTATAAAGATTATTTTTTAACTCCTTCTTTAAGTCAGAGTGGAAACAGATCACAACTTGGATGGAGTTCATTCCATGGTCTGAAAGCCACACAGGAGAGGGCCATCTGCCATGTGCTTGTTAAGTAGTATTCTGAAACTGTTGACATGTTTAAGAGAGTCTCTCCTGAAGATCTTACAAGTCTGGATAGACTCTTGGCAGGACAGATAATCCCCTCACTGAGCCAGACCCCAAGCTGTTCAGGGCTTTGAATGTTAAATTGAATAGGATTTGGGCCCAGTAAGCCATTGGCATCCAATCCAAGTCTTTCAATATTGGAGTCATGTGATCACAATACTGGGCAACAACCAGCTATATGCCCAGCTGCCGCATGTTGCACCGGTTGAAAAATCCCCAACCTCTTTAAGGGCTATTCTACAAAGACTGCTTGGTAGTAGTCATGGTGTGATAACAATTGTGGCCTGGGACCAAGTCAGGTTGACTCAGGAGAGGCCGCAGCAGGCACAGTAAGTGGCGTTGTGCAAAGGTGTCCTTCATCATCACTGCTACCTGGGGGTCCAGCAACAGTGCATAGTCCACACATGTTCACAGTATGAACCTGACCTGTCAGGGAAAGCATACCTCCTCCTAGACCAAGTTGAATGCTGATTCCAAATCTCACTTTCTACACAGCAGCACCTCTGTCTTGTCAGAGTTAAATTTCAACGGCTTCAACCTTATCAGTCCCATTATCAAACTCAGGCAACATTCACACGCAGGTAAATCCAACCAGAACCTTCTGGGTTCTGACCCATCATAGAATAACTGAGTTGGAAGGAGCCTATAAGGCCATTGAGTCCAACTCCCTGCTCAACACAAGGATCCAAATCAAAGCATTTTGATGTATTGTATTTGTGCTTATTTGCTTATTTGTTCTTTTTATTATGATGATTTGGTTGTTTGGTTTGATTGATTAGTTTCTATTTACCATTTTAAGCTGTTTAATCTTTTTTTTTTTGTATTTTGTATATGTTTGCAAACCGCCCAGAGCAGCTTTTTTGCTAGATGGTTGCGGTTTATAAATTAAATAAATAAATAAATAAATAAATAAATAAATAAATAAATAAATAAATAAATAAAGCGAATCTGACAGGTGGTAATTTTCATTTACCAATTTCCTCCAATAGTGGACCAATAGTTCAAATCTCTCTTGAATGCCTCCAGTGTCAGAACGCTTATCACCTCCTGAGCTAATTGGTTCCATTGCTCTCTAACAGTTAAGACTTTCCCCCCTAATATTCAATCAAAATCTGACTTTCTCTAGCCTGAGCCTACTATTACGTGTCCTGTGCTCTGGGATGATTGAGCACACATGCTGCCCTTCATCTGCGCAATTGCCTTTCACGTACTTGAAAAGTGCTATATCAGATCTCCCCTCAAATTTCTCTTCTCAAGGCCAAAGATGTCCAGTTCTTTCAGTCTTTTCTTCAAGAGGTCGGCTTCCAATCTCCTGATCATTCTTATTGCAATCCTCTGAACTTGTTCCAGTTTATCAGCATCCTTCTTAAAGTACAGTGTCCAGGGAGAGATTAATGTCTATTGGGTTTTTTTTTTGTTTTTTTGGCAATCTCATCACGCTGTTGGCTCACGTTCAGCTCATGATCTACAACAACGGCAAGGTCCTTCTCACCCATAATATGTCTGAGCCAAGTATCCCCCCCCATCTTTTAATTCAAAACCAAGAATGGATGCCAAGAAGTTGGTTTTAAGAAATATGTTCCAGAGACTTAAGTCCATCTTTGCTCCAAAAATAATTTGTGGTCCCTGTTGGCCTGCGTTCATCTTGTGGGAAATACCGTATATACTCGAGTATAAGTCGACCCGAGTATAAGTTGGGGGCCCTAATTTAAACCCAAAAAACTGGGAAAATTTATTGACTCAAGTATAAGCCTAGGGTGGGAAATGCAGCAGGGCCTGGCAGCTCCTCCTTTGTGAGCTGGGTGTGTGTGTGTGATGTTTAAAAGGACTTTTAGCCACCGAGGCAAGTGCTTGAGTTGGTGGCTAAAAGTCATTTTAAACATTGGGGGGGGGTAAGGAGAAGTGGCGCACAATGTTTAAAATGACTTTTAGGCACCGACCCAAACTTGCCTCAGTGGCTAAAAGTATTGACCCGAATATAAGCCAAAGACCCCTTTTTTCAGCCCAAAATTAGGGCTGAAAAACTAGACCTATATTCAAGTATCTACAGTATGTCTCCTTTGACTCACCGGCCTTCCTTGTTCAGTTGTGTAAGTGTGTATTACAACGAACGAAAATATTATTAATTGACGATGGAAAGATGTGTGAATATGCAGACAATATGCCATTGGGTGTTGATTTAGCAGGGATACACGGAGTTCCTTAAGTGGAGAAGGCTGCATATGATAACAGAGGCCATGCGTTCCTTCCTGCCACCTTCCCCTGGGAATAACAGCGTGGTTCTTGGAGTTCCTTCAGTGGGGCAATGCAGGGAAGTGTTGCCTTATAAGCGTTCTCACTTCCAGAACACGCTGTTTAGAGCTTGACTTCCGCAATCCAAAATAATAATGGTGCTCCGTTGGGTCCAGTCCCATTCGTAATGCATTAGTAATTCCGAGGCTGGCTTCTCTCTCCCCCCACCACCCCCAGTGCAGAGAATTTCAAGGTTTAGCTTGCATAACAGGTAACAGCAGGCATTTCCTTCCCTGTGTCGGGATATCCTGGCGCCCTTCAGTCTCTCTCTGACCGTATTTAAAAGAGACTGTAACACGGGGGGGGGGGACGTCCAATCTAAAATTAGCAGCCTGATAGAAGAAAGGCACACGGCCGGTCCTTGTACTGTTTGTCAATGAAACAACAAATCTAAAGTGGGCCAGAATGCATTTCCTCTGTATTAAAAAAAACACAAAAAAACGAGGGAGTGTAGTTTGGACAGCAGGAGGATTGGAGCAAAAGGAAGAGAGCGTTTTTAAAGAGATCCAAGGGTGTGTGTGTGGGGGGGTGAGGGTGGAAAGTTTTTCAAGCAGAGTAACTTCCTAGGAACAAATAACGCATGGCATGGAAGACCATCATTTGAGCAGATGCATGAGTCAAGTGGATAGAGGGAAGCTCTTCTCCCCCTCACAAAATACCAGAACTAGGGGACGTACACTCAAATTGAGGGCTGGGAGAGTAAGAACAGACAAAAGAAAATTTTTTTCACCCAGTGCGTTGTTAGCTATGGAACTCCCTGCCACAGGATGTGGCCTGGATGCCTTCAAAGGGGGATTGGACAGATTCCTGGACCATCCCAAGTTACAAGCCATGATGGAGATGTGTCATCTCCAGGCTTAAAACTGGGGTACTTCAAGGGCCAAATGCAGGGGTGCGGTATCAGGAGACAGATATCTAGTCTCATGTGCTCCCAAATGCATCTGGCGGGGCCACTGTGAGATACAGGAAGCTGGATTAGATGGGCCTTTGGCCTGATCCAGCAGGGCTCTTCTTATGTTCTTATGTTCTTATGTTCTTATGTAATACAGTATTAGAGCAAACATATTAAGCACACACCTCAGCAGCTCTGTTTTTCAGAGCCACCTCTTAGGCATCCAGTTATTGAGAAAAAGCTCGCCTAAAACAAAAGATCCCTTTCCTGCTTGCTGAAAAACAGCAAAGCAAAAACAGCAAACCACGGCTGGTTGTTACCAACTCTGGTAGCATTTCTCTCACCGATTAAATGTCATATTGAAAAAATTAAAATTAAATGTCATACTAAAAATTAAATTAAATTAAATTAAAATTAGATACAGATTATCAGTACTCCTAGCAGGTGCAGATAGAATCTGCTCACCATTGCATCTTGGCCTAAAATTTAACTTTCTCAGGCCAGCAAACTATATACAACAAATTACAATTCCGAGAAACCGTTTTGCATTCTCTAGGGCGAGATTCAACTGCTTTCCCTCGGCCCAGTTAAAAGGGCGTTTTAATAACACACCATACGGAGAAAGGTTCTGCCCCTGTGGGAATGAAGTAACTGAGACACTCTGTAGATTATGAATATATTTTAAACCTGTCATAGGGAATGGTCAGGGGAAGCCGTGGCTGTAATAAACCATGGAGGCTTGAAAAAGATAAAGCGTCTCTGTTCAGACCTATCCTGTGTTTAGAGAGGACTCGTCTCCTGGGATTTGTATAGGCTGTTTCCCATTATACACACTGATTTTCAGAGGAATGTTCTTTGTGGGAATTTTCTTTATCGCTGTTAAGAGTGTCCAGATAATTTATTTACAGAGCTATATACATCTAACTGCACTCCCAAGGGAGAAGCCTGGACTAATTCCATGTCGGAGCCCTTGAGTCTTTCTGAAGTTCAGTTTCTCTACAGTTGGTTGGAACAGCAACTTTGGGTGCTTTTACACAACCCCTAAAATCCGAAGCAAAGGGCTCCCAGATCCGAAGGTTAAAAATGTTTTCCCACCGGCTCTGGACTTTAAAAAAAATTAAGTACGACCACGCCCACCTAAGCTCATCCCAGCGCACTTTTCAAGTACCTGGCCTCCAGGAGGTAAAAAATCTTCCGATGCACATTGTAAAGCTGTGAATGCCGGGCTCCCTCGCCTTCTGTTTGTTTTTTTTTTGTCCCTGCTGCCCATTTAAGAGACAGGAATCACTATGAAGATGCTTGGGGCAGCTTCCACCGGCAGAGGTGAGCCTGCATTTTTTTCTCCCTTTTTTCTCTCCCTCCCCTCATGCAGACAGGAACAATGGAGTGCGGAGGGGGTGGGAACACAGGAAGAGCAACAAGCCCCCACAATCTCTGGTCCGAATTGAAGTTGCAGGCGGATTTTAGAGGTCGTGTAAAAGCGCCCAAATTTTCCCAGAAAGCGATCTTGCCTAATATAAGCCTAATAAATAAATAAATAAATAAGCCTAATAAATAAATATAAGCCTAATAAATAAATAAATAAATAAGCCTAATAAATAAATAAGCCTAGATATAAGCCCATAAGCCTATAAGATATAAGCCTAATTAATTAATTAATTAATTAATTAATTAAATAAGTCCATCCCCATCTTAAATGTGCCTCCCTTTCCAAAATTTGCCAGTAACTGCCGCCCATGCTATGAAAATTAATGGTCCTTACTTGAAAAAGCAGTGATATATGGGTGATGGTGATGAGCTATGCCATTGATAAATCTCTGATAATCTCTTTGTAATATAATATGGGGGAGGAGTAGAACTCATTAAATATGGGGGGGAGTAGAACTCATTAAATAAACAAAGAATGCAGAGTCATACAAAGAGTGTAAAACATTCAAGTTTCACTGAGGTTTTGTAAGCGAACACATTGCCTTTCCAAATAGAAACGTCGTTTGACCAGCAAAAAAAAAAATGTACTTACTGGCAAGCTGGAACACAGCAGCGATGGCTTCTTCCCACCACTGGGTATCCTGAGAAATAACTGACAGTTCTACCAATCCTCCCAACATGAAAAGAAGCTGGCCGGCTGTCAAAGCGACTGTGGCAATCATGTTACAGGCCCGCATCATATCAAACTGCACTGTGAGGAATGAAGAGATGGAGCAACATTAGTGCAAGTGCACACATGTGAGGGGGCACAGAGACAAGCCCAGCTCTACAGAAAAAACAACAACAACACCTGCGTGCTTCCCAGTTTCTTAGCACACAATTGCTTTTACAATAATAAATGCTTCAATTTAGTACAAGTTATTTTTATTTTTATTTTTATTCCTCTATTTAATCCGTGCCCTTCCTTTCTCCCAAGACCAGATTCAAGGCTTTGCAAAGCAAGACTAAAAATGACAATCTCAATATAAGGCACTTCTGAATTGCAACTGAGTTTTTCCAGGTTGCCATCAAGATGTCTATAAGCTGTTAAATTTACCTACCTACCTACCTACCTACCTACCTACCTACCTACCTACCTACCTACCTACCTACCTACCTACCTACCTACCTACCTACCTACCTACCTAAATTTGATTTAATGTATATCCCATCCCATTAGTGCCATAACATTATTCTGGGCAGTTCACAAGCAGACAAAACAAACTAAAGAGAACAAGAAACACTAAATACAGTATAACATAAATACCAAAAAGCATAATCTAAAAACTTAAAACCAGTGATGCAAGCCAAATTTCAAGGAGAAACAAGGCCGGAGGCAAGCCATTCCACTAGACTGGATGTAAAAGACTTCCCTGGAAAAAAAATGTGTTTTTAATTGCCTCCTAAATGAGTTCAGGGAGGGGGTCAGACATAGCTGCTTAGGAAGTTGGTACCATAATGTTGGTGCCACCGATGGAAAGGCCCTTGGGACTCAGGCATGTCCAAACTTCAGCCCTCCAGATGTTTTGGGCCACAACCCCCACAGTCCTTTGCCATTGGCAGGCTAATCATAGAATTCTGGGAGTGGTGGTCCAAAACATCAGGAGGGCTGAATTTCGGACATGCCTGCTAGGTTTAGTAGATGATGGTCAGGCTTCGCTGGATGTGGTTTCATAGAGAAGCCTGGCCTGAGATTTAGTGGGTCAAGCAGGGGACATTGGGGAAAGACATCCCAACAGGTAACGTGGTCCCAAACAGTAAAGTACCACTGTATTGCATTGGCCTCATGGCTCCTCCCTCCTTTTTTTACTAAAACATAACCAAATGGCAAGAGATTAAGTGAGGTACAATTGAAAAAAACATCTTCAGGATTGCAGTTTTCCCGCAAGTGAGCTTGCCAACGGTAGTTATTTAAAAGAGGCAATAGTGCAAACGGATGAGAACTAGGAATGCAACTGGCAACATTTCCCACCAAGTAATCCCCTAGTCAGCATGGTACTCTAGGGAGAATTCTGGAAATGTTGGCCCAAAAATGCCTGACAGTTCACAGCAGCTGCTTATAATGGCATGGGAAATCTCCCCTGTGTCCTAAATATTGCCATTCTCTGTCGGGCCCTCTCCCCAGAAACTGCCATATAGGCAAAGCTGGAACCACCACCACCTTTATCTCAGTATCATTGGAAAACTATGGACTAAACATTAAAACGGAAAGTCAAGATGGACAATACTACCTTTCCTTTTTTTTTTAGGGTCTATGAACTTTTTATAGTTCTGCATGGGTATTTTAGGAGACAGACGGTGTATCAAAAGCCTCTGTTGGATGGGACTTCTGGTGGTCTTTGAGGGTGAAGCTTCTCTAAATGTTCCCACAGTGTGTGTAGTCGCTTCTCTCTTGAGAACGCCATCTAAAAAGAATTTATTTCGCTAATCCTTGATAATAAAGAAATTTAAATTAGTGGGTAAGCTCCTAGATTTCATTAATATTTGCCAGTGCAAAGATGAGATTATAAATGAGCAAGACAGTCAAAATGTCATTCATCTTCTAGAAGTTCACAGCACCGGGCAGAAGGGAGTTACTCCATGAAATATACTGAATAACAGCCTTTGCTGAAGTCAAACATAATACCACTTTGTTTTAATAGTAGTTGCTAAGCAAGGAACAATCTTAGTTGTTATATGTCTGTTGAAAATTTAGAAATGTTTCCTGCTTATCTGTATATGGGGAAGAAGTGGTGTTTAAGGTGGATTCATGGAAGGATGGAGTAATAGAGATTGCATTGCTACTAACAGCAAATACAAATATCAAAAAATTTCAGAAGAGAGTCAATCTGTGAGTTATATGTTACAAGGAAAGTCTTTAACAGTTTGAATAATGAAAAGCAGTGGACTACTGTATTTAAAAGAAATGAATTTATCTCCGCATTTTATTGTCTTAGATATAGTCTAGATGAAAAGCTGCCCTCAAAACAAAATATGAAAACAAACTGTGGTTTCCCAATGGCAAATGTCAGACAGAGAAGTACTTTAGCTCCCTTTCTGTTCAATCTGTATGCAGAACATACTTTACAGAAAGCTAGATTAGATTCCAATGAAGGAGGATTGAAAATTGGTGGAAGAAATATTGATAGTCTAAGTCAGGCATGCCCAAACTGTAGCCCTCCAGATGTTTTGGACCACAACTCCCACAGTCCTTTGTCATTGGCAGTCTAAGCTTAGAATTCTGGAGTTGTGGTCCAAAACATCAGGAGGGCCTAAGTTTGGACATGCCTGCTTAAGATATAGAAATGATGCTATATTGCTGGAGCAGGGGGAGCAGCAGTGGCTTGAAATGACTCTTGATGAAGATGAAAATGCAAAAGCAAGACTGCAGATAAGCATTGGGAAGTCAAAAATCATGTCTCCAAAAGATTTAAATGAATTTGTTATTGATAGTGATGTAAATGTAACATTTCCAGATTTAGTATGCCTGGGTTCAAGTCATCTTTCTAAGTGGAGGCGGCAGCCCAGATATCAGAAGTCTGAGCTTTAGGAAGGCAGCTTATAGAGGAACTAGAAAAGAAACCTTTAAGGGTGTTTCACTGAGGACCAAGGCCAAAAGCATCCACTCTGTTGTATTCCTGTTTCCTACATATGGAAGTGAAAGCTGCACAACAAATAAAACTAAGAGAAGAAAAATCAATTCATTTGGAATATGGTGTTGAAAAAGATCTTGACAGATGAATGTGGACTTCCAGAAAGCCTGAATGCTCCTTAGAGGCAAAATAAATAGAGGCCATTGTACTTGGGCTGTTGATAACACTCTATAGTTCATAGGGTTGCTCTAAGACTGAAGTAACTCTAAAAATGATGTGCTGTATCCAAACTTTACCTGATATTCTTCAGCTAAAAGTTATTCATTTATGCCGTCTCTTTTCCTATTGAGTCTAGTTTGGTTGGTTAAAGCAATCTATATTTTAAAGTAACCACCGAATGAGCAAAACAGAAAGCAGTGCCTGTCATTCCTTTTTTTTTTAAGCAATTTCTCAAGGAGGCAGCTCTTGTGACTGAAATCAACCAGAATTTTGTTCTGAAACAGTTTACTCAGCTTCAACTCTCCCCTGATTTACTCCAAGGACATAAGAGAGAAGCTGTAGCAAAATTAGGATAAGAAGCAGTTGCATCAGAATAATGTTATGTTGGAAATTAATAAACTTTAGTGCATACGATCATATGGGTTGGAGTCAGTGAAAGAGTATGCCAAATAAGACCTGACAATCTTTAATCGCTGCAGGACTTTGTTGTTTATTGCTACAACAGGCAAATATGTCTCCTTCCTCTGGTTGGGCTTTCAGTGCGTTCAGGTTCTTTCTGCATCAGTCTTTCAACTACATTTTCTGTTAACTCTTTATTTTTGAATTTACATATTGATGGAATAAGCATGACCGTGATTTCAAGCATGGGTGCCTCTTCCAAATATACAGAATTCAAAGAATAACTTTGAAGGGTCATTATTAGACCTTTATAGCCCCCTATTTATGTAGTCCCTGATAAAGAAGGTTTTTTGCTCCAAAACATTTCCATAAGTTACTTTGCGGGCTAATTTACAGCTGCCATTAAGTAGCTCCAGTCCAATTCAGCAGCCAAGACAGACCAGAGATATTTTAGCAAACATAGCAATGGTTTAGGGCAGTGCTCCCCAACCTTTTTATCCCTGCGGACCGGTAAATGTTTGATAATTTTTCCGTGGCCCGGGGGTGGGGGTGGGGAAGGGGAAGGGGGGGAGATAAAGGAATGCGAATGGGGGGTCGGGCGGGGAGAGAGAGAGAGAGACGCACACACGCACGACCGCACCACCCCACCCCCTCCCTCTCACCTTTGCAAACCGGCCAGTTGGGACTCTTCCTTTCCGGGGAGGCCCGGCTTTGCTCGGGGACCGCCGCCGCTGACGGGGCCGGATCCTTCCCGCGGAGGAGGAGGAGGAGGAGGAGCAGGCACTGCCTTCGGGCGCCGGCGGAGACACCGGGGAAGCGCGGGGCGGCGGCGGCGGCAGCGAAGAGCCCGGGGGAGGCGGCGGGTGGGGGGCCGAGGGGGGCTGCCCGTCCCTCCCCCTCCTCCTCCTCGTGTGGGGCTGCCCCGCGGCGGCGAGGACCCGGTGGGCGGCTTTCTTTCTTTTTTTCTTTCTTTCTTTCTATCTTTCTCCCTCCCTCCTTCCTTTCTTTCTTTTTCTTTCTCTCTCTCTCCCTTCCTCCTTCTCCCCCTTTCTTTCTTTCTTTCTTTCTTCCTCCCTTCCTCCTTCCCCTTTTTTTCTTTCTTTCTTTCTCCCTCCCTCCTTCCTTCCTTCCTTCCTTCCTTCATTTCTTTTTCTTTCTCTCTCTCTCCCTTCCTCCTTCTCCCCCTTTCTTTCTTTTTTCTTCCTCCCTTCCTCCTTCCCCTTTCTTTCTTTCTTTCTTTCTTTCTTTCTTTCTTTCTTTCTTTCTTTCTCCCTCCCTCACTCCCTTCTTTCTTTCTTTCCCTTTTCTTCCCCCCTCCCTTCTTTCTTTCTTTCTCCTCCCTCCCTTCCTCCCTTCTTTCTTTCTTTCTTTCTTTCTTTCTTTCTTTCTTTCTTTCTTTCTTTCTTTCTTTCTTGCGGGGTGGGGCGATTGCATGGGTGTCGCGGCGGCGGCGGGATGGGGGCGATTGCGGTGGCGGCGGTGGCGGTGGGGGTCGCGGCGGCAGCGGCGGCGGCTCCCGGGATGGCTCCGAGAGGCCGGTGACGGGGGCCGAGGCCGGCGGGGGCAGCAAGGCGGCTCCCGGGACGGGGGCGATTGGGGGGATTGCAGCGGCGGTGGGGGCGATTATGGGGGGTTGCGGCGGCGGCGGCGGGGCGGGGACGATTGCGGGGGGGGTGGCGGCGGGGTGGCGATTGCGGGGGGGGCGGGGAAAACATCCGGGCCAGCCCGCGACGCCCCCCCACCCGCCCCCAACACAGGTGCAGCGGCGGCGGGGAAAACATCCGGGCCGGCCCGCAATGCCCCTCCCGCCCACCGCCAACACAGGCGCGGTCCGGCAGCGACGGCAGCGGGGGGGCTCCGCCCTGGAGCGCGGCTGCAGGGAGGGGCTAAAGGGCGCGCGCCCCGGGGGAGGAGGAGGAGGGGCACCCACCTGCTCTTCTGACCGAGGGGGCCCCCTCCTCCCCGCCGGCCCCTCCGCGCGCCCGGCCCCCAGGGCAGGGGGGTTGGGGCCGGGAGGAGGCGAGGAGGGGCAAGCGGGCCAAACGGGGTTCCTGCTGCTGCTGCTGGTGCTGCTGGAGGGCAGGGAGGAGGAGGAGGATGCGCCGGCGGCGGCGGCGGGCAGAGGAGGGAGGCAAAGGCGGCGGCGGCGACTCCTCCTGCGCCCCTCCAGCCTTCCTCCTCCACCGGCCGCCCGCGGGAGAGAAGAGGAGGAGGAGGAGGGCGGCGGAGGAAAAGGGGAGGAGCCTCCCCAGCCTCCCCAGGCGGCCCGGTGCCGACCGGTCCACGGACCGGCACCGGTCCGCGGCCCAGGGGTTGGGGACCACCGGTTTAGGGAGTTACTCCAGGCTTTTAAGAAGCATTTGGGATACATTGTCTGAAGGATAATGCATGTGTTTATTTTGAAAAGGAGACACTTCTAAGGCAGGCTTCCAGCCATTGTTCCTGAATTTGGACAGCTCCTCTCTCAAATCCATGTCTGCTTCTCTTCCATCATTTTTTTTTGTCTTAACATTTCTTGAGGCAGTCTTTTTGGCCTTCTCCAACTAGTCTAAAGAAAACCAGGTCAGAATTGATCTGAAAAGTGTTGGAACCAATGAACACATACTGCCACAGAACTGAGTCCAGACCATTGGTCCTCCTTCAAGTCTAATGTCATACGTCACCCTTCCTGTCTCAGTTTGCCCCATAGATTGTTGTGAGCTATCTCAGTAGGGCCTTTATTTGAAGGTACCATCTTACTGCTGGAAGGCAGAGGTTAAAAAGCTAAGCTGGTCCCTGACATTATAATTAATTGCTTTAATTGGGATAGTTAATTGTTTTCTCCCTGATAAAATATAAATGTAGGGAAAAGATGACTACCCTAACAATCCTGATGTTGTTTCTGGAATATGTCTAGACCTTTTATGCTGTGCTGGACACAACAGGAGAACCTGCAGTGTGGATCCTTCATGTGCCAATGAAGAAGACCCAGGCTTTGTAGGATAAGTCCTTTGTTGAAGCTAGAGCCATAGGTTCATTACTTAGTTACTAGATGAAAGTAGAATTGGTTAAACTAGACTATATTAAGTAGTTTTCTGGAGTAATTAAATATGAGTGATTTGATTTAGAAACACAACAATGCTGACTTTTAAACATAGGTATGCATATTTTCCTCTACTTTTTAAAGTGGCTAGAATTACTTGAAAACTAACTGTGGAGTGTTTACAAAAGCCTTCCTTTTGGACGTAGGCAACTGACGGTTTGATGCATCCCATTTTCAGATATAATGCCTTTTGCAAGACTTAGGCTGAAGTGATGCCTCAGTGTATTTGTGGCTTCTTCATTTACATTTCTTCATTGTGAGCTGAATATGTTTGAGAAGTTTTGGGTGTCAGAGTGTGTTTTGATAGCTAAATAGACACGCTTGAACATCATGGCCAACAGACTTGACGAAGTAATCAATTAACTATACTACAAAACCATAGAATTCAGATCCAAACCAATACTAGTGCTACAGCTCACCATAACTACCAACAACCATTTGTCTACTTATATCACAACTGATTTAGCTGTGGTCTGGAAGGCCACTGGATTTCTGACTGACCAAAGCAGTAGAATTGGATGAAGTGTTTTTAGTTTTGCTAGACCTAATGGTGGAGGACCATAGAGAATATGTATCTGAATCTGTGTTGGCGTCAATTGCCAACAGTGTCCCTGTCAGCAAGGTGTGGTTGTGTAGTTTTTAATTAAAGTCGGACTCCCTATCCACAGAATCAGTATCTGCTGTTTCACTTTTCTGCTACCTGAAATTACTAAATAACACACATCCATCAAATACAATAGAAGTATTTCCACGGTATAGTTACCAGAACTAGCTACTAACGTCTACCGTCCAATTCGTCCACATTTTTCAGCATCCATGTGTGGGGCTTGACCCTGATCCCCTGCAGATACTGTGATTCTACTGTATACATTAAGGGGTATTTTTCTAAACAACAGGTTGTCGTTGTAATTGCCACACCAAATGATTGGTGATATAAATATGTAAATCACATGCAATTAACGGGGAATTGCAATGAAGAGTGCCGGCCTTGATTTGTGGGAAACGAGGACCCTGTGATTATATGAATTGTTAAGTTTTGGCATTGTGTGTTCCTCTTAGAATCTTTTCACACGACCCCTAAGATACACTGGCCACTTAAATTCGGACCAGAGATCTTGGGGGTTTGTCACTGTTCCTGTGTTCCCACCCCCTCCGCACTCCTGGCTGCTGGCTGCGTGAGGGGAGGGAGAAAAAAAGGAAGAAAAGAATCCCGCTCACCTCCGTTCTGCCGTATCACTCTGCTCCCGGCAGCATTCAGATCTCTTAAAGGGGCGGCGGGGGGGACAACAACAAACAGAAGCGAGGAGAGCCTGGCATTCACTACGTTTACATCCACATCAGGAATTTTTCACCCCGGAGAGCAGGTACTTGAAAAGTGTGCTGGGATGCGCTTAGGTGGGCGTGGTCACACTTAATTTTTTGTAAACTCAGGAGCTGGTGGGGAAACAATTTTAAGCTCTGGATCTGGGAGTCATTTGCCGCGGATTTTAGGGTTTGTGTGAAAAGGCCCTTAGTCTGGTTTCCAACAAGGCATGGCCTTGAAGGGTTTAGAAGCACTCTGTTTTGGGCGCCTTCTGGTAACCATGGCAGTCATCCAAGGAGACATGTCAGAGAGATGGCTAAGGAGTCCTGGCATTGTCTGGTTTGCTGGCTCTGTAAACATTTTCGAGTCTCTTATTCCCACACAGAGCGGTGCCTCCGGCCTCGCCCACAATATATCACAGTAAAAAAAGGATTTGTGTAAATTGTTCAGTATGACAGGCAGGTGTTTATATTTAGCACTCATGGAAGTCACGTAGTCCCTCACAGTACTGAGTTCCTTCCCACCTCAAGGGATACATGAGAGAAGCTGCAATGATAAGAGAACTGTGTTGTCTCTCGGCGCCTATCTTTGGACAATAACTTTCCCATCATTTGTCTCTTTCCTGTGCCTTCAACATCACTGAGAATCTTCCCAGTTCCTTGCTCCTTCACCCCTCCTTCAATTTCCTTTCTTCTCTTGAAACGGCCACAGGTCTGAGATGACACACTACAATGGCAGAAGAAGATTCATAGAATCATAGAATCATAGAGTTGGAAGAGACCTCAAGGGCCATCTAGCCCAACCCCCTGCCATGCAGGAACCCCCATCACAGGACTCCCGACAGATGGCCATCCAGCCTCTACTTAAAAACCTCCAAAGAAGGAGACTCCACCACCCTCCGTGGCAGCATATTCCACTGCTGGACAGCTCTAACCATCATAAAGTTCTTCCCAATGTATTGGTAGAAACACTCTGTTTTATGTGTAAAGGGTACAAGAAGCTGTGCCATTTTTTTTTCGAAAAAGAAAATTCCTGCCTTGAGGGAGCAACTCTCAGTTTTTGATGAAAAAAACGTTTTCAAGAGACAGTAGAATAGCTTGGAGGCCACATGATACCTGAAGGGTCATTAACACGAGAGTGCCCTCCAGATGGCTTAAACTACAGCTCCTATGGACATCAGACAACTTTGCAGGAATAATGAGGATTGAAAACCAACATGATCAAAAGGGCATCACAGTGAGGGAAGGGTAGAGTGAGGGCATCACAGTGAGGGAAGGGTAGGAAGCAAGATCAAGTGGCATATACTTTGACATGATACTTATGATTTTAATGGATTTTACACCTAGCCAGAGACGTTGGTCTGCTTGCATAGCGCTCATCGACACATGCCTATGCAACCTGCCTATCCACCACAACTATTAATACTGTAATCCTTATAAGCACTGTTGAGCAGTGAGTGGGCAGGGGAATCTTATCCCATCCAGCACCATCAACAGTAACTGTTTTCTGAAAGAAAGAGGGGCAGGTCTAGAGAGATTTAGTTAGACCTCCGGAAGGATGAACTGAGGCAAACCACCACATTGGTGGCATGTGCCCATCTCTAGTCACAATCTAAGAGTCCAGTTTTGAGGGTTTTACATCGTTTAATATATAAGAATGTGGGTTAGAGTTAGCTCACTTATTAATAGTCACAAAGACAATCTGTGTATAGTGGCACTTACATTGTAAAGATTGCCGTTTTCTATGACTATCTTACATATTGTAAAGTAACTTATACGTTTGCCTCCATAAGATGCTGGAATATGGGTTATAATTAGCGATTGGCACAAATCACCAGTTTGGTGTCTGGAAGTTGAGTCATGGCTACTGGACTTCTTTTTTTGAGAGATAGAAACGTTTCGCTGTTCATCCAAACAGCTTCATCGGTCCGAATGAACCGATGAAGGACCGATGAAGCTGTTTGGATGAACAGCGAAACGTTTCTATCTCTCAAAAAAAGAAGTCCAGTAGCCATAACTCAACTTCCAGATAAACTCACCTGGATGACTGAGAATCTTCACAGACACATCACCAGTTTGGTGGTTTGGTCCAGCTCATTTATTGGCCCAACAGGTGTTTTGTGATCTGGTGCCGCAACCCCTCCAGCTGGTTCCCACTCAGAACCAGAGCCCTGACTTCCCTGCTCTACCTCCTCTGGACCCTCCCTCTACGTGGACACCTGCCAGAGAGGGTGGGGTTTGGAACTGTTGAACCCCGCTTGGCTGGGCAACCAACCAGGACGAAGTGCCCAAACCATGCCCATCTCTTGCTATAATGTGGGTTATAATGTGGGCTCCACCATTAGCTTCTTTAAGGAGAGAGAAAAAAATTGGCTTATGTTAGGAATTGGCCTCTTAAGTAGTCTCCTCTCCCTAATTATAGAGGTTGAGCTGGATGTGTCAGGATTCCGTGGCTTTGAATAGGATTGTGCTACAAATCTGCTCTTTGTCAATGTTGTTGCTATCAAACCCTATTTCCCTTTAGCTTTTTACTTGTGTAAGGTAGCCAGTGATATGATACTGGGGTGTTTACTTGGAATGGAGATTAAGGATGAAGAAAGGTGCATTACCATGCCCATTCTTCCAATGAGGAGAAGGAGTTGATCTTTGGTCTCCAATTCTTATTGATTGTTTTGATTTGATTTGATCTGATCTGATCTTGATCCGGCTTTTCTACCTTGACAGAGAGAAGATCATGAGAAACTGGGGGTTGTTCTGAAACAAATGGGTTGTTTCAACACTTGATTATCCTGGTGCATAACTTATATTATGGATCAGACACTATCCTTAGGGCAAAATATGGAGAGACAGAATAGCCTTTCCTGGGGAATTTAAACGTTTGCTGCCCCTCTAGCTTTCAGGGATCCTTAAGGCAGTGTTTTTCAACCACTGTTCCGTGGCACACTAGTGTGCCGCAAGATGTTGCCTGGTGTGCCATGGGAAAAATTGAAAAATTACTTTTTATATAGTCAATATAGGCACAGAGTTAAATTTTTTAACATTTTCTAATGGTGGTGTGCCTCGTGATTTTTTTCATGAAACAAGTGTGCCTTTGCCCAAAAAAGGTTGAAAAACACTGCCTTAAGGATCTCTTTCACCAGGAGAGCCACAAGGAGGGGGATGGTGCTAGCAGTCATTTGAAGACAAAAGGGATCCCTGGGGGTTCCCCTGAACCTGGGGGTGGGGGATGGGGAGAATCAAAAACTTTTGATTGCTCTGAAATGGCCAGGATTTCACAGTTGTGTGGTATACTCTTGTGAGACAGGATTCTAACCACTGTTTCTGGAAGACCATAGAATTGCCAAAGCAGGAAGTTCACATCATAGAAGCTGTGAAATTCTGTCTTTTTTCGACGATCGTTCCCATTACCCCCCACCCCCCACCCCGTCAGCATTCATCACTGTGGGTCATTGTATTTTTCCATAAGATGCCCCCACCTATAAAAAACTGCACTTTTCCAATCCAAAATTACCATTTTGCAACTGTGCATTTCTCTCCTTGCTTCTGGGTACAAGATGACCCTCAAACTTTAGTCTAACAATTTTAGACAAAAATAGTCGTATACAGGTACATGAAAAAATGTAATGGCTTCTCATGCACAGAAACAGTCTGGGCACTTCTGCAAACAAATGTCTACAAAGAGATTTGCAAAAGGACAAAAAATATTGCAGTGTATACCCATTTCTTTGAAGTACATCTCTATCAAAGCCTGTGAAATTAGTCTGACTAGGCATTTCCTACAGTTTTTAAAATATAAGCATTTGAAACCTGGTCTCCTGAAATTAAAGCGAAGATCAAGTTTCTAAATAATAGTCAAAAGTACTGTATTTGGCATTTGGCAAATTAAATCATGTTTTGAGTTAGTGGATGGAATCAAACCCTAAGTTTCAGTTCAGATGTCACTTACGTCATGTATACCCTTATCATTGTAAAGTAAGTCAGTTGTAGGTAGTTGACAATTCCTAACTCTCTAACTAAATGTCTGAGAAGTTTTCACCACTAACAATGCCAGGATTCTGGGAACTGCAGTTCAAAAACATCTGGGGGTGCAAAGTTGGGAACCAGAGCCCTGGATAATTCATTGCCGGTTTTTGTAACCAGGAGAAAACATAACACATTAGACGCAAGAAGAAACAAATGTATGCAGATTTGAACAGCTTCCTCTGACACAGCATGTAGGTTCCCACGGGAGAATTTGGTTATTTTTATGCTGTTGCTGGAGGCAAAGATTGGGAAAGGCTGGCATCTTTTGGAAGGGGCAGGCTTTGTGTGGTCCTTTGCATGTGCATGCATGAGGAATAGGCCCAAGTTATGGATATACTTTGACGCAGCTACTCTGAAAAGCAATTATATAGTTCAGTCCACTGCACGTCTGGAGACAGGCCCTGACTTATTTGACCGAGTGCCTACTTTGCAGGCAGGTTCAGTCCTCAGCATTGCCACTATCGAGTACAGTAGGATCCCGGCATCTGATGGGGATTGGTTCCAGGCCTTCCCGTGGATAATGAAAACCGTGGATAAGAGAGAATGCCTGCCCGCCCGCCCCCAAACTGCTGTTTCCTGTGACAGTAGCTTGCTTTACGGATGCTATTTGTGACAATAGCTTGCTTTGTGGCTGCAGAATTATTTAATTTTTTCCCCTCTGACAACGGTGGATAATGAATCAGTGGATACGGGGGTCCTACTGTGCCTCAAGTAGCAAATTATGGGGAAATCCCTCTTCCCGAATCACTGTAGAGCTGCTTCCAAGCCAAATCAGACAACAGATGTACCAAATCGTAAAGTACTTTTCTATGTTCCTATTAGAGTATGCCTTCATCTTGTCTCATCCTCCATGTATACGTATTTATTCTTATGCCCACCTTGCAAAATATTGCTACCTAGCTACTGGTAACTGCAGGATAAAGGGTTAACTACAGTCATTTCTATACTGTGTAATTTTTCACCAAACTCTTTCTTTTTTTTTAAAATGCAACCAAGGAACTGACAGTCTAACCAAGAAGGTCTGCAGATGATTTATTTAGTGTTTGAAGAATAACATCTTGACCTTTTCCCATTCTGTCAGTTTTTACTGAAATGTCATGCATGATTTCTGCAGCCTAAGGCTGCTTTTCGGCTCTCCGCCATAGCCTTTTGTTTATTTGTTTGCTTGCTTGCTTATTTGTTTGTTTGTTTTTATGTGTGTGTGTGTTGTGTCATTACAGTCGTGACCGCCTCTTCACGGCCCCATGTCCATGGAGTTTTCTTGGCAGGAATACTGGAGTGGCTTGCCAGTTCCTACTCCAGGCGCCTACAGCACCTGGTCTTCCCTGGTGGTCTCCCATCCAAATACTAACCAGGCCCGACCCTGCTTAGCTTCCGATATCAGGCGAGATTGGATGTGCTTAGGGCTGGGGCTTAAACTCAAATCCAACCTTGCTGGCTGGATAACTCAGCGAGTTAGGTGTCTGACTGCAGAGCCAAGAGGCTGGGAGTTTGGTTCACCACTGTGCATCCTGGAAGACCCAGCCTGTATGGTCTTGGCCATCCTACAGAGTCCCCGAAACCCCAGAAAAGAGGCACCATAAACTAGAATTGCCTTGATGTCGTCGTCGTCATCATCATCATCATCATCATCATCAAACAGTAACAATAACATGAACCCCCAGCTGAGTTCTCCTGTTCAACAGGAATCCTGAGGTCCAGCCTGTGCTGCGGCAAGCTCTTCAGAGTTCAACTTTCCATTCCACCTCCTCGCCTTAGCGCCTTTCTCTATGAAATACAGTGGCGCCCCAACTTAAGAGCAGCTCGACTTAAGAGCAGCTCGACTTAAGCGCGGAAAACTGTTGTCATTGTAACTGCCGCCTTATGAATTTTAGATAGGGTCTGCTCGACTTACAATTTTGTTTTCATTTTTTTTAACTTAATTTTTTTTCAATTTTTTTAGATAGGCACCCCGAATTAAGAGTAGTTTGACTTAAGAGCATGCCTTCAGAACGGATTAAATTCGTAAGTCGAGGAGGTCCCACGTACAAGGCAGTGACTTTGAGAAGCGAGACTTACGTTTGACGGTGCTACGGGATTCCTGGAACCCGGCTGGCTCGGAACCCCAGCCCAAGGATTCACAAGGGACACGCTCTGCCCCTTGTCCGTGCCTGGCCGCCGCGCCCGCACCGCCTCTTCCCTTTTCTGCCAGCCAGCACATCTTCCACAGCCCCACGCTGCGCTTGCGCCCGTCCTCCAAGGTCTGATACACCCAGTTGGGGGTGAAGGCAGCAGCATTGTTGAGAATGAGTGAAACCAGAGCAACGAACACAGCTGTAGCTACCAGTTTCTGGACAGTCATATCTGACTGTCATACACCGCTGGCAGCCGCTCTTGGTAGAAGATCCAAGCGTTCCGGTTAGCTGTAGCGCATGGACTTAAGACGGGCACAAATGATGTTACAAGTGGCTAGAGAACATCACCATTCATTCTCAGAAGGCAACGTCTAGGGTGTTCCTGGTCACACAAAGAACGGGCAGAAAGAGGAGAAATCCATATAATGAGTGTTGAAATAAGACTTCCAGGTGGCTGTGTCCCCAGTGGGTGCTTTATCCTCCTTCTTGCATTTTGAGCACAGCAAAGCTGGCGATGAGTTGAAATACACGGAGAGGCATTCTTTCCTCCAGAATCCAATTTGTAAAAGTTCGATGCAAGGAATGTTTGTTCCTGGGCAGGAGAAGAAAGCCCCCGTGAATGTTGCCAGCTGCCTTAACCTTCTGGAGCGCAGCTGTGAGAGGCAACCGGGACCCACATATAAGAGTTTGTTTGCAGGCTCTCTGAAATTTTTCTTTGCTGCCGTCCGAATTCAGCACATCCTACAAACGCAGCGGAATTGTCTTCTCGGCGCCAAAGCAAATTCTGAACCCAAAGAAGTAGTGCATAGCTATCCCCTAGGAGCCCGGGTGTTTTCCAAGGAAATCTGTCCAGCTGCTCCCGTTCCTTCTACGAATGTCGCATGTCAGAGCGGTGAGCGACACAAGCAGGAAAGCAGAATCTCTTGCTGACTGAGAGGTAGTTTTTCCCCTCCTATCTCTCAATGGAGAGAGGAAACGGCTGTTTTTGGTGAGTCTCAGGGCGTAGCCGAATGCAACAAACACAGAGCCGCAGCAGCAGCAGTCAAATGTGAACAGGATGTGTTTCCTGAAAGAAAAAGGCTGGGAGAGAGTTCCAAAGTCCCAGTTCGTCTCTCTCTCTCTCTCTCTCTCTCTCTCTCTCTCTCTCTCTCTCTCTCTCTCTCTCTCTCTCTCTCTCTCTCTCAATCCCTCCCCCTTCCAGTATCTTCCTCACCCCCACTCCTCTGGTTCCCATACCCCAAAAAGGGGGGAAGAAAAGCTAGAGAGTCAGTCATACTGGATTATCCATGACCTTTTGGGTATCTTGGTGGAGCACTGACCCCATTCCCATCCCATAACTATCAGATTTGACTGGGCTTGAAACAATCCTCAAATCCAAGGGACAAATCAAAGCAGTCATGTTAGGATTAAAATATATGTCTCTGCCAAAGTCCCAAAGCAAAACTGGCTCAAACCAACACTCAAAGTGCAGTTCGATACAAATACAAAGCATTTAAATGTATATTTATTGTGGATCAGTGATGAAAAAATAATCAGAAATATGTGAGGTTGGTCCGTGGGAGTTGCTTTTCCAAAGATGGAAGTTAGCATCACACCATATTCTGGGACCCACTCCAGGAATTGTCAGTTCTACTTGTGGGGAAAACGCAGTCATGTTGATTCATTATTTTAATAGAGCACATATAAATATTTTTGTTTTATTTATTAGTGACACCACACTTTCCAAATGTATTTCAGATCTAGAACACAAAACAGTGGCCCTCAGACTGGAAATGTCCCATGTATAATCCAGTTCCAAAGAAAGGGAACACCAAATGGTACTGTACTTACAGTACAGTAAGTAAAAAGAGTCAATAAAATGCAAGTTACTAGACCAGACATGTCCACACTTTGGCCCTCCAGATGTTTTGGGCCACAACTCCCACATTCCTTTGCCATTGGACGTACAGGCTTGGAATTCTGGGGGTTGTGGTCCAAAACACCTGGAAGGGCTGAAGTCTGGATGTGCCTGGACTAGACCAAAAATAATTAAATACAAGGAAATGTGATTCATCACATCTCTTCCATAACAGCTAATACATTGGTAACACTATAGTCAGAATGTTGTATCTGCAGGTTCCTTACCCGTGGTTTCAGTTCTCTGCTATCTGAAAACATTAAATAAAACCTCCCAGAAATATGTGTCTCCAAAATGTGTTGCCAGATCTGGCCACAAGAGGATGCTTCTAGATAGGAAAACCAGATTAAATCGATTTGCTTCACGGTTTTTTTAACCGGCTGCCTGCTAGCTTCTGCTGCTGAAACTCGTTGTTGTGTAACCACAATATAGAGTTAAACTAGTATAACTTGGGCTTTGTAAAATACAATGTAAGTTTATTCCCTTCTGTTTGTTTTGCATTGGTCCAGAATGACATATAGTAGAAGTCGCTCCACTGTGCCTCTCCTGTTTAATTTCCAGAAGTTTTTAGTGTCTTCCACGCAGAGCAAACAGTTCGTTCCTGCAGGGGTGATGCCTACTGACCTTCTCCTTCTCCTGTTTCTGTGACTGGAAGGAGGAACAGGCTAAAAGCTAGCTGAGAACAGCAGCTTCCCTTCTTTGCTACTCACAGCATCTGTCATATTTTTTTTTTTTGTAACTCAGGAAACCATGAAGTCAATTTCTGATGTACCTTTCTTCACTATGGCTTCCATCCTCTTGGGAACCTGACCGGAAGGGATATTTTTCTTCTCGAGTTCCTGTCTCCTTCTGTAGGGAAACAGGTGGGGTTGGCATCGGTTGGAGATGATGTTGCCAGTACTGTAGCATTCTTTGTTTTTAGTTTTTCTTTTAAAAACATGAACATCAAACCAATTAGTCACCAAGCCTTTCCAGATTCTTTATGGCGTACCTGATGCATGCAGGCGGACAACAACAACAACAAGTTTTATTGATTAACCCGTCAGGCCGTATCAAATACAAAGGAAGGAAAAAGAAAAAGAAACAAGGATCTCACACAGTTAAAATAGATAGAGCAAAAGTTTCTCCTTCATATGTCAGCATCTCCCCTACAGGGAACGCCAATTTGTTCTATGAGGCTGGATCTTACCCAGGCAGCCTTACGTACAAAATTAGCAACACCACGGACAACCTGCACCTTGGAACTGTCGAGCAGGAAATCAAGCTGAAAGTTTGTGTTCCAGTGGGCAATTTTGACCATCAATTTGGATAGATGTGATTGTCTTATAAAGCTCACATTCAAATAAAATGTGGCATTGGTTGGAGATTATGTTGCTGGTACTGTTTTCCTTTAGCATTCTTTGTTTTTAGTTTTTCTTTTAAAACTGTGAACATCAAACCAGTTAGTCACCAAGCCTTTCAAGATTCTTTATGGCGTACCTGGGGCATGCAGGCAGACATGCTAACATCACTCAGAGAAGGGAAAGCCAGTGAGTCGTTCTCTTTGCCAGAGGGATATATGTTTTTCAGCAGAAACCATAATTCCACTTTGCTGCCAACCAGTGCTACTTTCCTAAAAATGTGATTGTTTCCTCTTTTTTTTTCAAATTGCATTTATAGTATTTTCCACTGTATAAGACTGTTTTTGTTTTTGTTAGACTAACATCAAGGGCCGTCTTATACACAGAAATAAGGCCAGCACTGCACGGTGGTGAAACTGTAGTTTTGGGTTGGAAAAGTATGGGTTGTCTTATACATGGCGGCGTCATACCGATAGAAAAATATGGGTATGTTGTATATAGGTTGCCAATTCATTGGAAAACACAATAAAGATCAGCAGTAATACATAGCCAAATCATATTAAAACAATAAATTTTGGCACCAGTTAGCATAGACCTGTGTGCTGGTTTCACACAGTCGTGAGAAAGCTTGGGGAGTGGGGACAGTGGTTGAAATAGTATCCAACATATCTGAAAGATATAAGGTTTCGGAAGATAATCAGCTAACGTTACTGGCCAATCAGGAGCTGTGCAGGGACATGCATCATCCCTCCTCCCTGTCTGATTGGCTAGCGCCAGGGAGAAGGAATGATGACATGTGAGAGGCTTCTTCCTCGTTGGAGGTGTGCCCCACGCAAGGTAAATCAATGGGTGGTTTTGTTTCGTAGGGTGGGTCCAAGTTCCGAACAAGCACCTGTGCTGCTGTGCTTCATTTTGAAACTGGAGCCATTCCGAAATGAAAGGCCCATGACTATTTCAGATGCCCTTGGGGGAAAAAAAGATTTTTTGCACCCAGAGCAATGGCCGTGCTGGCCGAGGGATTCAGATGGCCACGGGTTTTTCAAGCTCTGTCCTTTGCACTCGGTGGAAATGCCCATTCCATGCAGTAGTCTCCTCCGTCTCCTTGCTTCATGCTTGAATCCACCCGCTGTTGTCAACAGCGTCATCATCATCATGTCAGATGGAGGCACAGACTGAGGTTGGATGTTGAGTGTAGCTGTGGTGTCATTTGCAAAGTTCCCTTAAAAAGCAGCGTACATGATGAATCATAACTGTGGCTTTGTGGTTCTAATCAAACTAGATTAAGGAGACAATTTGTTGGGAAGTGGCTCAGTTCCCCACATTTTTAGATAATTTCTAGTCTTTAATTGGAAAAGTGAAACATACATGCCGAAGAGCCAAAGACACGTTCACTACCACTGTACTTTTAAGATTACTAGAGCTTATCTGCATAATGACGTGTTTAGGCAACTGGTATTTCGAATCTTCAGATGGAAAACTAGGTCTGAGAGATCAAAGAGGTATGGATTTTATAAATGGGTAAGTGTCTACCCCTTTAAATGATGGAAGACCTACATCTGCTTTTCATTAGGACTGCTAGCTCTAGCTGACAAAGTACAGATGTGAGGTAGTGTTCCAAAGATAAACTCAGGAAATTCTTGGAGTCTGTTGTAGAGGTTAGTTGTTTCATGAACCCCAAGCCCCACCCTCACAACTGAGCATAATAATAACTGGACAAAGAAACAGCCTTTGATAAACTAAGATGACAAAAAAGTCAACAAGTGGAAGATACTGTAATATTCCTCATTCAGGAATATTGGCTGGAATGGGATTTCATGGTGGATGGGAGACTGAAAAGAGATGATTAGGAAGGCAAATTCAAACTGAACTCAGGCTTGCAAGACAGGTTTAAAATAACAAAAATGAGTTTTCTGTTATGGTTGGAGTAAGAGAAAAAAGAAGGAAATGGTAGGTAAAAGTTGGTAAAATACCGATGGGTGGCAGAGTGAAGGCAGAACTACTGAATACAGTGGTACCTTGTATAAAGGAATTAATTCGTTCCAAATGAAATTATGTTAAGCAAATTTTCCTTTATACAAATTTCCCATAGGAATGCATTGAAAATGGAGTAATCCCATTTTTATGTTGTATGGATTTGCCCCATAGTAGGCGATTCTGTTAAGCAAATTTCCCCTATCTCCGGAATATGTTATGTTGTACAAATTTTATGTTATACAAACTGTTTGTTATACAAGGGTCCGCTGTACTTGTTTTGTCTCTTCTCCCAAAAGGAAAACAACGTGTAACCTTGCACAAATAAAATAAGCAGGAAGTGAGGTAAAGTGACTGTATGGGAACAAAAAGCTGCTTGAGATGAGTTCAGGTTCAGGTCAACACTAAACTTGGTTTAGTAATCAACTGCATCCAACCACTAGGTAATATTCTTAATTGGGCTCTATTTTGGCTCTGCCAAGTGGGTAAACTGCATTGTCATTTGAATTCTCTAATGGAAGATTCTGTTTTAGAGTTGGAAAAAGTAGACCTCGGCCTGTTCAAAGTTGAACAGCCCTGTTCTATTTAATAATTATGAATTTGTCGTGGCCATTGATGAGTTACAGTAATGGCCTTCTTTCTCAAGAGCGCTCATCCAAGCCCTAGACAACCCCGCCCCACCCGTTTCCTCACCCTAATCTCCTTATTCTCTGCAGCGAAGCCGTCTGGGAGAACATGGCCCGCATGTGTGTGAAGACCCAAAGGCTGGATGTGGCCCGAGTGTGCCTGGGGAACATGGGCCACGCACGAGGAGCCAAGGCATTGCGAGAGGTGGAGCAAGAGCCGGAGCCAGAAGCCAGGGTGGCCATGCTGGCCATCCAACTGGGTATGCTGGTAGGTAGAGGGGCCTTTCCTCAGCCCAGGTCTCCCTCTCTCTCTCTCTTTCTCTCTCTCTCTCTCACACACACTTCCTATTAAGTGAATTGAATTAGCTAAGAACAAAGGGCTAAAGCCATGGCAAGGGAAAGCCTAAGGGTTGGATGGGCTCTGTTCATGGTAACAGTAAAATCCACAGCAGGATGCTTGAACACCATGTTTTATTTAGAGGTCCTCCTGGTCTCTCCCCCTTCCCCTTCCTGGCCTTCCACAGTCCAGTCAGGGTGGTTCATGTCGTCGGCAAATTTGGCTATGGGGGAAGCAAGCATCGCCTGAGTGAAGTAAGGGGGAATCTTCAGCTTTGCCCCAAAGACATGGCACTAGAGCAGTGGTTCTCAACCTGGGGGTCGAACAACCATTTCACAGGGGTCGCCATGAGCCAGTGGAGAAAAAGGCACAAACGGCTTCGGTCTGGGGGAGGAAGGGGCAGAAAGAGTGAGTTACAGCTGGATAGGTTGGAGGGGATGTCGGTGAATGGCACCGGAGGCTGCGATTGGCTGAGGGTGCCTGTAGAGCAGTGGTGTCCAAACTTCGGTCCTCCAGACGTCTTGGACCACAACTCCCACAATACTTTGTGATTGGCAGTGCAGGCTTGCAATTCTGGGAGTTGTGGTCCAAAACATCTGGAAGGCTGAAGTTTGGACACCCCTGCTGTAGAGGGAAGTTCTTTATGGCAGTGTTCCCCAACCCCCGGGCCGCGGACCGGTGCCGGTCCGTGGATGAATCGGCACCGGGCCGCCGCCGCGCCACCCCCACACACACACAATTGCCCCGCTGCCGCCCCGCCCCCCCCGCAAGCGGCGCGCCGCCCGCTGCCGCCGCCGCGACCCCCCCCGCCATCGTCCCTGCCCCAGCCCCTGCCGCTGCGACCCCCCCGCCGCCGCAATCCCCCCCCCCCGCCGCCGCTGCCGCGACCCTCCACCGCCGCGACCCCCGCAATTGCCCCCGCCCCACTGCCGCCGCCGCGACTCCCCCGCAGCAATCCCCCGCAGTGGTCGCCGCGTGACCCCCCACTGCCGCAATCCCCGCGCACCGCCCCGCGACCCCCGCACGTCCCGCAATTGCCCCGTCCGCGCCGCCGCCGTGTCACGACCCCGCGCATCTCCTGCTGGCCGCCCGACCCCGCCGCCGCAATCCCCCACGCAATCGCCCCCCCCCCGCGCGCCGCGCGCCAGTCCCCCCCGCCGCCTCCGCAATCGCCCCCGTCCCGCCCCGCGCGCCGCGGGCGCACTTGGACCCACGTCCTACCAATACTTTGCGATTGACCCCCCGCCCCGCCGTCGCAACCGCCCCCCCCCGCCCGCGACCGCCGCCGCAATCGCCCCAATCGCCCCGCCCCGAAAGAAAGAAAGGAAGGAGGGAGGGAGGGAGGGAGAAAGAAAGAAAGAAAGAAAGAAAGAAAGAAAGAAAGAAAGAAAGAAAGAAAAGAGAAAGAAAGAAAGGAAGGAGGGAGGGAGGGAGGGAGGGGGAAGAGAAAGAAAGAAAGAAAGAAAGAAAGAAAGAAAGAAAGAAGGGAGAAAGAAAGAAAGAAAGAAAGAAAGAAAGAAAGAAAGAAAGAAAGAAAGAAAGAAAGAAAGAAAGAAAGAAAGAAAGAAAGAAAGGAGGGAGGGAGGGAGGCAGGGGGGAAGAAAAGGGAAAGAAAGAAAGAAAGAAAGAAAGAAAGAAAGAAAGAAAGAAAGGGGGAGAAGGAGGAAGGGAGAGAGAGAGAAAGAAAAAGAAAGAAGGGAGAAAGGAAGGAAGGAAGGAAGGGAGGGAGGGAGGGAGGAAGGGAGGAAGGAGAGGAAGAGGAAGGAAGAAAGAAAGAAAGAAGGAGGGAGAAGGAGGAAGGGAGGAAGAAAGAAAGAAAGTAAAGGAAGGAGGGAGGGAAAGAAAAAGAAAGGGATAGAAGGAGTGAGGGAGAGAGAGGAAGAACGAAAGGAGGAGGAGGAAGGAAGAAAGAAAGAAAATGAGGAAGCCCATGGGGGGGAAATGCGAGGAAGTAAAAACAGTGTTTCCTTGCAGCGATGCCAAGGACTCATCGCACAACACTGGCTCTTCGGCTTGAGTACGGAGATGAGCACCGCCCCCTAGAGTGGGAAACGTTGTGCGTCAGCGGCACATTTTTTATCTTATTAAATCAAAACAAGCGGGCCAGGGAAAAATTATCAAGCATTTACCGGTCCACGGTGATAAAAAGGTTGGGGAGCACTGCTTTATGGCACCTGTGCAAGTGGCCTGCCAATGGGGGCTCTTGGCCTCGTCCAAGCAGGGCAAGGGGTCACCATAGCATGAGGAACTGCATTAAAGGGTCGCGGCGTTAGGAAGGTTGGGAACCACTGGGCTAGAGGGAGGGGTTGCAGCTGAGAGGAGCTGCCAGCCTGTACCTGCAGTCAGGGTTCCTGAGAGCTTTTGGCCCTCCGTTGTTGAACGGGAACGGCATATCGGAGTGTTTTACATGGATCCTCTGTGCTGTGTCTTGGGCAAGGACATTGAAGAAGGAGCTGCAGGGACCTGCAACTCCTGGGGTGTGTTTATTTTCTTACTACTAGCAGGCCACAACTGCAACGAGTGCAAGCTGGCCACCTTGGTAGAGCACCTCGAATTGCACCTCTCGAAGCATCAGGTCAGTAGGGGAAACGAAGCATTTCTAAATAGAGCTCCTGGAATTGCGGGAGAGCAAGAAAAAAGACCAAGTGCAAGGGACAAGAATGTGACAAAGGTGGTTACTTCATGTCCTTCCTTGTTCCGCAACTAGTTTTGTACCGTGACAGCGTTGGTTGCGATCACGTGGTTTTGTCCTTGTTTAGTCCCTGTTTCCGTTTTCTCACGGTCGTGATAACTTGTCAAGTATTACTTCGTGGTCTTGTTCCATGATAAATTCTGAATTTGTCTGGCTTTCTTAACCCTTTTTTAAAATATCATAAATAAAACTTTTTCGATATTTTGATTTACTGGTCCTCCGGGATTTACACGTCAATGCTACAGAATTCTCAGTATTTTCTTAGTGCGCTGCATGGTGTTTCCCATAGGGAAACTAATGTTGAATGCCGCTTCAGCCGCTGACCACTAGGTGGACACTGGTTGTTGCGTGACAGTTGTTACCACCCGGTTCCTTGTCTCGGAACAGGAACTGGGAACAAACCGTGACAAGAGAATACCCCAACCCAGCACCAGGTACAGTATTGTCATGCTTTCAGCTGTTGAGCAGCGGACGTGAAGTAAGATTTTTTTGTACTGGTCCAAAGCGCAACACTTACAGAGACAAAACAGATGTGAAGTAACCGCCAAAGAGAATCAAGATGGTCAGGAGGCAGGCTACGTCTTTGGAGCTGCAGATCTGATATTAGGTCCTTCCGAAGAGCACCAGTTCCAGGCCCTCTTCACAGAGAGTGGTTTTGAATCGCTGGGAGATGGACGGCAAGTTCCAAGCCCTCTCCAGAGATAGAGCTGCTGAGCTGCTTGGACAGTAAACGGCTGCCAACAAATGGCTGGACTTTCAGGGACTGGGAAGAACATGTTTGCTAGAATGCTTGCAAGCCCTTTCTGGAGAGCTTTAAAGTGAACTTTGCTATGGGAGGTGATGGTATTCCAGAGAATAGAGGCAAGTCCTGGGGAAAGATACAGGAACCCATTGATGGAGAGGAAATGACAAGAAAACAACTGGAAGGAATGGCTCACAGATTGATATATTTATACCCATGCATAAAGCATGGGAAACAAACAACAAGAGGATGAACTTTTAACAGCGGAAGAGAATGAATGCAGCGACTGGAATACAGTGACCAGAATGCAGTGACCGACGAGTGTAATGTCATCAACTGGAAGAGATGAAAAAGGATGAAATACCGAAGGCACAATTGGAAACAGTTCCTAAAGAGAATAAAAAGTTAGGCATCTAAGAAAACCAGGGCATAAAAAATGAACATGGGCATACAGTATGTAATACAGGCATGTGTTGTTGTTTTTTAAAGGAAGAAGAGGTAAATTGCCAAGGAAGAGAAGACGGGTGAAGAGCCACTCTTTGTTAAAAGAAGGTCAGGGAAGATAAAGGTCAGCATGAATGCAGACCTCCAAGAGAGGTCACAAAACAAAGCAAAAAGATTTTCCAGCTATGTTCTAATCAGGAGGAAGAAGAGAAAGTGGATCTGTTGCATGGGGAGGATGAGAAAAGAGTAATGGGGGGCAGGTTAAAGCAGAACTGTTGAACAGGACACAAAATGGTGCCGATGAGAGGAAGGAGCTGCTACTTAAGACAAGTAAAGAGGGGTTGCGAGAACATCCGGCTGTTTTAAATGAATTCCAGTCTTCTGGGCCAGATGACCTGCATCCAAGGGAAGGGAAGTTGCAGATGCAATCACACAGCCACTGTCTGTCATCTTTGTGGGTTCTTGGATTAGAGGCGAGGTCTCTGAAGACAGCCCTAGGCTGAAATAGGAAGAAAGAGGATCCAGACAACCATTGGTCAGTCAGCCGGACATCAGTATGAGGAAGTCAGCCTGTGGGTACTTAGAAAAAAGTACAGTACTGGGATTTCTAAGGCCCAGCATGAGGAGACCTTGTGGCCAATAGTGTCACATCCAGAGGGTGACGTGGGAGGCATGCAGAGGTTTATTTTGTTGGTCTCAGATAGTAAAGGATACTCCCTTCAGGACTTTTAATGGGTTTTGGTGTTTACTGATTACCTATAATAATTTATATTATTGTTATCATTTATTTATTTATTTATTTTTGTGTATTTTTACCCTGCCTTTCTTCTTGGGAAAGGACCCAAGGCAGCTTATATTGAGGGACAATACACCTGTACAGTCCAGTACAATTAAGGCATAATCAAGTTCAGGAACAGAGAATTGAGGATACAGTACGTCATTGTAATCACCCAAGGAGAGATATAAACTCAAAGTTATAAGTGGTTATAAACACAAAGTCTGTGTGGCCATGTATGGTAGATTCATATAAAGGACACAGTAGGTAGTCAATGGGATATTCGATACTGGTCGGTAATTGTTCAGTACTGTTGGGTCTAAGGAGGGCTTTTTAAACAGTGGTTTTACTATTGCCTCCTTTAAGCATGCTGGAATCCTGCCCTGTTATCAGGAGGCATTCACTCCTCTTCCTAACCAGTCTGCCATACCTTCTCTGGCCTCTTATGTGATCCATGAGGGACAAGGATCCAACAAACATGTGGTGGCCCTCACCTCCCCGAGGGTCCTGACCACATCATCCGGCTGTAGGAGATGAAAGTCATCCTATTAAAATAAAAATTTAATGATAGTATATTCTAGTTGGTTTTATAATTTGTTTGTCAGCCCAATATGTGGTCAAATTGCAATCATTGTCCTTAACCATGAGCCTGTCGAATCCATTTGTCTCATCCTCTTTTCAGAGCACTCTAAGCTGGTGGCCATCACCCCATTCTCTGACAATCAGTTACGATATATAAATGAATTAAGCAATGCCTGAAGCATTTCTTTTGAAAGATTAATAGGAGCCAGGGTTCCGCTGGGTTTCACCATTTGACCTGCTTTTATTACTGAAACCAGAAGGAAAATTATAAAAAGCTCAGAACAGTTCATGTTTGTGTAATACCAAAAGAATGACTCCAACATGTCGCAGGTCAATGTTAATTTGCTTTTGGAAGGGAAACTGCATTTAGCAGGTCTCACAGGTCTCCTGTGTGTGATGTGCCCACTATGTGTTGCTTTTTTCTTAATGCGATGATTGAATCGCTCCTGCCCAGTTAGGGTGTCAGCATCTAGGTCCTTGCTGCATTTGTACTCCATTCAAAAGTTCAAGACCTGTTTTAGGACATCAGCCTTTCCCAAGTTCTGACTTCATTCTTCCAGGACATGATTTCAAAGATAGCAGAAGCATTTTTAGCTGTTTGGACTAAAGGCTGCTTCCTAGAACTATAGGTCTCCCTTGCGTGTGCCACCTCCTTCATGACATGACTGCCAGGTCAAATTGCTTGGTGCTTTCCTTATTTTTATTTAAACATCCTGTCTCAGTCACAGTGCTTCTATTCCGGGCAGGGTAGACTCAGTTGGTCCTTCACATCCCTGCTCCAATTAACCCTTGCTACTGAGCAATCTCAAGCAGTGTCCAGAGGCACAGGCGACTGATCTTGAACATTCACATTCTCTTCGTTTTGAAACGTTGACCTATCGGAGACAGGGTTCACAACATGTTATCACAGTTTTTGCGTGGTGGCGGTGAGCCCCTGCCTAGATACTTCCTTATGTATCCAAGCTCAATTTAGGTAATGAAAAGTTTTCTTTTGATGTATAATTCCGAACCATACTACTAGAAGTGGAATTGGAAGAAAGAAGATTGGCCATCATTTTGTCCAGCTCAAAAATCCCTGTCGGACAAGGCTGCCAAAATTAGCAAGTAACTGCTATGCAGTGACACCCTCACTCAACCCCACTGTAGTTCTCCTTATTGGGAAGCTAGTGACTGCTTGTGTTTCATTCTCTGCAACGAGTAATGCATGCCCTACAATGTGTGTGTGTGTGTGTGTGTGTGTGTGTGTGTGTGTGTGTGTTGCATCGTTACAGTCGTGACTGACTCTTCGTGACCCCATGTCCATGGAGTTTTCTTGGCAGGAATACTGGAGCGGCTTGCCAGTTCCTACTCCAGGCGCCTACAGCACCTGGTGGTCTCCCATCCAAGTACTATTTTTATTTATTTATTTATTTATTTTTACAACGTATATGCCGCCCACCACCCAAAGGTCTCTGGGCGGCTTACAATCAAAGAATTAAAACAGTTAAAACATCAAATATTAATAAATAATTAAAACAATAATAAAAACCTTACACTAAAATCATTACACTAAAATTGCCATCAGAGGACCCACAGTATATATTGTATGAATTAAAAACTTGTGGAACAGGAAGGTTTTTCCCTGGCGCCGAAATGTCATCAGTGTTGGTGCCAGGCGGATCTCACTTGGGAGGGCATTCCATAGCTTGGGGGCAGCTGCCGAGAAGGCCCTGTGTCTGCAAGCCATCCCTCTCCTCCTGAGCAGGCTCGACCCTGCTTAGCTTCCGAAATTGGGCAAGATCGGATGTGCTTAGGGCATCTAGGCAGCTCATGCCCTAAAATATGAATTATTAAAAAGCCTTTTATCTCTCCCTTCAGAACTTTACTTTTTGGACCCCTCTGACCACAGGTGGGAATCTGCAGGAGTTGTCATCCTGAAAGTTAACTTTTCTAACAATAGCTTTTGATTTGCCCTTGCTCCTCTTTCCTTCTCAGCTGGAGCCGACGGTGGTAATTTTAAAGATGGCATTTTGAGTCACTTCCCTGGTGATTTGTCTGGTCTTTCTGACTTCTTGTTTGACCCATTTGTCTTTTAACTTCCTCTTTTCTAGAAAAAAATAAGTTTCATTTATTTTGAGAGCGAGAAGGGGTGAAAAAAAAACCTCTGCCTGTTTAAAAAGCCACCTAATTTCCAAAATGCCACTCACACCCAGCTGCCTCCTCCCGTTTCTAGGAAGATGCTGAACAGCTGTACAAGGAATGCAAGCGCTACGACCTCTTGAACACGTTCTACCAGGCCTCGGATCAGTGGCAGGAAGCCATCAATGTAGCGGAGGCCCACGACCGAGTCCACTTACGTACCACCTACTACAATTATGCCAAACACTTAGAAGCCACGGGCAACCGGAGCCTTGCACTCACCTAGTAAGTGTTAGCAGGAACCTCCACCTAGTTGTTTATTCATTCATTCATTCATTCATTCATTTTTATACCGCCCATCTTCCCGAAGGAACTCCGGGCGGTGAACAAAAGGGTAAAACAAACCCAGAAGGAACAATACATCGATTGAAATGAAAGAGAGAGGGGGGGGGAAATAAAGGAGTAAAATATAATATATAGTATAAAACAACTCAGCAAAGGAGTCAGGAAGTCATCGGCAAGACGGCACACACACACACACAAAAACTAATCCAGGTCGCTAGTGTTTTTTCTTTTTTAATTTTGAACTGCAGAAATGTTGAATACCTAAAAAACTTGGGACCTCATCAGGAGCACTCTTTGCTTCATTGTGGGATTGTTGTGTGCTACCTCCCACTCCGTACCATCTTTTATTGCTGTTTGCCGCCTGCCGGCTGGGCCTCCATCTGAGATTCCTTTGCCTTTTGCCTCCATCTGGAAGTTGAGTCATGGCTACTGCCCTTTTTTTTTCCTTGCGAGATCAAAACGTTTCGCTGCTTAGGCAAGTGGCTTCGTCCGTATGAAGCCAGAAGTCCAGTTGCCGTGCGTGACTCAACTTCCAGATCACCTCACCTGGATGACTGAGAATCTTCACATAACTTTTTCCTCCATATTTTGAGGATTCCCCCACTACCCAAATTCCATTTTTTTGCTAGTGCCTAGGCAGTGTGCCTGGGCCATCGTGTCTCTGTGGGATTATATCAGGGGTCCTCAACGTTTTCAAACACCAGGCCGGTCCACTACGCCCCAGAGACCACTGGGGGCCGGACCACAGTCCTCAGTCATTATATGCTCAATTAACCCCTATCCCCCCCCCCCATTTATTTGGGTATGTTCTCTTCCCTTTCCCCCTTCCCTTTCATTAAGGGAAGAGTAATGTACTCATATTCTCATTAGAGATGGGCACGAAACGAACAATTTTTCGTTTCCGTTTTCGTTTTTTCATTTCGTTACGCAACGAAACGACAAACGAATTTTGTCTCCAAAATGAAACGAAACAAACAGAAACACCAGGAATTTTGTCGTGTGTTTCGTTTTTGTTACTGCAATACAGTGAACTGCTTTAAATGCTTTAAAAAATCACAAAAATTGAAATAAATGGTAACAAAATGGTAACGAAACGAACGAAAATGAAAATGATTTTTTTGCAAAAAATTTCAAAAAACGGAAATGAACCGAAACGGACCCTCCAAACGACAAACAACAAACAAAACATCATTTTTTGATTCGTGCCCATCTCTAATTCTCATACTGTAGTTTTGGTTGAGGGATAGTTTTTGCAGAGGGAGCCTGATTTTATATTTTGTTATTTTTTTCCCCTTGGGGTACTTTTCTTGTTTTACTGATTGTTTAAAAATTACAGCATTATTTGGTTATTTTACAGCGTATTCTGTTAAAGATGCATATTTTGATTTGTGACATTCCCCTTCCCTTTTCCTTTTGTTTTACTCAGTTTGTCAGCAGAAACTAAGTGTGGTTATTTTTTACTAATGTGCTGTTACAACCAGTTTTCCTCAACCTGCTGCCCTCCTTAGGTACAATCAGGTGTACTTGGTGTGTGTGTGTGTGTGTGTGTGTGTGTGTGTGTGTGTGTGTGTGTGTGTGTGTGTGTGTGTGTGTGTGTGTGTGTGTGTTGATTTTGGCCATTTTGTTTGTTGTTAGTTGTCAGCCTGTGATGTTTTCTTTCCCCTACAGAATTTTCATGGAGTTTCAAGATAACTGGTATATAAACATGAAATATGTACTATTGTTGTTACTTCTGGGTGTGTAAACACTAAATAAAACACACTGTTTTCATTTGGCCCTTCTTGCTAATGTATTATTTCCCTGGACAGCTATGAGAAGTCAGAAACACACAAGTTCGAGGTACCCCGGATGCTTTCAGAAGATTTACATGCTTTGGAGTCTTATGTCAACAAGATGAAAGATAAGTGAGTATTTGCTTCCACGACTACTACATCAGGAAACAAAACTGTGACTCCCACGGCCAGTTGCCGTGTGATGCTCTGAGTGACCATCAAAGCCATGTTGGCCTCACTTGAAAGCCAGGTGACCAAAAGCAGTTGGATAACTGAGAGCCAGTTTTCCTCAGTAAGACAAATGGCTAACTGCCTCTTAGAAATTCAGCAGGACATTCTTGCTTCATCCAACCCTAGTCTGCACCCTTCATCCAACCCTTTGTGCATCCTGTTTTATTTCACTCTTCATCCATCACGTGTTCCCTTGGACAGAATCAGTGTGTTTTACATTTGCTGGCCATCTTCAGAGGGTGAGAATATACGCGACAGTTTGACTGAATGGTGGAAATATACCAGGCTCTGTTGATTTTATGGGCAGTGAGATTGCCAGAGCACCCCTGGGATAGGTCACGCCACAAGAACAGGCAGAGATCTGCTGGTTTGAAGATTCAAGGTAGAAATCCCTCACACGTGGCTCATTTTACTAGTCATGTTCCGCTGTTTGTGGACTGTTTGTGCCCCTCGTGATTCATTTGTTTTCTGTTAGTACTTGTCTGTGCCTCTTGCTGGATTATTTTCCTTCCCCCCTCCCCTCTTTTGGTATGTTTCCTTTTGATTCGTATTGGGGTGTTTTAATTGTTGTTTGCTTTGTTTGTACACTGCCCAGAGTTCCCTTGGGAAAATCAGTGCGGTTTATAAATCTAAATAAATAAATAAATAAATAAATAACATAAATGATTTTTCTAATTTTATATATATATATGTATATAATGGAAATGTCATTCATTCTCTAGGGCCTTGTGGAAATGGTGGGCTCAGTACCTAGAGGGTCAAGCAGACATGGAAGCCGCTTTCAAATATTATGAACTGGCTCAGGATTACTTTTCCATGGTCCGTATTCACTGTTTCTTGGGTAACATCCAGAAGGTAATTTTTCCTTTCTCCTGATTTTCTTTGGAGACAAAAACAGTCAATTACCATATACTGTATACCCAAGTATAAGTTGACCTGAGTATAAGTCGCCCCCCCCCAATTTAAACCCAAAAAACTGGGGAAATGTATTGACTCAAGTATAAGCCTAGGGTGGGAAGTGCAGCAGGGCCTGGCAACTCCACCTTTGTGAGCTGGGTGTGTGTGTGATGTTTAAAATGACTTTTAGCCACCGAGGCAAGTGCTTGAGTTGGTGGCTAAAAGTCATTTTAAACATGGGGGGTCAGGAGAAGTGGTGCACAATGTTTAAAATGACTTTTAGCCACCGACCCAAACTTGTCTCCGTGGCTAAAAGTATTGACCCGGATATAAGCCGAGGACCCCTTTTTTTCAGCCCAAAATTAGGGCTGAAAAACTAGGCTTATATTCGAGTATATACAGTATATGGTTTAGTGGAGATAGTTGGTAGTTGTTTCCTTCTTGTTTCATTTCAGGCGGCTGAAATAGCAAACACAACCGGCAACTGGGCCGCTTCCTATCACGTCGCTCGTCAGTACGAGAGCCACGATGACATCAAGCAGGCCGTGCACTTCTACACCAGAGCCCAAGCCTTTAACAATGCCATCCGACTCTGCAAGGTTGGGACCGTCTGCTAGGACATCCCTTCCCCACCATGGGCATCCCAGATGTTTTTGGGACTACAACTCCCAGAAACCCTCACCAGGACAGCTAGCAGAGGAGGCTTATGGGAGATTTAGTCCAAGAATATCTGAGGATGCAAGCTTGGGGAAGCACTGTGCCTGGATCAAGCCCCAAAGAAGTGATTTGCAAACCATCACGTGATAGAAGAAGTGCCTCAGTAAGAACAATCTAGAGACTGTTCTATATGGCACAAGCATAAATACTCTCAAGTTACGCTCATGTTTTTCCTGACACTTTCCTTGCCCTTTCCTTCCTGGACAAATGTCTCGGTGCTGCAGAGTTATATAGATGCACGTACATACAGTGGTGCCCCGCCATTTTGCGGTTCATATACTGCGGTCCCGGTATATTGCGGGACCGCAGTCTATGAAAGGCAAGGGCCCCTGGGGTAAGCTGCTTGGGCCTGTTTGAGGCCTATTGCACTTAACCCAGGCCTGACAGGCTGCCCCAAATGGGCCTCCGATGGGCTTCCCGGGCCTGTCAAAGGCCCCAGAAGTGATTTCCGACAAACCGGAAGTGACTTCTGAAAAACCGGAAGTGACCTCCGGATTGCAAGAAACCACTTCTGGGGCCCGGGAAACCTGTTGGAGGCCTGTTCAGGGCAGTGCCATGCCCCCCCCAGTCCCGACCTGACTCATCATCCCCATATCACAGATTTTCAATTATCGCGGGTTGGGTCGGATCCCTAACCCCAGCAATAGGTGGGGGATTACTGTATTTGTTTTATTGAAACCAGGTGTTCTAGCATGCAGGAAAATCCCCCTTGTTGGTTTGCCATTTATATGTTGCTTAAAAGCAGATTTCTGACAGTGTTTTTTGTTTCTTTCTCGTTTCACCTTTGTTCCTCTTGATTATAGCTTTTGCAAGTTACTTTTTTAGACAACAACACCTGGAAACTCCTCCCCCCCCATATTAATTGTTGATTTTGTGAGTCACAACCTCCAAAAGTAACATTTCACGTTCCTGCATTTGGCTTGCATTTGCTTTTTGGTCTCTAAAAAAAAAATCTAATCAACACTGACAGCATTATTTTTACAACATTGGTTTGGTCTGATCAAATATAATGAAGCTGAAGTTCAGCAAATCAAGTAGTCATACGTGGATAGCATCGTGTGTGTTTGCTTAAGTCTCACAGGAGAAATGAAGAATGTCAATGTAACGATCCTATTATTGTTCTTTAGGATTGAGTCAACCTGATATTTTTAAAAAATGATTCCTAGAGGAAAAGTCCATCACAGGTTACAAACCATGATGGAGATGTGTAATCTCTAAGCTTTAAACCAGGGTACTTCAAGGGCCAGATGCAGGGGAGTGGTATCAGGAGACAGAGATCTAGTCTGATGCGCTCCCAAACGCATCTGATGGGGCCCCTGTGAGATACAGGAAGCTGGACTAGATGGGCCTTTGGCCTGATCCAGCAGGGCTCTTCTTATGTTCTTATGTTCTTATAGTCTTTTGACTGCAGTGGAAAACTTTTATTTTATAAAACTGAGCTCATTTATTTATTTATTTATTTATTTATTTATTTATTTAGCTTTACATATTATCCAACAGTGCAATGCACACTCACTGAGTGGTTAACAGCCAACACATTTAGAGTAGGAATAATACAATAACAATTATAAACATTGACAAACTATCAGCACTTTAGAATGCAGAATGCATCTATATTAAAATAGTAAATGATCCCACATTAAAGACACCAATTCCTGGGTTTCTTGGTTTTAATCTGATATTGTCAAGAATGCATGGGCATTTGTTCACAGGGTCCAGTGAAAGGAGGCTGTGGAAAACCGACATTACTAGCCTTTACTCAGAGGTGCTTCTTGATATTTTGAACAGGAGAACCACCTGGATGACCAGCTGATGAACCTGGCTCTACTCAGCTCTCCAGAAGACATGATTGAAGCAGCACGTTATTATGAAGGGAAGGGAGAACAAATGGACAGAGCAGTGATGCTTTACCACAAGGTAGGCCTCTGTCCGTTCAGTTCCTAAGTAGAGCTGGAAAAGCACATGCCTGAAGCCCTGGAGAATTATGCACCAGGTCTCCCAGTGGAGCAGAAATTTAAACATGGAAAAGTCCGTACCTCAGAGATGCATCAAATCAAAGCAAGTCTCTCTGGGGAAGATACGGGGTCTTCTTTCTACCTCATGGTGAGAGACATTATTCTTTACTTGTTGACAATTGGGTGGTGTTTTTTTAACCACAGCCTACCGCATGGGGAGTGTCTTTTTCAGCTGAGTGTGTTCAGAATCCTCTAGCTAGCCAGAGCGGGCAGGGATCCTGCCAACTGAGGGGGATCTGAAAGTTGTATCCAAAAAAAAGGGACATGGGTCCTTTGTATCAACCCTTTTCTCCCCGCACCCCACCGCCCAGGCCAAAAGGGTTTTGTATGTCTCCTAGTGCCAAATGGGGCTGGGTAAGGGAGGGTGGTGGTGGTATATGACCCATGTTTCTTTGTTTGAAGAACGGGGGTGTGACTTAAGAAACAGCCTTTTACAACTGCCCTCCTTGCCTCTAACAAGACTCCTTGCCTAGCCATGGATTTTAAGAACCTCATCTAACTAAGGACTTTAAAAGTAACCTCCTGGTGAAGAACATCTTTCACCATGTCTGAACTTCTGGGACCTGCTTTGAAGAAGGGTGATGGACTGCCCTCAAAAGCTTGCAATGTCCCTTTTTATTTTTAATAGTGGCCTGCCTATGAAGGTATTGCCTGTAACCTGTTTTTGCAATTGTGTTTTGTGACGGCCACACGGCTCAACTCCTTTTTGCTCTGAGCTCAGCAGCCAGCAGGTGGGAGCTGAAGCCCCCTCTTTCCTCTCTTACAGGCCGGACACCTTTCTAAGGCGCTAGAGCTGGCCTTTGCCACAGAGCAGTTTGCAGCCTTGCAGCTCATCGCTGAAGATTTGGACGAGACCTCTGACCCGGCCCTGCTGGCCCGTTGCTCCGGTTTCTTCATTGAGCACGGCCAGTACGAGAAGGCGGTGGAACTCTTGCTAGCAGCCAAAAAGGTACATGCCATGATCGGAGCCAATGGCTGCCACCTCCCTCTCTCCTTGCCTCTTCCCGGGTTATTGCCCTAAGCCAGATGTGGTGCGTTCAGGGCATTTTCAGAATGGAAATTTGGCACAGGGCTTTGGACAAACCATCATTCAGAGTGATGAAAGTATCATGGCCAAGATGGTTATGGTAGTCCCAGACATTTTCTCCCTTCTATGGCTCTGCGGAGGCATCAAGAATAATAGGTTGACTCTTGTACCTTGTCCTGGAGAAAGGGAACAGGTAGAGTGCCATCACATTCTGTCCTGGGCCAAGTGTCATTGAAATCCTAATACAGGCATGTCCAAACTTTGGCCCTCCAGATGTTTTTTGGACCGCAACTCCCACAGTCCTTTGCCATTGGCAGCCTCAGTGTAGAATTCTGGAAGTTGTGGTCCAAAAACATCAGGAGGGCCGAAGTTTGGACATGCCTGTCCTATTAAATAACTTGGATGAAGTTACAGGATGACCGGCTCATCAAATCTAAAGGTGACACTGACTGGAAGTGGTAGCTAATACCTCAGAAGACAGAATTAGCATTCAAAATGACCTTTACACTACCAGAGAAGAGGGTTTAAAAAGTGAAATGAGTTTCCAGAAGGAACAATATAAAATGCTGACTTTGGCAGGAAAAAAAATGAAATCCACAAATATAGGATGGGGTGACAGGTGTGTATTTTATTTTATTTTTATGTATTTATTTGGCTTTTATCCTGCCCATCTAGCTCTAGGGCTACTCTGGGTAATTTACAACATGGAATCACATAACAAGCTAACAAAGGAATACATGCAATACATGTAAAAAGCCAAAATACAAGGAGCACAATAAAACAAAATATAATAATAAAACAAAATATACGTAAATCAACAGCAAAACAAAATATACATAAATCAACAGCAACAAACTAGAATTATGCTAAAATAAAGAAAAAATAGCAGGAGATTGATAAAACCGGGGGGGAGGGGGGGAGAGAGATAAACGGTAAAAAGAATAGTTTCTTACTGGATGTTTGAGAAATCAGGAAAGTGATAGTTAATGGAAAAAGGGGTCTAGGGGTTTTAGTAGACCTATTAGTATAGGGGCCAGCTCAAGAGAAGTAATAGTACTTCTCTCTTCTGCTTTGGTCAGATGTCACCTGGAGTACAGTGTCCATTTCTGGATGACATACTTTAAGGCTATTGATAAACTGGATTGTGTCCAGAGGAGGGAGAGCAGCATCGCAAATGGTCTGGAAACCAAGCCCCATGAGAAACAGTTGAGGGCCTTGAGTATGTTTGGCCTAGAGAAGAAAAGAGAAGAATGAAGGGTGATAAAGTAGCCATCTTCAAATATCTCAAGGGCCATCACATGGAGGATGGCACAAGCTTATTTTCCATATCTCGGTGGTAGGGGCTGAACTAATGGATTCAAATTGCAAAAAAGGACATTAATTAGGAAGAACGTATTGACAGTAAAGGTTGTTCAGCAATGAAATCTTAAGGTGATTATTCTGTGGCCTTGGATGCCTGGATCCCCCATGTGTCCGAGGGAGAACAAAGACTTTGAAAGTCCTCATGGGGACAGATGGGGATCCCCACTGACGTCCATGGGGTGTTGGCGTTTCCTTCAGCTTCATCCCAGCTCACGAGGACTCTCCGTACTTGCACTCTCGCTTTCCCTTTTCTCTCCCCCACAGTATCAGGATGCCCTCCAGCTTTGTCTGGCGCAGAATCTGACCATCACCGAAGAGATGGCGGAGAAGATGACAATCTCCAAAGACTCCAAGGAGCTCTCTGAGGACATGAGGCGGGAGCTCCTAGAGCAGATTGCCGACTGCTGTATGAGGCAGGGCAATTATCACATGGCCACCAAGAAGTACACCCAAGCCGGGAACAAGCTGAAAGTAAGTGGGAGGATGAAATGTCGATATAAAGCAGACGACTGCCAAGGTTCCGATGGCAGCGAAGGGTTTTTTGGGGGAGGTTTCTAGAGTAGTAGGGGAATGGAAATATGAAGTACCTTGATGGATCAGCACAAGTCCTTCTAATCCAGTGGTTCCCAACCTTCCTAATGCCGCAACTCTTTAATACAGTTCCTCATGTTGTGCTGACCCCCTTGCCTTGCTTGGAAGAGGCCACAAGCCCCCTTTGGCAGGCCACTGCTGCAGGTGGCATAAGGAACTTCCCGCTACAGGCACCCTCAGCCAGTTGCAGCCTCTGGTGCCATTGACTGACATCCCCTCCAAACTATCAAGCCGTAACTCACGCGTTCCCCCTTCCTTCCCCTCCTCCTCCAGAAACCTAAGCCATTTGTGCCTTTTTCTTCACTGGCTCATGGCGACCCCTGGGAAATGGTCGTTCGACCCCCCAAAGGGGTCCCGACCCCCAGAATCTAATCCATCCAGAGCTTCGAAGATTGATTGCTGGGGATTGGAAGACAGCTCCCAGGCCAGTGTGGTCACTGGTTCTAAATCAAAGGGCTTAATTCCCCACCATCACCACCGCCGCCCCCAGTAGCCTCTGGGAAATTCAGTAGCCAGGCAGGCAGGGGGATTCTTTAAAGCAGAGTCCCAAAACAGAGCTTTTCAAAGACGAAACAAGTGCCATTCCTTTGGATTTTTGTGTGGATTTTTGCTGCTCTGTTTACCTGTAAGTGACCTTCTGCATCAGCGTCTCTCCTTTCGATTCTAGGCCATGAGAGCCCTGCTGAAATCTGGCGACACGGAAAAGATTGTATTCTTTGCTGGCGTCTCGAAGCAGAGGGAGATTTACATCATGGCTGCCAACTATCTCCAGTCCTTGGACTGGCGAAAGGACCCAGAGATCATGAAGAACATCATCAGCTTCTACACCAAAGGGCGGGCTCTGGACCTCTTGGCTGGCTTTTATGACGCTTGCGCTCAGGTACAGGGAGACCCCTCGGGGGCGTAGTCCGGTTTTCCGGGAGAACCCGCCGATCGACCCCATTCCCTTCTCTCTAGGTGGAGGTGGACGAGTACCAGAACTACGAGAAGGCCTTGGGAGCCCTGACGGAGGCTTATAAGTGCTTGTCCAAGGCCAAGGCGAGAAGCCCCGTGGAGCAAGAGAGCAAACTTGCCCTTTTGCACAGCAAGATGGCGCTGGTGAAGAGGTTCATTCAAGCCCGGAGGTGAGAGGAAGTAACAAGAACTGTGACACACACACCCTTCCCCCTGCTCCAAATTATTTAGTCACTATGGCCAACGGCTGTGCGGAAAGGAATTTTGAGACTTGTATCTAGGAGAGCATCCTTTTTGTCATTGAGTGAGCGATAGATACAGTGGTACCCCGACTTAAGAGCAGCTCGACTTAAGAGCAATTCGACTTAAGAGTGGAAAACTGTTGCCATTTTAATTGCTTCCTTAAAATTTTTAGATATGGTCTGCTCAACCTACAAATATTTTTTTCATTTTCAACTTATTTTTTTCAATTTTTTAGATAGGTGCCCCGACTTAAGAGTAGTTCGAATTAAGAGCATGCATTCGGAACGGATTAAATTCGTAAGTCGAGGCACCACTGTATTTGCCATGCGGCCAAATGTTCTGCTAAACGCCTTCATGGGGGCTGTTATCTTGAGCCGTTGGTGGGTCTGGTGACCCAGTCTGTCATAAAGGAAAGGTAGCAGCCATGTTCTCGTGCTAAGGGCCTCTTCGATGCTGAACCAGGCCTGAAGTTTGGCGTGGATCTAAATTAGCTCATACACCCAAGCATGTGGGGATCTATCCCCTCAACCTTACTGCAGTGGCAACCTAGCAGGTATAAGCATCAAGCTTATAATTGCTATCAACGAGCATGGGTGCCAAGCCTTCTAGACCAGTGGTTCTCAACCTGTGGGTCCCCAGATGTTCCTGGACTGCAACTCCCAGAAATCCTGGCCAGCTCAGCTAGAGATGAAGACTTCTGGGAGTTGCAGTCCAGGAACATCTGGCGACCCACAGGTTGAGAACCACTGTTCTAGACTGCGGCGGCCCTCTGCAAAATGCCACTCGTCCTCGTGTCAAGGCAAGCAGCCTGCATCAGCAGCATTCAGATGAAGGCACACATGAATTTTGGCCATTTTACCTTTCGTGGGACTTCAAGATTATGGCTTCCAATACAGGGAGGATTCAGGAGCATCACCTCCTGCTTTGATACCAAAATCATGTTTAGTGCCAGCCTTGCTAAACACCCACGACATCTACCGCTAGTGAGCCTCTTCTCAATAGCGCTTGATGTCCTGGGTTAGATCCCTACAGATTTAGGTAGCTGGCTCAAGGTTGACTCTGTTGGACGTCAATGGGCTTTCTGCTCATCAAGAGACCCGTGGAGTCACAGCCACGAGCTTGGCTTCACCGTCGTTTGTTTGCGGTCTAACGGCTTGCCCTCTTCCTAGGCTTTACCCCGAAGACCCGAAGGAGGCAGCCAGACAGTGCGAGTCGCTCCTAGGAGAGCCCGACCTAGACAGCACCATCCGCCTGGGAGATGTCCTCAGCTTCCTGGTGGAGCATCACTTGCGGGTGCAGGAGTTCCAGATGGTGAGCGGCTCGGCTCTCGTTGGGACAGAGGAAGGGTGGAGGATGAGCTCAGGAGGGGCCACCAAGTCTTGCCCCCCAAAAAACCTAGTTAGGAAGTGTCTGCCTGTTTCAATGTTGGGGAATGGGGGGGGGGAATGGGGCCCCTGACCCACAAAATGCGGCTTGCTCTTGAAGGAAATAAGCCCTTTCAAGGAATTTTTTTTAAAAAAGTTATTTAAAAAGAAGGAAGCAACAAGCAGGATACAATTGAGGCTCAGTTCTGGGCCTGGTTCTCTTCACTTTTGTTAATGGCCTGGATAGTGAGGTGCAGAGAATGCTTAATCCACTTGACTCATGCATGCCCTGCTTTATTTTGTACATCTCAATCATATCCCCCCCCCTCAGGTGCCTTTTTTCCAGACTAAAGTGTGGTACGTCGGTATCTATTTGTGTCTGTTAGTAGTCTGGCTGCTGAAGTCTGGACTAGCTGCAATCCCCACATGAGCCTCATTATTATGTAAACAATATTGAGCTGGTTCTATATACTACACCGTCAAATACTGTACCCCTTTTCTCCCTTAGTCTTGTATATGTACTCCTCCACCCCACCCCACCCGTCTATCCTGTCCCTTGTCCTCCCTCACACCACACAACACTCTCCTGTTCTCTAACCCAGTCTCCCTCAACCCTCTGTTACAGTCTTCCCTCGTCGCTCACTCTATGCACATATACCCATCAACGAAACGACAACATTAATATGCTATACAAAGATCCTAATTCTTATTACGTTTAACTCGGAGAATACCTGACCCCAGGCTGGGGATTCTGATAGTTGTAGTGGAAGTCCCAAACTTCCTGTAAACCTACAGTAAGAACCAGCGTTGCCGAGTAAAGCAAAGTGTTCTGCTTATATACCACGCCCCATACCACTTCAAGTAGTCTCTGGGCGATTTACAGCTTAAATACAGTATGCAGGTTACACATTGCCCCCCACCACCAGCAGCAGCAAGCTGGGTACTCATTTTACCAACCTCAGAAGGATGGAAGGTCTGATTGAACCTTGAGCCTACTACCGGGGATTGAACCCCCAGGTTGTGAGCACAGTTATAGCTGCAGGACAGTCATTTAACCACTGTTTTTGAACATATTAACTCTTGGATACAACCACCTTTTCCCTCCCTAGGCATACCGGTACCTAGAAGAGATGAGGAAAAAAATCCCCTGCGTGAACCTCAATTACTATGTAAACCAACAGACCATTGACGCTGTCCACCGGGGGCTGGGCATTCCCTTGAGCCGAGCCCCAGCCCCGGAGAGAGTTCGTCACAACAGCATGGAGGACAAGGATTTGGAAGAGGAAGTGGCGGATGAAGCGGAGGCTTCCTAAACAAAGGTACGCCTGGGAACAAGGCCGCCGTTTCCTGTCTCGTCAGAAGAAAGCTTGGGAGACGGAGCAGCTCCAAACGAGCCAATGCAAGAAGAGTCCTCTCTGAGCCTAAACAATTGGCTTGGCGTCTCCTAGAACATCCGCCATGCTTTGAATGCCCGGGTCAAGCTGTAGGAGTTTTGTGCCCTCTCACGGCCAGTTTGAAGGGTCAGTGTGGTTGCAGGTAACAGATGTTCCTGAAAAGAATCTCAGATGCAGATATATTTTATTGCCGTTCATTAAATTTTTTAGAAACACAAAGGTATCGAGTTTGTTTTACTCTTCTGAAAAGTTTTGAGTTGAGGAACCGAGAGAGGCCAAGACACGGTTCTTCCTTACCTGTTGTTGGAATGCTAGCATGATGAGACCCATGGAGGGGGTGGCGTTGGTTGGGGCGGGAATGGGCAGGTTCCCCCACCCCACCCCTTCTTCTGCCCATGGCCACTCTGCAGAGCCAGAGTGGCCATGGGCAGAGTGTGGAAGAGACCGCGGCGAGGAGGCCTTGGCGCACATACCTGCAGAGAAAAGGCGCATCCTGGGGCACGTCGGCAGGGGAGAAATCCCTTTCCCACCCAGCTGACAGGCCCCTGCCCTCCACGTTCCTAGCTTGAGTTCCCTTGAGTTCCATCTAGAGTTACACAAAGGCCAGACAACAAGAGATCCCCCACCCACTATTTTCTATCTCAGCAGTTCCCAACCTGGGCTCCTCCAATGTTCTTGGACTACAACTCCCAGAAATCCTGACCAGCACAGCAAATGGTGAAGGCTTCTGGGCGTTTTAGTTCAAGAAGATCTGGGGGACCCCAGGCTGGGAACGATCCCTCCAGCTGCTCTACGGAGCAGAAGAGTCCCTGCGTCGGAAAGGCTGCTTTCCTCCATGATGTCCATGGCATCGTCGTGCCTGGACTGCAGGCGGCACTCGGAAGCCCAAGCAAAGGGAAGGCTCCTTTTTCATCTCTCTTCGCATCATGCGTGTATCTTTCTAGCTTAGGGCCTTTTCACACAACCCCTAAGATCCGCTGGCCACTTAAATTCGGACCAGAGATCTTAGGGGTTTGTCGCTCTTCCTCTGTCCCCACCCCCCTCCGCACTTCCTGGTTGCTGGCTGCCTGAGGGAGGGAGAAAAAAGAAAGAAAAGAATGCCAGTTTACCTCCGTTTTGTTCCGGGCAGCATTCAGATCTCTTAAAGGGGCGGGGCGCAAAAAAAGAACAAACGGAAGCCAGGAGAGCCCCGCACTCACTATCCTTACACTGGATCAAATATTTGTCACCATCAAAGACCAGGTACAAGAAAACTGCTGTTTGGTCGTGCTAAAGTGGGCGGGGTCGCACTTAATTGTCTGCAAAGTCCGGAGCTGGTGGGTAAACATTTTTAAGGTCCGGACCTTGCAGCCATTTGCGGCGGAGCTTAGGGGTCGTGTATAAACGCCCTTAGTCTTGTGAACAGAAGCAGCTGTGAGCAGCTGTACCACCTTGTGAGCGAACTGTGTTGTGATGGCTGGAAGAGCAGTCGGGAGCCGGTCTGCCCCCTGTAAGCTGTGGTCCCACCCTATGCTCCCTGCAGCAGGACTATCCAAAACCAACTCAACTCTTGAGGCACACAAGGCTTTCCTGGTCCCTGTGATGGAAAAGTAGCTGAAGAAGAAGAGCGTGCCTTTTTGCACGTCCTGGCATCTGAGACTTAAAGATGGCCCAAACCCCACCTTGAACCACCACTCGGCTGCCTGATCCTCTTACCCCAAGTGCTGCGGTTGAGAGGACTTTTAGACCATTCTATCAGACGTGATCAGTTCCTCATTCAAGAGTCCCTACATCTCAGTCACCGTTCCTTCCTCTCTTTACTTCAAGCAAATCCTGAACCACCAGAACGTGGAGAAAGGGTATAATATCGCCTTCACAAGGCAGGCGCCGTTTCCAGGTTCTTTTTCAGGTTTTCCACCAACAGCAGATTCTGCAGCGCCAAACTCCGGCAGTCGCCATCTGGGTCCTTCTCTGCAACATCTGCAGAAAATAGGAAAGAGGCAGGCCAGGGCAGAGGAAAAACTGGCTTGAGGAAGTTCCTGTAAAGCACGAGCTGAACTGTCAAGTGTGCTCCAGGAAAGAAACAATAAAAGGAAGCGATCCCCTCCCCATCTCGCCAAACGTCTGCCTCGTTTGATTTCATACCAAACTTTATTTAGCAACATTCCTTTTCCGCAGCGCAGTTCCACGGTGACCAAAACATCCCAGCACTAGGGAGAAAGGAAGAGACCAGGGTTCCAGCAGCCACTGGTTTCTGGAACCACAGCCCCAAGGAAGGCCTAAGAGGTATTTTGACACTCGGTAATTGAGAGGCCTCTGGAAGCTACTTATATTTTAGATACTCTTTAACCTTGAAATATAGTTTCCTCCAAAATCAACCCACTTCCAAAAAAACAGTTTTACTATCAAGAACTTAAAACATTCATCCAATAGAGCCTTCATTTTTTAAAAAAATATAAGCAGATTAAAATGTACTGTGATAAATCATTTCAGGCAAAAATCAAAGAAAAACAAAATAAAACAAAAGGCACAAAACACGCGGCACCTTAAAGACTAACTTCCATATTTTAATGGATCGTTTTGTGGACATGTCCACTTCTTCTGGCTGACAGCAGCAGAATAAATCACTTTCAAAAGCCCTGCCCGAGGCCCTTTTGCGGTGTCCTTCCTTTGTGGGCGAACACTATCAGCCCTCCAAGACTCAAAGATACCCTTTCAATGGTGAAAGGTCAGCAACAACATCCAAAATAGGAGCTTTTCTTCTGGACGTTACTGCTGCGCCAGATAAGGTGTTCAGACATGCAGTTACTCCCCACCTCCTCTCTTGCAGAGCAGTGATGGGCCACCGCATGAGACAACATCCAGATACCATTAGACTACAAGTCCCATCCTTTTGTACTCTGCCTTTCTCCTTGGAAAAGGACCCAAGGTGGCTTACAGTAAGGAGACAGAAGAAGAAGAAGAAGAAGAAGAAGAAGAAGAAGAAGAAGAAGAAGAAGAAGAAGAAGAAGAAGAAGAAGAAGAAGAAGAAGAAGAAGAAGAAGAAGAAGAAGAAGAAGAAGAAGAAGAAGAAGAAGAAGAAGAAGAAGAAGAAGAAGAAGAAGAAGAAGAAGAAGAAGAAGAAGAAGAAGAAGAAGAAGAAGAAGAAGAAGAAGAAGAAGAAGTAGTAGTAGTAGTAGTAGTAGTAAGGAGACAATATGCAGTCCATTACAATTAAGACACCTTCAATTTGAGAAACGAGGAATTGAGGGTATCTTACAGCATTAGACGTCAACGTTAAAACAAACAATAGCATAGTGTCAACGCAATCACACAAGGAGAGATATAAACGCAAAGCCTAACGAGCCTATTCTGGCCAATGTCCAACTTCTGAGCTTATTCAGGCCAAGTTAATGTGAAACCAAGGTGAACTATAAATTGGAAGACTCGTCACTAACTTTCCTCAGACTGATGGAGCTGCTTGGATGAGCAGCGAAACGTTTCAGTCTCGCAAGAAAAGAAGTCCGGTTGCCATGACTCAACTTCCACACAGATACCAGTGATAAGTCACTTCCTCAAGGCACCAAGAGTTTTCAATCAAAAGCTGGGGGAAAGTAGTGGAGAAGAATTTACCACCTCTATCCCTGCCTCCATGACGGCACTGAAAATGTGAGTGGAGAGACTCCCCAACCAAAGTGAGAAAAGTGTGGTTCTCCTGTTTTTGTTTTGGGGAATGAAGTTCCTGGATCCCCTTAGCCTGAATGACCATCAGTTAAGAGGTTTCTGGGAGGTCCTGTAAGGTGGTGGTCACGGTGGTTGTTTCTGAGAACTTCTCAAAAGTAACTTGTCCATGTTCTGCAACTAGGTTACTCAAGGACCAGCTTCTCCTTTATGGCCCTGCCCATGCGCCAAAACCTTCAGGAGAACATCACCCCTGCATCTCACCAGTACGGCAGGTTCCCTGTGCAAGAAGCCCAGAGAAGGGTTCTCTCTCTCTCTCTCTCTCTCTTTCTCTCTCTCTCTCTCTCTCTCTCCCTCTCCCTCTCCCTCTCTCTCTGAAGCTGTGCCCAGGCATTGGACTTCTGGCCCATGCCAGCTGGGTCTCTCACATTCATAGCCTCCTGACAGAAGGCAAAGATTTCTCTCTTTCCTCATCCTGTTGACTTGCCAGGCTGATTTCTCCGCGTTCCCACCATTTTTTCCCACTTCTATGCCGCTCGCTCTTAGATCTTTAAGCGGGGCTGCTGTTCTTAGAAACCTCCTCTTGGCTCACCCATTTTTTCCGCATAGGAATGTCCCCAAATTCACAATCAGACCTCCTCACCTGCCAGCCAGAAGTGGGTCTCCAGCAGCTCCTCCATCATGTCTTCAAGGAGACGCTCTGCGGGGACGCTCAGGAGTGTGGAAGAGACCGCGGCGAGGAGGCCTTGGCGCACATACCTGCAGAGAACAGGCGCATCCTGGGGCACGTCGGCAGGGGAGAAATCCCTTTCCCACCCAGCTGACAGGCCCCTGCCCTCCACGTTCCTAGCTTGAGTTCCCTTGAGTTCCATCTGGAGTTACACAAAGGCCAGACAACAAGAGATCCCCCACCCACTATTTTCTATCTCAGCCGTTCCCAACCTGGGCTCCTCCAATGTTCTTGGACTACAACTCCCAGAAATTCTGACCAGCACAGCAAATGGTGAAGGCTTCTGGGCGTTTTAGTTCAAGAAGATCTGGGGACCCCAGGCTGGGAACGATTCCTCCAGCTGCTCTACGGAGCAGAAGAGTCCCTGCGTCGGAAAGGCTGCTTTCCTCCATGATGTCCATGGCATCGTTGTGTCTGGACTGCAGGCGGCAGACACGGGCAATCTGAAAGCCGGCGTCACTTGGGAGAATGGGCTGTGTGGTGCTTGATTTGTCCAACCGGCTGATCCGACTTCGAGAACAGCATCAGGAGACCCCCCCCCTTGCTTGGTCTGAATGGCCCAAGCTGGCTTTTTCTCTATGCCGAACAGACATTTCTCTTCCCCATTGAAGGGCATCTTAAGACTCGTGGACATCCCAAGTGTAGAAACGGAGCAATGAGAATCAAAGCTCTTGAGCTACTGGGCTGCTGCGACGCTCCATCCCTGGCCACCCACGCAGGTTCCCACAAAAACTCACGTGTCTGTGTGGAAACGGAGGGCCCAAACAAACTCTAGGAGGGCCTTTCCCATTGCAGTGGCCACCTGGAGAGGTCAGAAAAAACAAAGCTCGATTGAAGGCAAGACACTGAATGGAGGAAAGCAGGACATGAAAAGGGCTGCTGCAGAATGGGGACTTCCCCATAGAAGGCTCGCATTAAAATATAGCAGGCAGTCTTGACGGTACCCACAAAGTTTCTGTCATCTTTAAAAAAAAATTATTTCTCTTTTTTATTTTTGCCTGACACGCTAAACAAAGAGTTTTTCGAAAGAGAAGCCCTGAGTTACTTTGGGGTTTGTTTGTTTGTTTTAAAGATCATAAAGGGGCAGCCGAGATATAAATGCACCCTCACTTCTTCCATTTCTTTGTAATGCCAATATACTGTAAAGCCCCAAACGGATTACCTTGAAGGAATACAACCTACAGCAGGACAGTTGATTAAGCTGCTGAGAAGACTTCTTAACAGCTGCAGATGTATAGCATTTCAGAAGCTTTTAAACATGGATTTCAGTGGACTCTCGACGGGGCATATCTCCAAGCTGCCCTTAGAGAGTTGGCATTTTAAACTTTAGGGCGGTACACTAACATCTTTAAAATCCATTCCCCAAGTGTAGAGTTCTAAAAAAATACTTAAATCTCTAAAGCAGACTGAAGGTCTAGGAAGACCAGGCTTCTAAATGATTAGCTGCTGTGTATGTTGTGTTGTAACAGTTGTGGACTGACTCTCCGTGACTCCATGCCCATGGAGTTTTCTTGGCAGGAATCCTGGAGTGGTTTGCCAGTTCCTACTCCAGGTGCTGTAGCACCTGGTCTTCTCTGGTGGTCTCCCATCCAGGTACTAACCAGGGCCGACCCTGCTTAGCTTCCGCAATCAGGCGAGATCGGATGTGCTGAGGGCATCTTCTGGCATTTATTTATATGTGCCAAGCTGCTAGCTATATAAAAAAATGCCAGGAGGTTGTCAGGAGCGTGGAGGCAGCTGCAACAGTGGAGAATCTTGTCTTCCTCACTCATGAGCGTTTCTGTCTGGTGCTGATGCACTGAATTGGGCAGGTTATAAATAGTTTAGAATATTCCCCCATGGTTACAGTCAGAATCAGCCAGTAAGACAGTCTTAGCAGGGGCCCTCTTAGTTTTCACAACCTATAAGCTTTGAACTTGGCCATTTGCAGCTCATGGAGATGCCGGACTCTGCTCCTTTTCATGCCCGAATCCTCGGAAGCAAGCAGCCACATGGACTCCTGCACCCGACCGTCAAACACCACGGGTGGCTTTCCTACAAGTTCACAGGCAGCCCATTGTGTGCTTGAGACGCCGTTGTGAAGGCTCACAATCCCATTGTTCTTACCCCGCTGTGAACCGCACAGTACATCAGGACTGCCAAAGTATGGAGCAGCCGGCCAAGTACCAGGTGGTCATCTCCTAGGAGGTCAAAGGTGGACAGTGGCCTGGGAGGTATGGAAGAGACAGAATGCTGATCGGGGGCTAGAGAAGCAGGAGGGACGCAATTATTTATTTATTTGATATATTTATATACCACCTGTCTTCCAAGGGCAGTGATGGCCATCCTTTTAAAGACCCTAGTGCCCAAACTGCGATTCAAAACCCACTAATTTTTTGCAAAGTGCCAACACTGCAATTTAACCTGAATACAGGTGGCTCTGAAGGATCACTGTCGGGTGCCCACAGACAGGGCTCCGAGGGCCACCTTTGGCACCCCTGCCATAGGTTCACCAACACTGTCCTAGGGGAACTCCAGGCGGTTCGCAGCAAACACATTTATATCAACAGAGTATACGGTATAGAAAACACACCATCCCAAATAATAGACAACAAACAGAACAAAACAAGACAAATTCTAATTTTTCAAAAATCTGATAGAATACTCAACAATGAGGTTGGCACAAAAAAAACAAGCAAAACAAACAAAAAAAACCTAATGCTTGCCAAATGCCTCTCTAAAAAGCAAGGTCTTTTTTTTTTTTAAGGCCAGCAGGGACTGTACTAGGCGAATCTCACTTGGCAGGTGGTTCCAAAGCATGGGGCAAAACAAAACCGAACTGTAGATGGAAAAACTCAACCGTGTCTCAGATTCTAGGAATGCCTTTGTGAAGGATCCCTTGACTGACTAACTGTACGCGGCTGCCCGTCTCAAATCCACAACTCAGTTCTCAGGAAGGCCTCCCTTCCCCCCCAGTCCGCAACCCTACTTGATATCTGCCTTGGACCACTGTCAGATTCAAACACAGAGCTTCGAATGCCTCCTTTTTTGGATGACAGCATCCGGAATCCACCAAGATCAGGGGACATCGGTGAAGTGGCGGCCCCTCAATAAGGATGTTTCCCAAAACAAGATCGTGCAGTGAGCTCAGCTGTAGCTCTGGATAAGGAGAGTGATTTGCAAAAGAAGGTTAGGCCGAGAGTTTTGGTGCACCTGCAATGATGCGGCAATGACAACTGACTGGAACGCCTCCTCAGATCCTGCACAGAGGACAGGAGGCATGACATTGCCCCTCCCTCCCTTCCTCCCTCTGCCCACTTCCTGCAACGCTTGAATATCACACAGAAATACAAACAGAACTGAGGACCAGGGATCAATAAAACCACACATCTCTTTGGGAGGCAGGGTAAGCTACAGCTCACATACTGAACCTGAGCAACTAGGGACACGTTCCCATGGTTGTGAGAACCGCATCAGAGACACCACAACAGGGGTAAAAAGGTTTTGGTGCAGATTTTCCATGTTTCTGTATCAAAACAGCGACAAGGATTTTACCACCTGGAGATCAGGTGCAGTAGTACCCCGACTTAAGAGCAGCTCGACTTAAGAGCAGAAAACTGTTGGCGTTTTAACCGCCACCTTAACAAATTTTAGATATGGTCTGCTCGACTTACATTTTTTTAAATTTATTTTTTCAATTTTTTTAGGTAGGTACCCTGACTTAAGAGTAGTTCGACTTTAGCGCATGCATTCGGAACAGGTTAAATTCATAAGATGAGGCACCACTGTACTTGTAAGATGTGCAGGGTCATGCTGAAGTGGGCGTGGTTGCACTTTATTTTTTTTTAAGTCCGCTGCTTGTGGGAAAACGATTTTATGCTCCACCTCTGCCACCACTTTGCAGCGGATTTTAGCGGTCGTGTGAAAGCAGCCTAGGTCTCCAGGACGCCAGCCACCTGCTTGAGACTCCGGTCTGACACCTCGGAACGGACCCCAAAATAAGGGCCAAGGTCGCAGACTTGAAGGGCAGCTTGAGTTGCCCCGAGGAAGTGAAGGTGCCGGCCATCTCACCTGTCAAAGTTCTGAAGAAGTGGGAAGAAGAAATGACCAGCCACGGATGCAAATCTGTTGGGGGCAGATGACGGCCCTGCTTGGGAGGGGCCCTGTGCCAAACAAACAGAAGAGTCAGCGGGAAACAGCCGGGAAGAGCAGAAAAGGCTTCGTGGGTGGCTGGTTCGGTTCTCCTCTCCCAAAACATGCTTGAACTAAAGGGGTTCTTTCTCTCGGAGGGACCGTCCCGTCTCAGACGAGGGGGAAACTTTGGATCTTGACCATGGAAAAGAGTAAAACCCCAAGAAGCGTGTGGAATTTTAACAACATGCCAACAGAAGAATAAACAAATATAATAACAGCAATCATTTAAACCACAGACAGTAGTCTCTCTGTAGAAATTTCTACTAACCTTAAAAGGTGCAACCCAGATGGCTTATATCAGGCATGTCCAGACTTCGGCCCTCCGGATGTTTTGGACCACAACTCCCAGAATTCTAAGCTTAGATTGCCCATGGCAAAGGGCTGTGGGAGTTGTGGTCCAAAACATCTGGAGGGCCAAAGTTTGGACATGCCTGGCTTATGGGGAAGCCATCTGCATTTAGAAAAGTAAAGTGTTCTGCTTATATACCGCCCCATACCACTTCAAGTAGTCTCTGGACGGTTTACAGTTTTTAAGGTATGCAGGCTACACAAACTCATAGTAGCTCAAGGAAAACAAGGGGAGAGAAATCAGATCGGGACCACAGTGCTGGTGAAGGTGTGCAGGATTTAATCTTCTCCCCTGGCAGGTAAAGCTAGTTAAACCATCTTGCTGAGGTTACCTTATGGTAACAGCTTGACGGTCAATCAGCACAGAGGGAGAAGTGTGGAATTACTGCTCTATCATCACCAGAGTCCCCACTTTTTCCTAAGTACTGTATTGTTAACCCTAATAATAGGCAGGTTCCAAATCCAGGATTCTGGGTTTTCGTCCATTCTCAACCAGAGATGGGCACGAACCGGAAAACTGGTGGTTCATGATGGTTCGTTTTCCTGCAAGGGTTTGTAGCAGTCCATGGCTACTGGGTGGGCATCCCCTTTTGCCAAACCGAACAAAACACCGAAGGGAAAAAGAGTTTGGTGTATCGCTCGGCTTTGGAAAAATAGGATCCTGAACTGGATTGGGACATGAACCACCCCTGAATGCAGCTCACTCGGGGGTCAGCCAGAAAAGCCAACACGATTCTTGGTTGCATCAACAGAACCGTAGTGTCTACATCAAGGGAAATGATAGTACCACTCTATTCTGCTCTGGTCAGACCCCACCTGGAGTTCTGTGTCCAGTTCTGTGCGCCTCAATTTAAAAAGGATGTTGACAACCTCGAGCAGGTACAGAGGAGGGCGACCAGGATGACTGAAGAAATGTCTTACAAGGAATGACTTAGGGATCTGGGAATGTTTAGCCTTTCAAAAAGAAAGCTAAGGGGGGATATGATAGCTATGTTTAAATATTTGAAAGGATGCCACATTGAACAAGGGGCTGGTTTGATTTCCATGGCTTCAGAGACTAGGACTCGGGGCAATGGTTTCAAACTACAGGAAAAGAGATTCCATTTGAACATTAGGAAGAACTTCATGACAGTTAAAGCTGTTCGGCAATGGAATATGCTGCCACAAAAGGGTGGTGGAGTCTCCTTATTTGGAGGTTTTGAAGCAGAGGCTGGATGGCCATCTGTCGGAAATACTGTGATGGGGGTTCCTGCATGGCAGGGGGTTGGACTGGATGGCCCTTGAGGTCTGTTCCAACTATGATTCTATGATTCTAGAAGGCAGCCATGGGTTGCCAAGACTTCCTACCTTGGCAAACCTTCGCGTCTTCTTCTGGATCCTTTCATCCACCACTTTCCGCCAAACTGGAGCAGAACCGTCGCTTGACAGGAGCTGGAGGCTCGGAGGAGGTCTAGGACCCGGGAGGGCTTCAGCTTTCGAGGGCCGGGAGAGTTCCTGAGCGGCCATGGCCAGCGCCTGGAGGAACAGACCGGCCTCTCGTTACGCCCTCCTCCCTCGTTCCAGGAGGATCCCCTTCCGACCAGAAGGCAAGAGGGGGAGCCAAGAGGAGAGGACAGAACACAGAGGAGACAGACCAGGAAACTGAGCCTTGAGAAAGCCCCTTTGTTGCCGAAAACACACACACACACACACACCCTGAGCCTCCTGGACTCATACTGGACTGGTCATACTGTTCGGGGTGGGGGGGGGTCCTCAGTGTGAAGTTTAAAAGGACGACTTTTCCAAGGAGTTTGCATGATTTGGTAATCTAAGTTTTAAAAAAATGAATTGCAAAGATGTACGATGGGAGACACCTGACTGGACACACATCAATCCTTTAGATGAAATTAAGTTCTCCTTACTGGAAGGGGAAAGGGCAAGTCTCAGACAGAAGGTCTCAAGAAACAGCAGCTGTGACACAGGCAGGATCAGGAGTAGGAGCTTTCAAAACATGACTCAGTCTCTTACCTGTCTGGTCTCCCAGAGATACTTAGGGGAGAGGAAGGCGATGGAAAGCAGGGATGGAGACTCAAGTTGCGGGACCCCCAGTCAAGGCAGACAGAAGGTGCGCCAGTGACTTGACGTGGATTGCTTTTTTCAAAAAACCATCCACACCCTCTCATTTTTTTGGGGGAGGAGGGAGAATGCTTGTTTATTCTTATTAAATTTTACCCCAATCCAAGAATGAAGCACATGGGTCCTCTACATCAGGTATGCCCAAACATCAGCCCTCCAGATGTTTAGGACCAAAACTCCCACAGTCCTTTGCCATTGGAAATGCAGGCTTGGAATTCTGGGAGTTGTGGTCCAAAACATCAGGAGGGCCGAAGTTTGGACATGCCTGCTCTACATTAACCCTTCCCCTCCCCCACCACCTTCTCTGGCCACCAGGGACTTGAGGGGTGAGTGAGTTGGGGGGAGGGGGTATGACCCATGTTCCTTTGTTTGAAGAATGGGGGTGTAAAACCCAATGCTTAAGCCCCTTTTACGACTGCCGTGCGACTTCCTGCCTCTAAGAAGACTCCTTGCCTGGCGTACATCATATAGCCAAGAACTTTAAGAATAAAGCACATCTTTTGCCATGTTTGAACTTTTGGGACCAGCTTTGGAGAAGAGTGTGTTGCAATTTTTATTTATTTTTATTAGTGGCTTATAAAGGTATTGCCTGTCGCCTAGTTTAGGGTCTCAAACTCGGTAGCAAAGACTCAATACCCGGAACTTAATGCCAATGACTCGGACCTGGGGCTCGAACCCAAACACTCATCAACATCCCACGAATGGGAAGAATGGAACAAAAAAGGGGCGACTTACATCCAAGATGTCCAAGCGCTGTCGTAGGCTGTAATTCAGGGAGTAGAATTCCGAGGTCAGATACCAGGTGACCTAGAAGGCAGGAAACAAAGTCTGGTGTAGAGGTTGATCCTCGCGCTTTCATCCTCCTACCCCAGTCCCCAAATGGAGCACATGGGTTTTGTGTATCAACCCTAACCCCACCACACCTACTCCACTGGCCAAACAGGGACTCTTATGTCTCGGGGAAGAGCCAAATGGTTACGGGTGACTGTGCGTGACCACGGCCCCTTTGTTTGAAGAACATGACCTCTGAAAATCATCTCCTGGCAAGTCACATCTTTGGCCCTGTTTAGACTTTTGGGGCGTGCTTTGAAAAACAGGGTATTGCCCTTAAAAGCTTGCAGTGTTTTGTGTTGTTCTTTTATCAGTGGCCTCTAAAAGGTATCACCTCTACTACAATCTTGCATTTGTATTTCTTCCTCCAAGCGCTTCCCATCCATCCACCTGCCCTCTTGCCTGGCACCATATTGGGTGTGTTTTACAATTTATTTATGAAGGCTACACATTGCCCTAGCCACCTCCACCCCCACAAGGCGAGTACTCATTTTAACGACCTTGGAAGGATGGAAGGCTGAGTGAACCTTAAGCCAGCTACCTGGGATGGAACCCCTGGTTGTGAGCACAGTTTTAGCTGCAGCACAGCACCACGAGGCTCCTTTCCCTGCCCGCACAATACAAGGCGATCGGCTTTCTCATCCCAGCAGCTTCTCAGCAACTTATTCCATAGCTCTAGAGCAAGAATGCCCGGCTGCTCTTCCATTACACGACATGGACTCACCGCGATGGGGTCGGTGACAATGATGGCCACCAAAGCTCCATGTCGAAGCGCCGCAAAGCCTGAGATGAAGCTCTTATCGTCCAGATGCAACAGGACTTTGGCCAGCTCCACGCTCACCTGAACAAAGATAAGAAAGTGCAGACCACCTGATGTTTATTGCCCTGAGAAGCCCGCAGGGAGTTTGGCGTATTTGAGATAAGAGGCTTGGCTCTGGCATGTCCAAACTTCGGCCCTCCAGATGTTTTGGACTGCAACTCCCACAGTCCTTTGTCATTGGCAATCTAAGTTTAGAATTCTGGGAGTTGTGGTCCAAAACACCTGGAGGGCCAAAGTTTGGTCACCACTGCTCTAGAGATTTGGGGGCTTTGGCAAGCTGGCCCTAATTCCTTCCCCAGCTTTCTCCTCCAGCTGCTGGCTCAATCCTTTTCAGCCATGCATGGGAAGTTTATAATTATCAGCAGTAGCTACTTCACTGCTCTGGAAAAATGAGTTGGCAGGTACTGTAAAACAGGGGTGGGGAACTTTTGGCCCTCCTGATGTCTTGGACTGCAACTCCATGAATTTTTGCCAGGGGAGTTGTGGTCCAAAACATCTGGAGGACCAAAGGGTGTCTCCCCAGCCCCAGCCCCGCTGTCAAGTGTTCATTCTCTGCAGTGGAAAGAGGACATCTTTGAACCATGGCTGTTTCTTTGGCTTGTTCAGACAGTTAGGACTCAGCCAACGAATCAGGCATATGCCCTTGGCGACCCCTAGTGTGGTAACACCTAAAAGCAACTACCTTTTGTTTGGTAGAAACTTCCTTGGATTACAGCCTTACAAAAGATCTTGTAAAATGTAAATCCTTCATAAGGGTGTTTCAGCAAAAAAAGGGGGGGGCAATTTATAAGAAAATAAGAGGCTTGAATAATAATCCTTACAAGCAGCAGGTTCAGGAATGTTGAATGTTCTGCATATGGTTTCTTCCTAGGTCAGTGTCGACCTAACCGTGATCATTGGAAATCTGCAATATGCGGATGCAGGTTGGGCCGGTCCTGGGGCGGGGACAATGTTTAACATGTTTTTAAGGAACGGAGCCAGCTTAAAGACATTTTAAACATCACTCACCGCTCCCCTGCGCTCAGGGGTGGTGGTGCAGGGGAGCGGCATGTGATGTTTAAAATGACTTTCAGCACTTGGCTCCATTGCTGGAAGCATTTTAAACATCACACACAGCTTCCCAGCACCCGGGGGGGGGGGAGAAGCTTTGTGCGATGCCTCCATGGAGGCAAGCCCCAGGCTCCAGCTGATTGGCGCTGGGCTGGGGGAGAAAACCCTTTTGCTTCCCCACCCCAGCGCCAATCAGCTGGAGCCCAGTGCTTGGGGAAGTGGGGGGGGGGTAAAAATCCCGGCTTTTAAAACCTCCCCCCTCAAGCCCTTTCAGGGTATTGCGGTATATGGACCGCGAAAGGGCAGGGGACCACTTTACAGCTAAAGCAGGGTTGGGACAGAAAGCCAGGAATAACCAACAGCTGTGAGTTGCAGCTACCTCTCTCGCAGCTGCTTCATTCCTTCGGATTAGCGTCTCCAGGACACTCATGGTGGCTTCATATTTGTCCGGATCTTCAGGCCCAGTCAGGACTGTGGGAACAAGAAAAAGGGAAGAGGTGGTCTCAGTCACTGGCTGTCAGCAAAATTCTCCAGCCATAAGATACTTCTGCTGCCCCATAGGAAGACAATCTAATTGAGGAGCCTGGCGGCACGGAGGTTCAACAACTGTACTGGTTTGGAATACTTTCTTTTTTTTACCCCGCCTTTCTCCTTGGAAAATGACCCAAGGCAGCTTACAGTAATGAGAGATAATATACAGTCCAGTACAATTAAGACACATTCAATTAATTGAGAACAAGGAACTGAGGGACATCTTACAGCATTAATAGACAACATTACATTAAAGCTACAAGAAAATGTGGGCAGTCAAAAAGAGAGTAAAATTCCATGTAAAAGTAATGAGTGATGGAAACTAACATCAAAAACATAGTGTCGATGTAAACACATAAGGTTATAAGTAGTTATAAACACAAAGTCTATGTGATCCTGTAGATTCAAACAGAAGACACAGAATAGGTAGTCCATCATTCCGGGAAAGCTTGCAGAGATGGGGCAGTCCTGGCCTCCACTGGGAGGGAGTTCCAGAGTCTGGGTGCAGCAGCCGAGAAGACCCTTTCATGGGTACCTGTGAGGATGGCGGGATGGAAAGAAGGGCCTCTCCCGATTACCTTAGCACCCAAATTGATTCATACTGCAAGATTCGATCTTTGAAGTAGCTAGGACCCAGGTCGTACAGTGCTTTATAGGTCAAGGTCAGCACCTTGAATTGTGCCTGATAGCTGATTGGCAGCCAGTAGAGCTGCTTTAATAGGTGTATAATGTGATCTCTGTATGCCGCCCCAGTAAGAAGCCTGGCTGCTGGGTTCAATCCCAGGTATCTGGCTCAAGGTTCACTCAGCCTTCCATCCTCCCAAGGCCAGTAAAAAGAGTGCCTACCTCATTGGGGGAGGGAGACAATGTGTAGCCTGCATCATTACTTGTAAACTGCCCAGAGAGTGCTTTAAGTACTATATGGGGCAGCACATAAAACCCACCCTTTTGCTTTTTGATACCCATGGCTTGGAGAAACCCCACATTTAAACCTCCCCCCCAAGCGTCAAACTTAGAAAGGTGTCGTGGAAAGAAACCCGACATGTCACCCTGAGCGTCTGGAAGCAAACGTGCAACATAAACATGATGAACAAAACAACACCGAAAGCAGAAAACACAGGGACATATTTCACTGTCAACTTCCTATCTCTTACTTTCAATGCAATCTCGGATGTAGGTGGGAGCGTGGATCTTCTTCAGTTCTTTGTCCTGTGACATGTCGTATGGGATGAGGTCATCATCGCTATTTTAATTAAAAGGACAAAGGGAAAACACACACACACACACACACACACACACCACCCGTTAGCGTGAATTCTTTCTCAGTCTGCGCCTCATTTCACACATGGACTGCAAGGGTTCCCCAAGCTGGCAATGTTTAGCCTTAGAAAAAGAACGTGTAGAGGGGATATGATAACTATGTTTAAATATTTGAAAGGATGCCATATTGAACAGGGAACAGGTTTGTTTTCTATGGCTTCAGAGACTAGGACTCGGGGCAATGGTTTCAAACTACAGGAAAAGAGATTCCATTTGAACATTAGGAAGAACTTCATGACAGTTAGAGCTGTCCGGCAGTGGAATATGCTGCCCTGGAGGGTGGTAGAGTCTCCTTCTTTGGAGGTTTTTAAGCAGAGGCTGGATGGCCATCTGTCGGAAATATTGTGGTGGGGGTTCCTGCATGGCAGGGGGTTGGACTAGATGGCCGTTGAGGTCTCTTCCAACTCCATGATTCTATGAGTGAACCATCCCCTTGAGTTTTTTTGCTGCTCTTTAATTGGCTTCTTGGCGGCATAAAAATAAAGTTATTATTATTATTATTATTATGAAGTTTGTTTTCCATGGCTTCAGAGAGTAGGACGCGTTACAATGATCTCAAACTACAGGGAAAGATATTTAATTTAAACATTAGGAAGAACTGACAGATGGCCATGGAGGGTAGCTCTCCTTCTTTGGAGGTTTTTAGTGGATGGCCATCTGTGATTGGGGGGGTTCCTGCAAGGCAGGGGGTTGGACTGGATGGCCCTTGAGGTCTCTTCCAACACTAGGATTCTATGAAGCACCTCTTGTCCTGCTGCTCAGTGCTGTGGTGTGAACCACCTACCTGTCAAGGTCGGAGTCTGGTCCTTCAGCCGCTTGTTCAGGGGCCGCTGGATCTGGTCTCGCTCCAGACTGCAGGTCGGCACCCAGCGGGCTACTCCTCCTGTTGCAACCAAAGAGTATTTATAATTGAGAAGGGCTGTCCTTTCACAGACGTCCACGCATGCAAGCGTGGAGATCTCTCTCCTTGCCATGTTGAAAAAATGTAGCCTGATTCGGCAATTATATAAAAATAGCCAGTGAATTTCATAGGTAGTGCGAAGTCCGGTATATGGATGTCCCTGAATGAACTGGGGGAAGACAGCCATTGTATGATAAATGGAGAGACGCCAACCTTCCTGACTTTTTGCAAAGGTATCACAAAACAATAAAGCAAAACTCAGCCTTCTTCTTGGAGGAACTGCAAAGTGTTCACACTTAGGAAAACAATTGAAGGAATACCTATTTAAATTACTCATTTTATGCACAGCTCTGTACTGCCTTTGGATGTGTGGAGGGTCTTGACACACATTTTATCTGTCTGTCTCTGCTAGTAAGAATCAACATTTTCCTAAACCTTCAGTCTGCCTCTTGACAAACTCTTAAGCGAAACGTTCCCCCACACAAGGGCAACCTGTGACACTTGAGCTTCCGCCACTGGTGTCTATGCACCTTCGGGTTTCCCCAGTGACTCCTTTTGCCCAGAATAGTAACCATGGCTCATCTCGGTTCATCCTTTTCGGAGACAAGGGGGCCCTTGCAACCTCCTTGCTGCAGCTCAATCAGAAAGGGAACTGAGCACACTTGAGGATCAGACAGCATTCAATGGCGGGTTCATGTCACAGGCAAAATGGGCTAGAGATAACAAGAGGGATAAAGAGGAACCAATTCTGCACCACAAGAGGTACGTCGACAACTCACTCAGTATCAGGTGGGTCGGTGATAAAGGCTTCTTCTGGTCTTTGGACCAACAGCGACTTGAGTTCTTGGATCTCATCATCTTCTACATACTATGAGATTTTAAAAAAGGAATAACAGGGTTTACTGAAGGATAGGGATGGGCATTTCGTTTTGGAACCAGTAGGTTACACAACGAACCACATGAGCCCAGGCAGTGCTCAGAACCAGCTGATACACGCAGATCCAATTGCTTTACCTTTCTCTGTCTCACACAGGGTTAAAATCCAGTAAGGAAGCATCCTGCGGCGTCATCTGTGCTTGATCTGTGATGCTGTCCAATCAGGATCTGTGCAGGGACAGAAATCATCCCGCCTCCCTCTCTGATTGGCCAGCAGCACGCAGCAGGAAAGATGAGGTTGTCGGAGCGTGCTTCCTCATTGCAGCTCATCTCCTTGCTGGCAGAGAAAAAAAGTAAAGCAATTGGGTCCGCGTGTATCAGCTGGTTCCGAGCACCACCTGGGCTCGTGTGGTTCATTTCGTAACCTACTTGTTCCGAAACAAAACGCCCATCCCTACTGAAGGACTAGCACGTAGCTTAAATACAGGGGGAAAGACACATCCCTTTTGGTTTCTTGAGGCAGCATGATGTAAAATTTCTAAAAATGTTGAAACTATGGGAAAAAGTTTCTGGAAATTTTACATCTCTAGGTGGAAGGATGGTGGCCCCTGTTTTTTCACCAGAGCTGCGTGTCATAGCAGCTGCTATGAGGTTTTCTCTAGGAGCAGAAATCTGGACACAGGGCTACGGCAGTTGTAGCTACGTGCAGGACCCCCCCCCCAGACATTACAAGGAACCATAACTGCTGTGCGGTTGTTCCACAAATCTCGAGTTTTGGACTATCTCTTTCCCTTTTGTATGGAAATCTGGAGCTTTTGAGACTGCTTTTAAACAACCTACAGCTCCCTGTTCAAATCTGAACAACTTGATATTTTTTTTTTAAACGTTAGCTTCAGGCAGAACTTGCAAAAGTTACTTTGGGCAGAGGGGGTTTACCATTCCCAGAATCAAAGGCCACACTAGCTGAGAATAAAAGTTTAGCAGAACAGCTAACTTTTCTGACCACTGGTTTCTGAACAAGCTTAGAAGGGATGAAGAGCCAACAGAAAATTTATCTGGCCTTCGTCTGACAAAAGAAAGTTCCATTGTAAGAGCTTTGTGGAGCAGTACCTAAACTGTAGAACTGCAGTGAAGATTCTGCATGTAACCTGAGTTTGATCCCGGGCTCAGGTTGCTAGCCTGAGGTTCACTCAGCCTTTCATCCTTCCAAGGTCACTAAATTAAGTACCCAGTTCCCAGGGGGAGTTGGGGGCAATTGTGCAGCCTGCATAATTAAATTGTAAACAGAGAATGTTAAACACTATGGTATATAAGCATAACACTTTTTTAAAATTATACCAAAGTGGTATTTTACCACGGTTGCAAAAGAGATGGAGCACATGTGCCAGTGTGTCAATTCAGGTATATCTGTAAACCTCCAATATTTGTACCGTTTTGCAATTTCTTCCTTTCCCTCTCCAATTTTAAGTGCTGCCGCAAATCTATCTCCCACCAACAGAATAAAGGAAAATATGTTTTTCCCCAGAAAGTTTACCGTAAATTTCAAAGCTGGCCCTTCGGGCATCATCCTGGCACTGACACTCTCTGCTACAACCATTCCCATGTGGCGGATGCGTGGCAGGTTACTGTCCAGGTGGCACTTCATTCCTTCCATCAGGCTGGCAAGGAGTTCTGGGAAGACAAGCAGAAGACAGTCAAACACAAGACACAGCAGCCCCTGAAGAGCCAGCTAGGACAAACATTTCCAGGCCCTCGTGAGCAACAGCCATCGTCAAAAATTAAAATGCACAAAACAAATTCTTTAACGGCCTGGGCTATATGTGTCAAGATCTTATGAAAGATCAGCATGGTTTTCTGGAACAGGAAGGTGAAAACTGCAGTGTGGGAACCTTTCTTCAGAGTATGCTTCTTGGGAAAGTTTCAGTGGAATGCACACACTCCTGACTTTTGCCAACATGTCATTTCTGGAGGGAAGTGACCTTCTATTTACTCTGACCTTTGCTTTGGAGCAGAGCTAAAGGGCACCTGCTTCCTATCAGAGCCAATGTTTTCACAAATGTTCCAATCTCTGCTTATGAATTTAGATGAGATGAATAAAACAACCCTTCTGGAGAAGGCACAGGTCAGTCTCTGTCTACAAGTCAGCGCAGTGCTTTCTTCTCAGCTGGCTGAGAAAAAAGCATTTTATCTTTTGTCTGTTTCTGTAATCAAGATCAGTTTGCTTCAGAGTTTTTCCAGCAAATTCTCACATAGCAGCAATCTTTGTAACATAGATTTCATCCACCCACCCACCCCAGCGCTCCTTAAAAATCAGCATCGAAGGGGGTTGAAGAGCACAATGAAAGCAACCCCAAAAGAGTCACATTCTGGAGACAAAATAAATAAAGCTGGGTGGAGGGGGGGAGCCCTGCTCCCATGGAACTTTTCACCCCTTCATTTCAAAGCAAGTCTTTTCACTGCCTAAAACAGAGTAAGACCAGGGCTGCATCTGTCTCAGTTCTGGTGACATTGAGTGGCAGCTACACTCCAGGAATCCAAGCGGAAACCTCTCCACTCCTCGTCTGGAGATGGCAAGAACTGAACGTGGATCTGTGGCAGGACAAGCCTAAAATGGAAACCAAGGGACAGGAGCAGGGTGGGGGTGGGGGATTCCTTTTTTAAGATATCTCTCAGTATTCCTCCATTTCTCCCCTTCCTTACCTTGTTTGCTGTCAAGTCAGTTGCTAGCCACCTTCATGTGGGCTTTCGAGGCGAGGGAGATAGTTAAAGAGTGGTTGTACAAATGCCGCCCGCCCCACTGAACTTCCACGGCTGAGTGGGGATTCGAATGCAGTTCTCTGGGGGCCTTAACCCATCCCTCTCCCTGCTACCCCGCTCTCACCTTGCTTGCAGCTCGTGATGTCATCTTCTTTCAGGTGAGAGAGGCAGATCAGAATGGCCTTGCTGATGTACAGCTGCTGCTCCGCCGGAGAGTGCTTCACCGCACTGCGGCTTCCCCAAATCCCCAGGAGCTCCTTCAAAACCTACGCAAGGAGACAAGCGTCAGGTTCAAGACGTCTTGTGCACCCCTCTCCTGGCCTCAACGAGGCTTCCCTCGTCGCCTTCACGGCTTTCACAGCAAGCGGAAAGCTATTGCAATTCATTTTTTAAAAAAAATCATTCCCATCTCTAGTTTAGACAATAGCAACACCTTGTTCTTTTTTGCCAAAATCAGGATGAGAAAGTGAAGAAAAGCCCGACGACCAGGGCCGGTGCTAGGTTTTTTTGTGCACTAGGCGAGGGGCGGGGGTGGGCAGGTGGCGGGGTGGCAGCAGGTGGCGGGGCGGGGCGGGGGAAGGCGACGGGCGTGGGGGGCAGCGATGGGCGCGGGGGCAGTGGGGGATGGCGGGCAGCGATAGGCGGACGGCGACGGGCGGCTGGTGAGTGGTGGGGGGACGGACGGCGGTGGCCAGAGGTGGGGGGCGGCGGTGGGGGCGGTGGCTACTGCCTAGTTCGCCTTAATGGAAGCGCCAGCCCTGCCGACAACTTCTTTAAAAGCTCAGTTCTGGTACTGAGTTGACTCTCAGAGCCTCTCTGTTCCTTAAATCCTAAGCGTATCTATTAGAGATGGGGTCCAGAATTCCCCCAATGAGCACGTTTTGGAAGGGATCCGGTCCCGAAATGAAACACAACATCACCAGCTGCCATTTGGAACTGGGACTCACCCTCCGGAATGAAATCAACGCGGGACAAAACTCCAACGAGGAAGCAGACTCCAACGTGCCATCTTTCCTTCTCCCTAGCACTGGCCAATCAGACAGGGAGGCGGGATGATGCATGCCCTTGCACAGCTCCTGACTGGCCAGCAGCAGGGAGAAGGAAAGATGGCATGTCGGAGGCTGATTCCTCATTGGGGGTTTCACCCCACGCGACGCAAAGGCAGGTAAGTCAGTGATTGATTTTGTTCCAGAGGGTGAGTTCCGGTTCTGAACGGCAGCTACGCTGTCATGTTTCGTTTCGGAACTGGACCCATTTCAAAACAAAACACCCCTCTGTAATATCTATAGTGCTCTTTCTAAGTCCATTTCTCAAATGGCTCTAGCAGTCTAGCTGGTCGATCTTGAGGTTTTATGTGAAAAAAATAACACCACACACACACACACACACACACACACACACACACACACACACACACACACACACACACACACACACACACACACACACACGGAAGGGGGTCCCTGCAAGCTTCCAATCTGCCCACTTTCAGACAACAAAACGGTGTACAATCCATTGGTTCAACAAGCAAAAACAACCCAACTATCATTGGATCTCACTTCTACCCTTGCCTTGGCACTAACCCTGGATATTCATGGGAGGGGTCTTTACAGCCTAGTGTGACTGTCCTTTGCCACTAACGTGACTGATTGAGTTCTTTCCCGCTGCTGGCATTTGAGGCTAGGACCCCCCTCCTCCTCCTCCTCTTCCTTATTTGCTTGATTCCATGGTCTTTTTTGCTGATAGCTCCCTTCTTCCTCTGACTTCCAGATCAAGCAACAAACATGGGAGCCTCTTCCACATGGTGGAAACTACATCCCCCCTTTTTTTTATTCTACCAGCTGTGACTACAAATGGCAGCTTGTAAGTAAAGATACCTTTCTTCTACTTTAAAGGCTTCTAGCAAAGTGCTGATTTGGCAGGGGCCGAAAGTGAGCCACATTTTTCTGTGTTGCTGCTGGTGTTTTTTTTTTTTTTAAGTATCTCATACTCTGCTAACTAAAAGGAATAACCAAAACTCCTCGATAGTTTGCACACTGAAGAAGACTTAATTACAGTCTGAGCATCAGTCATTCGTGGCAAGATCACTGACTCTGGACTGGCTTCTCCCGCAATCTAACTTGGTTCAGATCTAATTATTACATTTCATGGAACAATTGCAAAACCCGTCAGTTCCTCACAACCCTCGAGTCAAGGCCGCCCACTTACTTTGTTCAGTAACGGACGGCGCATGCTATCCAGAGCCAGGTACCCAAGGAGCGCCTGCAGCACCGACGTCTACAATGAAATCCCAGCAATGAGAACATATGACTAACAAGGGACACTTGTATAGGCACGAGCATAAGCTCATGAAAATATAAAGCAATGGGAGGTTTATGAACTTGGCAGCCTCTGCATGATCCTCTCTTAGAGCCTTTGTACACGACCCCTAAACTCCGCCGCAAATGGCTGCCAGCTCCGGAGCTTACAATTGTTTCCCCACCAGCTCCGGAGTTTGCAGGAAATTAAGTGCGACCACGCCCATCTAAGCGCGTCCCAGCACACTTTTCAGGTACCTGCTCTCGGAGGGTGAAAATCCCTGATGCGGATTTAAGGGAGTGAGTGCCGGGCTCTCCTCACTTCTGTTTTTTTTTTTTTTTGCCTCCCGCCCCTTTAAGAGAAGGAATCAGGACGACGACGGGGCTCTGGGCGGCTTCGGAGGTGAGCCTGCATTTTTTCCTCTCTTTTTTCCTCCCTCCCCTCACGCAGACAGGAGCAAGGAAGTGCAGAGGGGTGGGGACGTAGGAAGAGCAACGAACCCCCCAAGATCTCTGGTCCGAATTTAAGTGGCCAGCGGATCTTAGGGGTCGTGTGAAAAGGCCCTTACAGATTAGGAGCTGGACACCAAACTGAGCAACCTACGATTCAGTTCATATTATAGCAAGACATAATTCACTGACGATAGCACCACACAGAAGGAAAACATGTTATTTTGCGAGTGTAAAATCTGAGGAGGAAAAGGTCTGGTCAAACAGGTAGGCTATGCCCAAAGATCTAATAAGGGAAGCCCTTTATGAGTTAAGTCGGGCTCACGGTAGAAAGGCCCAAGAGCCACTTTCTTGCACAGTTCTGAAAAATGCCGAGGGGTGCAACCCACATGCAGAAGTCATGGTACATATTAGGAATAGGCACAAAACAGAAAAACAATGTTTCATTTTGTGCTCACCCCCGTTTTGTTTCGTTTCTTATGAAACTAAAAAAAATAATGTATGAAACGAAATGGCTCCCCTGGGTCCTAGAGACTCCTGGAGCCGTTTTTAAAGGGCTCCTGCCGATCTTGTCAATGGCTGGAGCCCTTTAAACCTGGCCCAGTCGACACCAGGGTACCGACTGGGCCAGGTGTAAAGGGCTTGAGCCATTGACAGCTTGGCAGGAGGCCTCAGAAAATGGTGCAGAGGGCAGTTCCGGCCATCGTGCTGCCCTCTGCACCATTTTCTGAGGGTTCCTGCTGAGCTGTCAATGGCTGGAGCCCTTTAAACCTGGCCCAGTCAGGGGGAACCCCTGGTACCAACTGGGCCAGGTTTAAAGGGGTCCAGCCATTGACAGCTCGCCAGGAGCCCGAAAACGATGGAACGAAAGGCTTCATTTCAATGGGAAAACGACCGTTTCGTTTCATCTATAACAAAATGCTGCTGTTTCCTCATTTCATTTCACTTTGTTTTGTTTACGTAATGAAATGATGAAACAGCATTTGGTTTTTTTGTATCCTGCCCATCCCTAGTGCATATATCTCCTCATATTGCCTTAGAAATACAGTATTTTTCCATGTACAGTATAAGACTATATTTCTGTGTCTAAAATTGTTAAGAATAAATATTGAGGGATGACTTAAACATGGAAATAAGCTGAGAGAACTGCACAGTTGCAGAACTGTACTTTTGGGTTGGAAAAATGGCAGTCTTACACATGGGGGCATCTTATAGACAGAAAAATACAGTAATCCACAATCTTTCCCAAACTAATTTTATCAGTGGTTCTCAACCTGGGGTCAGGACCCCTTTGGAGGTCAAACAACCATTTCACAGGTGTCGCCATGAGCCAGTGAAGAAAAAGGGCTTGGGTCTAGAGGAGGAAAGGGAACAAGGGTGGGGAGGAGAATTAGTTACAGCTTGATAGGTTGGAGGGGATGTCAGTCAATGGCACCGGAGGCTGTGATTGGCTGAGGGTGCCTGTAGTGGAAAGTTTGCTATGGCACCTGTGGCCGTGGCCTACCAAAGGGGGCTTGTGGCCTCTTCCAAGCAGGGCAAGGGGGTCACCACAACATGAGGAACTGTACTAACGGGTCGCGGCATTAGGAAGGTTGGGAACCACTGCTTTAATGAGTTCTACCTCTGGACGTCCCAAGCCTCCTCCTGTTTGTTCGTCTACCTTATTTCCTATCAGCTAACCGACAATTCACCAAAACTTCCCTCCCATCTCCAGAATTCGACACAGAACGCAATGGCTTGTTGTACTCTTGACTAGCCAATGGTATTACGAACCCTACGAACCTTGCCTCCCTCGCCAACCACACTCAAGAATCCTTACCGGAGAGCTATACTGAAGCAGCAGCAATTTCTGGGTCATGACGAACTGAGCCTTCTTGCTCTTCACCACCACGTTTCCCAGCAGCCGCGACAAAGCAGAAGGCCTAGTAGCGTAAGCGGGGGGGGGGGGATGTTCCAGGCATTAAGAACATAAGAAGAGCCATGCTGGATCAGGCCTCACCAGATGCATCTGGGAGCGCACGAGACTAGATACCTGTCTCCTGATACCACTTCCCTGCACCTGGCCCTTGAAGTACCCCGCTTTTAAGCCTGGAGATGACACATCTCTATCATGGTTTGTCACCTATGATGGACTTTTCCGCCAGGAATCTGTCCAGTCCCCTTTTGAAGGCATCCAGGCCAGGTGCCATCACCATTACTCATTTAAAAAGCCCAATTCACAAGCAATTCCACAGTTGTTTTGTAATTGTGATTCTGTTCAATATATTGAGAGTCTGCTCAATATATTCTCAAACTCATTAGGGCCAGCAAGCAGGAAGGCCTTTAAAAAAAATCTTAGGCCAATAGGAAATAGCTGCTTTCTGGATCAAGTAACAAAATATGCTTTTGTACTAAAACACATATAATTCTAATTCTAGATTTGCCTCACCAGAGGCTAGCCATACAAATATTGTTCACTACATCTGGTGACTCAAATCTCAGTAAGCATCTGTTGAGGTATACATATTAAAATACAGTAGGATCCCAATATCTGCTGGGGATCAGTTCCAGGCATTCCCGTGGATTAAAAAACTGTGGATAAGAGAGAACACCAAAAAACCCAAAACAGCTGCTTTGTGACAGTAGCTTGCTTTATGGCTTTTGTGACAGTAGTTGCTGTTTGTGATAGTAGCTTGCTTTACAGCTGAATTATTTATTTTCTTCTCTGTCAACTGTGAATAACTGAATCAGTGGTTAATGAATCAGTGGATACGGGGGTCCTACTGTATATGTATTTGGGGAAAATTTTCTTTTAATGTTTCCAGAGTGTGGATCAGTGAATCTGCAGATACTGATCCCACACATAAGGGCAGTCCTATTCTACTATATAATCATAAGGAAAGCTCTGCTGCCTTAGACAAAATAGAAATTCAGGCCCTTCTGGCAGCTGCATCCAGTAAACAAATACATCTTCAGATCTCTGGACCTGAACGATACCTGTTAAAGTGAGAAGTTTAACTGCAAGCCAAAACATTGTTTTGTTGCAAACTGCCTAGAGTGGCCCTTGACCAGATGGGTGGAATTATTTATTTATTATTATTTATTTTATTTCTATACCGCCCATCTTCCGATGGAACTCTGGGCGGTTTACATCAAAGTTAAAATCAACAATACAATACAAAAAGAAAAAGAAAAGAAAAAATGGAGAAAAGCCAGGGGAATGGGAGGGAAAACCCTCAGTAAAAGGCATCAATAGGGTGGGGGTGGGGTGGGGGGAAGAACCAGAGGATAAATTAAATTAAGTTAAACGGTTGCCAAATGCCTCCCTAAAAAGCATGGTTTCAAGCGCTTTTTTGAAGGCGGGCAGGGACTGTGCAAGGCGCAGCTCACTCGGACGATGGTTCCACAGCGAGGGTCCCACTACAGAGAAGGCGCGGTTGTGCGTGAACGACTTCCGCGCCTCCCTGGGTGTGGGCACTCGGAGGGAGCGTGCCTGCGACATTCTAGTGGGCCTGGCCTTAGTCAACCTTTGGGAGATACCCTCCGACAGGTATTTAGGAATGAATGAATGAACGAACGAACAAAACAAACAGGAAGTAGATTTAATTTGTTTCCCCTTTGGCAACTATGCATTCCCAACTCCAATTCACAAACACGGCCAAGAGACAAAAGGGGAGATGGACCTGGCAGTGTCGTCCCCGAGTGCCTCATCCTCTTACCTGGCCGAGAAATGAACAAAGCCACAGATGACAGCTTCCATCCAGCGATCCGGCACGCTTGCAACCAATCGCCAGCACATCCTCTGCCAGATGCAATCCGACTCGGTACGTTCTGTCAGCTGGGGCACCAATACACTCAGGATTTCTTCTGTCATCAACAAAAGAGCAATACAGTGGAACCTTGACTTACATGCTGCTTGACTTGCATCATATTTGACTTGCAGCAAGAAGGGGCCTGTTTGACTTGAGTCGCAGGCTTTGACTTACATCTCGGAGCCCCAGCGCAAGGCACCGGAATCGGGCGGCAGCCACAACCCAGCATCGCAGCTGCCGCCTCCAAACTGCTCCTGCCTTCTTCCCCTCCTCCGGCAGCGACAGCTTCGGCGAGGCCAGCTCAGAGCACCTGGAGCTGGTCCTCGGCCTCACCGAAGCCGGCGCTGCTGCCGGAGGAGAAGAAGGGCCGGGAGCTCGGGGCTGGCCTCGCTGGTTAGACAGTCAGCTCAGTCTTGTAAAAAATCTGGCTGCAGAAGTCTGGTCCACAATGGAAGCATTTTAGTTGGGGAGCTGTACAGTTGTGGGACTCTAATGGTAACCATAGGGTTGTTCAGGACTTGGAACGTCAGGTTAAAAATCAGTAAAACTTAAATGTTAGACATTGTTGCTATGAACATTAAAAAGTGGAGGCATATAACTTGTGCACTATAATTCCACTGCCTCCTCCTCCTCTCTTTGAAGAGACATTTCATTTACATCCCCAGAAAGAATCTCCTATCCCAGTCAAATTTGTGTTAAATTGCTGTTTTCGGGGGTCTTTTTCATCATCTGGAACGGATTAATCCGCTTTCCCATTACTTTCTATGGGAAACGTTTGTTTGACTTAAGTCATGTTTGACTTAAGTCTAGACCTCTGGAACGGATTAATGACGTAAGTCAAGGTTCCACTGCATATATATTGCACACACACACACACACACACACACACACACACACACATATGGGGACATATATTGGACCCACTGTCCCGCCTGCAATCTACTGAGGGTAATCAGATGTGGGAGAAATATAGGGAATTACATAGGGGGTGGCCTTTGAAAATAGTCTGGAAAGAACTATCCAGGGGTCCCCTGCCCTTTCGCGGTTCATATACTGTGGACCTGCTATAGCGCTGGACCACAGTACAGTGCAACCCGAAAGGCATTTTACCCCTGCGCGGGGAGCAGTGAGCCACGCCGGGGCTCCAGCTGATTCTTTCCCCACCCCAGCGCCAATCAGCTGGAGCCCGAGGCGTGGAGAAGAGGGAAAAAGGTTTTAAAAGCCCAGGCTTAGCTCCGTTGCTTTAAGGCATTTTAAACTTTGCGCGCCCCCCCACACACAGGCCCCACCCGACCTGCATCCACATATGGCGGATTTTCAATCATCTTGGGCCGGGTGGGTCCCTAACCCCCACAATAGATGCGGGAGGGGGTTACTGTTGTCTGAAAAGGACATCGGTGTTTCATAAGCCAGTGTTTTATGGATTGTAAAATTGAAATGTCTTCCAGCTCAGTTTCCCAAATGCTGAACGAGACACAACGATGTAGCCGAAGATAAGCTTTGAACAGAACTCACGTTGCCGTCCATGGACACACGTCTTCCCGAGCACCTGAGACACAAACGAGATGGAGCAATCCAGGCCACCTAGAAGTTCATCAAAGTAACAGCATCGACAAAAGTCAGATCAATATCCCAAAGAAAAATGTTCTACCTCAATCAACGACACGGCCACCTAGAACCACAAAGCTGAATAGGGCTCAAGTCCAAATTAGCCGTCTTGTGAAACTGCCAAACGTGGAGCTGGGCACAGCATAGGGACAACATGGAAAGCAGAGATTTTATTCGTATAAGAATGGGAACAGACAAATCTTCATTTTAAAAAAATCATCCCAACATGATCCTATGCGGTGAAAAGCATTGGTCTTATACGTCATGAAAAGAGGTTTGTGCAGGGGTATGTGTGTGAAAAGGTTTTATTTATTGAAAATATTTCTCTCCCACCATTCTCCCCAAAAGGACCCAAGGCGGCTTGCAACATAAAACAGCATGTAAAAAAAGCTAAAAAATGGGAAATACAGTGGTCCCTGGAATAAAGGAATTAATTTGTTCCCAATGAAATTATGTTAAGCACATTTTCCTTTATACAAATTTCCCATAGGAATGCATTGAAAACAGAGTCATCCCTAATCGCGACCATTTTTATGTTTGTCGCCATAGATTCTGTTATTTTTTTTTTATGTTGTACACATTTTTTGTTATACAAGCTGTTTGTTATATGAGGGTTCACTGTCTACCAATATTTAAAAAGAATTAAATAAGTATGATATTAAAATAGCAATAAGACCAATCAGATCAAAACAAATATTAAAAGTGCAACGATTTATTAACAACCCCTCTCAAACCACCAGTCTTTAAGGAAAAGCCTGTTGGAAGAGAAAGCACTTTGCCTGCCTGTGGGAGGACAGCAGGGATGGGGCCAGGCCAGCTGCCCGTGGGAAGGAATTCCAGATTCGGGGAGCCACCACAGAGAAGGCCCTTTCCCAAGTTCACGCCAAACACACCTCTGAGGGTGTTGGGACTGAGAGAAAGGCTTCCCTTGAAAATCCTAAAGCCCGGGCAGGCTCATATGGGGGAGATATCAGTCATTTAGCTAGCTTGGACTCAAGCCATTTAGGGCTTTAGAGGTTAAACCCAGCACTCCGAATGGTGCATGGGGAGCTTTTCTACAGCTAGAAAAAAACAGAATCACTTTTGTGAGAGAGAGAATAATTGCAATCCCGGTTGACCGTACGCTGCCATCAGTAAGGAAAGACACTGGTCTGAACTCCTGGACAGTCACTAAGAGGCAGACCATACAGGTAGATGGAGGAGCTGATGGCGTCACTTGGGGGAACTTCACAGCCACTGGTTAAGAAGAGAGATCACTTTAATAGAGATAATCAGTCATTCCGCCCGACTCCCTGACTGAGCAGAGACATGTCTGTTTCAAAGAAAGACAAAATGGGAAGGTATGTGTGCGTATGGCTGGTGCCTTGTTTGAAGAACTGGGGTGTGAGATCCGATCCCCAGCTGCCTCGGCTGAACATTGGAACAAGAGCTCCGAGGAAGCCTGTATCTTTTCCCTGACTTTCATTTAAGAAAGATATTCCTGGCAACATCCACCTTGCCATGAACTTGAGGAGTTTAAGTTCTTCACCCACCCGGTCCAACAAGCCTGACAATGCAAAAGTAAAGTGTTCTGCTGATATACCGCCCCGTATCGCTTCAAGTAGTCTCTGGGCAGTTTACAGTTTTTTAATTACAGTATGCTGGCAAAGCTGACAAGGTGGAGATGAGCCACAAAAGCCTAAGAACCTAAGAACATAAGAAGAGCCCTGCTGGATCAGGCCAAAGGCCCATCTAGTCCAGCTTCCTGTATCTCACAGTGGCCCCACCAGATGCCTCTGGGAGCGCACGAGACCAGATCTCTGTCTCCTGATACCACTCCCCTGCACCTGGCCCTTGACGTACCCTGGTTGTAAACCTGGAGATTACACATCTCCATCATGGATTGTAACCCGTGATGGACTTCTCCAGGAATCTGTCCAATCCTCTTTTGAAGGCATCCAGGCTAGATGCCATCACCACCTCTTGTGGCAGGGAGTTCCACAGACTAACAACACGCTGGGAAAAAATATTTTTTTTGTCTGTTCTCACTTTCCCAACCCACAGTTTGAGTGGATGTCCCCTAGTTTTGGTATTTTGTGAGAGGGAGAACGTGTCCCTCTATCCACTTGACTCATGCCCTGCATTATACAAGCCTCTGTCTTGTATGATTATTTTTTTCAGCTTGCTCATCTATTATACGGAGTCAGGAGCAGAATTTGAAAAGTTCGCTTTGCTGACTACAATTTCAGGGGAACTTTTTTGTACGGAGTCAGGCAGCCCGACTATTGATCTTAACTACAGGCGGACACAGATGCGTTTCCATCTCACCTCGAAGTGAAGCAAAAATCCTCTCCATCACCCGGATAATTTCCATGCCGAGCAACGGAAAGTAGTTCTGAGGAAAAAATACTGGCCGGTTCCGTTCCTGGAGCTTGTTGCCCAAGTGGTCGGGCAGACAGACCACTTTGTTGAGAATGGTTTCTTGGAAAGGTAGAAAACCGCCTTGCGTCTGCTGCTCGCACAATTCCCACATCAACTTAGACAATCCAGCTCGCTGAAGGAACTGCTCTAGGACATCCACAACTTTATCCAGACGGAAACTGGGCCTGCGCGGAGATGAATTTGTTTTAATTCTAGAAGAAGAGCCAACGCAACCGGATTTCAATAGACTGTATCCAGATGTGAGGAATCGTTCCTGATCCCCAGTCCTGTTAACAGGCCTGATGGAACTTGCACGCGAATATACGGTCAGCAGTACACGAGGGGAAGATGGGCTCTCTGAAGCCTACACAAAGCAGAGCATATGCCAAATAACTTGGCCCCTAAAAGTCATACAACTTTAGGGGAAATAACAAGCAGCTTGAATCGGTTCTAGAAATGTTGCATTTGTCAGTTCAGCTCTTGCAACATGGAGTTACCTGGTTACCTTGAAAGAAGCCACAGTCAGTGGTCTGGACACAGTATTCTGAGCTAGCTTACAACTAGAAACTAGAGGTCAAATGTTATACTTACTCTGCAGAAATGATGGAGTCCAAAAGAACCATAAAAGACTGTTCTGCTGGTCCTTCTAAGAAGAAGCTAATCCATAATTCCTTCTCCTCATCTGTCTGGAATTTCTCCACCCAATCAGGACTCAGGTTACATACAAGACATTGCAGAAAGGGAGTAAAATGATTGTGAATAAATTCTTCTTTGTCTTTTGATGAAATGTCACTTCCATTCAGATAGCTTTTAATTCTGCGCAAGGTCTTAAATAGCTGAACACCATCTTTGGAGGAAGTGAGAATGTCAGTTGCTTCTTGGACTATATGATGAACATGCGACACATCAGAATCCATTTCTCCTGGTCACTTCCGGAAAACAGGAGCTAGGAAGACTTCAGAGGCTGGACTGAGTGCACTTTATCTCTACAATCTCCTGAGATAACGAACAGAAATTCAATTCTGCAGATTTAGGAAAGAGGGACTGTAGTCAGTATGGCAGAGAAAAGACCTGAACAAGATCAAAGCAGTTTAAATGTTAACACACTCAAGGAATGTAATCTTATTTTCAGAAATACTGTGAAACATGTTATTATTCAAAACCTTGTGTGATATAAGGTTCGTTTGAAACAGATACCTTGGATAGCCAGAAAGTACAAATGGTTCTAGGATCAAATCAAGCCTGAACAATCTCTGGAGGAAAAAAAACATTGAAAGTGAGATTGTCCTACTTGGGACACATCATGAGGTTGCAGGATTCTCGGCGGTCGGGACTCAATAACACATCAGGGAAGGTGGAAGGCAGGGGAGAATAAGGACCCAATATGAGATGGCTTGATATATCTATTTATTAGATTTCTATACCATGCCATCTAGCAACAGAGACCACTCTAGGCGGTTTACAAAATTAACAAATACAAAATACAAAATAATATTTCTCTCTCTCTCTCTCTCTCTCTCTCTCTCTCTCTCTCTCTCTCTCTCTCTCTCTCTCTCTCTCTCTGTGCGTGTACACACACACACACACACACACACACACACACACACACACACACACACACACACACACACACACACACAATTTATTTATTTATACTTGTAACTCTGGTAAGTTCACAACATAAGATATCAATACAAAATCCATTATATGAGATATAAAGCATAAAAAACCATGACATAACCATGAAAAACAGTAAAAAAAATCAAAAAAGTATATGATGGCGGCGGGGGCAGATGACAGCCTGCAGTAGCCATTATAAACATTATTGCATAAACAATACAATAACATAACTAAGTTAAATCAAATCAATAGGCTTGCCTTTCCAAATAAAGAGGCCCTAGTGGGTGGGTGTCGTCGTCCCCCCCGGCCAAAAAAATAAATCCCCATTGTCTCCCTACCAGAACTGAGCGTGCGGGGTGCGTTTGCACCACGAGCCCCCACAGCGAACGGACCGCTCCCGCAGAAAGGACCCGCGCAACCAGCCGCAGGACGCCGGAGACGGCACCGGAAGTACCGCCGTGTGCAACGTTCTAATCATTCCTCCCCCACCCTCTCTCTCTCTCCCCCTCCCTCCCCTCTTCCCGGGGAGACGTGCGCTTGCAGAATGGTCGCTGGCGGATTGGATGCTTCCCTTGTCCTTTAAGACGCCGCCGGCTCCCAATGGAACCTTGACGGCCCGCGCGCCAAGACCCGCCTCCGCCCTCTTAAAGAGACAGCGACAATGGCGGGCGATGGGCGTGCCTCCCTTCCTTCCTTCTGCGGGCGGGGAAAAGGGGATGGAGCGCCGGCTGAGCCCTGGAGCCGCCAAAGGCTCGCCCTTTAACCTGCCTGCAGGCATCTTAAGTCAACTTGTAGTCCAAAACCTAGTCAGTTAAAGGCTTCGGAGGGCACACATTTTATTTTTATTTTTATAGGTACAAACAAAATAAACGTTTTTTAAAAGGAGAAAATAAAACGTACAAATAAAGACAAAAAAATTGGGGGCACCTTGGAGACTTAACTTGAAACTCGAAATGGGAAAGCTCTTCATTCCTTTTATTTGGTCTTTTATTTCATTTTTGTTTTTGCCTATAACGCTTGGACAGATTAAACGGGCTTTTTTGAGTTATGTTTGTGCTAGATGGCCATTGCCATGAAATCAAAGGACTTCTCTACATCTTATCTGTAGAAAAAAGGGAATCACATCCATTATTTCATTCCTCTCTTGGCTGTAGGGTTTCAGCTTTGGAGAGAAACAAACTGTTACTCAAAGTGTTCAAATTACCCACTTCCCACACCATCAAAACCTCTCTTCCCAGATTTTTCTCCATTAATTTCACCTGGTTTTTGTTATGTGTCCTCATGTCACCTCCAATTTATGGTCACCCTTATTTAGATTTCTAGGCATCATTGCAAGGGCATTCAAGGATTTTTTTAAAATCACTGTCAACCTCTAGCAATCAAGGATTCACATGTACATCCACTGAGCCTTCCTGCATAGGCACTACATTGCACAACCAACATCTCAGGAACAGGCAGCAATTTGCTACCAAGACTTGCAAATTTTATTTTGTGAGATTGAGAAGAGTGACCCTCGATCCACTTTACTCATCTCCTGCAGTTGGTGTCTGCATTTAGGCTGGCTATTGTAGTGTTAATGCAGTTGTTCCAAGGTTAAAAAAAAAACGTTAACGCACAATTTTTTTATTATTAGATTTTTCAAGAACAAGGAGCACACATCCACTCTAAACCTTACTGGTTTATTTAAGCTTGCCATTCTACACAAGTACAAACACAACATGACTATAAGATGCTACAAAGAGATACAAAAATCAAACTTTATATAGCAATGACTGTACAGCAGGCTCTTGCTTTTGAAAGCACTTTTTCTGTTACCCCAATTGGTCTAAAAATCACCAGCAGCTGAAAGGAAGAGGGAGAGAAATCATTTACCTGCCAAAGTTGTATCTAAAAACAAAAGAATTTACATCTGTCCTGGAAGGACTAGGGAGCGCAAACAATGTGACCAAATAATTTTGGCAAGGGAAGGAAAGTCTTACAAGGAAACTAGTTTTTGTTGGTTTTTCAAGGTCTGGGATCTGAGTGAATAGCAACAGGTCATATGGGACATCTACAATCTTTTCTATCCCCTATGCAAGACATTAATAGGTATGTTCCATGTGGTCAGAAGAGCAGGGCCCCCAAAATCCAACAGGCAGATGAAAAGAATGTGAGTGTGTTGTGCGTTTGAGGAAAGGGAGGAAGAAAAGGACATTCGCAGACAATTCCTCAAATACTTCTTGCTTTCCGCCTTATTTGTGGCATATCCTAAAAGCCACCTAGATTGTTCTTGGGAGAAAAGACGCCATGTGAATACCTCTCACGGGGAACGTCAGCACCAAAGGTAAAAGAGCATTTTTGGCCCAAGGAAAGGAACTTAAAATTACCCTCTTGCCCTGTCTGCTTCGATGGCTTTCAGGTTCTCTGCTTTCTCTTTGACCAATACCCATTCCTTTGTTATTATTTTCAAAGACACATTTTAAACTCAATGAGCTTTAAGATTTAAAAAAAAAAAAACAACGCTTCCAATTTTCTCTCTCTTATCGGGAAGAATTGGAACTGGAGCGACTACGATGTCGTCTTCGGCCCGGTGATCTGGATCTGGATCGCCGGCGGACTGGGGATCTGCGTCTGGGAGACCTGGACCTGACGGGAAAAGATTGGTCAGAGAAAGAAAACTCTGGTTAGCATTACGTATCTCTTATGTACGCATAAGAACACCACAAGGTAGCATCCTGAAGAGGTTTCTGCTCCTTCCTTCTAAAAGCCTCTGCAGGCATATATATTTGGCTTAGTACCATGTGTTATTACAGCAATTGAACAAATATGCTCTTTAGTTTCCATGATGGTTATCTCCCAAATATATGTACAAATCAAGCAAAGCTGTTTCACTGCCCAGAATGATGGTTTTGCTAGATGACAATTCAACTTAAGGACAGAAAACTCTTGGCGTTTTAACTGCCTCCTTACAAATTTTAGATATGGTCAGCTCGACTTACAATTTTTTTTTATTTTTTAAATTTATTTTTTCAATTTTTTAAATAGGTGCCCCAACTTAAGGGTAGTTTGACTTAAGAGCATGCATTCGGAACTGATTAAATTCGTAAGTTGAGGTACCACTATACAGTGGACCCTTGTATAACAAACAGCTTGTATAACATAAAATTTACAAGGTCTTGCAAAAAAAGTAGTGATAGCCATTCTAATCAAGTATAGGGGTTTGGAAGGCACAGAGAGGTGGGGAGGCACCTGATCCACCACACTGTCTATTTTGGGGACAGGCCATCCTCTGAAACTACCGCTGGTGATGAAGCTGCTCAGTGACCCAGGCAACACATGAGAACATTTTACCAGCCTGCTCAAGTCTTCGGATCCAACAAGTTAAGAGGATTCTGCCAAAAGCAGAATTCTGCCAGTTGACAGGGACAGATTTATATTCAGAGATCATCTAGCAAGCACAGTGATGGCAAACTTTTTAGAGACAAGAATGCCCAAACTGCGATTCAAAACCCACTAATTTTTTTTTTTTGCAAAGTGCCAATACAGCCATTGAACCTGCATACAGGTGGCTGTGACAAATGTTAGAACCCACTGAACTGGCAGCAAAAAGCCACCTTTGGCACCCGCGGATAGTAATACAACACTGATCTTGCAAAGGCCTGTCCAACAGTGATTGCCATTCTAATAAAGCCCGCGAAGAGTTTGCCCTCCGGCCATCAATAAAAAAAAAGGGAGGCAATAAATTCTCCACCCCTCCCTCCCCCCATCCCAAGGACAGGCCACTGCCCCAGCAAAGTTCTGGGTCATGAGCCTGCTATCTCAGCTGATCCAGGCAACACAAGGCCATTTTACCAGCCTGCTCAAGTTCCCACCCCACCCCCACTGGCCAGATGATTGGTGTGCCACTGTCTTCTGACCAGCTGACAGGGACAGATTTAGATTCAGAGGGAGGGGAGCAAGCACAGTGATTGCAAACATCTTTTGTGCAGTGACATCTCCCAAACTCTCCCCCTGGACAAAACCCACCATAATGGATTGATTCATTTTCAATGCATTCCAATGGGAAAGCCTGCTGAACACATTTTTACTTATGACCATGTGCTCGGAAGGAATGGATAAAATTCTTAAGTAGAGGCTTTAGTGTAGTAGCCCTCAGGCACTTTGGGATGGAAAAAGTAGACCTCGGCCTGCTCAAAGTTGGACAGCCCTGATCTAGCATATGGATACGAAATAGACTGTACTAAAAATGCCCTTAAGGTGCGACTCAACTTTGCTTGACCGCCCCTCCTAAAGAAACCTACCTTCTCCTCATGCGAGGCGGTGTGCGCCGCCACATGGGCGGGGGCGGCAACATCCTTCTGGGAGGGGAGAAACGCCTGGGAGGCATCCTAGGCCAAGGGGCCAGGACAGCTGTGGCCGTGATCTCCTGACCATCAATCTGTCCTGTTGAAGATCACAAAAGCAGAATGGGATCCCCGTCTGTTTTAGCATCTCAACTTCCTAAGACGCATCCCCTCCCACCCACCTCAGTCATCTAGACAGCACAGGTGAGGGAGACCATCCAGCGTCTAAATTTTGGCTATGTAGAGGGAGGGAAAACAGCAGAGCTTGCAAGTGGCAGAGGCTTGATTTGCTCCGCTTCAGGAAGGAGGCTCCTTGAAGGAAGGCAAAAGCAAAAAGTGTTCTGCTTATATACCGCCCCATACCACTGCAATTAGTCTCTGGGCAGTTTACAATTTTAATTACAGTGTGCAGGCTACACATTGCCCCCCCCCCAGCAAGCTGGGTACTCATTTTATCAACCTCGGAAGGATGGAAGGCTGAGTGAACCTTGAGCCTGCTACCAGGGATTGAACCCAGGTCGTGAGCACAGCTTTTCCTGCAGTACAGGCATTTAACCACTGCGCCATGAGGCAGGAAGGATGTAAGTAAGACTTTCTCTGCCTCTTACACCATCTATTTTTAATTGCCAAAGTGGGAACTGCAAGTCTTTTTGGAAGAAGAATCTGTTTAATTTTTTAGGTTACAGGTGATACCTTTATAGGTCACTATTAAAAATTAAAAAAGGAACATTGCAAGCTTTTGAGTGTAAATTACCCTTCTTCAAAGCAGGTCCCAGATGTTACATGGTAAAATATATTCTTTACCATGTAACTGCTGGGACCTGCTTTGAAGAATGGTGATTTACACTCGAAAGCTTGCAATGTTCCTTTTCTAATTTTTAATAGTGGCCTATAAAGGTATCACCTGTAACCTACTTTTGCAATTGTGTTTTGTGATGGCCACGTGGCTCACCCCCCTTTTTTTTTGCTTTAATTTTTTTAAAAATGCAACCAACTTATTCCATAGTCTTTGTACAACACTGGCAATACCCAACTGCTGAAGAACCCAGTACCAGATAACTTTATTTATGATCTAATTTGGACCAGTTATTTATATTGAAATGGTCCTTTTCCACATTTCAAGAAGACAAAAAGGCTTTGGTCTCAGAGGTTGCACCAACCAATCCTTCTTGGGGACAAGATGACAGAAAGAAAGAAAGAAAGAAAGAAAGAAAGAAAGAAAGAAAGAAAGAAAGAAAGAAAGAAAGAAAGAAAGAAAGAAAGAAAGAAAGAAAGAAAGAGAGGGAGGGAGGATGGAAAGAAAGAAAGAAAGAAAGAAAGAAAAGAAAAGAAAAGTCCCAATGACATCCCTTAGATATCAGAACAGTCTTGTTGGCCATGTGATCTGAAGGAATCTTCAAAGCCTTCCACTACCTCCATCCATGTGTTTCAGTGCCTTCTCAGCATCATCTGGACTCTCAAATTCTACATAGGCATAACCTTTGGAGAGATGTGGATTGAGCCTGTCAAACGGCATATCGATCATTTTTATCTTTCCATAAGTGGAAAATATTTCCATGATGTGATCCTGTAAAAGAAACACTTTCCCTTACTCTACCCTGGAAAAATTCATATTTTCAGTTTTTAAAATGAAATGCTGAACGCAATGAAGAAAGTAACATAACTTGCATGCTTTCTATGAGATCTGGATAAAATGTGAGCACCAGGCAGTAATATGTTTAGGATGCTTTCACCAAATATCTGATTCCCAGGGCCTTCGTGGTCATGGCTGCCAGGACACCGAATTCCCTGCCAAAGAAGTCTCGGCTAGTTCCCTTCTATCAGTATTCTGCCACAAGCAAAGACCATTCTGTTTACGGGGGTTTCTAGTGATTCATGTGCAAATAATAAAAGCTTTTACATGACTCATGAAATCCTATTTTTTTTCATACAGATATGCTTTTAAATGGCTTTCAACTCAAACGTGTTTGCTTTAATTTCTTTAAATGCATTTTCCCCATTACTTCATTGTGAATATGTTTATCTGTACAGTAAACCCCCACCTATTGCAGGGGTTAGGGACCTGACCCAACCTGCAATAACTGAAAATCCATAATATGTGGATGCAGATCAGGTCAGGTCAGGCTCTCTGGGGGCTCTTGTACTTACCCCCAGGCCTGGCACTGCCCCAAACAGGCCTGCAAGGGGCTTTCCAGTCCCCCCAGAAGCCCCAAAAGTGCTTTCTAGTGATCTGGAGGTCACTTATGGTTTACCAGAAGTCATATCCGGTTTGCGGGGAAGCACTTTTGGGGCCTCCAAGGGGCCTGGGAAGGCTTTTCCTCCTTACCCCAGGAGGCCTTTTTTTTCAAATACTACAGACCCGCGATATACCAGGACCGCAGTAAATGAACCACAAAAGGGCGGGGGACAACTGTACTTGTTTCAATATTAAAAGGTATTGCAGTGAGATGATGGGAAGGAAGGATCTCAGATCCTACTGAGTCTTTGTGAGCGAGAGTCAATGAGACTGGACTAAAAAATAGACAGGCAGCAAAACCAGACCATTTCCTATTCTCTCAATATTTCACATCTCCAACTCTAACACAGATGAGTCTGGCATGAAGTAGTTCTTTTTACAAATGTTTCACCCCTAAATGCCCAGTGTTGACTACATCTACTAATACAGTACCACTGTTTTATTATTTTTTTTAAAACTGTGCCCATATCTCTTTGTGCTGCTTTCTCAGAGGAACGGAAGAATCAGCTGTTACCTTGGTCACATTTCTGGTGAGTCTCCCAACATGCAGCTTGGTGGGTTTGGGCGAAGGGCTCCTCCTCTTCCGTTCCTTTTCGTCTCTTTTGGGAGGCTTCGACCTTTCAGAAACATTCAAAGTATGTCACTTTTCCCCCCTTAAAATGCCAATCTGCTGACAAAAGCTTACATTTACTAATTTTTAAGGAGGAACAGGAACAACAGGCAACGTTCTTGAATCTTTCACCCACCTCGCTGAATTCTTGTCTCTGAACAGAACCTGGGCATTCAGGCAGAAGCAATCATACCCTATGGAGCTTAATTTAGGCTCCATTGTCCATTTCAATGGGAATTACCTAGACCAGTGGTTCTCAACCTGTGGGTTTCCCAGATGTTCCTGGACTGCAATTCCCAGAAGCCTCCACCACTAGCTGGGCTAGCCAGGATTTCTGGGAGTTGCAGTCCAGGAACATGTAGGGACCCAGAGGTTGAGAACCACTGACCTAGATCATCACAGTGGACTGGAGCATGTGGTTTGTTTATTTATTTGATTTATATACTGCAACCATCTAGCAGAAAGCTCATTGGGGCAGTTTACAAATATAAACAAAATACAATAAAACACATAGGTTTAGAGCCAGAAGGCAGGATTCTGAGCCCACTGGGTCTCCTAGGGGAGGGACCACCTGAGATCATTCAGCAGTTGCCCAGTGCCCTGACACTTGCAGGACAGGGCATGAAAGCTGTGGTAAGGTTACTAAAGGGCGAAACTGAGGCAACAGCACATATTAGGTGGATCTTTGCTAGGGGTAATCCACTCAGATGCTAACTCCAAAGCATGTTTTCTATATGCTAAACCAGATCCAGCAATTATTCTACCCTATGCTAGCGTTTAAGCCACAAATGTGTAGCCCAAAGAAGCATTTGAAATTGGCGCGTAGCATCACCATGTACCTTGCAGCGTGACAGGAACCTGCACCAGAACTTTTTCCAAAAGACTGTGGGGGCAATCAAAGCATGGGATAAGAAAGGACGTCTGTTCTCTCGAAATCTGAGAGAATTTGGAACGGATTGCTTTTCGTAGTGTGGTATTTTTACATACTACAGAAAAGGCTTCTCCCAAAACTGAACTCTTCCAAAAATGTGAACCATCACATTTGCAAAATAAGTAGATGTGCACGCAGAAAGCCCTACCCAACATTCATGCCGACCTCAGCAAGTGGTGCTTTTCAGTATGCAAACAACAATTCTGAGCCCTCGTTGTAGATTACTTGAGAGACCATCTGAACTTTGTGAAATGTATAGAGTAGGACCCCCGTATCCACTGATTCATTAACCACTGGTTCAGTTATCCAGGGATGGCAGAGGAAAACATGAAATAAATAATTTAGCAGCTGTAAGGCAAGCTACTGCCATAAACAAGCTCCTTTTCCCCTGCTGAAAGTCCCCATATCTCATTTGGGCAAAGCTCGATCAGAAAACTCATGCTTTCAAAGAGAGGTTCTCAAGTTCTACCCGCAAGACCTCTGGCTAATGGGTCGCTGGAGAACTGCTGTCAGGAGTTGGGAACCTGGGGACCGCAACCTCACTTCAGCCCAGCTGGCACCACAGCCAACCGAGAGAGACTGTTGGAGCTGCAGTGCAAATTACAACTCCTTACTGCCTAGATCAGTGATGGCGGACCTATGGCACGGGTGCCAAAGGTGGCACCTGGAGCCCTTTCTGTGGGCACCCGACATTGGCCCTTCACAGCCACCTGTATTCAGGTTAAATTGCTGTATTGGCACTTTGCAAAAAAAAAAAAATAAAATAGCAGGTTTTGAATTGCAATTTGGGCACTTGGTCTCTAAAAGGTTTGCCATCACTGGCCTAGATCTCGCCTGATTTCGGAAGCTAACCAGGGTCGGCCCTGGTTAGTACTTGAATGGGAGACCACCGGGGAATACCAGGTGCTGTAGGCGCCAGAAGTAGGAACTGGCAAGCCACTCCAGTATTCCGGCCAAGAAAACTCCATGGACATGGGGTCGCGAAGAGTCGGTCGCGACTGTAACGACACAACACACGTTTCCCAAACACTTTAGGGAGGAACAAGTTAAACGGACCTTGAGATATCATCCTGCATCCTAAAAATTGCTTATCAAGGCCATTGAAGATAAAGTAAACAAAATGGTGGAGGAAAAGATACCAGGAACAATCAACAATCATTACACCAAAAGATGGGTTAGGAAAACCACATTGAACAGAGGCGCTTAGAAGGAGGGAGGCGCTCACGTCGACAAGCACGCTACTGCAGGCCAATATTTGCCAGGTTTCACCCATCCCGATCCCTTGCATAATCCGGACTTACTTGGAACGAGAACGTCTCCGATTGTCGTGCCGGCGGCGAGAAGGGCTCGGGGAGCCCGACGAGCTGCTAGAACTGGAACTACGAGAAGTGCTGGAGCTCCCGGAACGGCTTGACGCCGAGGAGGAGCTGGACCCGCTGCTGGAGCCCGTGCTGGAGCTTGAACCCGAACTGGATGTGGAAGTGGACCGAGACCTGCCAGAGAAAAACCAGAATGGAACATGCATGCCTGATGGGAGAGAGCCTGTTCAAACATAACACCGGTCATTTCCCCACCCCCGAGTTCAGAGAGGAAGCGGTTCTAGTAAATGCAGGAGAATCATTTGCAAGCCAGCTCCCGGAGACCCATCACCACAGGTCTGTAAAGAAGGTCTAAAAGGAAATACAAAGCTTCCATGGTTGCTTCCATGTGTCCCTTATCTCAGAACGATCAGTGCGCTGGCTCTGACCAAGGTGCATCTTTCTAACAAAATCACACCATGACTTCTTGCGATGTGTGAACGCTGATGAGTTGCACTTCCAACATCTTGAAAACTCCTCTCTCAACAGAAGTGGGGGACTCAGACACCATCTCCCTGCTACTTATCAAGCGGGACTTTCATCAATCCCCCGACAGATCAGAAGCACTTTGCACCTCCACCAGCAAGGCCATAGCTAACGACCCATACTTAATGGGTGTTCAGAACAGTTGCATAGGTAGGACTTTCACACACCCTAGGCCAGTGTTTTTCAACCACTGTTCCGTGGCACACTAGTGTGCCGCGAGATGTTGCCTGGTGTGCCGTTGGAAAAGCTGAAGAATATCAGCTTTGTGTTCAGCCAAACAGGCCCAGGTTGTGCACTGAATAAAGTATTTTATAATTTTTCATATTTCTGTTTACTTACTATTTCATAATAAAGTAATTATAAAATACTTTCTTTGTGTTTATTTGATTCCTATTCAAGAGAATTACTTTATATATAGTCAATATAGGCACAGAGTTAATTTTTTTAACATTTTCTAATGGTGGTGTGCCTCGTGATTTTTTTCATGAAAGAAGTGTGCCTTTGCCCAAAAAAGGTTGAAAAACACTGCCCTAGGCCTTTGTCCACTTAAGGAGCCTATTCAGATTCATGGTCCACCTAATGAGCCTATTCAGGCCTTTGTCCAACTTATGAGCCTACTCAGACCTGGGGGATGTGAAATCAAGGTGAACTATACATTGGAGGACTCACCACTAACTTTCCTCAGACTGACGAAGCTGCTTGGATGAGCAGCGAAACGTTCTGATCGCTCAAGAAAAGAAGTCCAGTTGCCGTGGCTCGACTTCCAGATAAACTCACCTGGGTGACTTGAGAATCTTCACAGAAACATCTGAAAATGCCTGGTTCCTCTGTGCTCAGAGGAAGAATTTTTTCATTACTGGCTAACAGTTCTCGAAAGAGCCGATCCTTGACACGTCCTCTAATACCTCTTGGAACTTCTTATTAGCAACACCACTCACCTGGTGCTACTACTCCCGCTGGAAGCGCTACGCCTTTTGCGATTTTTATCACGCCCACGATCCTTCTCACTGGATTCCTTGGTGGCCGGCTTGTCCTTGGACCTGTCCTTAGACTTTTCTTCAGTCCGGTCCTTGCGTTTGCTAGGAGAAGGAGCCCTTTCGGAAAAAAAATAATAATTTGGAAGTGTAATTTCCTTCCCCATTTCGGTTGCCAACAGCAAATATGAGAACAGCGACTCTTAAAAAGGTCAGGAAGCAACGCACACGTTCCCCGCATTTATGCCATGGAGCCATTCCATGCAAGAAACCCAATGGCATGAGGCATGTATGGAACGTAAGGGAAAGAGACGGCACTTCCAGACCTCATGCACACACTGGGAAAGCTCCTAGAAGCCTGCACAGACCGCCACCCCCAAAAGGGGTTAAGCCTGGAAAAAAATCAGAAATTACCTAGTGCTGGACTTTTTATTATTTTCTTTGATGCCTAGCAAACTCTTCTTTTTCACTCCTGACAGCTCCATTTTCCCCCTTCCGAGTCCAAAAGCCGCACTGTGGGGGTGGGGTGGGGGGCTCACTGATCTGAAAGCTTACTTCTAACTCCTCGATTCTGAGAAAACGATCCCTAAGCGAGTGCAATAAACGCCCAAGAGTCGCCTAGTGACAAGACAAAAAAAGGATTGAAAAGCAATTAACATACAGGGGGAGGAAAGAAGCCGGAGTCACAAGAAAAGTCACACACTGATATGTTGCAAAAGCACTGTGCGGTACTGTATTTCCCATCTATATGATACTGCCATATATTAAACAACCCCAACTTAATAAATCCTCCTTGAGTTCTCTTCCACTCCACCCACTGCTGTTCCCTTTCCTTTCCGTGTTCTGAAGACTCCTCTCCACTTTGCTTTTTGCTGGGAACGGAGCCTTCTTTTCAGCGGGGAAAGCCCGGGGGGGGTGGTTGAGCAACCCATTAAGAAGTGATTTTTCTATGTTGAAAACAAGGACCTGGTTGTTATAAAAAACAAAGTGGAGAGGAGTCTTCAGAAAGCGGAAAGAAAAAGAAACAGTGGGGAAGCAGGGGTGGAGTGGAGGAGAATCCAAACTGACCTCGCTGTTTCACTTCCTCTCCCGCATCACTTGATTGGCCTCCTCTCTGCTTTGCTGTTGCAAGGATCAGAGACTTCTTTTCAGCGGGAAAAGGCACTTCTTATTGGGCTGCTCACCCCCCAAACCTTTCCCCGCTGAAAAGAAGGCTCTGATTCTTGCAACAGCAAAGCAGAGAGGAGTCTTCAGGACATGGAGAGTAAACAAGAGCTACCGGAAAGGAAGGGAAACAGGGAGGTGAGTTAGTGTTCTCCTTCACTGCATCCTCACCCCTCGAGAAAGGCTTACTTCCATGTAAACAGTGCCCTTTAATTTTTAGGCAAGTATGATTTTAGAAAAAAATAGCATTGTACAGTGCATTGCTGAAAACCTATAACAATGCATTCTGAGACAACATTTTGAATTTCCTTCTAAACACCATTTAAAAAGGAAGAAAAGATTTGCAACCAAAGGAACACAGGTATTGTTATAATTATTTACAATGCATGGGTTAGTTAGTACCATCTCTTCAGATAACCAGCATCCCAACAAGGAGTAAAATGATTCAAAATTGCTCTCCACATCTTCAATGTCTTATTTGCCCAGCTCTGCTTTCTTAATAAAACAGGCTGAGAAATAAGGTTACTAACATACAGTAACAGCAAGGACAGAAACTGAAGTTTCACAGAAATATTGATCAATATTCTCTTAGTTCTTGTGAGTTTTTCAGACTATTTGGCCATGTTCTGGAAGTTTTGGAACTCCCACAACACAGGCAAACAGCCCGAAAAACTCACAACAACTATCAGATCCCAGCCGTGAAAGCCTTTGACAATATAATATTATCTTACCTAGTCTCCTAATTTTGAATTCTTAATGCAGTTTTTCATTACTAAGCTTTTCTTTTCAATTAGAACAAATGTTAAGCTGATTTTGTTAAAAAGCAATTCTAGCCACTAAACCTGGTTCAACCTCAGAGGCAACTAACAGAGGAATACAGTAGGCACAGTCCAAACAGAGATGAAATTCCTAGACTTCAGAGTGCAGAGGAACCATCAACAAAAATGCTTAATTGCTTTTTCAAGTACTGTATATATGCCACAGTAGCTTCTTTTGGACCACATATGCCATAAACACTAGGGTTTTCTCTACTGGCATCATCAGATTCTCAATGGCTCATTTGAGAGCTGTCTTCGAACATACAGCCCCTTTCCCTAATCTGACTTGCGTGGTTTGAGAGATACCAATCAAGGAAGGCAAGAAGGGAAGCATGGCAAGGCTTGAAGCCCCATTGTTAACTTTGATCTTTGAAATAGCAGACGGAAAACAGTGCACAAACAATAGTGTGAAGAGAAGTATCCCCAGACAGCCAGAATGGAGCTCTTCTTCCTTGCTCTCTAGTCTAATTTGCAGCTATAACACCTGTATTTGTAAGGTTTTAAACCAGTGGTGTCCAAACTTTGGCCCTCCAGATGTTTTGGACCTCAATTCCCACAGTCCTTTGTCATTTGTGTAGTGGGTGGCATACAAGCTAAATAAATAAATAAATAAATAAATAAATAAATAAATAAATAAATAAATAAATAAATAAATAAATAAAGGCTTGGAATTCTGGGAGTTGTGGTCCAAAACATCTGCAGGGCCATAGTTTGGACACCCCTGTTTTAAACCAACAGGTCAAAATCCCGCTGTTAAGAAAAAACAAAGAATGTTTCAAAACACCTAAAAACATATGTACAACTCTCAAGCAAAAGCATGGTAGAGCATCTTGGATCTCTTAGCATGTCCAAGCATCGGCCCTGCTGATGTTTTGGACCACAACTCCATTACTAACAGCCACTACTTCACATGACAGAACCAGGAATTCTGACATATTTGGACAGGCAGGAGCATGGGGATTAAAGAATATGAGATTCAGTGAGGGAAAGTTCTCCCTTTAGGCAGGAAAAGGGAAAAAATCCACAGATGTACAAATCTAAGGTGGGAGGCAGCTGGCTTGACAACAGCACAAGTGAATAAGAGACAACAAGTTTTACTAAACTACGAGCTAAACACAAGTCAACACTAGCAGCAAAGAAAGCTACTGCATCAACAGAAGTATAATGTCCAAATAAAAGTACTGTAATGTCTCTGCTCTATTCTGCACTGGTCATATCTCACCTAGAATACTGCATCCAGTTCTGGGTACCATAAATTAAGCAGGATGTTGACAAACTGGAATATGTCTAGAACATGGGCAGCTAGGATGATAAAAGGTGTGGAAACTAAGCTTTATGTGGCGTGGCTGAAGGATCAGAATATGTTCATTCTGGGGAAGAAGATACTGAAAGGAAACATGGCAGCCGTTTTCAAATGTGTAAAATGCCCCTCAATTCCCTGTTCTCGATACTAAATATGTTTTAACTGTACTGGACCGCATATTGTCCCTCATCACTGTAAGTCACCTTGGGTTCTTTTCCAAGGAGAAAGGTGGGTAAAATACTCTAAAATAAATAAATAAATAAAATATCTGAAGGGCTGTCACACAGAAGAAGGAATGAACTCTTCTCCAGACCCCAAGTGATGGATCCACAGTCACTGGCTTAAACTAAAGGGAAAAAGATTGGGAAACAATATTACATTTTAATGTTCTAAGATGCCTCTCCTAAATTCCCTGGTCTTAACTTGAATATATTTTAAATGTCCTGGGCTGTACATCGTCCCTCACTATTGTAAGCCACCCAGGGTCCTTTTGCAAGGAGAAAGGTGGAGTAAAAATATTCAAAATACAAATATATATATATATTTGGAAGAACTTCAGGAGCTGTTCAACAATAGAAGAGACTGCCTCATAGGGAGATGAACGCTCCAGCATTGGACACATTTAAAAACAGACTGGATGACCAGTGTTCAAGTAGGATTTCTTGTTGTACCAGAGAGTTGGACTCTGTGTTCCCTGCAGTCCCTTCAGGCCGTAGTCTTCTATATTCTACTCCTGGAATTCACTGCAACAAGATGCAGCAATAATTTTTGTCGTATTCGTTTTTTTTTAAAAGGGGATCAAATATTTGATGGAAAGTCTGGCATCCATTATCAGACACGACAAGCGACCCAACTGGAAGCAGTTTCTTTTCCAACACTAGATGCAGATGCAATTGTGTGGGTGGGGGTGGGGTGGGGGTTGTAAGGTTCGTTGCTTCAGACACATGCCCCAATCTCCAGAAGCCTATCATTTGGGTGCAGAGATCTCTTTATGCCAATGGTGGCCAAACTTCATCCCTCCAGAGGTTTTGGACCACAACTCCCACAGTCCTTTGTCGTCGCCAATACAGGCTTGGAATTCTGGGAGTTGTGGTCCAAAACATCTGGAGGGCTGAAGTTTGGCCACTATTGCTTTATGCACTTTGTTGTCTTCCAGGCCCAACGTCACCTCCTACACCGAGTGCAGGGGCCGGTGGTAAGAAATTAAGGGGCTCCTCACCCAAAACACCAACCACCCTCACCTCTGACTGTAAGCCAGGCTCCCTCTATCCTTTTACACAATGCCCTTCAGGACGTTTGGACTAAAAAACACCAATCATCTCCTGCCATCACAGAAAAACATTTCGAGGGAAAGCACTAAAAATAACATTGACATGGGTGTATCCATTCCAAACAAGGCACAGACCAGCTGGCTAATATCTGGATGTGCGACAGGAACAACAGCTGAATCCACTCAAAACTGCGCTCAGCGACAGCCAATGTTACGATATAATCCTGACATGCAAACGGGAACAAATTAAGCAGCACCCTTAAGGCACCTTTAACAGACCTGCTGAGAAAGGTGCTGCATGGAACCCATGCTCCAAAGCAAGGTGGCGAGATCATGCCACACATTTGTTTGTTTGTTTGTTTGTTTGTTGGATTACCCCACCTGCCTCCTTGAGAAAAGGACCCAAGGTGGCTTACAATAATGAGTGACAATGTACAGTCCAGGTCATTTAAAATATATTCACGTTAAGAACAGGGAGTTTGGAGAGGCATCTTAGAACCTCAAAAGATAACATTACTGGGCCCAGAAATGGAAAGAAAAAACTGAAATACCAACTAAGGTTGAACTCCTGAAAAAGCAACTGGACATTGCAGAACTGGAGAGGCTCTCAGAGGCCTTGCGAGACCACCCAAGACATTTTGTAAAGGAGAGCTGGAAAATGATACATAATTGGGCCCAGAAGCAGACAAATGAACAAGGGGTAAAATAGTCATAAAGACGTTTTTAGATAGTGACACCAAATCTGGAAGTCATGTAGAAGGCTGTTCAAGTGTGGAATCACCAATACCTTTGTGTTAGCAATAGATAAGGGGACAGATACTGTTCACCATAGACTCTGGTTTGTGTTAATATTCTAAAGTGGCTCTTGACATTGCTGAATTTGTTTGATTATATTATGTGAAATAAATAATTAAATGAAAAAAAGGTAACATTAAAGGTACAAAGAGCATGCAAAAAGAAAAGGGAAATCAATTATGAGGGGTGGAAACTAACGTTTTATTTATTTTGAACATTTTTGCCCCATCTGTCTCCTTGGGAAAAGGACCCAGGTCGGCTTACCATAATGAGGAATATACAGCCCAGAACATTTAAGACATATTCAAGTTAAGAACAGGGAATTAGAAGAAGCATCTTAGAACATTAAAAGGTAACATTAAAGCTACAAAGAAGACACGAAAAGAAAAGGAAAACCCATTATGGGAGGTGGAAACTAACATTTTATTTATTTATTTAGAATATTTTTACCCACCTGTCTCCTTGGGAAAAGGACCCACGGTGGCTTACCATAATGAAGGGCAATATACAGAACATTTAAGATAGATTCAAGATAAGAACAGGGAATTAAAAAGAGGCATCTTAGAACATTAAAAGGCGGCATCAGAGCTACAAGGAAGGATGCAACAGAGACCTCTTGGTAGTGGGGCGGCTAAAAAGATCTTGTAAATAAATAAATAAATACAACAAGAAAAGGGAAATCCATTTTGAGGGGTGGACACTAACATGGAAATCACTGGTGTTCTTATGAACTCAGTCAATGCTATCATGACAGCAGAGAAGCACCCCTGGACGGACCACCCCACCCCACCCCGGGCAAGGCAGTGTGGGTGAGTGGGCGGAGTGGGGAAGGCGGGACGAGGCCTACCCACCCACGGCTCCTTGGGGGAGCCCGGCTTTCCCAAATGGCCGCCTCCTTCTCCCACCCACCCACCCACCCACCCCCGGGCCCGAGAAAGTCACCCTCGCTGGAGGGCCCGACTGGCCCGTCAGGCCGGCGGCGGCCGGGAAGGTTTCCAGAAGGGCCCCTCGGTGCTTTCGGGCGACCCCCGGGCCTCCCACCCCTGCGGCCGGAGCCGGATGGCAACGGATTGCCGCCTCGGCCGGAAAAACGCCGTACTTACATCCTCGCGGGGACCCCCAGCGCCAACTCCTGCGTCGCGCTCCCTCTGACGCACGCACGCCGGCCGCCGCCGCCGCCGCTTCCGCAGGGAGGCAGAAAGGGCGCGGGTGACCGGCGCGCGCTGATGACGTCAGACAGAGAAAGGGCGGGGCGGGGTTAGCGCCTCTGTCGCCATGGTTACGAGCCCCCCTGGTGTAACGCCATGGTTAGGCCTTCTCTTTTTCAACAAAAATTAAGGCAATTAAAACAAAACAAATGACAAAAACAAAACAAAACACATGGCCCCTTAAAGATTAACTTTCATATTTTAATGTGACCCTAATGTGACACTTACACTTCTTCACATATAGCAGCAGATTGAGGTGTGCAATATAATATGTGTGGAATATACATTTCACACCAAGGTGCCTGAAATTCTTGAAAAGACTAAACATGGCTAGCCTCCCTGAAACAAAAATCAAGTAAATTAAAACAAAACAAATGACAAAAAAACCCACATGTGGAACCTTAAAGACTAACTTTCATATTTTAATGTAACGTTTCATGATGCTTACACTTCTTCGGACATATAGCAGCAGATTGCGGTGTGATGTATGGAATATGTATTTCACACCAAGGTTTTTTGTCTTTTGTTTTATTTTTCCCTTTTTTTTTTGCCTTGCACAGGCTAACATAGCAACTTTCTCCAAAACTTCTCTTTTTAAAGAGTCAAGAGGAGTCCTCTTCACAGTTAAATCCATGGAGTGAAAACAAATGCTCTTGAAAACAAAACACGTTGCTTTGGTTTTCACTTTGAACCGCCAGCAGTTTGAACTACAATATCCCTTTCCCCCCACCACCATGGGATTTGAAGTCCAAAGTATCTAGAAGCTCAAAGATTCCCATACCTGGATTTAAACAAAAATGAGTCAGAAGAGGTTTTGGAATAGGATTCAACCTTCTCAACTTTTGAAAAGTTACTTTTTGGAGTAGTTAGTTACCATTAGAATCCCAATCCCCAAAGTAGTCATTGCCCTTTGGTTACAATTTTATAAAGTAATTTCAGTTTTTTAAATGGCTTTATGGCTCCCTCCACCTCAGTGATTCAGATTACCCTTCTCATGTTCTCCTTGTAGATATTTTGACCTGCAACTCCCAGTAGTGCCAGCCAGGATATGTAATGCTAAGGGATAAGGAGTGTTCCAAGTCTAGCATTGATGTGTGTGGAATTTGTACTCCCCCCCAACAATTAAAAAAAAATGTTGCAGCCTGCTTGGCATCCTATTATTTCTGGGAGACAGACAGAACAGGAATAAAAAAGGCAGAACTACTTCAAAGCACACAGTCCAGCATCTAGTTGAAGTTCTTGCACGTAGAATAGAGATTGCAGAAAGTAGCCTTGGCTATTTAGAGAATTGTTTGCATGCTGGTCCTTCAGGAAACTTCTCTCAAAATAGCCTCAGCTGCTTCCACAAGTTCCGTACTGCATGTGGCAATCCCACAGGATACCAGCCCTGGAGTATCACAGCCCTTGGTTGCTGGAGGGGGATAATTATTTGAATTCTTTCCTTATCACAGCTTCCTAAATTGGTCCTGCTTGCTGACTGCACTGCTCCAGTCTCTTGACCACGTTAGCTTGACTCAGCTGCAAAGTTTCTGCTTACTCTTTACAAAAGTCGAATTATTATTCCATTCAAGCAGACTCCCTTATTTGCTGGCTTTCACAAAACACACCACAGCCTTCCCAGAAATCAAGAGACTTTAATGAGAATAAATTTGGCAAAAAACCCAAAACAACAACAAAAACAGTTCCTCTTGAAGATGGTGGTATTTCTCCAGGTCAACTCCAATGTTTGCAAAAAGACAGAAAAACAGAGAAACATGAGCAGGCAAAGGTGGATTTTATCTCACAAGTCAAACTGCAGAAGTCATTGGCTACTTCTGGGTGAAGCTTTTATTAAGTCCTCGTTCATGGAGTTTGACAAGGTGGACAAGCAATATCATTTCCCACCCGTCACCAAGAAATTTAAACACCAACTCCTTTCTGAAATAAGGCAAGCAGAAGTAAAAATAATCCCTCTCCTTTCACAGTAAAAGATATGGATGTTTATACCATACATGGCTACACTTAATAACTTTGTGTTTATATCTCTCCTTGTGTGATTGCACTGACACTATGTTATCAATTGCTAGCTTCAATGTTGCCTTATAATGCTGTAAGATGTCCCTCAATTCCGTTTCTCAAACTGATTGTGCCTTTATTGCAATGGAATGTGCCGTCTCTCCTTACTGTAAGCCGCTTTGGGTCCCTTTCCAAGGAGAAAGGCGGGATAAAAATGCTAAAAATAAAATAAAAAATAGCCACCAATTACCACTGGCTTCCTTCCAGGGAAGGAGATGTTGGACTGTGCAGGCCCTTACACTAGGATTTATTTTATGCTCAGGCATGGTTTTACAAAATCACCAGGGAGGTAAGTAGAAGGATTTTTCCCGGAAGCACAAGCTATAGCCAGAAAATCCAAGCTTCAAAAAGTAACTTTTCTGGACTTCAATTCTAAGACTCCCACAAGGAGTATTTCCGCGGAAAACTAAGCCAAGTAAAGAGCAGAGACATCACTTTGCCAACTAAGGTCAGGATGGTTAAAGCTATGGTTTTTCCAGTAGTGATGTATGGAAGTGAGAGCTGGACTATAAAGAAGGCTGATCGCTGCAGAATTGATGCTTTTGAGCTGTGGTGCTGGAGGAGAGTCTTGAGAGTCCCCTGGACTGCAAAGAGATCAAACCTATCCATTCTGAAAGAAATCAACCCCGAATGTTCACTGGAAGGACAGATTTTGAAGCTGAGGCTCCAGTACTTTGGCCACCTCATGAGAAGAGAGGACTCCCTGGAAAAGTCCCTGATGCTGGGAAAAATCGAAGGCAAAAGGAAAAGAGGACGACATAGAATGAGATGGTTGGACGGTGTCATCAATGCAACCAAAATGAATTTGACAAAACTCCGGGAGGCAGTGGAGGATAGGAAGGCCTGGCGAGCTCTGGTCCATGGGGTCACGAAGAGTCGGACACGACTGAACGACTGAACAACAACAACACACTAGGATCCATGGCATTAATGCTCAACAGGATATGTTTGTCAATTCCTGAACCCAAGTTATGAAATAAGTTTTTTTTTTTCATTGAAATGAACACCGTCTTCTGCATTTCTACCCCACTGGGTGGCATTTCTCTTGTTTTCAGATTGATATACCCTAATGAATGCTGGGCATTCCTCATGTAATGGGAAAGCACTATTTTAAAATTTACACATGTAAACTATTGGTGTTAAGAGTCTAAGAAAGGCATGTCTAAACTTCGGCCCTCCAGATGTTTTGGACCACAACTCCCACAGTCCTTTGTCACTGGTAGTCTAAGCTTAGAATTCTGGGAGTTGTGGTCCAAAACATCAAGAGTGCTGAAGTTTGGACATGCCTTTGGACCAGTCTCTCAGCAGTTAAAACTTTTCAGTTCCTCACTTGAGGGAGCAAGCAAACAGCTGTGGGCAAAACCATCAGCTTCCATCTTCTGGTTTTTTCTTCCATTTTCTCTGGCTCCCCTTGGAATGCCCTCCTGCCCTCCAGTTTTGAGATATACTATGGCAGCAAGAGATGCCAAGGACTGAGCACAAGGGCATAGCCCACACTCTGCCACTACTGTACTGTCCTTTGTAAGAGGACAGACTCACATTAGACCACTAATCCAATAAGCTTCCCACAGTAGGGATGGGGAACTGTCAGGACCTGAGGTAAATTTGTCTTTCTTGGAGTCTGAGCCTCCTTCTGGAATTTTCAATACCTATGTCTTTTTCTCCTGCAATACCACCATGTAAATATTTCCCACCTTTGGGGGCGCTTTCCCTAGGGCTGATGCCTTCCCCTAAAGCATGTCCAAACTTCAGCCCTACAGATGTTTTAGACCACAATTCCCAGTCCTTTGTCATTGGCAATCTGAGCTTAGAATTCTGGGAGGTGTGGTCCAAAACATCAGGAGGACTGAAGTTTGGACATGCCTGCTTAAAGCTTAGTTACTTGCAGTAAGATGCAGTAACACTAAAGCAGGCTGCTTATTTTTGGCCTTACTCCTTTTGTCTTGTTCCCATCCAAATGCACACACAAACCTCAAATTTGAATTTGGCCCCAAGGCTAAAATAGGTATACTGTACACTGTACAGTATATGAACCAGCAGTGTCTCTCATGGTATGTAGATAGAAGTCTTTTCCCTAGGACTAGATCTTTGTACAAATACTCGTACAAGAGATCCTAGACATTGGCTGTCTGTATACAGTAGGACTCCCATGTGTGAAGGATCAATATCCAACGGTTTTACTTATCCACAGTCTGAAAATATTAAAAATATAAAAACAAAAACTATTAGAAAAACTCTTTTCACACATATTACCAGAACTGGCTATTAGAGGGCGCCAGAGTATACTATGAATGCTTGTTAGTGAAGCATACATAGCAAGGAACTTTGCCACCCTCTGGTCATATCTGGTAATGCATGTGAAAATAACTTTTTTCTGCTTTTTTTTCTCTCTGTTTTACCATATACTGTATATAGCGCTCAATATTATCTGAGGATTTCAGAACCAATCCCCAGTGGATAAGGGGGTCCTGATGTACTACACACTGCTTCTGTGGCCTGTCAGCCAGATGAGTAGGGTATAAATTTAATAAATGAAATGAAATGATTAATCCCCTCCACACCACTACGACAGCACAGGACAGTTGCAATGCTTTTAAAGAATAATTTTCCATCTTCAAAAGCTGTTCAGGAATGTGTGTGTGTGTGTGTGTGTGTGTGTGTGTGTGTGTGTGTGTGTGTGTGTGTGTGTGTGTGTGTGTGTGTGTGTGTGTGTGAATGAATCAAATATATCACTCAGAAATCTTCCATGGGATAAGATCAAGCTTAGTGCACTAGAGGACAAGGCAGAAAATATCCTGGAAATGAAAAAGAAAATTTCCATACATACATTCATACATTTCATACTCAAGATGGAAAGTGAAAACGTCATATTAATAAATAAATCCATGGCTTTGATATGTGCAGTGTGACATTCCCTGGTCATCCGTGCAAACACTGGGCGTCTTGAGCTACCGCACTTGAGATAGTTCTGTTGTTCCTCATCGGGTCCAGAATTAGCCTTCTCCTGGAAGTGTCAGATGCCTGCCATAATTTCACAACGGTCGTTCAGCTCAATGGTGGTGTAATTCTGAGGCCGTCTAGGGATGGGGGGAAAAGGGGGGAAAGCAAATTACAGTACTTCCAGTGACATGGCTTGCATTTAAATGAGCACAAAACGGGAGAGGAAAAACTGCTCACACAACACTTCCCTTCAGGAACTAGATTTCCATTATTTACCAAGGAAGACAGGGAGGGAGAGAGGGAGGGAGGGAGGGAGGGAGGGAGGGAGGAAGGACCCTCCCAATGCCAGCTTACAGTTGCTTCTTCTCCCAATAGATAAGGAATAATTTGACATTGTTTTTGGGTGACATCTCTTATGTCTGGTTTCCACCATTCCAGCAGCCTCCATACCAAAGGGAGAGTCGGCTCATTTTCTTAAGAATTACATCCATGGAGATTAAATCATTTTTAGTTCCCAATGAGAAACAGGGGAGGTGCAGCTGGAGTGCGAAAGTCGAAGCGGGGGAAGGGGGGGAAACTGTTGTACGCAAGCAAACAGTTTCAGGGAAGGAGTTGGCCAGGGCTCACCCCAAGAGCCTAAGATTCTCCATCCCTGCCCGAAAGCACTTTACATTCCACATTCATCCCTCCGAGATAATTATTTGAGGGGTCTGCAAGCCGGCTTCCTCTGCCTTACCTTTTAATCCAATAAACGGCCGCAGCAGCCAACAGCAGTGCTAAGCAAAATGGAGCCCACGACAATGAGAGCGGTCTCCCAAGGTCGGAACGAATGTACTAGGGGGGAAAAGATGGGGGAAAGAGAGTGAAGGAATTATTTGTAATATCTCTTGGGAGAAATGCAGCCAAAGCCACTGGAGAAGGCTGTAGTTCATGGTAGTTTGGAAGCACACAAACACCCCTCCCCACAGGTCCCATCCCAAGCATTACAAGGTAGGGTGAGGAATAGAGACGGGTAAGAACCAGTTCATCCTAGTTCAGTGGTGGCGAACTAGAGGTTTTGGACTGCAACTCCCAGAATTCCTAGCATAGATTGCCAATGACAAAGGACGGTGGGAGTTGTGGTCCAAAACATCTGGAGCGCCAAAGGTTTGCTACCACTGTCCTAGTTTGTAAAGCAGGCAGCACAGGTGCTGCTGCTCACCTCAGCTGCCTCCTCTGGTCCATCAGCCACCCATCAGGCCCAGGGTGCAAGCTTTCTGCCCTTTCTCGAATGAGCTGCCCTGCCCTCTTGGTTGATCTCCCACTCAAGACAAAAACGGCAGGCGAGAGGCGTCTGTGCTCTTGCCCATGACTGGGAGATTAGCCAAGGAAGTAGAGAAAGGAAGCAAGCTGGGCCTGGCGAGTGGTTGACCAGCTGAGGAGGCCAACTTTGGGAGCAACAGCACCCATGCCACTGCCTTTATGAACCAGCATCAACTGGGACAAACCGGTTTCGTGCCCATCTCTGAATGAATAAAAGAAAAGAAAAAGGAACAGCTATTCCTGGCTGTGGCACATGGAACGCCAAATAGGTGGCAACAGGAACCTCTCCTGTTGCCACATCTTTTCTCCCACATCACTTACGCACCCACTGTCCAGCCTTCCGCCAGCCACACTGGCTCTCCTCCATCCAACTCACCTTCCGACCTCGACGCCGTTCCGTTCGGAGATGGGCATGCCGCGTTTACTTTGAGGAGCCTCCCCTCCACTGGAAACGGATTGGGACTAGCTGAAAAATTAACCCGCCACTGAGCCAGCAGCTCCAGCTGTTCCTGTGACCTGGTCGACACCCTGCCAGAGAGTTTCAGGACAGAATCGAGGCAGGTGAAATCCAGTTCTGTGGAAAGATGCATATATATCTCATGACCTCCAAGGAAAGGAATCTGTTTCAATTCATCTAGTGGCTATGCCTTGAGATGTTCACCTCTGACCACTGGCCATATTTCTTGGACCTGGCACCAGTCAAAAAACACCTGGAAAAACCCTCTTCTGTATTCAAGGTTCAGGAATGGATGAAAAGTGGCTGCTAAATGGTAGGAATGTGGGATCCTGATCAATTCTAAGCCTTTCTTGCCCCAACTAATGCCAAAAACCACAGAAATATCAAAAGCTATATTTTACAACATGGTTTCTGGCCCTCTCTAGTGGCCAGTTCTGGTAACTACACCCTGGAAATATGTATTTCTGAGGATTTTTTTATTTAGTATTTTCAGGCAGCAGATAACTGAATCAGCAGACAGTGATCCTGCGTATGGTGGGTGGGTGAGACCCTACCGTGTCTACAAAATGCCCATGTTGTTTTGTTGTTTCGTTACAGTCGTGACCGACTTTGTAACCCCATGTCAGCACAAACTCCATTACACCCTTGCTGCTAAAAGCAGCCAACAAATCTTATGGTTCCTTTTATTGAGAAATCAGATACGTGAGATACTGACCGTGTATATAGCACGATGAGACACTGCAGGAACAACTCTCTTCCATTGATCTCGCTAATGCACGCTGCAGGCTAGCTAGAACTGGAGGGCTCTGAGGCCACAAAGAACAATCTAGCAGAGAACAGAGGAGGTCGGCAACAAATTAAAGACCTGTCTTGAATGTCCAAAGATGCATGGCAGAACAGCAAACAATGAAGGGCAAACTTTAGAGGAAGAAGTGTGTAATTAATCCATTCACCTGGTATTCCCCTCCACACATCACTTCTCCAAACTATTACTCAAGTACCAAGTATCCACACTGTAATAATAATAATAATAATAATAATAATAATAATAATAATAATAATAATAATAATAATAATAATAATAATAATAATAAAAATCACGATTCTCCTGAGCAACACTACCCTAACAAGAACCACTTAAGCACTGGGAGGGGGATTTGAAATGGCAGTTCCCTTGTGTGCCAGGGGCAAGCCTAACACAACTCATATGTGTCAGAGGGAGCACCGGAGAGTGATATCAAATGATAGGTATATGGCTATTTATTACTAATAAATAATAGGTGCCACCAAGGCAATTTTGATTTACTTACTTACTTACTTACTTACTTACTTACTTACTTACTTACTTATTGACCACACCAACTTTCCCCAAAGGGAACTCTGGGTGGTGAACAAGGGCAAATGAACAAACAAACAAACAAGTCAATATACAACATAAGTAAGAAAGTAAATAAATAAATTAAAACAGTAATAATATAGATACATAACTAAATAAGTACATCTGGCAGCAGCAAGAGGACAGGGCAAACAACAAAGGTGACAAAACAAAATGCAATTACAATTATGGTGACCCTTTTCGGGGATTTCCAAGTACAGAACACTCAGAAGTAGTTCAACCTTCACAGTCTTAGGGTTGCCTTCAGACTTTGCCATCTGCCCAAGGCCACGGAGGCTGGTTCTACTCATAGGAGGCACCGCTGGGGAATCGAACACTTACCGGGGGTCATCAGGCACATCCCCAGATCCAGGTACTGAGATTGCAGAGGACACCTGTTCTCCAAGCCAGGTGTGGGGTCAGATAGGGCAAAGGTTTCATTACAGGATGGACAGTGGCTCAAGGACAAGGGTCTGCAAAGAGAAACAGCTGATCTTAGGATGTCTCAAAATGTCAGGCGAGTGCTGATCGCTTGCAAAAGAATATTAAAATTCCAGTTTGGGGTAGGATGGTTCCACCAAACCTCAGACTTGAACAGACACACATGGCGTTTTATCCACTGCAATGCCTACCCTGGAGCCATATTGGCAGGTAGTTCTTTGAAAGGTTCCTTCTCTAGAGCCTAACAGACAGTGATGGAAACCCAACTCATGCTCCCTTGAGATGCCTGTGGGCCCCTACCCCATCAGGAGCATTCTTGAAAGGCCCACAGGAAGGTGATGGGAGAACCTTGAGACTTTGCACCAAAGAGACAGCCCACCACCTCCTGAAGCATCCTGTCAGGTCTGCAAATTGCTGCCTCTGGTTCATCCTCTGGGATGTGGCAGAATTATCTCAATGACCCACAGAACTGTTGAGATTCTTAGATGCTTCTAGGTGAGGCTTTTGAGGAATAATTGCGCCAGGGATGCTGGTGGCAAGTCTTGGTGTCTGAACCCCAAGTCCAAGTCTTGGTACCAAGTCCAAGTCCAAATCTTCATACTAAGTCCCAAGTCTGAATCTGAGTCTTTAAACCAAATCCTAAGGCCCAATTAAAAATAAGACTTTTTTAACCCCCAGGAAAAAAAGGGGGAGGTGGGTGAGTTCCGAGTCATGAGTCAAGTCCAAGTCACTGAAAAAAACCCAAACTGCAACTTCAGGTTCCCATCCTTAATAATGACCCTTGAGTAAACATACTAGATCAACACATGAGAGCTCTCACCTGTCTCCTTTCCTAGGGATGAGGTAGATGGCTCCAGGATGACCAGGATAACCTCGGCTGGTGCCTGTCTCCCACGAAAAGACCACCACGTCTTCTAAAATCTCGTTAGGAACTAGTGTGCCATTTGGGACCTGCATATGCCTGAGCAGTGCCACCCCATGACTCTTCTGAGGTGCAGAGGGGTCAATCCAAAGAGAAGGCTTCACCAGTTGCTCTGGAAACACAGAGGGTACATTGGTTGGAGCGCTGGCCTATAACTCAGAAGATCCTTTTACCTTATAAGCATTTTGTTTATGCTTACACACCAATCTATCTAGCAGTTGTTGCTTCATTTCTCTCCGGACGTACAATAAGTATAATCTGGAGCAAACCTTTTCCCTTTCTCAAATACTGTTACATGTAACAAGAATGGCTTCCATATGGGGCACAGTGGTTAAATGTTTGGACTGTGCTCACGACCGGAGGTTCATCCCAGGTAGCCAGCTCAAGGTTCACTCAGCCTTCTATCCTTTCCAGGTCGGTAAAACGAGTACCCCACTCACTGCGGGGGCAATGTGTAGCCTGCATCAATAAATTGCAAACCGCCCACAGAGTGCTTTTTCAAACTGTCGGTGTGCAATAGTCCTTTACTTATTTTAAGCTTGCAAGTTAATTTATCATTAAGAGCTATCTTCTGCATTTTCCCCGATGACATGTGCCGTTTTAAGAAAGCGACTTTACCAAGCCCTGAATAGAATGTCTTTGACTATGGAAAGGGAAGAGAGACAAGATCCGTGCACAGGGACCTACCATGATTGTGACCCTTGCTGGGTTGTCCTTCTGGCAGGACAAGAAATATTCCGTTGCTTGCAAATGTGCCCTGCAGTTGGATACTGGCGTACGGCTTGGCATCGTGACCAGAAAATAACATCAGGGAGTACCCTTTCAAGCGGGCCCCAGAAGGCCCTTTCAGTTCAACAAACTGGTACAGTGCAGTGCTGGTGGCCACGCCCACTTCATTGATTGCCACGGAATGGTGGTGGGGCGTTTCGTCCGTGGCTTTTGGGACCACGGCCATGCAAGCATTTTCATAGAGAGGAGTTATTTCTGTCACCTGGTTGGGAGAAGGGAACAGAGCCACAAAAGGTTCACAAGATATGAAATCTTATTTAATTTTATTATATTTTCTAGCTTCCTCACATGGCTATTTTCAACATACAGTGGTAACTCTTAAGACAAATGTCTCGTAAGACAAAAAAAGTGTAGGAAGAAAAAAAATTCCGGGAATAGGTATGCTTCTCATGACAAAAAAAAAAAATCCTTATTAAAAATGTCCTTTAAAAGACAAAAAAAAAAAAAAAAAAATTCCGCATGAACCCAGGAAAAAATCCCTGGTTATTTTGACTTTATTCTAGCACCCACAATGGATTAATCCATTCCCAATGCATTCCTATGCAAAATCATGAGAGAACATTTTCGTAAAACAAAGTGACCCATAGCCTCCTGAATGGATTAATAATTTTTCAGTGCATTCCTATGGGAAACCACATTTCAGGAGACAAAAAATTCTTAAAACAAATTGACCCGTAGAACGAACTCAGCCTAAATGACGGTCCAATTGAATCATCTTATACAGTCTGGAAGTGACAGGAACATAACCTGTAAGCAATGTTAAGTGTTCAAAGAAATAGCTGTGTTTGACCATTTCATCCTCTATGACAAAAACAAGCCAGAATAAAACAACAATATAGAGACCTTGGAGTCTAAGAGAGTTATTTCATTGCGAGCTTTTGTGGATCGCAGTTAGAGATGGGCACAGACTGAACTATGAACTTAAAAACCCCATGAATCAACATAGCCTCCCTTATTTGCGACATAACGGCTTCCAACCAGACTTCGGAAAGAGAACTGTCTTTATAAAGTGGGACACACAAACACCCTTAAATGGACCCAAACAGGCCTGTTTGTTTCTCTTAATTCTAGGCACCGCTCCAGAAATCTGGAAGATCCCAGATTTCGGGGAATTGTTTTTCTTACAGGATGGAATGATGTAGTAAACAAAAATGATCTCATAGGTGGTAGAGTAAGAGGGTGGTCAAGAATGCTTTATGCTGTCTTGTCCAGCCTGGAAGAGAGGGAGGGAGGGCTTAAATCAGAGCTGAGTCCCTGAGGCCTCATTCCATCTTGGGAGCTTCCTCATGTGTCCTTCCCGACAAAATGGAAGTTCTTGAGAACTTTAAGGAAAAACCATCTTCTGCAAAAGCTGCTGCTGGCCTTCTATCATTGTGCAATTGAGAGTGTGCTTACTTACGGGTTATATGTATGGTATGGAAGTTGTACCCATCAGGATAGGACAGTGTTGCACAGAATCATAAGAATTGCAGAGAATTGTGGGCTGTTCACTCCCTGCCACAAGAGGTGGTGATGGCATCTAGCCTGGATGCCTTCAAAAGGGGATTGGACAGATTCCTGGAGGAGAAGTCCATCACAGGTTACAAACCATGATGGAGATGTGTCATCTCCAGCCTTAAACCGGGGTATTTCAAGGGCCAGATGCAGGGGAGTGGTATCAGGAGACAGATATCTAGTCTCATGCACTCCCAGACGCATCTGGTGGGGCCACTGTGAGATACAGGAAGCTGGACTAGATGGGTCTTTGGTCTGATCCAGCATGGCTCTTCTTATGTTCTTACCTTGAAGCTACTGTGGTCTCGAGGCCTCAGGCTGTGACACCGACTGAGCGACTCGTCTTCAGTGCTGTAAGAATCGTTTTCGTACAGGATTCTCTGGCCCGGGGCGAGGATCTCAAGAAGTTTGTCTGCACGGTCTGACCCCCGGGCCGTGTACACCACGGCATCCACCAGACCCTCGGCCGTTGGTGGCCCGTTCACGTGATAGATGGGTGTGGCGCTGTGGTAGAGGGCCACAGCGTCAGCTCCATTTTGGATGGTGGTGTCCGGCAAGACGATGGAAGGTTTGGGGGCCACCCCAGCGTTACCCACCAGGAAATAGCCCCGCTCATTAGTCCGGTGGCCACCCAAGCTTACCACCTTGTAAGCCAAGTTGTTCTTGCCATTGTAAAGGACGAGCCAGTAGTTGTCCATCTCAAATGGGGCTGGTCCAGGATAGAAAAGTTCAATGTATTCGGTATCTTCTCGAGAACCTGGGTTGTCCGGATTCACCTCGTTGATAAGCAACTCTGGCTGGGGAGTGGGTGTTGTTTGGATCACCCTCGGATCCTCAGATGTTGCCCCTTTAAAAACAAAAACAAATCCCATGACCTCGGACTTTATTTGTTCTTGCACATGCACAACCCTGCAAATGTACAACAGCTTTCTTTTCCAAATCTAGTGTCTTCCAGGTGTGTTGGCTTAGAAACATAGAATCATAGAATCAGAATCATAGAGTTGGAAGAGACCTCAAGGGCCATCCATCCAACCCCCTGGCATGCAGGAACCCCCATCACAGTATTTCCGACAGATGGCCATCCAGCCTCTGCTTAAAAACCTCCAGAGAAAGAGAACTCCACCACTCTCCTTTGTGGCAGCATATTATTCCACTGCTGAAGAGCTCTAACCGTCATGAAGTTCTTCCGAATGTTCAAATGGAATCTCTTTTCCTATAGTTTGAAACCATTGCCCCGTGTCCTAGTCTCTGAAGCCATGGAAAATAAACCTGTTCCCTCTTCAATATGACATCCTTTCAAATATTTAAACATAGCTATCATATCCCCCCTTAGCTTTCTTTTTGAAAGGCTAAACATTCCCAGATCCCTAAGCCATTCCTTGTAAGACATTTCTTCAATCATCCTGGTCACCCTCCTCTGTGCCCGCTCGAGGTTGTCAACATTCTTTTTAAATTGAGGCACACAGAACTGGACATAGTGCTCCAGGTTATTAAGTCCATCCTCCCCAGCCCACAAAAAGGAGATGATGGAAGTCAAAATTGGAACACATCTGGAAGATTCCAGCTTAAGGAAAGCAGATGTGATTCTTGTTTGGACCATGTGGTTGTCTAAATGAATAAATGTTTACTGGGGAGGAAATGATGATTAAGGGACAGGATTTTGGCCAATATTTAGGAAACCAAAGCTAGAAAAAGCGGTGAGTCTCTGGCATTCTTAGCCTCAAGGAGAAGTGCAAAAGGTCACCCCTGCAGGGTGGTCCAGGAAAAGAGAGAGGTTCAGGTATGTTCACCAGGGGAGGGGAATCTGCTCTTCTCTTCCTTCTGTCATTGCTTATTTCCTTTGAAAGGCATATAAGCAGGGCATGGTCTTTACAAATTTCTAGGCATGATTTTTACAAACTTCTAAATCAATATTATAATTAATGAACAAAGATGTGGATAGATAGATAGATAGATAGATAGATAGATAGATAGATAGATAGATAGACAGACAGACAGATAGATAGATAGATAGATAGATAGATAGTTATGATGGGATGCAAATTTTGTTTGAGAAGACGAGAATCATTCCATGTTTTTTTCCTCCTTTTCGCATTTTTTGTTTGAAAACTATAAATAAATGCCAAAAAGGCATAGAAGCAGCAGGAGAAAAATCAGAGCCCCCAAAAGCATCTCAAAGAATCCCCTAAGATGAAGCCCGGCCTGAATAATACAGTGGAATCCCCTATCTGTGGGATCAGTATCCGCTGATTCAGTTATCCATGGTGTGAAAATAATTTTAAAAAAAAATCATTCCATCACACCCTACCGGTATCTGTAGGTATTTCGGTCCCATGAGCATCCTTCGAGCAAGTTTTCTGCCGCATCCCATGCCATTTCCCGAACTGCGCAACCTCCTTGCTCCGCGAGAGGACCAAAAGGGCCTGCGACAAACTTTGAAGCTGTGCTGCTGACCTCGCCCTCAGCTGAGCCGTGAACGCCAGTTCCCCATCTTGGCAAGCCGCAGCGGAATCTGCGGGAAGACCAGAGGCAAAAGAGGACACAAGCTTGAAATCACAGCCCGGCATTACCTGCAACGTCTCAGCTCCTTTTTCTTTTAGTGTAAAATATTCTGAATTGTTTTCAAATATAATTATTAAGAATATGCCGTGTGTGTGTGTGTGTTGTTGTGTCATTACAGGCATAACCAACTCTTTGTGACCCCATGTCCATGGAGTTTTCTTGGCAGGAATCCTGGAGTGGCTTGCCAGTTCCTACTCCAGTCACCTACAGCACCTGGTATTCCCTGGTGGTTGCCCATCCAAGTACTAACCAGGCCCAACCCTGCTTAGCTTCTGAAATCAGGCAAGATTGGATGTGCTTAGGGCATCTAGGCAGTAAGAATATGATAGGACTCACCAAAAAAAGTTTTTAAAAAAGGCACACACACAAAGAAAGGCAGGAAAATATTTTGGTCACAGCACTGCCTTATTATTATTCCATTGATTACTGACATAAGGTACAACCTTTAAAATATTTTTGTTTTTATTTGTATTTATTATTCTATATTCCCAGCATTTATGGATCAATTTTCTACCTGCCAAAGCTCCCAAAATCATCCCCCACCTTTCTCTCGCTGTGAAAAATATAAGTAAAACCCATTGGCAGTTTATTTTTTTCTACATTGTTCTGTCTAATATCGGTATATGTTCAAAATCTTTTTGCCCCATAAATTGAGGAAAGAATTTCAGAAATATTCCATTGATGTCCCTGCTCTGCGTACAAACCCATTCTTTCTAACAGTCACGTATCTTCATTATTTATAACTCACGTAAACATACAGACACATCCTCCCCAACAATTTTCCAAAAGGGCTCACAAACCGCAGCCATATTTAAAAAAAAAAAAAAGCAGCAGAAAAATTGAATTCAATCAAAGGCAACCTTTAAAACTCCTCAGTGGAATTAAAGCAAGGAAACACAAAATGTATCTAAAAAGGAAAAAATAGAACTAGCATCCTAGAAATTCCTTCCAGAATCATTTGCAAATCACAATCCCCATTAACAAGGGGCAGCCTGAGAGAATTCCCAAAAGAAAGAATCCCCACAACCACATTATTGCTGTCTGTGTTACATTTGAGCGTTGTGTTGTTGTGAAGTTTCGGTTTTAATCCTTTAATCCTCCCCAGACATTTTAATCCTTTGTAAACTCCCCTGAATAGTACCTTGGCACTAATGGGGCGGTATATAAATTTCAATAAATAAACAAATCTGCTCTGAGGTACCCCCTGTAATAGCCCCCCTGAGTGGCCCTATGGTTCTCTGCAATCTGCCTTCTGTGTGACCCAAGGAGAACTACTCCCTCCTCTTTGATTCCTCTTCCATGTGGGAGAAACAAGTGGGGCAGACAAGTTGGAGTATTTATTTATTTAGAAAAAAATTACCCTGCCTTTCTCTTTGGGAAAGGACCAAAGGTGGCTTATAGTAATGAGGGGCAATTAAGACATGTTCAAGTATTGAGAACAGGGAATTGAGGGACATCTTTTACAGCATTAAAAGACAACATTAAAGCTACAAGAAAACGTGAACAGTTAAAGAGACAATTTTAGGATGATGAAAAAAAGGTTTTTACTTGATGATTTAATATTTTATTTATAACTACTTTGAGGCGATACCTGGGTACCAACTGAATAAATAAATAAATAAATAAATAAATAAATAAGCGAGTGATTTTAAATGCCTGTCCTGCAGGTAAAACTGTGCTCATGAGACCTGGGGTTCAATCCCCGGTAGCAGGCTCATGGTTGGCTCAGCCTTCCATCCTCCCGAGGTTAGTAAAATGAGTACCCAGCCTGCCGGGGGGTGGTGGTGGGCAATGTGTAGCCTGCACTACTGTAATTAAAACTGTAAACCGCCCAGAGACTACTTGAAGTGGTATGGGGCGGTACACAAGCAGAACACTTTTGCTTTTATAGACCTCTAATTTAAAAAAAAAAACATTGCAAGCTTTCAAGTGCCCAACAGTCTTCTTCAAAGCAGGTCTCAAAAGTTTGTTAGGGTACAGCTAGTCCGCACCTTCCCATTCAGAGCGCAATCCGAAAGAATTTGGCTGGAGAGAGACATCGGTTGAAAATGTCCGTTTAATCTGCGCAGATCAAAGGACCCCGCTTTCCGTGGTGAGAGTAGGAAGAGTAGGGAGAGAAATAATAGGAGGTGGGCTCAGCCTGCATTGCCTCAAACGGCCTTCTGTCAACCTAGAGTTCCCCTTCCCCTGGCTCCAAGACAGGATGTAGCCCATAATATCCCCCCCAAAAATTAGTCTCACCTTTGAAATAAGCAGGAGACACTGGGCAGTCACACTGCTTCTCCAAGACCTGGGACAGAAACATAACAATCTCATTTTCCTCTGGGATTTCTCTCTGGCAATCTAAAAACAAAACAAAACAGAGAGGAAAAGCTAGAAAGACCCTATACCCTCTTATAGGGAGCACTGCTTCTCTGTACAGACTGGCTGCAACTCAACTCATTCCATCCCTACAACACAGCTACTATTGGTTAGTCTAAGCTGACAAGGACCTTCTGAGGTTAGTACACTTGACTTGAATCAAGTGACACTCCGGGCACGTATTGTTTTTATTCAGGGTCTAGAAATGCAATCAAGAGCTTCCAGAATTGCTTGGCTAGTCACGTTCTGTCATTGTTGCATGTCCAGCAACTGAGTCGATTGGTCTGAAGTTTTCACGACAACAGATATGTCCATTTGCATTGGGGACATAACATATGGGAGGTTTAACCACAAAACTAACCCTCTGTGCAATTAGCAAATAGGAAGCAGTGTCGGGAGGGGGAAAGGCATCAATTGACACTAGAGATGGGCATTATTCGTTATTTGTTTCATTCTCTAATTGGCACTAATCAGAGCATGCCTCCCCCCTCTCCTCATGTTAACTGCTCTAACAGAAAGTGAACTTTGCTGAGATACCAGCGCAGCAGGAAATGGTTAAACCTCCTCATAATGCACCTTGGATTTTAAAAATGGAAAATCATCTTGTAAGAGAGGACCAACACAGTTCATTACAACCCAAAGGAAATCATCATCTCTAAAATTTGAACCCAGTTCCCCTCAAATCTAGCCCAAATGGATTCTCCAGAGCACCAGATGTGTGTGGGTGGGGTGGGTGGGTGGGGGTTGCGTCGTTACAGTCGTGACCAGCTCTTCATGACCCCATGTCAATGGAGTTTTCTTGGCAGGCATACTGGAGTGGTTTGCCAGTTCCTACTCCAGACGCCTACAGCACCCAGTATTCCCTGGTGGTCTCCCATCCAAATACTAACCAAGGCTGACCCTGCTTAGCTTCTGAAATCAGTCGAGATCGGATGTGCTTAGGGCACCAGATACCATGCTACAGTAAACCCCCCCCCGCCTATCGCGGGGGTTAGGGACCCACCCGACCCGCGATGGCTGAAAATCTGTGATATGCTGATGCGGGGCGGGGGTGCTCTGGGGCCGGGGGGCGATCAGATCCCTCTGCCGCCGCCCACCCGTGCCGCCCCGAGACTTCTCAGACTGGCGCACGCCACCGTCGAGCCAATGCATTCCAGTGGGGGAAAATCCTCCATTGAAATGCATTTAGCCAATACATTTCAATGGAGATTGCGGGGCAGTGCTGGCCCCAAGCCAGCGCCAAGCAGCTGATTGGCGCTGGCTGGGGGAGGAATGGTGCTTGCAGCAAGGGCAGTGGTGCCTTTGTACAGGCTGCGGAAAGCTGCGGTGACATGCTCCAACTGATTGGTGCTGGGGTGGGGAAATCCCCCAGCACTAATCAGCTGGAGCCCCAGCATGTCCTCTGGTCCCGCGATATAGCAGGAGCGCAGTACATGAACCGCGAAATGGCAGGGGGTTACTGTATATATAATATTTTCAGACCGTGGGTAAGTGAAACCGCAGATACTAAATATATTATAGACAACAGGCAAGGAGAACAAGGAGATGCATCCCATTTGGGATCTGTACTTCTCGGTCACTTCTTTTAAAACTAGACTCTTCCATCTGTGCACAACATTGGTTTAAAAGCCATGCCATCCAGCTTGACCCACCTGCTACTTGAAAGCACAAAGAGACGTCTTGACTGAAGCGCTCCCTGGGGCAGTCGTTGAACCGGCCTGGCGTGCGCTGGTCAAGAATAAAGGCAGAAGGGTCCCGGGTGAGGCCGCAGCAGACACACCGGCTGATAGAGGTGTCATTATACAACGATCTGATGGATCGGCGCCAGGGGGAAGGATATCAACAGATTGGTCTTAAATAGATTAGCCATGTCCCCATGGAACTGGGAAAATTACCTTCCTTTTTTTTGAACATTAATTTTCAAAATCCCTTTGCTACATAAGGCCAACGGCCATGCTAGCTGGGGGATTCTGGGAGACACAAGAATGACTTCCAAACTCAGGCAAAAATCCTGGAGTAAATGAATCAAGGCGTATACAAAAAACACAGCTGTTGCAACTACTTCTGCCCCCCCCCATGACCTACCCCATTCAGAGGGAACTAAAGATAAATATTTACAGCCAATTTGTCACTGTTGATGTTGTAGCTGGCTGCCTGGCCCTGGCTGCGCAGAAGAAGATGTTGAAAGTTCAATTCCCCTCTGTGGCTCCTGTGAGTAATGCCTGTATAGCCTCATGGTGCAGTGGTGAAATGCCTGCACTGCAGCTAAAACTGTGCTCACAACCTGGGGTTCAATCCCAGGTAGCAGACTCATGGTTGACTCAGCCTTCCATCCTTCCGAGGTCGGTAAAATGAGTATCCAGCTTGCTGGGGGGGGGCAGTGTGTAGCATGCATATTGCAATTAAAAAAACCTGTAAATTGCCCAGAGACTACTTGAAGTGATATGGGGCGGGATATAAGCAGAACACATTGCTTTGCTTTATTATAAATTCATTCTAAGCCAGTGGTGGCGAACCTTCATCACTCCAGATGTTTTGGACCACGAACTCCCGCAATCCCTTATCATTGGCAATACAGGCTTGGAATTCTGGGAGTTGTGGTCCCAAACATCCAGCGTGCTGAAGGTTTGCCACCACTGGTCTAAGCAATAATGCATGGTAATCCATCTAAAAGTCATTCATTCAGGGAAAACTTGTCAGCCACCCATCTGAAGGATGGTCTGCTTAAGTCCCATTTTAAAACAAAGCCATCATGAGGGAAAAGTCTAGGAACAGGGGTGCAGGTCAACTGGCCATTGCTTTGAAGTTCTCACACTCAGGAGAGATGCACCGTAACTTAATTAGCAAAATCACTGCTAAGTGAACAGACGCACCATAACGTATCCAGAGACAGAACCTGGAACAACCCTCTTAGGCAGTTACTTCACGTCCTTTGTTCCGCAACTGGTTCCGCAACCGTGATAACCTTTGTTGTGATCACATGGGTTTGTCCCTGTTCCCATGTTCCCATGTTCATGATAAGTTGTAACGTGACAAATGTTACCTCACGGTCTAGTACCGTGACAAACACTTGATTTTCTTGCACCTTTTTCCTTTTTTGTATAAAAAATTAATTTCTCAATATTTCGAAAAACTGATTTTCTGATTTTTCAAACACAATTACGGCTGCATTCATCATGTTTTCATTCATATATATTTGACTTGCATGGCATGTGTTGCTTCACCCAGAAACCACTAGATGGACTCAAAAGCAGTGCTAACTATACACTCGAGGTTACTCCTCCAAGGCACCGGCTTATCGAAAATTCGCTGTAGAAAGGTAAAAAATATATAATTTCTGAGAGTCAGAAGGGTTTTGTTGCGTGACAATAGTTACTACACGGTGCCTTGTTTCAGAACAGGAAGCGGGGCAGAAGAGTGACAAGGGAAAATACCACCCCAGCACCAGGTACAAGATTGTCACTCTTAGACCCCGTTTAAGGGACGTGGTCACAACAATTTTCTATAGTTGTGCAATGGGCATGACACAACTTTCTTTTGTACTGCTCCTAAGTGCAACACTTAGAGAGACAAAACGGACGAGAAGTAACTGTCTTAGTGGAAAAGGTAGAAAAGTTCTCCAGGCTAAAAATGGTTTTACTTACTCGTCTTTCACATGGAAAGGATGCTTCCCCGGGGTCAAGATGTCCTGCAGCTTTGATTCCACACGCTCACCCATGGTGTACACCAAGGCGTCCAAGAGGCCCACCGTTGATACGGAATCCCCTACAGTAAAGTGGCTGGCATGCCCTCTGTACAGGGCGACACCGCTGGCATCAGCTCTGAACAGGAAGCTGACATTGTGGTCGGGGAATGCGAGGTCAACTGGAGAAGAACACATAGTTGAGAGAGTTTTGTTTCATTAGAAAATCAGAGGGGCCAGCTGCCCACCCAATGCCACACATTCTTTGTATCAGTCTTCTATTTTATGTTGACTGTTAGACTGCCATATCTTTTTGAAATAATTAACCTTACTCCAGTCACCACAAAAATTATTAACTCTCTTCCTTGTTTAATAATTGTTTATCATTAATCATATTCAACAGGGCTATCTTTCCAGAGATGTGCACCTCCTTATCCAGTCTATTCTTCATCTCTCCACAACCCTTCTTGTTTCCTCATTCCACAAGACCACCACATATGTCAAGAGGTCCCTTTTTCACCCTTACCTTCCCAGCATGAAGGCAACACCATTTTATTTATTAAATCCATTCTCACAGGTGTTAGATAACATCTCCATGAAACTTTAGAAAAATCCTCTTTGGCCCTTATTAATATATTTTTCACAATCCTCTTATTCCACATAGAATTCCAGTCGTTCTCCTGAAGCCCCTCAGCTAAATCCTCTGGCCATGTTTTCTTTAAGATTGTTGTTCTGTTGTCCGCCTGTGACAACATCTTATAAATTACACATATAGAGTAATACCTTCTATTCTTGCAGGATTCAACTGACTCTCTCTCTTTTGTATTATTTCTTCAGATTTGCTCCACAGGTCTTTGCTTAACTGTCCATTCTTATGTCCACTTTTCTAGTTGTAAAATAAAGGACTTGGCCAAGAGAACGCCTCTAATCTGTTATATTTGTTATATTTTTGTTACATTGATTTGTGTTATTTTCTCTTCTTTATGTTATTTTGTTGTTTTATCTGTTTCTTTATATAAAATTAATAAAAAAATTAAAAAGAGAGAGAACGCCTCTAATCCTAACATAGCTCTTATTTGCTCCTGGTTGTACATTGTCTTGAGTCGATCTTTTATTTTTACAATAATTACAAAAATTTGCAATTATCAGATTTCTTGGGTCAAGAGGCTGACCAATGAAGACATCCGAATAAAGACTAAGAATCATACAATGCAGAACTCTAGAATACTCAGGCAACAAAATGAAAAAAATATATATATTGTTAATATCAGTGGTTTTTAACAATCTTATCGGCTGCCTCTAATTTGAACGACACAGAGGGATGTTTCTGGGCTATTTTCTATCCAGTATTAACCAAACATTCCTTCACGCCTCTTAATTCAAAGAGGCCCTGCCTCTCTGCTGCACGTTTCCCTTCCTTGTCTTTAGTCTGTTGGAAGTCAGTTGGTTATTTTGTTTGCTGTTGATCTGTTCACAATTGTAAGTAATGAAATGTTTTTATTCCACTATCACAGATCACTCAGAGTGTCCAAGTGGGAAAGGTTTTAACCTCTAGTGAGTAAGCACGGAACTTGGAAACACTGCTCAAAATCCTTCTTATTTATTTACTTAAAATATTGTTACTTCGACTTTCTTCTTAAAAGGACTAAAGGCGGCTGATAGCTTTGTTAAAAAGACAACCTTTAAAAGTTAAAAAAATATGTATACAAATATTAAGGAAGAACTAAACAAGTGTTGTATTAAAATAGTAAGTAAAAAAATATTAAAGACATATTTGAAAACAACAAAAAATCCATTAAAAAAATACCTCTTGGACTGCCAGTCCTTAAGGAAAAGCCTGTCAGAAGAGAAAGGTCTTTGCCTGCTTGCGGAAGGGCACCAAAGATGGGGCCAATCCAGTTTCCTGTGGCAGGGAGTTCCAGAGTCTAAGAGCAGTGACATAGAAGGCCCTTATTTGCATAATGCTGCAACAGGATTTTGGCCATTATGTTTTCTGGACTATATAACTCCAGACCCCCTCACACGGTATGCAAGCTGTGCGGCACTGCAGTCTAAAAAATAATAATGCCAAATTCTGATGAGGCATGGATTTATCTACAGCTTCCTCATTTCCGGTATAATTCAGTAGGCACCCTCCTCTCTTCATCTCACATATCCCTTCTTAAACAGCTCTCGGGTCACAATTGTTGATATAGTCTGCTTCCAACATCCAAGAGAGAGATGAACAACTGTTGCACTCCAATTGTTTTTTGAACTGAATTCTCACTATTAGCTAGGCTCTCTATTTATTTTTATTTATTTTGGATAATTTTTTTACCTCGCCTTTCTCCTTGGAAAAGGGACCCGAGGTGGCTTGCAATAATTTTTTTTGGGGGGGGGGCAATATACAGTCCAGAACGTTTAAGACATATTCAAGGTAAGGACAGGGAATTTAGAAGAGGCATCTTAGAACATTATAAGGTAACATTAGAGCTACGAAAAGCACGCAAAAGGCAAAAAAAAAAAAAAACCTATTGAGGGCTGTAGGGAGCAGGTGCACAACATCTGGAAGGCCGCCCCTCTGCTCCCGCCAGTCTAAGACGAACGTGACTGCTGCAGCAACAGACCTGGAAAGACTCGTGGCTTCCAAAAGACTAAGGAGAGAAAGTGGGGCTCTCTTTTAATTCAGAAGCAGGTAAAGAACTACAGTAGGATCCCAGTATCCACTGGGGATTGGTTCCAGGCCTTCCCGTGGATAATGAAAACCGTGGATAAGAGAGAATGCCTGCTCACCCACCCCCAAACTGCTGTTTCCTGACAGCAGCTTACTTTATGACTGCTGTTTTGAGACAGTAGCTTCCTTTATGGCCGCTGTTTGTGACAGTAGCATGTTTTACAGATGCTATTTGTGACAATAGCTTGCTTTACAGCTGTTGTTTGTGACAACAGCTTGCTTTACAGCTGTTGTTTGTGACAGCAGCTTGCTTTGTGGCTGCTGAATTATTTAAATTTTTTCCTCTGCCAACCGTAGATAACTGAATCCGTGGATACGGAGGTCCTACTGTACTGTATTGGCTACTGCAGGGTCGAAGGACAGTCACGCCAGCCCAGAAAGGTCCTTCCCACCCAATAAGACAGAATGCGAGGTTGCAATAACTCCAACAAGAGGGTACAGTACCTGTGAATCTTCAGGGAGTCCTTATTCGTTCATTCATTCATTCATTCATTCATTCATTCATTCATTCATTCATTGGATTTATATACCTTCTATAGCAAGCTGCCCAGTCCTACCTGGAAATTGGTCATGATCTAAGCCAAGGAGAAGCAGGCCATCAGGAGAAGTCCGTCCATGGACATCCATGACAAAGGAAATCTCCTGGTTGCTACCATTGGCCAACACCAGCACCAGGTCTTTCACCTCGGTGGAAGGAAGCCCTTGCAGTTCCACAAACGTATCCACGGGATTGACCTCGCTGAGCAACATGGAGGAGGCGTTCAGCTGCGCAAAAGGGATGCAGTGGTTATCCGAGCCGGGGGTAGGCGTGCCCACTTGGAAATACCACCGGGAGCCTGGCCCTTGGCACCTCTCCAGCGATTCATCGGTGGTCCTGAAGAAAGGGTCTTCTAAGAAAGGGTCCACCCCAGGGGTCAGGATACGGACCAGCTCGTCGGCTCTGTCGCTCGCTTTGGACTTGTGGACCAAAGCGTCCACCAAGCTCTCGTTGGTGACCTTCATGCCCCTGGAAAGGTCTGTCCTCCCAAAGTAGAGCGCAATCGCATCCGGACCGTTCTGGATGGTGTTTTTAGGAAGGATTACTTTGGGGGTTGGGACCACGGCCTGAGACCCCAGGAGGAGGAAGCCTTTGTCATCAGTGGAGAGGCCGCTGAGATCTTTGACGTAGTAGGCTGTGTTGCCGTTGCCGTTGTAGAGAACTACGGAGTAGCCATCTAAAAGGACCTGCTGGCCGCTGCTGTGGTAGAGTTCCAGATACTCCTGGGCATCATCCCCGGGATTATCTGCATTGACCTCGTTGATCAGGAATGTGGGTTTCCTCCTCGGTTCCAATGGGCTCTTGACGTGGTTCTGAGAATCCACCTCATGGAACAAGGCGCAGGTCAACAAAACCGATACAGGCCACAGGCGGGGCTTCATGATCTCAAGGCAAGGTGGTCTCCTGGGAGCCAAAAGAGGGGACTTCCTGAAGCGATTCACGCAAGATGGGAGTAGAAAGTCCACTGGCCAGAGTGGTCAGCAAGACTTCAGTTGGATGCTGCAGCTCCAAACGGTAGAGACGTGTTGAATCCAAGACCAGAGAGAAGTAGATGCCCGGTCCTCTTCTCCACAGAAGGCACCAATGAGGAATGCGGAACGCCTGCTTCTGGGTTCACCCTTTGCACTGGAAAAGCCAAGGCACGTGTCATTAAGGCACTGCCAAGCACAGCAAAACAGCGGCAGAATATGCCACATCATCCATGGCTTCTATCACTTGATAAGCCTTCTACAAGACTTAGACCTCAGGCCCTGGACACCTCTAGTCTAGCCCATCAAGTTAAGGAAAGCTGACACCGGCATTAAGACCCTGCAGCTCCTTTCCGAAGGCTGAATGCCGCTAAGGTGGACTGCACGACATATGGTAGGGAACTTTATTTTCTAAGGCTTTTATACACCCTTGGGTGAAACCTGCAACACTACGTTGCAGCATGGACGGTCACACCCCCTTCCACAACAAACTGGAGCACGTTTGGAGGAGGGCAGCAAGGAAGATCAGGGAATTGGAAACCAAGCCCTAGACCAGTGATGGCGAACCTATGGCACGGGTGCCAAAGGTGGCACTCAGAGCCCTTTCTGTGGGCACCCAACATCGCCCTTTCACAGCCACCTGTATTCAGGTTAAACGGCTGTGGGGAGTGCTCCAACACTGAAGTCATTCAAGAGAGCATAAGAACATAAATAACAGCCTTGTTGCTGGAACAGGCCACAGCCCATCCAGTCCAGCATTCTGTCTCCCACAGCAGCTCACCATTTGCTTCAGGGGATTCCCAAGCAGATGTCTTCACCTGCTGACGATTCCCTGCAAATGGTATTGAGAGATATCCTGCCTCTGTCTCCAACCCAGAGATTGTCCTTAGGCACCCATCATGGATACCCTTGTTCTCCATGAACTTGTCCAATCCTTTCTTCAAGCGGTCAAGATATTGAGACAAACTTCCTGGCAGGTAATCTTTGATCTCTACTCCTGCAATGAACAGAGAGGGTGGGGTCAGAATGGATGGCCTCACAGGACCCTCCCAACTTCATGATTCTATGAGGAACAACAGTTAGCATCACATGAATGCTCATGACGTGCAGGAGTCGGGCCCTTTCCCTGTGGCTGATCAGCTTTTCTTTATAGGAAGTTGCCTGGGATAATTCACATGTCCAAATGATGTGTGGCGCCACCTCCCCATAGTTACCCTGCTATAGGCAGAGAACAGACCTGTTAATGGTGTAGGGCTGTAGATTTAGGTATGCCTGTAATATGCCCCCCAGCATATAGGGCAGTGATGGCGAACCTTTTAGAGACCGAGTGCCCAACCTGCGATTCAAAACCCACTAATTTTTCAGAAAAAAATGCCCATACAGCTATTTAACCTGAACACAGGTGGCTGTGAAGGGGCCGATGTCGGGACCCCACAGAAAGGGCTCCAAGCTGAATAAATAAATAAATAAATAAATAAATAAATAAATAAATAAATAAATAAATAAATAATTTGACATCCTTGCCAGAGGTTGGCCAACACTGAGATAGGGCTTAGAACAGAGCTTAGAAGATTTAGCGGATTTGGACTACAGCTGCCCACATTCCCCAGCCAGCGTGGTCATAGGAGCCCCAGCGGTGGGTGGGTTCTGGGAGTTGTAGTCCCCCCCTCAGGAAACTTTTCCAGAGGCACTTGGTTCAACTTGGAGAGGGTCATGAAATCCACCTCCTTTCCGTGGGCCTGTCCTGTTTCTTTCACCCCCCACTTATTCGCAGGGTTATTGGGGGCATCAAAGGGGTTGTACCAGGATCCGGGCGGCGGGAGAGCCCCTCGCCTCTTTAAAAGGGGGGGACGAGAGGAGGCGAATGACAAAAAGGGCGCACGTCTGCAAGAGGCATCAAATAGGACGTGCATCGAAGACCTGAGAAGGAGAGTTTATAACGGGAAGCTTGAAAAAACTTCCTCTCTTTTCCAAAGGAATCCAAGTTCTGAGTAAGCCCCGCCAAGGTCTAAGGAGGAGGTCGCATCACAGGTTCGGTTCCCAGCCCCCGACGTGGAGCCAAAACGGAGCGCACGACGACCCTACAGGCTGGTTTTTTTAACCTTGCGTGGAGAAGGGGCTTTTACCCCTCGGTGATCGCAACTCCTCGACCGCCTCGCGGGCCAGAAGATCCACCAAGAAAGGGATCCCGGAACGTTCGGAGAAGTTTCACTCACCTCTTGAAGGAGGGAGGACTCGATCTCACCCATCTCTCCCTGCGATCCGAGGCACGCGGGGCTCGCCAGAAGGAAATCCAGATCCAGTTGGGTTATTGATTTCTTTTTCCTTTCCTTTTCTTTTGAATTACAGCTTTCACCGGAGGAAACGGGACGGCGGCGTTCGCCAAAGGCGGCTCTCCAGTTGCCGAAGATATTCGATCCCTGGACGGGCAGGAAAGAGGCGGAGGAGGAGGGGTGCGCTGGGCAACGGCCAGCCCGCGCCTCGGCGGGTTCCTCCCTCCTCCGCGGCTTTCTCGTCGCTTTGTCTCCGCTTTGACGAGCGGGCGAGCGGCGCCCTGCAAAACGCCGAGGCTTCCCTGCAGCCTTCTCCCTCGATGGAGAAAGGGGAAGGAGTGAAAGGGGGGTGGGGAGTGGAGGAGAAGGAGAAGGAGGAGGAGGAGGAGGAGGAGGAGGAGGAGTGGGCATTGCGGGGGAAATGCCCTGCTACGAACCTTCGGCGCCCATCCGTGGGTTCGTCCCTTCTGAATCACGGCGCGCAGGGTGGGGTGGGGGGGGTGGGGTGGGGGGGGGTTCCTAATTAACTCCCTCAGGAAAAGCTTGAGAGGGAGGGTAGCCGTGTTCGTCTTTTCAAGAATTTCAGGCAAAAAAGTCAAAGAAAAACAAAACAAAACAAAAGACACAAACATGTGGCACCATAAAGACGAACTTTCATATTTTAATGTGACGTTTCGTGCACATGTGCACTTCTTCAGACATATGTAGCAGCAGAATGAGGTGTGAGATACTGTATAATATGAGATATACATATCATACCAAATGTTGATTGGCTGTAGTGTATAGAGTTGGGGGTGGATAGGGGAGGGGAGGGAGGAGGAGGGGGGAAAGAGGAGGGAGAGTTCATTAGTAAAGTTTGGCGATTGAAGGGGTTGCCTTTGAAGCACTAGTGGTGACCCATATTCAGGGGATGCAAGCTGTTCTGTGCTCCCCAGCTGGAACCAGCTCCTTCTGATGCATGAGTCCTTCCTCATCAGCCTTTGTGCCCTTCACAGTCTCCAGGTAAAAGTAGAATGTCCAGGAAGGATGGGTGCTGTAGTCCAACAACTAGAGGTGAAGTCAAACATTTAACTGAGTGGTTTGACCAGATCCACACACACTCAGTAAATTGCCATGGGGGTGGCAAAGGATTCGAACCGTGTTCTGCAGCCTCCTAATCCGTCACTACACCACATTGCGTCCCAAGATGCAAGCTAGCAGTGAAAAGTTGTCTCTTATAAATTGTTGAAAATTTAAAACATCTGTCTATAGTGGGAACCTCTGTCCAAGCCCTTGACTGGATGTGGAAAATGCAAATTACAGTAGGACCCTGGTATCCGCTGGTGATCAGTTCCAGGCCTTCCTGTGGGTAAGGAAAACTGTGGATAAGAGAGAATGCAAAAAACTCAAAACTGCTGCTTTGTGACAGTAGCTTGATTTACGGCTGCTCTTGTCTTACGCTGCTGTTCAGTGGGGTCCCTTTCAGCTTCGCATTCTAAGATGATACTGGCAACAATCAAGCAAGGCAGGTTAGACTGATGACTGGTGTTCTTTCCCCATCAGTGAGTTTGTTTATCATTTTTCTCCCCACCCTTCCTCTGAGACATGCTAGGAAGCGTGAAGAGCTCCCATCTCCCCCCCAGGCCATAAAGGTTAATTAATGCATAAATAAATGAGTTTCTTTCCCTTTATGACCCCGATTCTAAACTTCACCCATTAAGCTTTAAGTTCTGCCATCTTCTCTCTCTCTCTCTCTCTCTCTCTCTCTCTCTCTCTCTCACACACACACACACACACACACACACACACACACACACACACACACACACACACACACAGAGAGAGAGAGAGAGAGAGAGAGAGAGAGAAATGTTGTGGTGATGAAATGAAGGAGAGGGAACAAAACACAGTACCTGTAAACATTTGTCATAATTCAAACAAGGCATCTGCCATTGTTGCTTTAAGTTAAAACAAAGAAAAAAGGATGGGCTTTATATATAAAAGGACAAATTAGTACCAGGCACAGAGACGAATATCTTAAGAATGCCGGGGTTTTAAAGAAAAATCAGATTTCTGGCTCAAGAAGTAATGAATAATACTTATTTTTCTTACTGTTTATTTTACCTCCCCCTTTTGGATCCAAAGCTCCCAAATATACAAACCATACCTCCTTCGAGTTGTATTCCTGCAGGAAGCAGGGGTTGGACTTGATGGTCTTATAGGTCCCTTCTAACTTCACTGCTCTATATGATTCTATGATATTATAAGCAGTAAAACGTTTGCAAGTTTTACTACCCATGGCAATGTTAGTCTTCTAGGCTGTTAGGGAACTCCTGTCAGGATTCTTTGTTAAAATCATGTAAACAACACAGCATTCTGATTCCAGTGCTACCAAATCCATGGGATCAATACTCTCAGTTTCACTTATCCATTGCATGAAAAAACAATCATAAAAAACACCAGAAAGACAGATTCCAAAGGTGTATTACCAGGAATGCTCCACTAGAGGGAACCAGAGACCATGCTATATACCAGGGCTGTCCAACTTTGAACAGGCCGAGGTCTACTTTTTCTGGCCCCAAAGTGCCTGTGGGCTACGACACTAATACCTCTACTTACAAATTTCATCCATTCCAAGTTTTTAAAAAATTGCAAGTAGAGCAGCGGTTTCCCATAGGAATGCATTGAAATCCATCCCCTTAATTCATTGATTTTTCAATGCATTCCCATGGGAAGGCTGACCATGCACACACTTCCCTTGCACCCGCTGGATCATCTGGCCAATGGGGGGGGAGCAGGGGACCACGCCATGGCCCTTGAACTGTCCTGCTCAGCTGAGGCAGTGGGCTGGCGGGACCCTGAACTTTGCTGGGGCAGTGGTGGTCCTTGGGATGGGAGAGGGAGGGGTTGAAAACTCATTTTTTTTTTTATTGGTGGCCGGCGGGCTAATTTTGAACCCTTTGCGGGCTACCGGTAGCCCTCGGTCTACCTGTTGGGCAGGCCTGCTATATACAGGTGGCTCAATTGAAATGTCCCATAATGGCCAAAATAGCTTCCAACGAAATGGGGAGGCCCCTTGTTGCACGGAGGGGATTTGCTGGGTTCAAGAAGCATCTACTGTTGCGAACAGGAGCACAGGAAACCCAGTCCTTGGGCCAGGGCTCCTTCTGTCAACCATGCCCTTCCTATTCTGATTGGCCCAGTAAGTTGCACATGGCAAACATGGATGTCATTTATGCAGATTTATGCATTTATGCAGATGGTTAGAGCTGTTCGGCAGTGGAATATGCTGCCACGGAAAGTGGTGGAGTCTCCTTCTTTGGAGGTTTCTAAGCAAAGGCTGGATGGCCATCTGTCGGGAGTCCTGTGATGGAGGTTCCTGCATGGCAGGGGGTTGGACTAGATGGCCCAGCTCAGCCAACTCTGTGATTCTATGATTCTATGATTCTATTCTACCTGGTGTGAGATCATCAGTTCTATTCCCTTTTGGGGGCCACAGAATTCACATCCCCTTCGTGAAGAAGAAGTCTGGTTTAACAGGACACACAAGAAGGGAAGAGTGAGCTTAGGCAAAAGAAAAAGGTTGGAGGTGTTGGTGACACCAGGAAGCGCCTTTTCCATTTGCTCTAATAAATGAAGCATCCAGGAAAAAAGTAAATAAACCATCAGCACAGAACAGAAACGACGCCTCTTTAGACACGGGCAAAATTGATTTGGAACCATTTCCCTGCCCCACCCATCACAACAGAGCAGCTTCTGTCCCGACGCAGCAAATCTGCCACACAAAATTCGGTAAATGAACATTTTTGGAAAACCCCTTCGCTTTAAAAATGGAAGCACATGTCCGTCTTGTGAAAGCCTGGATTGCTTAATCCAAGCAGGGGGTGGGGGTGGTGGTAACTGGCATCATGTGTCATGCATTGCCTTGGCAGCGGCTGCAAACCACGCAAAATAGCTTATTCCTCATATTCTAGAAAACTGATCTGATTATTCCTGCTTTAACTTTTGCTTTGCTTTAACTGTTGTTTAAAACGGAAGTGTCTTAAGAAGCCTTCCACTGAGCGTTCTCTGTGACAGGTCTTCTCTTACCTCACAGGCTGACATGTGGAAAGATTTAGTCAACTAATCAAACAAATGGAACTTCTCTGAAATCCTGTGATCTCCTCCAGTGGGCATGTTTGTAGATATGTTGTGTTATTCCCTGGGTGTTATATATTTTGATAGTAATAAAAACAATACAGATTTAAGAGCCTGCCCGCCATCTGTTTGTCCATCTGTTCATCCAGGAACGTCCCTGGACAGTTGGCTGCATGAGATGATAAAGACCTCCCCTCCCCCATGTTAAGGCAGGGTCAACCAAGTTATTTTGGAATCTGAAGCATAAAATCTCACGAGCGACCAGTTCGCCTCCATTGAGCACAGCTTAGTCCTCATCTTGAGTTCTGGATGCCATATTTTAAGAAGGAGGCCAACAAAGTGGTACAAGTGGAGGGCAACAAAGAAGATTAGGAGGCTGGAAACCAACCCCTATGAGGGAAATGAAAGAACTGGGCATGCTTAGCCTTGGGAAAAGAAGGCTGACGGAAGATAAGATACCGTATCCACGGATTCATTAACCACTGATTCATTTATCCATGGTTGACAGAGGGAAATAAATAAATAAATAATTCAGCAGCCTCAAAGCAAGCTACTGTCACAAACAGCAGCCGTAAAGCAAGTTACTATCACAAAACAGCAGTTTGGTTTTTTTGGGCATTCTCTCTTATCCACGGTATTCGTTATCCACAGGAAGGTCTAGAACCAATCCCCAGCAGATACCGGGGTCCTACTGTCCTTGAAAGGGAGTCATCCTGAGGAGGGGCAGGATCTGTTCTCTGTCATCATGTTCTCAGGGTTTTTAAAAACAATTTAATATTTTCAGGCAGTGAATAGGTGAAAACACCCTCCTCCTGGGCAGCTGCATTGCCCTCTTCCATTTGAAGGCCGGTGGCTTGCTTCTTCTCTGATCTGACCGTGGTGCCTTGGGTGACAGAAGGCAGGAAGGGCTTTCCCAGTTGTTGCTTGAATGCTGCTTGTTAAGACAAGTAAAACAAAAGCCAGCGCCCTATTATTAGCCTCACTGAACCACCGTCTGAGTGGTAGGTTAACAACAGGTCAGAGATCCTTTGGTTTACATTCCTGCACTGAGCACAGTCTTGGATTCAATGGCCGTATAGGCCCCTTCCAACTCTATGGTTCTGTGATGGTACTGTATATGTAAATCCCGTTGAGTGAATGGGTCTACTTTAATCAGGACTAGCAATAGGATGTTGTTGCTTTGCACTGAGGCCTAGACACAGCTGCCAGAGTGAACCTGGAAAAAGAGTACCTGGAGATGTGTATAGGGTTTAAAAAAACAACACCTCCCACGAATTTTGCCAGGATGCTCCAGCCACTGTTCTCTGTGGGATGATTTCCATACACGAACTGGATGAATAAGCAGCGGACGAAGATGCAAGAGCAGAAGTTCCATAGAATTCGGGATGGGGAAGAGATGGTGGTCAGTGGGTGGGAAAGAGACTCCAAGCCCTATTTTTACATACATTTAAGATCAGATTGCGGGAAGGTCAAGGATTTTAGTTTTGACAAAATGTCTGTACAGTAATATATATTTAACAGATTACAAAATGGATCCTGTGTAAAATGCTGTCATGAGCGAGACAAGGATGTGTATTAGGTCTAGGTCACAGGTGAATCATCAGTACTGGAAGGATGATGATTAGGCACTAGAGATGGGCATGAATAGAAAAAATGGAGTTTCGTTTGTCATTTGGAGGGTCCGTTTCGGTTCGTTTCCATTTTTCGCGAATTTTTGAAAAAAAATCATTTTCATTTTCGTCTGTTTTGTTACCGTTTTGTTACCATTTATTTCAATTTTTTTTTTTTTTTAGCATTTAAAGCAGTTTACTGTATTGCAGTAACGGAAACGAAACGCACGACAAAATTTCCAGTGTTTCTGTTCGTTTCGTTTCATTTTGGGGACAAAATTCGTTTGTCGTTTCGTTACGTAACGAAACGAAAAAACGGAAACGGAAACAAAAAATTGTTCGTTTCGTGCCCATCTCTATTAGGCACAGGTAGCATAGCTAAATCACCTCATCCCATGTAGTGTGTGAATGGCTTACACCATATTGCTTTATGTATAAAGGTATCATGCAAACCAATGCAAATTGGGACTGCCTAAGGTGAGAGGCAGCTTTTCCCACACTCTGTTGAATCTTTTCTATATGCTGTGCTTTGTATATTGTTATTGTATATTACTCTTTGCCATGTGTACATATGTAATATAAGTTTTATACTAAGTTCTATTGCCTTGTCCATTTGTCTCCTAGCTCCTTAATCACTAATGCATTTGTTCTTCCACATATATTTAAGATCAGATCGATGCGGGAAAGAAATATATTTCTTTATTGTGCCTAATTTCTTTGATTAGACTTTGTGAGGTCACAACAATCCATCAACATGGCAGGCACCATGACCAACGGCTTCCCTAACCCTCACCTTAACCCTAACCCGTTCCCTCACTAGTTCTGAAAAGGTTTGGTATACCGAGCGTGGCTTTTATGTTTATCAGAAGGGAGCAGAGGTTTTTAAAAGGTTGAGAAATGTTGTTTTGTTGTGTTTTTAGTATTTCCCATGATTCCCTGGAAGTATGATGGAAGGAACATATGTGACTCCAAAGGTGTCCGTTTGCAAACCCCGTCTCCCCTGCTAGTTTATCCAAACGGTGAGGGATGATGGACAATGCAGGCCAGTCATGTTCTTCAACATTTTCTCCATCACTGCCCCAAACAAATCCATAATTAGACACAGTCGGATCCATGGGGGAATTGATTCCTAGGACAGATTATAGCAAACATCTGGAAGTTGAGCCGTGGCAACTGGAATTTTTTTCTTGTGGGATCGAAATGTTTCGCTACTCATCCAATCAGCTTCGTCAGTAGCGAAATGTTTCAGTCTCACAAGAAAATAAGTCCAGTTGCTGACTCATCTTCCAGATAACCTCACCCGGATGACTGAGAATCTTCACAGACATTATAGCAAACACTATGGTACTGTAAATGCTGTACATAACATGGTCTCTGTCTCCCTCTAGGGGCCAGTAACATCATCTTTAGAAATAGTGTATTTCTAGAATTTTTCTTTTAATATGTTTGATATTCTCAGACTGTGAATAAGCAAATCATCAGATATTGATCCTGTGGATAAAGGAGTCCTATTGTATATACCTCTAGCCTCCAGAAATTACTAGGACCCTATTTCTTCTCACCTGCTTCTTAGCATGTTTGGGAACAATTCACACGCTGTACCACGTTATCCCAGGGATAATCCAGAGGGTCCTGTGCCTCCACCATTTGCCTCCACCCAGCCTGGCTTATTCCTCTACTCCATTTCATCACTGATCCTGAACTAGATTTTGACTCATCTCTACTGGCAGTGGCTCGAGTGAATTTCCTCTTGATATGGAGTGGTTTGCACCAGAAAGAGAATGAAATCACAGACAATTCTTTGCTTGGTACAGATTATTATTTTTTAATCAGTGCAGGAAGGAAATGCTGATAAAAGGGTTTCAAGAAGCCGCTTGGGAATCAGGAAGCGGAAAACAGCACCCTGTTGAGCCCCTGCAAAATAAAACAGAAACGTTCTGGGGCCAAGTCCGAACAAGGGACAGAAGACTGAGCCAGCTGAGTTACAAAGCAGGTTTGATAGCATTTTTAAAAGGATGGTGCCTCTTCCCCCCCACTCATGCCCCTTTTCTTCCAGTAATTGTGTGACAGCCACAGGGTGCCGACAGGAACATCTAAACAAAGCATTTCCTGGTTTGAAGAGGAGAACCCTCCGTTTCCATGGCTGCCAGAGGACAGTCCTCATCTTGAAGGAGTCCCTTCTGATAGAACTTTCTAGCCCAAGTCAGATCTTGATGTTGTCCTGCCTCCAGGGTGAAAACAGCAGGCTCAGCAGAAGGCACACGGGCTGTGGGGAGTTGTCCCTGCTTAGTTATGCAGTGAGGTGTGCACCGTTAATGTAATTTTCTAATTTTCCGTTGTGTACAAAGCTAGCCAAACGCAATGCTATGCAACCCAACCTCCTCTTTTTGATGTGCAAGTGGCCACTTGGTTCGGAGCCTGGCCAAGGAAACAGGTTGCCATGGGTTTGGTTGGGATAAGGTTAAGCCTGCAAGCTGTAAACAACAGGGGAGTTTATTTATTTTTTATTAAAGGGATAGAAGGGGGCAGCTAACGTAGTCTCTCAGATAAGACTATTTGCCTCTCAATAAAAAATCAGAAGCAGAGGTGGGGTGGGGTGGCTTGTTGTTTGCTGGAAAGTTGAAACCTGGTCAAGCGGAGTTGGGTAGCCATGTCGTCTTCCTTTCTTTGAAATTCTCTTCCTTGAAGCAAAGGTGCAGCAGGTCTAGAAGGGGAGCAGAAGCGGTGAGAGAAACAAACAGAACATCCAGTTAGAACCTCCCAGAAACCCCTTCCAGCACAGCGAGTGGTGGAGGCTTCTGGGAGTTGCAGTCCAGGAACATCTGGGACCCACAGGTTGAGAACCACTGCCCTAAAGCAAGCCAAAGCAGTCTCAAGCTGAGGCATCTCGCTCTCCCAACACAGGGCCAACCCTGCCAAAAGACGGAGTCAGGCCAACATCTCAGGCAAAATCTACTGGAGGCCGACAGGAGCTGCTTTGTAGTCCTTCTTCCAGAATCTTCTGGCCATTTCTCTTCGGTGTGGCAGTCCTAGCTCTCTGTTTATCAGTATTAGAGCAAGATCCATCTGACAGTCTGTTCAACTTCTGTATGTGGAAAGGAGGGAGGGTGCCATTTTGTGCTTGGCCTCAGAAGGATGAACTGTTTGGGTCAGCCTTGGACCCACGTTAAGCTATCAAGTGAGAGTGTCTTTTGTTTCTCGCTCGGAGGCCCTTCTTGCAACCTGTCCTGGCAGAGGTCTGATGGTGGGAACCACAGAAGAGGACTTTTCTGTCCTAGCACCCAGATTTGAGAAGAACTGCCCAGAACTTTTGACAGGGGGCTGATTCAGAAAGAGCCCCTTGTGCCCCTTGCTTCTGACTGAGCCCGGGTATTAATGATGGGAAAGGCTTTGAGGAGCTAACCTCGAGGCAAAATCCAGAGCTGGAGTCCCGGAGACAGCTCATGGCTGTGGACAATCATGTTCTGGTAACTCCTGTGATGTAGCTGGAACTCTGTTCTGCCATCGCATTATATTGTTCCAGTGACGTGCATTGGGAGGGGGGTTTGCTGCTTGGGTAACAGTTTTAACCTGCATAGTGATCTACCCAGGCCTTGTGCTCTGAAGAGGCCACTTCAGCTTTGCATGCAGTGTGGAAACAACACAGGTTCTATATAGTCTCTCAAGACTGAAGGATGTCTCTCAAGACTGAAGGATACCTATACTATACTATACTATACTATACTATACTATACTATACTATACTATACTATACTATACTATACTATACTATTTGACTGCATACAAATAGCTGCAAACAACAGTGGAAGAGGCAGGTACATTTCACGATCTCCTTTTGAGTGTTTCCTAGAAACATCTATGAACATTATAAACCAAGTGTTGGACTAGAACCATTAGATAAACCTTTAGATTTATCCAGCAAATTTCTTCTTGTGGTGTATCCCTAAAACCAGATTTTGCCTTGATCACTGACCTTCTTCACAGGTGAACGTCGGGCAGTGGCTGTTGTGGTGGTTGTGGTCTTTTCCTCACAGGGACATCAGTGTCCACGGCCTCTTGCACAGCTTGTTCTGTGAGGAACACGGGGAAACAAGCCGGAGATACAATGAATATGGATGCAAATTGAATCCATCTGCACATATTTCGTGCTTCCCAGCCCTGCCTCCTGTGAAAGTGGAGAATATGTGGCCCTCCAGCGGTAGTGAGTAGAGATGGGCACCAATCTCGGTTCGAAGGTTTGTGCCAGTCCATAGGCACAGCACCTGAGGTGTCACTCATTCCCTTCCCCCTCATCCCTGGCCTATGATCCACTCCCCCAACCAGATTGTGTGCTCTCCTCCTCCTCCTCTTTGGCTGTTTGACCAATCCCCAGCAGAAGCAGGAGCTTATCGGTCCCACCTCCTTGTCTGAATGGGTGATCTGGCAAGGAGGTGGGGCAGGGAAGCCCGTTCCCCTGCTGGGATTGGTTGAACAGCTGAAGAGGGAGAGTGGAGTGTGCTCTGGCTGGTGAGTGGCGGAATCCATGGGGAGGCGTGAAAAGGGAACGCATGGCATTTGTGGTGCCGTGTTTATGAACTGGCACAAACCTCTGAACCAACGTATGTGCCCATCTCTAGTTGTGAGGTGGGAATTCAAGATCCCTTGCAATTACTGCCAAGGAATAATGGGATGGAGGCGTAGTCCAGTAACATTTGGAGGGCCATGGACACCCTACTTTCACATTAAAAACGACCTGAGGGGGAAACTACCAGTGTTCCTTTGAGAACAAAGGCACTGGTGCAAAGCGACATGCTGGACTTTTGAGGGGTGGGGGTTAGGGTTCCCATAGGTGGGAGGCAGCACAACTTCAGTCCCCTCTAAACCATGTAGCAACTTTTCTGCAGTATCCGACACAGGACTTTCTCATCACCCATAACCTGACTGTTTTAAGTGGCGGTGCCCAGGGGGTGAATTTGGGTCCACCTGTATGCAAGGCATATGCCATAGCACCGAGCTATGTTCTTCTTGTAATGAAGACGTCTCTCAGCAGAGATGGTGCAAAACTTTGTCAATTTTTTACCACATTTCCATATTTTCACACTAGAAAGCAAGGAAGTTTTGGGTTGAAGCAGAACAGAAAGTGGCTAAGACTGGGATGTGGTATGCACTGTTCTACATATTCTCTGAAATCAACAGATGTAATATTCGCTTTGGGTCATGCGGGATTTTGATAACGGCCTGAAAAGCCTCCCCTCCCGAGGGATACATTTCTATCAGAGATAAGCAGAAATGTCTCAAGAAATGTTGGCGTTTGTGACAAAACAAAGAACATCCTCTCCTGTTTCAAAACCCGGTGTAGCAACCTTAAACTTCTCCTTAGTTGTTTAAGTTAAGGACAGAGCCGTGACACATTGTCCTAGGAGCGCACTGAAATAAGCATTTACAATGCAATTCTGTTCCCCTTTGTATCAGATATCCGCATGGGTGCAAAAGACGGGGCCTTTTCCACAGTGGCACCAAGACTAAAGAAGGAGCTCCCTCTGGAAATCTGCCTGTCTGTATCATGGCTTGCTTGTTTCTCAATTGCTAAGACTGACAGCAATGTGACTGCAGTTGAATAGACTGTGATCTGACTGCTACTCTTTATGAATTAAGAAACACCCCTCCCCCCTTTTATTAAAAAAAAGTTACTGGTGTTGTACTTCACTACTTGTCTGTGAAGATTCTGTCATCCAGGTGACCTTATCTGGAAGATGAGTCATGGCAAATGGATTTCTTTTTCTTGAGAGATTGAAACTTTTTTTTTTGCTCATAGAACAATTTCATCGGCCTGATGAAGCTGTTTGGATGAGCAGCGAAACGTTTCAATCTCTCAAGAAAAAGAAGTCCCGTTGCCATGACTCAACTTTCAGACTTGACTACTTCTTTGTGCTGATTGAGGTTGCTTCATTGGTTTGTTGAGGCTCATTTGGGCATCCCTTGGATTACAGGAAATAGAAAAGGAGGAGAAAAATGAAATAAAAGGAAAATAAAATAAAATAAGTATTGTAAATAGAAGCATGTAAATGTTTTTGATGGTGGAGTTCCATCTCCACCCCCCCGCCAAGAGCCCAGTAATTTTAGCCAAATAAAAAGGCACTTTTCTGAACTGGTTACTTAGTCACCTCTGCCTAACATGTCACTGCAGAATATCCTCTCAAAACATGGTTGTCCTCCAAGATGTTGGACTCTCACGTCCATTGGCTTTGCTGTCTACCTTTGGCCATGGTAGGCAGATCCTAAGAAGGTTGCCCTCATTTGAATGTGGTTTCCAGAGGATGATGTAATCCTGGCACGCCTAAGCCTTTCTTGGAAGTGACCGGACATGGCTCATCTTACACTGAAGAAGATGCATGAAGAGCAAAGAGCAGTGGGCTCCAGAGGAGATGGTCATTTCCCTGCTCTGAATTGTGCTGACCTTCCTTCAACCTTTGATGGCTATTAGTATGGTTGCTCTGGTATCACCCGCTCCTTTTCTTATCCTTCCAAGGAGGAGGCATCTTGTCTTTATTCTCTAGTAGAGATGGGCACGATCCGCTATTGATGTTCAGGGCTTCCAAGCCCTGCCTTCTCCGATGAGTTGCCAATCAGAGGCAGTGGCCTGGTTTCCCTGTCCTGCCAACAGACGAACCAGCACGAACCACCCAATTGGCGGTTTATGCCCATCTCTATTCTTTGGGAGGAATACCAAGTTTGCTTTGGATTTTTAAAAACAGGATCCCAGCTGGTTTCCAGTGGTGAAATCAAATTTTCATGGGGGAAAAATGGGCTTCCCTGCTCTTAGGTTTATATCATGTAGCTGCCACGAAATGTTTTTATTTCAACCATGACAATTCTGACACAAAATGTGGGGTAAACGCCAATGTAGTCACACCTTCAGTTAGCCAGAACTATGACGCCCATCACCTTGTTTGCGATATTTTTTTAAAAATGTATCACCTATAGCCTAGTCTTGCATTTGTACTGTGTGAGGGCCACGATTCCTCCTTTTTCTTTCCTATCCCAAGGGCACTTCCCTTCCCTAAAAACACAAGTGTTCTTATTTTCTTAGAAGGGTGGATGTGATTCCTTTGCAAAAGGGGGAAGTATGGTCAGATAATAGTCACAGGACTGAATCCACAAGTTAACAGTACACCTAGCAATACCCTTAATGGTATAATGGATTCGCAACTGATTTCATGGAGAACTTCACTTCTTCAGCCATAACAAGAGAGATGGGTAACACGGCCCTTTTTTCAAAAGGAAAAAGGACACTGCCAGGTCCAAGAGGACTCCAATGTGGCTTACAGGAGCTGCTCGGGAAGTGATCAAAAGCAAGAAAAGCTCACTTAGAAGATGGATGGCTTGTTCAAACAAGGACAACAGGCAGGAATATAAATTCTGGCGGAACAAATGCACGGCCACAATCAGGAAAGCAAAGCAAGACTTGGAGGAGCATACGGTTAACAACACTCAAAGAAATAACAAGGAGTTCTTTAAGTACATTAGAAGTAAGACCCCAACTAGGAAGGCCATTGGACCGTTAGATGACAATGGAAGGCAAGGGGTTATTAAAGAGGAAACAGATTGCAGAGAGACTCAGTGAATTATTTGCTTCAAGGCAGTTGCTGTGTCTCAGATGTTTGGGACCTCTGCTTTTAAAGACAGAGGTAACAGTCAAGGATTTTGGGAGCCCAAACACATGGAGGGCCAACGGTTGAGAATCACAGGTATAAGTATAGAATCAAACCCAAGACCAAGACTATTCCCCATAAGGTCTCCAGGGCAATAGAGAATACAGCCTGGAGGTACAAATGAACACAATGAGTCAACTCAGACAGGTGGAACATGGTTGCTAACCAGCCTGTGACTTACCAATCTCATTCACTAGATGTTCATGACTGGTGCGCTGAGATGACTTCTCCTGTTTCAGAGAGAGAGAGAGAGAGAGAGAGAGAGAGAGAGAGAGAGAGAGAGAGAGAGAGAGAGAGAGAGAATATCAGACACAGTTTGTGCTCCAGTCCTCCTCCTCACCCTGGGGAATGGGGATAACTGGTAAGAGAGACAACATTAAGAGCTTCAGAAACTTGCATATTTTTCAAATGGCTTAAAAAACAACAGTTACTGGTTGTCTTTATATCTGTGAAGATTCTTAAGCAGTTACTTCACGTTCTTCTTTGTTCCACAACTAGTTTTGTACCATGACAGCATTGGTCGCGATCAAGTGGTTTTGTCCCTGTTTCACTGTTCCCATGGTCATGATAACTTGTCTCGTGACAATTGTTACCTCACGGTCTTGTACCGTGACAAACACTGAATTTGTCTAGCTTCCTTTTTCCTAAACCCCAAAACCCAGACACAGTTTACTGAGGGAAATTAATGTTTTGTTGCATGACAGTCATTACTACATGGTGTCTTGTCTCGGAACAGAAAGTGGGAACAAAGAGTGACAAGGGAAAACCCTACCCCAGCACCAGGTACAGTATTGTTGCGCTTAGCATCCATTCCAGGAGTGTGGTTGAGACAAATTTCAGTAGTTGCGCGACGGACATGAGGTAACATTTTTTTGGTATCATTCCTAAGTGCAACACTAACAGAGACAAAACAGATGTGAAGTAACCGCCTTAGCCATCCAAGTTAGGTTATCCGTGAGTTGAGTCGTGGCAACTGGACTTCTTTTCTTGAGGGATCAAAGTGTTTCAATATCCCAGGAAAAGAAGACTTTCATCTGAAGTGGCTGTCAGAAAATTTGTATGCAAACAGCGTCCCATGTTCAAGCAGTGGCAACTCCAGTTCATATACAGTGGACCCTCGTATAACAAACAGTTTGTGTAACATAAAATCTGTACAACATAAAAAATTCCGGAGATAGGGGAAATTTGCTGAACAGAATCACCAATGGGGCAAATCCGTACAACATAAAAATGGTTGCGATTAGGGATGACTCCATTTTCAATGCATTCCTATGGGAAATATGTAGAAAGGAAAATGTGCTTATCAGAATTTCATTTGGAACAAATTAATTCCTTTATACAAGGTACCACTGTATTTGGGTAACAGGTGATGCGGTTAAAAAAAACCCAGCAACCCTTCCTCTGCCTGACATCCTGTTGGTCAGCATAAAACTTGGTAAATGAGTAGCCTGATTCCAGAACGTGGAATGTGACTTTTAAAATATTACAGCCTCCCAGAAGCCTTCACCACTGTAAGAACAAGCGGAAGGAGATGATGAAGTTGCAAATAATATTTTGGAAAGAAAATAACGTTTCAGGCAGGTGGTACGTGGCTTCTTCTAGAAGCCCCTCAGGTGCCAAATACATAGCAAGGGCATGAACTCTACCTATTTTGATCCACAACTTCCAAAGGCATTTATGACACACAGTCTTAAATATCACATGCAGCTGGAACAGGAGAGCACCACATTTCTGAAGAAGGTTAACTGAAATTCAATGCTTGCCCACCCGCTCACCCCCTTCCAAGGGAAAAAGCAGAAATTATGGAGACCTTCTCTGTAACCCAGTAAAAGAACAAAACTGTAAATCGTACTCCCAACAACTGGCCCTAAGAAAATGTAGGCACAGCAGCTTGTATATCAATTGAAGCAAATGGAAGGTAGCATCCAGGTGCCATATTCTAGGATTATAAGATAAAAAAAAGGACAGGGCTAAGGCTTCTGCAGGTCTGTTGAGTAGAAAAGAGGAACTTGACCAGGTTCCACATGCACAGCAAATGTGGCAGAGGTGAAGAAGGCCAATTCCATGCTAGGGCTTATCAAAAAGGGGATTGAAAACAAAACAGCCAACATTATAATGCCATTGTACAAAATGATAATAAGGCCACACCTGGAGTATTGTGTACAATTCTGGTCACCGCATCTCAAAAAAGACATAGTGAAACCAGAAAAGGTGCAGAAGAGAGAGACTAAAATGATTACTGGGCTGGCAGACCTCCCTTATGAGGAAAGGCTACAGCATTTGGGGCTCTTTAGTCTGGAAAAAAGGCGCCTGAAGGGGGATATGATTGAGATGTACACAATTATGCAGGGCATGAGTAAAGTGGATAGAGGGAAGCTCTTCTCCCTCTCACAAAATATCAGAACTAGGGGACATCCACTCAAATTGAGGGTTGGGAGAGTGAGAACAAACAAAGAAAATAGGGTAGCATGTCAAGATAACGAAGGAATATATTAAGTCCTGGATGCCTTCAAAAGGGGATTGGACAGATTCCTGGAGGAAAGGTCCATGACGGGGATGTGTAATCTCCAGGTTTAAAACCAGGGTACTTCAAGGGCCAGATGCAGGGGAGTGGTGTCAGGAGAAAGATATCTATTCTCATGCACTCTCAGACACATTTGGTGGGGCCACTGCAGGAATCTGGACTAGATGGGCCTTTGGCCTGATCCAACATGGCTGTTCTTGTGTTCTTATGTTCTTATGTACCTGAAATTCTTCTACACAGCTGCTAAAAGTGGAGCAGCCTTGTCTTCTTGTATCCAAGCACACAATCAAAGGCACTTTGAGGTAAATTCTCACTTCCTGCTCAAGTCTCCCATGCCTTCCACTGGGGCTTATTAGTGAATGAGGCTATGGTCCTTGATTCATCAGGCTGGACAACCGCTTCCTATATTAACGGGCATCATGTCCAGAGTCCATGTTGCCTAGGGATGGCTGTGGTCCAGAATACCTGCAGGGCACCAGATGAATAACGGGTGGCATGTACAATAACAGCATTGGCTGCCCTTATGGTGCTGGCAGATCCTTGACCGTTTTACCAACATACCTTTGTCCCAGAATAGCAATTGCGCCACTAGTTCAAAAATAGGCCACAACCAGATGCAGTGGGAATGGTGTACAGTACATATAATGTATTGATCTATATATCAGAGTTTGGAAATTGTACTTTTTTGGAGCACTAACCCCGCCACCCCCACTAAACACCACTCATGGAGACAACATGAATGTGTCTGAGCTTGATTACAGGTACGCCGGGGGGCGGCGGAGATGCCTTCCCCCCACTTGTCCTTTGGTATTGTCTGGCTGACAAACAAACTGAACCTTGAAGAACGTCGGTTTTCCAAAAAACATGTTGCAAAACCGCCTAGAGTGGCCTTGTTATTTTATTTATTATTTTATTTATTAAATTTATATACCGTTCCATCTAGCTACACGGTTACTCTAGATGGCTCTACATGGTGCAGTATAGAAATCCAAATGATGATGATGATGATGATGATGATGATGATGATGATGATGATGATGATGAACCTTTCACAGCAAGGTCAAGTAGAAAGAGCAGTGGTTCTCCAGATGATGTGAGAATAACCTTACATAATCTTTCTGTCCGCTGATCATGCTGACTGGGTCTAACGGGAGTTCTACTTTATTATGATTATTAAAAATATTTTGATCCTTAGAAAGGACTCAACTGCATCTAAAGGCACAATCTCAGGCTACCTCCTCAAGCCAGCCAGCCAGCCCACCAGACAACCAACCAACGAACCAAACGGGGTACAAAATAGCAACACAGGTTATTGCAATAACAGAGCAATAACTTGTATTGTGTTATGTATTGCAAAAAGCTGCCCATGTAGAAACTCTGCCATGCCTGGCAGAAATGCATCTGAAGAAGAAAGCCTAGCCGTTTATTCAGTCAAAAAGTCAAGAGCAAGTGGGACTTGCAATAAAAGGTTATCCTGTAGCAAAATGTGCTTTCCGTTCATGATTCTAGCCTCTGCATTTCATTTCTGTGGCCACAGAAAGGTAGATATTTTAAAAAATAAAATAAGTGGTGTGTTGTTTTGGCTAGAGAAGCAATGGCCCTCGGAGCCTGCAGCTGACAGCTTGGACATTTCCAGCATTGGAACGCCAGGGCGGATGATTCATTCAATGCTTGCCATTCCTTCTTGAGGCAAAATGTTTTATACTGTATTTGCAGATGGCACCGCTCCCTGCCAACAGCACTGAGCGAGGGTGTATCATCTGATGGATGAGACAATCTTTGGGGTGGGTGGGAAGGCAGACAGGACACTGACTAGGAATGAGAGACTAAAGCAGAAGGAACAATCCGTGCATCAGTTCCTGTTCCTCTTGGTCAAGGGTCACAGCCACGAAAGTAACTTTTTTGGGGGGGGGAGGCTCCTACTGGCAGATTCCCTAGTGTGGCCAGGTTGGCCGAGAGATTTGGGGGGTGTCATAATCCCAGAAAGTTATTTCCCCCAGCTCTGGAGAGGGTTCAGCCTCCCTTGCCCTCCTCCTCCTGCTTTGAAATCTTGTTCAATCGCCATTCGGGGGAAATGTTGTAAGCCTTGACAGGAAATGAAAGAGGAGCCAGCCAGAGGCACTAATAGAAACCTGGAAGACGTCCACAGGGCGCCACCTGTCCATGCAAGAAAGACGATAAATAGCTCCCGGGTCATACCTAGCAAGGAATACGGCCTTTGCTAAAAATAGAGGCCCCATCGCATAAAGACCAGGGACTGTCCTGCTCAAATCCTTTTGGATTTGTTGAAGAAGCCACAAATAAACAGAAGCTGGCGGTACGCTTCGAAGGGCCAAAGGGCTTCTCCTGTGTGCACTTAAGAGATGTTATAGGTAGCTTTTGTAAGACCAGTCAGAGTGGCATCACACACACACCACTTCCAGATCAGGAGAGGACACACACACACACACACACACACACACACACACACACACACACACACACACACACACACACACACACACACACACACACACACACACACCACTTCCAGATCAGGAGAGGAGTGAATTAGCCTAGCAGAAGGGCAGCGGACTGTCTGAGGCTGCCGGAACAAATTCCCTTCGTTTGTTTCATGCACATAATGCAAAATGTTCTACAGTAACAGAACAGTGACGGTGCTTTTCATCAGCCAGACAAGAGTGCTGGGACTCCTTTAAGGCAACTAATCTTATTTGACGGGAGCTGTTTGGGTTTTCTTTTTGTTTTTACTCCACTTCTTCAGCCTAGTATTCAAGCCACCGGTTTACGAGTCATGATTTGGGACCTATTGAGAGGGAACACACGTGGTATTCCATCACGCAAGCCCAATAACCCTGCCCCTGTATGCCTGCTCTCTGCTCCACGAACCTGCGATAGATTATAATCTACAAAACCTTGAGTTGAATAAAATGTGTTGATCTCAGAAGCGCCACAAGCCTCTCTGTAGTAATGACGTCCTGATTTCTCTAAGACCGGGATGAGCCTTTCACTGGCGTTGGACTTCAGTTCCATCATCCCCCACCTTATCTGGACAAGGCTGATGGAAAGGGCAACCTAGCAGCATCTGGAGATCTATTCCGGCTGCAACGATGAAACATGAACACCGTGCTAATTGCTCAGGAAGCGATCCGTATACAAATGAAGGCCCAATGGAAGTACAGTATGCCTATACAATTAACCTCTGAGTTGATGTACAGTATCTAGGAATGCACCACTGGTTCCTTTTGCAGAGTAGGGATGGAACCCACCCCCGTGCTTCACCAAATGGCCACGTTTTCTTCCTCACGGCACCATCCTTCGGTGGCTTCTGGGTCTTGTTCTCCATTCTAAACCTTAGTTACTGGAAGCAAGAGCAGGTAGGGTTGGGTTTTTTTTTTTTTTTTTGGTCCCATCTATCACTGGAAGGAGCCCCCTCCCCCATCTATTGCCTAGAACCCGATTTCAACCCTACGAATATTTTCTACGCTTGTACCACTGATTGAAGAAAACATCACATACAACCCGATTCCACGTATGTTTACAAAGAAGCAGGTCTGACTGTACTCAGTAGACTTGGCCTTCGTGAAAGTGTGCATAGGATGGCACCTTAATGATAACTGATCCTTGTATTGTTTTGAGATTGCATTGCAGATTTGAAGGCACAGCACCTTGGTTTCTAAGAATGAGATCTTGTATGTATGTATGTATGTATGTATGTATGTATGTATGCATGCATGCATGCATGCATGCATGTATGTATGTAGGGCGTGGTGGCTCAGTGGACTAAAACTTGCGAAATCTGTCGCCTGCAAAGTCGGCAGCTCAGCAGTTCAAATCCCGTGTGCCATGCAGCTGAGCTGTTAACCCCAGCTCCTGCCAACCTAGCAGTTCGAAAGCCTGTCAATGCAAGTAGATAAATAGGTACCGCCATAAAAAGCAGGAAGGTTTCCTTGCAGCCATGCCGGCCATGTGGCCACGGACTTGCACAACACTGGCTCTGCGGCTTGAATACGGAGATGAGCACCGCCCCAGAGTCGGACACAACTAGTGCACATGTGTGGGGGGAGCCTTTTACCTTTACCTTTATGCAGCTAAAGGAGCTGGTGCTAACACTGAAGCTTAAGTGATCTGAACAAAGATCTTCCTCGTTGTTTCAAAGGAGTGTGTTCTGGGACAGAAAACATCCCACATACTAGATGGCATCTTCTTCTCATACAAATAGTAACTTTTATTTGTTAAACTGTAAGCATCACCAGTCCAAGGAAAACAAAACCCTCCAAGGCTAACACAGTCCCCTTGCCGAGCATCCTCAAAGAAGATAACAATTCAGTCAAAAAATGAAATTAACCTTCATCTATTTTAAGATAGTGTACAAATGTTGTCAGAGATGACTCAACTTCACCTATTTCTTGACAGACAAATTACTTTTCTCTATGGTTTAGCATTTTTTTGTTTAGGGTCCAATGATGCACAGTAGCATTATCCAACCTACAGTCTTGGACTACACAGAGATGCACCATTACTCTGCTTCAGAAGCAAGTCACGTAGGTGCCTTGCAAGTGTGTTGGATTCTCACCATCCTGAACCAGCACAGACAGATGCTAAAGCAGAGGTCCTCAAAATTTTCAAACAGTGGGCCGGTCCACCACCACCCAGACACCACTGGGGGCCGGATCACAGTCCAAAAGCAGCTGCGGAGGCTGGCTTGCTCACAAAACAGGGGGTAGGTGGGGGGTTGCAATTGGTCCCAGGGGCCAGATTCAGGACCTTGGGGGGCCGCATCCGACCCCAGGGCCTTAGGTTGAGGACCCCTGTGCTAAAGGAACGTGTGTGAAAATGAGCATCTACCAGATGTTAACTCTTGGGACAAAGAAATAATAGCCAATACGACGTTCAAAAATACAACATCTCTTATTGGAACAATCTACATCTTTAAATTGAAATCCATGTTCAGTGTTCCCCCACCCGCTTCAAGATGTCTTAGGAGTGAGTCTGGAAAAAAGGCGCCTGAGGGGGGATATGATTGAGATGTACAAATTCAAAATAATGCAGGGCATGAGGGATGCTCTTCTCCCTCTCACAAAATACCAGAACTAGGGGACATACACTCAAATTGAGGGCTGGGAGAGTAAGAACAGACAAAAGAAAAAAAATTCACCCAGTGTGTTGTTAAGTCTGTGGAACTCCCTGCCACAGGATGTGGTGATAGCCTCTGGCCTGGATGGCTTCAAAAGGGGATTGGACCGATTCCTGGAGGAAATGTCCATCACAGGTTACAAACCATGAGGGAGATGTGTCATCTCCAGGCTTAAAACTGGGGTACTTCAAGGGCCAGATGCAGGGGAGTGGTATCAAGAGACAGATATCTAGTCTCATATGCTCCCAGAGGCATTTGGTGGGGCCACTGTCAGATACAGGAAGCTGGACTAGATGGGCCTTTGGCCTAATCCAGCACAGCTCTTCTTATGATTCCATGTACTGATTCCATGTAGGCTAATGACTGTGTGTGTGTGTGTGTGTGTGTGTGTGTGTGTGTGTGTGTGTGTGTGTGTGTGTGTGTGTGTGTGTGTGTGTGTGTGTGTGTGTGTGTGTGTGTGTGTGTGTGTGTGTGTGTGTGTGTGTGTGTGTACAGCAAGGTTTGGGCAGGAAGGATTAAATCTAGGGGTGGATCTTACTGATCTGTATGAGGTCAAGGCTTCTGAACAATGCTAACATATTTCACAATCGCAAAGTCAATGGCAAGTAACAAATCGGCTGAGCTTGTGCGAATTTCTCATTGTTCAGCCTCATGTGTTCCTCACCTGAAAAATAAGAGTATTCATTAATGGCCTTTGACCAGGTCCATATGCATCTCCGTTGGTCAATGTCAGAGTTTTGTGTTAAACATTTTGATTTGCAGTAACCCACATGCCGGTCAGTACATGCACGTTGGAGTTATTCCAAGCTGCGATGCATGGGGTCAAGGGTAGCACTGGCATGAGGTGGAGGGTGGCCTCAGATGGAAGAAAACTGGGGGGTTGGCAGAGGTAGAGCCTTACATATATCTCCTCGGGCCACCAGCCAGTTGTGGGGCACAGCTGTGTGCCCCACATGGCCTGTTCTTCACACACCCAACTAGCATGCTGCCCTCAGGTGTGGCAAAAGACGGGGGGCCATCAACTGGCGCTGAAATAAAATTACCCCACACCCCCAAATCTAGCACTATACATGAAAGAGATGCTTGGGTACTGTCCTGTCTCTGGCAGAAAAAGAGTTTGGGTCCACCAATAATAAGATAAAGGTTTGGCTTCATTTCTCCATTTGGGTGTCTGGCCTTCAAGAGATGCCCTGCCACCCCAATTCTAGCAGGAACAAGGCATTTTATTAATTATTATTATTAAAACAAACATGCACACATACTGCGTTTCAGGCAAAACCTCTGCCACTTTCTAGGAATGAAACTTTTTTGGGGGTGGGGGAACAGTAAAAAAAAAAATACAGTGGTACCTTGGTTTAAGCAATTAATTTGTTCTCCAGGCTGTTTCGTATTGTGAAAAATTAATAAGGAATGCATTGAAAACCAATTAATCTATTCCGGAGGTCAGGAAAAAAGGCAACCCAGGGCATTCCATGTAAAATTTTCTTAAACCGAGGTATACCCGTTCTTTTCGTCATGCGACCCTCACACATCAACATTTAATGCCTTGTGGAGGAAAAAGTAAAATGGGGCGTTCCATTGCAATTTATTTTTTAACCGAGGCATCCCCATTTCCAATACAGTAGGACCCCAGTATCTGCTGGGGATTGGTTCCAGGCCTTCCCGTGGATAATGAAAACCGTGGATAAGAGAGAACACCTGCCCGCCCACCCTCAAACTTCTGTTTCCTGAGAGTAGCTTGCTTTATGGCTGCTGTTTGTGACAACAACTTGCTGTGTCGCTGTTGAATTATTTAATTTTTTTCCTCTGCCAACCGTGGATAACTGAATCAGTGGATAATGAATCGGTGGATACGGGGGTCCTACTGTAATTTCTTTTCTTAAACTGATTTTTTTTTGTTAAACGAGGTACCCCTGTACAGTTAAACTAAAGCAGCAGATACAGAAGCACAGCCAGAAAAACAGGAGGAAAATGTTTGATTCCAAAATGGTTTTAAAAATCGGTTAAAAACACCTCACAGCAACCTTGGCCAATCATCGGGTAGGTAGTGAGGCAGGCGTTTTGGGCCAAGACGTCTCTTAAGAAAGCTCTGCCTCTCGTGGCCACTGACCGAATCTACTTTACCGCCAAGCTTAGGGACTGGGCAGGTTAAGTTCAAGGGCCAGGAGCGCCTCCGGATACAACCCGTAAGCCGGACGTCGGCCCACGTTCGTCCTAGGAGCCTGGGACTGCCCTCTGACTCACCTGTGGGGAAGAGCTTTTGTGTTCGGGGTGTGGCTCTCTCTTATGGGCCTCCGTCCCGAACAAGACTCCGCTCAGCCGCCGGAGGGAGGCCTCCAACTCTTCCTCCGTGTAATCCAGGCGTTTCCCCAAGCTGCCCGACGAGTAGGAGGTTGAAGGCATGGAATAGGCACTAGATGTCTCTTTCTGTATAATGATATCATCATCCGGCTTCTTCCTCAGCAAAAGGAGGACAATGACGAACAAGAACAGGCACAAGTAAACGGCCCAGACCTCTTCCATCTTGGCAACTGTGGGCTCTCTCACACACACAGCGGGCACCTTAGGGACGGCCACGGGTAGAGGAAAGCTGCCACTGGATTCACGTCTCTGGTGGCCAAAGCGCTCTAGTTTTCAGGTTCCACCGAAAGGGAACTTTGTATTATTTTCAACAGAGAATACAAGTCCAAGCTCAACTAAATCGGTGCTTAAATTAGAATATGAAGTGTCATCCACGCTAGTTGTCAATTAGGAACACGACCACAGCTCAGGGAAAGAGATGAAGTAACTCCTTCTTGTTGGCTTCGGAGCAGGAGTTGTCTTGCAAAACAGAAGGGGCCTTCAGCCTTCCATCTTTACATAAGCGGGGTTCCTACTTGCTCTTGTTTAGTTACTAAACTTTATTTTCTGCCCTTCCACCCAAAAGAGTGTTCAAGGCGACTCATAAGAAAAGATGCTGTTATTTCTCCAGATGTTTGTTCTTCAGCGTTGCCCTGATAGTCACCAAATTCAGAATTTGTTCTTTAGAAATTTTACAAACTCCTTTTCACTGTTCACTTTAGGGATTTCCTAAAAGGTTAAAAATCAAAGAAAGTCAGCCCTTTCACAGCACTCAAACAGCTTCTTAAAAGTTACACATAAACCTGGTGAGGATTTGAATGCAGTTGAGCCTACCCTTAAATCAAAGTAATAAACAGCCTTTACAGTGCTTGCCTTGTAGTCTATCTTTTAAAATTCTAGACAGCCACACGTTAAAATACAATTTTAAGAACCTGCCAGAGTTTTTTCTCTCTCTCTCTCTCTCTTGTTTTTGTTTTGTAAGCAAAACTGTTAAGTACAAACCAGAAAAGGCTGGATTTTCTTCACTCTCTCAATATGTCCACAGCAGCTGGCGATTCTGGTCGTTGGGAGGTGACCCGAGCTTCTCCGGGCTGTTCAAGCCATCATTTCACTTCTCAACTCTTTGTCCTTCTTTCCTCCCTTCTTTGAGATCTACCCACCGGGCGACTCCATATATGAGCTCACAGGACCAGGGACCAATAGCAAGTCAATGGCCAGCCCCACCTTGAACCAATCCCAAAAGAGGCAAGAGGCAGTGGGGATCACAGGGGCTGGACAGAAAGGGCCAGCAAGGGACCGGGCGAGCCAAAAAGAGAAAGGAGAGAAGTCTTGGCTGCTGGTCCAATGTTTCCCCTTATACCCTCCAGTCAAGGTCCGAATGCTATCGGTATGCATTTTGCCGTCCCTGCCAGGGGTTTTGCGTTACAGCTGAGAATGCCAGGGCCTAAAAAGGGGATGATGATGGAGGCAGGTAGCTGCCATCTCTTTGGGCTCATTTGGCTGACTGATCTGAGCAGTTCTGGAAAGTTGTTGTGTTTTTCGGGCTGTTTGGCCGTGTTCTGGAAGTTTTTCTTCCTGACGTTTCGCCAGACTCTGTGGCTGGCGTCTTCAGAGGGCAAGGAGCTCAGGGAGATAGGAGTTCTCTCTGTGCTTGAACACTGTGCACTCACTCTCTACCCCAGAGCACAGAGAGAACTCCTAGTTCCGTGAGCTCCTTGCCCTCTGAAGACGCCAGCCACAGAGTCTGGCGAATCGTCAGGAAGAAAAACTTCCAGAACATGGCCAAACAGCCCAAAAACTCACAACGATTGGATCCCGGCTGTGAAAGGTTCGTTCTGCACAGGTTCGTCCGTCAAACTGAGTCTCCTTCACGCTCAATTCGAAGCCTCCATTGCCCAGTTGGCTATGGACTCAATGGAAAGATTGAAACATAACACCTTGGAAGAAATTTGAAACTTGAGATATCTTCCCATATATGTTTTTTTTTTTGGGGGGGGGGGTGGAATCCAGTACAGTCAGGATTCTTTTGTATATCAAAATAGCTTGAAGGAACGAACGTATTAACGGCGACAACCAACCGTACGGATCTCATGTTCATCAATCAATGATTGAGGGCAGGCAAGTGCAGCAGCCAAGGGGCTGGTGGTGTAGTAGCAGATTAAAACTCAGGAGACCTGCGTTGGATTCCACACTTGGCCATGGAACCTCACTAGAAGCGGTAAAACCACTCCCTAAACATGCCCCTTACCTTGAAAGACCTGTTAGTGTTGTTCTAAGTCAGATCTGACGTTATGAGGAAAGGCTAAAACATTTGGGGCAATTTAGTCTGGGAAAAAGGCGCCCGAGAGTGGATATGATTGAGACGTACCAAATAATGCAGGGTGTGAGTAAAGCGGATAGAGGGACGCTCTTCTCCCTCTCACAAAATGCCAGAACAAGGGGACATCCACTCACATTGAAGGCTGGGAGAGTAAGAACAGACAAAAGAAAATATTTTTTCACCCAGCACCTTGTTAGTCTGTGGAACTCCCTGCCACAGGATGCGGTGATGGCATCTGGCCTGGATGCCTTCAAAAGGGGATTGGACAGATTCCTGGAGGAAAAGTCCGTCACAGGTTACAAACCATGATGGCGATGTGTCATCTCCAGGCTTAAAACCGAGGTACTTCAAGAGCCAGAGGCAAGGGAGTGGTATCAGGAGACAGAGATCTAGTCTTGTGCGCTCCCAGATGCATCTGGTCGGGCCACTGTGAGATACAGGAAGCTGGACTAGATGGGCCTTTGGCCTGATCCAGCAGGGCTCGTCTTGTGTTCTTATGTTGTTTTTATGTCACATAACGAGTGGAGTAAGTACACATTTGAGATCTTGGACTAAATGATTTGCTGGGGCTTACGCCTTGAGCTTTTAACAGAAGCTGATCGTTCTTCTTCAGCCAATCCCACTCCACTGAGCTCAATGATGGCAAGATGCACGATACCATGTAAGGAATTGATAATAATATTCTGTTTGAATGCAGCCTTGGGGTACCCTTTGAAAGCATAGGTGAAAATCAGAGTACTTATGGTTTTCTAAATCAGGTAGTAAAATATGCATCAAACTTTTTGGGGGGGCATGTTTTTACTTAACACTTGTCATTTTAGTCAAAACATCACAGCCTTGTAGCTTTTCATAACCATCTTGGAACTGCAGAACTGCAGAACCAACCGACACCTACCGTTTCTGGACACTTGGTACTCTGCGTCTGTCTCAGAACCGAGGTGACAATGAATAAGGCATATAGTTACACTGAATGTCCACATGCATCTGCTTTATTTTATTGTCCGTCTCCTCTCCGAAGCTGTATACTTTTGCTACTATTTCCCTTCCCCTTGCCTCTGAATGTTTTTCTCTGTTTTCATGGACTCTCGTGGAGATTTAGGCAAGGAAACAAAAGGAGGCACCCATTCATTCCTGTTCCCATAAAGCACTTGGCCAAACGTCTGGTGTACACAGGTCCATCTTTTCAATGCCCTTCTGTGTTTGTGGCTGGGCTGGCTTGTTTTTGAAGCAGAAATTGTAACCAAGCCTTCTCAGCATCAATTTTCAGGTGCACAAGTAAGGTTTCTCAGAAAAAATTAAAGCAGAATTCTTCTTGGGAAGGTAGGAACCGAAAAGACCATGTCTCCGCAACCCCAGGATCAGCTGAGGAGGAGGAGGAGGAGGAGGAGGAAGAAGAAGAAGAACGAGGGATGCTTTCCGAAGGGCTCTGAGCTCTTTGTGACTTTTCCGTAGCCTTACGGAAGACTTGGCACTTCTTCCTGCATGCCGGTTCCGTCACCTCTGCGATTCGGGCTGCTTTTGAAGCTTTCAGGGGAGGGCGTTTAGGAAGAAAGGACAAATGGGTTAAACTTTTAAAAATAGCTTTTAGAATAGTTGTTATTGCAAAACTACAATATTACATTATTGTAAAACTACACTATGAAACATAAAAACAAACACAAAAATTATTAAAATATAACAAAAAAACAAAACAAAACAAAACAACAAACAACCCCCCCCCAATCACCATAACGGGACAAAACAAACGTCCTAACAAACTCCATGGCACCCACCTGCCACTTGGGACTTAATCCACGCTTAAAATCCTTAATCTATCAACCTTCTCATTTTCTCTCTAGAAATACGTTTGACTCTTCTCCCGGTGTGCAGCCTTTACCTTTTTGAGTAAAGGGTACACACCATACAAAAACATGTACCTACAATTTATCCCATATTAATTTAAAACCAGTACACTTTTTCAATACGTTCCTAATTTTAATTTCGCAAGTTAGTTTATCATTCACAGCCCTATTCCAAAATGGGTTGAATTTTTTGACCATCTAATCCTGTCCAACACAGAGCTTGGGCTTTTTTATAAAAAAAACTACACTTCCCAGAATTCCCCAGCCTGTGTGGTGTCTCTGCAAATGTAACTCACAAGTGGGATTCTGGGAATTGAAGTAAAAATAAAAGAAACACAACATCACTCCTTTGCATGACAGCACGTCTATCTGCCCACCTTCTGCTACTGATCTACAGTATTTTTCCGTGCATAAGACTATATTTTTGTCTAAAATTATTAGCCTAAAAATTGAGGGTTGTCTTATACATAGAAGTAAGCCAAGGAGAGAATCGTACAGTTGCAAAATCGAAATTTTGGGTGAGGAAAGTGGGGGTCGTCTTATAGATGGACAAATACTTCGTTTTGTGAACCATGGGCAGGAACAATGGATGTGAAAGCAAAGAGGACATATTTGGAGAACCTGCAGCCTTTAATGGAGGAGAGAAAGACCTCTGAATGTTCCTTCCAACTAGAAACGGCATCCTTAAGAACAGCCTTGTTTTTCTCCACTTCAGAGAGAGATCAATGGCTTTGTGATACCGCTGGTTATCGCTACCAGCATTGGGGAATGTGTGCCCCTCCAGATGTTGTTTTGAGATTACAGTTCTAAATGAATCCTAACGAGAATAGTGAGGGATGCAAGCTGACGGGAGCTGTAGTCAAACAGAATCTGGAAGGCCACGCAAAATGACCCAAGAAGGTGAAAACAGCAGAGTCAAGGATGGGTGTTAAAAAAAAGAGGATTAAAACTCTGGGAGTGGATTAAAGAAAAGGACGGACTAACAGATATAAGAAGCAGAACTGTCCAGCAGTCCAGAGGAGTAATCAGTGGCTCGCCCTGAGGAAATATTTTTTTGTTATTGTTTTCAAAGACGGAAGTTAGAACTGCCCATAGAAATCAAAGGGGAAGTCTGGTGTTTCCCACGGTCACTTCCCCCATAAAAACAAAACAGGAAATAAACCCAGGCCCTTTGTACATGACCCCTAAACTCCGCCGCAAATGGCTACCAGCTCCGGAGCTTAAAATTGTTTCCCCACCAGCTCCGGAGTTTACAGATAATTAAGTGCAACCACGCCCACCTAAGCGCGTCCCAGCACACTTTTCAGGTACCTGCTCTCTGGAGTGAAAATTCCTGATGCGGATATAACAGTAGTGACTGCCCGGCTCTCCTTGCTTCTGTTTGTTCTTTTTTTGCCCCCCGCCCCTTTAAGGGCTCTGAATGCAGTGCCGGGACGGCAGAACGGAGGTGAGCGGCATTCTTTTCTTCCTTTTTTTCTCCCTCCCCTCACGCAGCCAGCAGCCAGGAGTGCGGAGGGGGTGGGAACGCAGGAACAGCGACAAAGATCTCTGGTCCGAATTTAAGTGGCCAGCGGATCTTAGGGGTCGTGTGAAAAGGCCCCCAAGGGGACTGAAGAGTCCAAGGAGAACTGAGTATTATCAGGGCCCCCAGAATATTGAATGAGAAGAGAAAGGAAGGAAGGAGGGGAAAGGGGTCAGAAGAAGGAGGGATTGAAGATGACTGAAATCCTGACCAAGCAGAAGCAAGTCAGAATGCAAACGGCGGGAGATCCCCTTATTATTTAAATCTGCCCACTTCTTGGCATGACCTCAAATTAACAGACAAAATTATGAAAGCAATAGAAATGTAAATTTGGGGAAAAATATGATCATCAAATAAGACCATACTGATTTTAACATGTACCAGACAACAACAATAACAAAACAGAAGATCACAAAAACAGCCTACAATATTTGTGATTATAGTAAATTACTGTATATACTCGAATATAACCCTAGTTTTTCAGCCCTAATTTTGGGCTGAAAAAAGGGGCCCTCGACTTATATGCGGGTCAATACTTTTAGCCACTGAGGCAAGTGCTTGGGTCAGTGGCTAAAAGTCATTTTAAACATTGTGTGCAGCTTCTCATGACCCCTGTCTGCATCACAGGGGAGCGGAGCGTGATGTTTAAAATGACTTTTAGCCACTGACCCAAGCACTTGCATCAGTGGCTAAAAGTCATTTTAAACATCACACACCACTCCCCCAGCTCACAAAGGAGGAGCTGCCAGGCCCTGCTGCATTTCCCACCCTAGACTTATACTCGAGTCAATACATTTCCCCAGTTTTGGGGGGTTAAATTAGGGGCCTTGACTTGTACTCGGGTCGACTTATACTCGAGTATATATGGGTATTTGCTCTAACCTATATGGAGCAAACAAACTGGAGCCCGAGTGCCATCTCTAAGCAAGGAGCTACCAATAATATCTGCAAGATTTCCTCTGACTTAGGTCACAATCCTGCGCTCCTCTACCTGGGAGTATGTTCCATTCACTTGAGTAAGGCTCCATTCTGAGCAGGCATGTTTAGATTTATAACTTAAGCCTAGAAAGAGCAATTCGCAAGCATTTTCACCTGCAATGTGCAATAAAAATGGGTACTTTTTAAAAAACTTAAAGCATTTGTTCTCTTGCTTTTGGGCTGAAAAGCTTCTTATCGAGAGCGAGATCAGAGTGTGCAAAAGTTACTTTTTAAAACTGTAATTCCCCAGAATCCCCAACCCCTCTCTTTGAACACCCTTATAGTGGTACCTTGTATGAAGGAATTAATTCGTTCCAAAGGAAATTATGTTAAGCAAATTTTCCCATATACAAATTTCCATAGGAATGCATTGAAAGCAGAGTGATCCCATTTTTATGTTGTACGGATTTGCCCCATAGGCGATTCTGTTAAGCAAATTTTCCCTATCTCCAGAATTTTTTTATGTTGTACAAATTTTATGTTCTACAAACTGCTTGTTACACGAGGGTCCACTGTATTTTTATTCTATAGACAAAACTGATCAGTTAAAAAAAACTGAAAATAAAAGGGCTTTTTTCATGGTAGAAACTTTTTTTATCAAACTTCACCATGACGACCAACTGTTAGACAAACATCAAGGGCTCCAAACGATTGGGTTCGAAAACAATTCAGTTCCATCTTTTGTGGAAAAGGTTTAAAAAGATCCGCGCCCTCCTTGCTTTTGAAATTTTTTCTGGGTAATGTCAGCCAGCAACAGAAAAGGTCAGGCCTCCAAGATTTATGGCTGGCTCACGGACTCGCCCCATAACTGTTCAGCTGTTGTTTCTGGATTAGCTTGAGACGTGAAGTGCAACTTGATCTCTCTAAGGAGGAGAAGATTTGGTCGTGTCCACACCCCCACCTTCCCGAGTCTTTAGGATAAAATCAGCAGGGTTCAAAGAAAGCACGGAGAGGTCACACCGCAGATGGCACCTCTGCCTTACAAAGCTATTTATTTATTTATTTATTTATTTATTTATTTTTAAACTTATATACCGCAATCTATTTCCCCACAGGAGCTCAGGGCGGTTTACACAATACTATAATAAAAAGAAGAGATAAAACCAATGAAAACAATCAAACAGTGGTAATCAGGACGGCGAGCCAAAATAGGCAGGGCAGCGAAAAGCGAGGGGGGGGGGAGGAAATGAAGTTACCCCTGGAGGTTTCCAAAGGCGTCCTTGAATAGCCATGTTTTTAAGGCTCTCTTGAAGGACGCCAGCGATGGAGCTTGCCGCAACTCGGCCGGCAAGGCATTCCAAACGGACGGACCAACCACCGAGAAAGCCCGGTTACGAGTGGTTGTTTTACGGGCTTCCCTTGGCGTGGCAATCCGGAGCGAGAGGGCCTGGGAAGAACGGGTGGGTCGGGCCAGATTCTAGATTCATCTAGATTCGTGTCTGCGTTATTATCCTCACTTCTGTGGAGAAACTGTAGGGACAGAGGGACCCCTCTTGCCTATGGGGTGGTTTGTCCCAAGTGTCCATCTTTTGGGGCAGTGTAAGACAGTGTTTTTCAACCTTTTTTTGGGCAAAGGCACACTTGTTTCATGAAAAAAATCACGAGGCACACCACCATTAGAAAACTGTGCCTATATTGACAATATATAAAGTAATTCTCTTGAATAGGAATCAAATAAACACAAATAAAGTATTTTATAATTACTTTATTATGAAATAGTAAACAGAAATATGAAAAATTATAAAATACTTTATTCAGTGCACAACCTGGGTCTGTTTGGCTGAACACAAAGCTGATATTCTTCAGCTTTTCCAATGGCACACCAGGCAACATCTCGCGGCACACTAGTGTGCTGCGGAACAGTGGTTGAAAAACACTGGTGTAAGAGACCCAGTTTTTAACCATAATGAAATGTAATGGGTTGTCACTATTGCCTGCTGTTATTGAGAATAATCCCTTTTTACTAAACCAAGACATTACTTCCCTGCTGGTTGAAGCAACAAGCCAGGAGAACACAGCGCGGACAGACAGAAGCTCGGGTGATCTTCAAATATTGTTAGAACGGATCAGAAAAGACAGTGCAAAGTAAAATACTTTTTGTCGTGTGGACATACTGAAGAATCCTCCATATCCCATGGACGGATAAAATAAACGAAGAGTTAATTCGTGGCACATCAGACACAAAGGGATGGAGCTGATTATTAAGCGACACCAGCAATCATATCTTGGAGACATAATTTGTTGTGACAAATATATGCTGCAGGGCATTACTGAAGGGAAGATTGAGGGTGAATGTGGAAAAGGTAGAAGATGAGTTTCTTGGATGGGTAACAGCAGAGACTGGCTGAACCTTAATAAAAAAAAAGCTAATCCACAAGGCAAGAGGTAGGTGGAGACTTGCCATGAGACGGCACTCAGAGAGACAGAGAGAGAATGACCGAGAGATCTGTTAAAGATAAATTGTGCTGCTTATATACCACCCCATAGCACTTTAGCATTTATGAAGTACTCTCTGGAAGATTTATTTTATTTTATTTTAGAGTATTTTAGAGTATTTTTACCCCGCCTTTCTCCTTGGAAAAGGACCCAACGTCATATAAAATACACATGGTAGTCCATCATTCAGGGAAAGCTTTCCTGAAGAGGAATTATGCAGACTACAAGCAATATCCCCCACCACACACACACACACACACACAAGCTGGGTCCTCGTTTTACTGACCTCGGAAGGCTGGAGGGCTGAGTGAACCTTGAGCTGGTTACTTGTTGGAATTGAACCCCAGTTCGTGAGCAGAGTTATCGATGCAGTATAGCAGTTTAACCACCGTGCCATGAGGCAGCCTGCAGGTTTAATATCTAAGAGGCGAACTCAACAGGGAAAGGGAAATTCCCGTGCCAGGCTTTCAAACCTCCTGTACCAGGCTTTCGAGTTTCAAAGTACAGTACTTCTAACCCAACTAGCCTGATCAGAAACAGTTGAGAGCAAAGAGGAACCTAATGGGGCTGGATGGTCTGCAGAGGGGATGGATGCGGCACGCCAGCAGTCACACAGCTCTCCGGCCGCTGCAACCTGAAGGACTGGCAGCAACTCCAGCCCACTTCCGAGTTTCTTATCTCGGTCCTGGGAAAGCACGCCAAGCCTACCTGCTTGCATGAGCTTCAGCTGCCGCCGCCTTTCCTCTGCCATTTTGTTCCTGTAATCACCGAACATGGCGCGCATGAGCTGACGCTTTTGGGGCAGCATGGTCTTCTCGCTGCACAATATCTTGATAGCCCGAAGAGCCTCATCCTCTGAAACAACAAGAACGACAAAAAATTTAATTGCATTGTACCGGACGCTTGACATGTGCAGGCAGGGACCTTTCTCTTCAGGCAGGCTTTCCCTGAATGATGGACTACCTATCGTGTGTTTTTTATAGGAATCGATGGGATCACACAGACTTTTTGTTTATAACTATGGTACTTATAACCTTATGTGTTAACCTTGACACTATGTTTCCAATGTTAGTCTCCATCACTCATAACTTTTACATGGAATTTTACTCTCTTTTTAACTGTATGCGTTTTTTGTAGCTTTAATGTAATGTTGTCTATTAATGCTGTGAGATGTCCCTCAATTCCCTGTTCTCAAAGCCTGGACATGCCTTAATTGTGCTGGACTGTATATTGTCCCTCGTTGCTGTGGGCTGCCTTGGGTCCTTTTCCGAGGAGAAAGAGGGAGTAAAAATACTCTAAAATAAAATGAATAAAAATAAAAATAAATAAAAATTAAAACCGCCCATAGATTACTTGAAGTGGTACGGGGCGGTCTATAAGCAGACCACTTTGCTTTTTGCTTTGCTTTCTGCCCGAAAGCGAGACTCAAGAAGATTTAAGATTAAGAGACGAAAACAGACAAAAAGAACAGGCTCATCGCCTTTCGCGATGATAGGGTGTGCCTGTTTTAATTGTTTTATATTGTATTGTTATCGATTTGTTTGCTGTTTCCTATTGTATATTGGTTTCTGTTGTTAGCCGCCTAGAGTTCGTGCTCGAAGATAGGCGGGATATAAATGCAACAATAAATAAATAAATAAATAAATAAATAAATAAATAAATAAATAAATAAATAAATAAATAAATAAATAAACAAACAAACAAGGGCAGATATTCCCCTCCAAATAGTTATCATCATCTTCTACTCTACAACTATAAAATATTGGTCAAAGGAAGAGATTTGGTATCAGCTTCTTTCGGCATGAACTGCACCAGCATCTGTTTTGCAACAGCAACAATTTTTTTACATCAATATACAAGTTACAAGTGAACTCTGAATGGTAACAAATGATGTAACCTTTTTGTTATTGTTTTAAAGGCACATTAAAAAATTAAACAAATGTTCTGTCTCAAATGGTTTCTCTGAAACCACATTATGAAACTTAAAAGTTTTGAAACTGCAGTAATGATCAAGTTAGAAATTATATGTTTTAATCACAGTTTCCCTGACTTCAGACCAATTTCCCTGACTTTCCATGACCTACTGCTGTTTCCCTGACTTTCCAGAAAGTGGCAACCCTAGTTTCCTAATCTTGATTGATGAAGACAGCAGTACAGCAGTGAAACCAATTGCCTCAAGAGGTGCTGAATGCTCCAACACTGGAGGCAATCAAGAGAAATTTGGACAACCCCCCCCAACAGACATCATTTGTTTTGCATTAGGGATGGGCATGCAAGCCCAGGTGGTCCTCAGAACCGGCTGATACACACATATCCCATTGTTTTACCTTTCTCTGTCTCACGCAGGGTTACAATCCAACAAGGAAGTACAATGAAACGTTATCTTTCCTGCTTCATGCTGCTGACCAATCAGAGAGAGAGGCGGGATACTTGTCCCTGCACAGCTCCTGATTGGCCAGCACCACAGATCTAGCACAGATGATGTCGCCGCGTGTTTCTTTGTTGGATTCTAACCCTGCGTGAGACAGAGAAAGGTGGAACGGAGGCCCCTTCCAACTTCACTGTTCTATTATTTTATGAATAACCAATAATTGCCTGGAGTCTCTCTTTTCAGAGACCTTGATTCTTCTCCAAGAATTTTTAGAGATTATCCACATTCGCTCCAAAGTGGTACCTGCAAATCCTTTAAGTATCCTTAACTTACTCTGCTTGGGAGTGGATTTCTGAGTCTTTAAACCAAGCTCCAGCTGTTCCACGCACCAGTCCACCTCTTTCTTGAACTGTTCATCTGACTATGATGGGGGAACAAAGAAAACAAGGACTTACTGAGACAGCCACTGCCAAACTGATCCTGGTGGTAACGTGCTTCCTCTCATGTTTCTATTTAGTTGTATGCCCTTTCCAAAGCGAATGGCCATAGAGTTCTCCAGGGGACCCGCAATAATTGAGCTTAAACCAAAATTAAATCTACACAACCAACTGCAAACAGTCAAGAATTCAAACACAACAAGAAAAATAAAAATGTAACACTGAACATCAGCTGTTCCTATCAAATCAGAACAATTAAAAATAATTTCATTTGGATTAGAAATAACCAGTGGGTCTAGAAAACAGACTAGTAACATTCACATTGATCTTTAAAGGAGATTAAGAATGATTTTAAAAACATGTTTCCAAAGTATTAAAATGGATATTAAATAATAACCTCTTCACCAAACATCAGGAAGACATTAACATAGTTACTGGTTGAGTTCCTAAGTTCCAACAGACAAAGGAATTGAAACTCAAAACAACTAGCAACTGATTCACTTATCCATTATCTGAAACTATAAAGCAGGCCTGTCCAACAGGTAGACCGGGGGCTACCGGTAGCCCGTGAAGGGTTCAAAAGTAGCCCGCCGGCCATCAAAAAAAGTGAGGGGATAAGTTCTCTACCCCTCCCTCCCCCATCTCAAGGACCACCACTGCCCCAGCAAAGTTCTGGGTCTGCCATCCCACTGTCTCAGCCGAGCGGGGCAGTTCAAGGGCCATGGCGCATGGAAATCTGTTCCCTCCAGAACAGATTAATTGGTTTTCAATGCATTCCTATGCTCTACTTACAAAAGTTTTTAGTTATGAGCACGTGCTTGGAACAGATAAAATTCTTAAGTAGAGAGAGGTTTTAGTGTAGTAGTCCTCAGGCACTTTGGGCCGGAAAAAGTAGACCTCAGCCTGTACAAAGTTGAACAGCCCTGCTATAAAGAATATTAAAAGAAAAAAAAACCCCAAAAAACAATTTTCACATGTATCACCAGAACTGGCCATTAGTGGGCAGCAGAGACCATTTGAACACTTGTTAGTAAAGAATACATAGCACAGTCTCTAGTGTCCAGTTCTGGTAATGCATGCAATGTTTTCCTGTTTTTGTGTACTTTTTACCATACCATACCATACCATACCATACCATACCATCTCTATCTATCTATCTATCTATCTATCTATCTATCTATCTATCTATCTATCTATCTATCTATCTATCTATCTATCTATCTATCTATCTATCTATCTATCTATCTCCCATGGTTTTCAGTGTCCATGAGGGGACTTAGAACCAATCCCCATTGGATATGGGAGTGCTACTGTATTTTATAACACCCCCCCCCAAATCTTACAAATGTTGTCATACACTATATCCCTAGTCTTAGCATACCTTCTTTGGCTCCTTGTTAAGTTTCCACGCTGAATTTAAGGTGCTGCTCATGTCCCATAGAGCCCTTAAGAGTTTAGGACCTCTTTCACAAAGACAGACAGACAGACAGACAGACAGACAGACAGGTCATCTTTTCCTGCTTCCTTTCCCTCCCCACCCATTTCTTCTTCTATAGTATGCTTGAAATTTAAACTATGAACCTCAGCACAGGGAACTGTAAGGCTAGTTCTCTTTGGAAGCTATTCTGGCAACTTGTTTCTTTGGCAAAAGGGTGGGCGGAGGGCACAAGCAGGTTAATAAGTAAAACAGGCAGAAACAATATTCTCAGAATGCAGATAATGAGTCTATCCACTGCATCGGTCACACACCTGACATGTCTGAGCCTTGCCCGCTGCGCCTTGGCCGTGAGACTTGCTGCCTCCATTCATGCTCGGACTGGGTGTTGCCTTGGCAGGCATCTCTTTCTTTTTCTTTTCTTCTTGAATGAAGGGCCTGCTGGTGGTGGTGCCAGCTTTGCTTCTTTACTCTCCTTGTCTGCAGACAGATTAAACACAACTCTATTTAACCACCCCCTTTTTACCACCCAGAGACCTTTGGGTAGTGGGCGGCATACATATTGTATAAATAAAATAAAATAAAATAAATAAATAAAATAAATATGCTTATGCCTCCTGATATTTAGAAAACGCATAAAAATCTTGCAGCTTTGTAATTGCTTTTTTATGGTGCATTTTTTTAGTCTGTTTGTCATTTACCCACAGCCAAACCATTCTGTGCTTGTTGTGAATTACCCCTTTTTTAAAAAAAAATCATCATGATGTGGGGTGGGGGTGGTTTGTGTTGTTTTCATATTTTTCCTTTTGTTGGAAGCTGTCCAGATGCTGGTAGGCTGACTGGCATTTTAATTTTTAAAACACGGGCAGTATAAAAATTTATAAAACAAATAATAAATACAAACGTGACTGGGTGGTGTAATACAGAAATTGTAATAGATCTGACTTAGGAAAAACTGCAGCAAATAGGCAGAAAAAGGTCAGCAATTGTTACTGCCAGTAAGTCCTGCAGTGCTAACTAAGGCAGGACATCTACTAGATTTCCAAGGTGCCTTTGGACGGCTGCTCCCTAAAGTTCTGTGAGATTCAGCTAACAGTGAATGAGGCCAAATTCCAGTCTAGCAATATCTGATAGACCACATGTCCTTCATGTATGGACTTCATTGGTCTTCCAGAAAAAACTTATTGGCCTGTAAACACTTAGCCCGCCCCCTAAGCACGCATAAGGACATCAACTGTAGAATGCATGGTGTACCGCTTCCGGGATGGAATCCCTGCACCCAATTCTCAACTTGACAATGGCAAAGAGGCACAGAGCGACTTCTAATATTCAGTTAGAACGTGCTGCCAGAGTCTCCATACCTGCTTGGGTGGGTGCCAGCTCAGGGATCACTCGCGTCAGGCAATCTTCGTTTATTCTACGTGCACTGTCCGTCCCACCTGAAGTATCCCATTTCTGAACTGCCGAGTTTTCTTGCTCCGTGTTCGGGGAGTCAACGTTCGTTTCTTCTGCAGGCTCTGGACCTGCAGGGACAGGTGGAAGTGGTGGAACATCTAGGATGGCAAAGTTGAAAGCAAATTCGCTCCCCTGACTTCCGGTGGAGAAGTCCAGCCTTCCGGAGGGATGGCTGCACTCAGGCTGCCTCCTGGAGTTGTCTCTTTCCTGTGCTCCTGGAGTCGTTTCGGCGATTTCCTCCGATCCGCTCTCCGGAAGCACAAAACGAAACTGAAAGCTGTTCTCTGATGGGACGAAGCATGAAGTTGACGAGACAGAGGGCCGGCTGGATTGCCTCCTGTACGCCACACCGCCTGAAGGATCTCCTGGTTTTATCTGCACTGCCTCAGGTGTCACAGCTGTAGGGGAAGAACAGATATGTTCTACTAAGAGCGAAATCGTTACTGTACTGGGGGATCGTTTCCACCCCAGTCCACAAAAATGTCAAGGACTATGACAAAGCGGAGGTTGTATTCAGCACGAACGGTCAACTTTTTAAAAAGATATAAAAACATAAAATGAAATATTAAACAAACCTTTTCGTGTTCTGCTTATATACCGCCCCATACCACTACAAGTAGTCTCTGGGCGGTTTACAATTTGAATTACAGTGTGCAGGCTACACATTGCCGCCCCCCCCCCCAGCGAGCTGGGTACTCATTTTACCGACCTCGGAAGGATAGAAGGCTGAGTGAACCTTGAGCCTGCTACCGGGGATTGAACCCAGGTCATGAGCACAGTTTTACCTGCAGTACAGGCATTTAACACAGGGGAGTGTAGATACACTGAGTTTGTGTGTGGGTAGAGCACACACAGGTGTGAAGGGTTTTAGGAACAAACTGTGAGGCTGCAGCAGCAATAGGCAGCTGAAGGTAGATAGCGCTTGAAATCTGTATAAATGTAGCAAGGAAGAATCACTGTTTGCTGTTTTTTACTCAAAGCCAGTCGCAATGCTCCTGTGTAAGGTTAGTTGCTGTGTTTTTTGCTGGTCAAAGATAATGTTTATTACAAGATATGTTTTTTATGCTGAAGAAAAGCTTTCTGAGTTAAATGTAAATATATAAATTATTTTTCTAAAAACTGCAAGAGTTTTTCTAATGTTCCTGAGTAGCACTGAGTTCTGCTAAGTCTCGGAGCTTTTTCCAGGACATAATATTTTTATAAGACTAAGCTATAGTCTGACAGGGTTTTTTGGGGAATGCTGTGCAAACACACTACAATATCCATATTATTTTCTAACACGAACCACATGAGATGACAAATATTTGTACCTTTTCCCCAGATTTCGGGAAGCGCTCGTGGCCTCACCTGCTTGTGATTGTCTCTTCCTTTCCTCAGCCATCTTCAGCCGGTAGTTTCCAAAGACACGGTTCATCACTTGGCGCTTTTTCACGAGAGGAGCCTTGCGGGAGCGCAAAACGCCAAGAATACGCCGGGTCTCCTCTGCTGCTTTTCAGAACGGTAAGAAAATTAGAAGTTTGTACAATGGGTAGAGTGTGCTGTTTCCACGATGAAGTTAATTTCCGGCAACAATCCAAAAAGCACTTTCCAATCTTCTTTTCTCTCTCCCCGACAGCAATCCACGAAGGTCTATACTTGTCATACATTACAGATAGGAATCTGAGTCTTTGAGATAATGGTTAGCCCCATTTCAGGAATTTGCAAATTGCAAATAGGACGTGAGATTCATAAACTTATACATATATAGGAGCCTCATGAACACAGTGGTTAGTATTGGGAGTTAAAACTCAGCTCAAGTTCAGCATTCATAGAATCATAGAATCCTCAAGTTGGAAGAGACCTCAAGGGCCATCTAGTCCAACCCCCTGCCATGCAGGAACCCCATCACAGTATTTCCGACAGATGGCCATCCAGCCTCTGCTTAAAAAACTCCAAAGAAGGAGACTCCACCACCCTCCTTTGTGGCAGCATCTTCCACTGCCGAACAGTTCTAACTGTCATGAAGTTCTTCCAAATGTTCAAATGGAATCTCTTTCCCTGTAGTTTGAAACTATTGCCTCGAGTCCTAGTCTGTGACGCCATGGAAAACAAACCTGTTCCCTCTTCAATATGACATCCTTTCAATTATTTAAACATAACTATCATATCCCCTCTCAGCCATCTTTTTGAAAGGTTAAATATTCCTAGTTCCCTAAACTGTTCCTCATAAGACATTTCTTCCAGACCCTCAACCATCCTGGTCGCCCTCCTCTGTACCTGCTCGAGGTTGTCAACATCCTTTTTATATTGAGGCGCACAGAACTGGACACAGTACTCCAGGTGGGGGTCTGACCAGAGCAGAATAGAGTGGTACTATCACTTCCCTTGAGCTAGACACTATGCTTCTGTTGATTCAATCCCAGTGGTTTCTGTCAGCCAGTTTGTGGATGACTCAGCCTTCCATCCTTCTGAGGTCAGTAAAATGAGTATCTAGCTCGTAGGTGTGGGTGGGTGTAGCCTGCATAATGTTGTTCTAAACCGCCCAGAGAGTGCTTTAAGTGTTATGGGACAGTATATAAACAGCACACTTTGCTTTGCTTTATATATGTCAGTGCAAACTGGAAATACATTGTGAAACTTTGCTGAATTAATTTCTGTTCCTGGGACAGAACAAGAGAAAAGGACCAAAAAGAGTGTATCAGCCCTGACTTGGGAGGGAGGCAGCACCTTTTCCGTCTGTCCTCCCCAGCTTACAGCTGAAGAGAGGAGCGTGAGATTTCCCTTTTCTCTCTCCCTGACAGCAATCCATGAAGGTCTATACTTGCCATACATTACAGATAGGAATCTGAGTCTTTGCGATAATGGTTAGCCCCATTTCAGGAAAGGAAAGATGTCGTAGCAAAAACACATCATGGTTGATCAAGATCTCTGTCTCCTGATACCACTCCTCGGCATCTGGTCCTTGAAGTACCCTGGTTTTAAGCCTGGAGATGACACATCTCCATCATGGATTGTAATCTGTGATGGACTTCTCCAGGAATCTGTCCAGTCCCCTTTTGAAGGCATTCAGGCCAGATGCCATCACTACATCCTGTGGCAGGGAGTTCCACAGACTAACAACGTGCTGGGTGAAAAAAATATTTTCTTTTGTCTGTTCTTACTCTCCCAGCCCTCAATTTGAGTGTATGTCCCCTAGTTCTGGTATTTTGTGAGAGGGAGAAGAGCGAGATTTCCCTTTTCTCTCTCCCTGACAGCAATCCATGAAGGTCTATACTTGCCATACATTACAGATAGGAATCTGAGTCTTTGCGATAATGGTTAGCCCCATTTCAGGAAAGGAAAGATGTCGTAGCAAAAACACATCATGGTTGATCAAGATCTCTGTCTCCTGATACCACTCCTCGGCATCTGGTCCTTGAAGTACCCTGGTTTTAAGCCTGAGATGACACATCTCCATCATGGATTGTAATCTGTGATGGACTTTTCCTCCAGGAATCTGTCCAATCCCCTTTTGAAGGCATCCAGGCCAGATGCCATCACCACATCCTGTGGCAGGGAGTTCCACAGACTAACAATGTGCTGGATGAAAAAAAATATTTTCTTTTGTCTGTTCTTACTCTCCCAGCCCTCAATTTGAGTGTATGTCCCCTAGTTCTGGTATTTTGTGAGAGGGAGAAGAGCGTCCCTCTGTCCACATTACTCATGCCCTGCATTATTTTGTACATCTCAATCTATCCTGCCTTTCTTCCCAGAAGGACCAAAGGTGGCTTACATAATCTAAAACAATCTTTAAAGCTAAAAACATTAAGTGTGCAATACTTTAAAAAGAATGAAATAAGTATATTAGAATGGCAACTAAATGCAATAGTAAATATATTTAAAACAACAAAGCACAACAATCCATTTGAAACGCCTCTTCAATCACCAGTCATTGAGGCAAAGTTTGCCTGAAGAGAAAGGACAGAAGAGATGGGGCTGGGCTAGCTTCCGGTGGGAGGGAGTTCCAGAGTCAAGGAGCAGCAACAGAGAAGGCTCTCTTTCGAGTACCCACCAAATGCACCCATGAGGGTGATAGGACTGAGAGAAAGGCCTCCCCTGACGATGCTAATGTCAGGACAGGCTGAAGGAAGAAGATGCGGTCTTTTAGACAGCAGGGATCCATGTTAGAAATGTGACTGGATGAAGTTCCAGCTAAAGAATAGAGAATAGAATAGAGTTTTTTATTGTCATCATGCATATGCAAGATATGCACAATGAAATTAACTAAACAGGGAACCATACAAAACACAAAGAACACATAAAACACGATGCAAGATATTAAAAACTCTTAAAATCGCTTACAAAATTTAAAACACTACTTAAAAACTGATTAGGATGGTGCTAAAACTGTCGCATTTAACTTGGGTACTGCTCTGGGATAGAAACTGTTCTTTAGTCTATTTGTCCTTGACCTAAGAGTCCTATATCTCCTGCCAGAGGGCAACAGTTCAAAACATTGGTGGCCAGGATGCGAAGGGGCTCTCAGAATTCTAGATGTCTTCCTTAAACATCTGGATTTGTATAGTTCTTCCAAAGGAGGAAGAGGACAGCCCACTATCCTCTCAGCAGTGTTTATAACCCTCTGGAGCGCCCTTCTATCTGCCACTGGGCAACTGGCAAACCAGACACAGAGGCAGTAAGGGATGGAATCCTTGGTTGAAAAGAACAAAGATAACACACCTTGCTTGGGAGTTGGGTTGAGACGCAACAGGCCAGTTTCCAGTTGAGAAATGCACCATTCAAGTTCATCCTGGAGTGTTGGTTTGGGAGCCTGAATCAATGAAAGAACACAGAGACATCAGTTGCCTTATTATTATTATTATTATTATTATTATTATTATTATTATTATTATTATTATTATTATTATTATTATTATTATTATTATTATTATTATTATTATTATTATTATTATTAATCAGAACCACCTCACCATCCTCTCCATCTTGCCTTTCCACAACAACACTAGCAAGAGAAAGCACTAGTAGTGGGGTAATGGCATTCCTAAGAACAGATCAAGGAATGGAACCGTTAAAATGGATTAAACACCAAAACACACTCAGGCAAGCAAATCCATCTAAAAGAGAAGTGTGTGCAGGGCATGCAGGCATGTGGGTAAGTAGATATGTCTGCAGGCGTAAAAATAGCCCCTTCAAATATGAGGCCTGGTAGGTTAGTGACAACAGAACTTCAGCGGAAACAAGACCACTAAGCAACAAGATGCAAGGAGCGACGTGTTTGAAAAACTCACAATTTGCAGAAGTACAAATAATTTGGGTTTTTTTAAGGCAGGGAAAAAGCAACGAAGCATAGCCCAGCATTTATATACACACAAATCTGATTAGACATGTGGCGATGGGTATAAACTACGTGGAACACGGCCTGCTTTCAAGATAGGCAAGCCTGGTCAGGAACAGAGAACTGTTTAAACATTTGAAAGGATGTCATATTGAAGAGGGGACTGGTTTGTTTTTCCATGGCTTCAGAGACTAGGACTCGGGGCAATGGTTTCAAACTACAGGAAAAGAGATTTTTGAACATTAGGAAGAACTGCATGACGGTTAGAGCTGTTTGGCAGTGGAAGATGCTGCCACAAAGGAGGGTGGTGGAGCCTCCTTCTTGGGAGGTTTTTAAGCAGAGGCTGGATGGCCACCTGTCAGAAATATTGTGATGGGGGTTTCCTGCATGGCAGGGGGTTGGACTAGATGGCCCTTGGAGGTCTCTTCCAACTCTATGATTCTAGGAATCCCCCAAAGAAAAGACAACTCAGTGGCTTGACACAGATCTCTCCATGATATCCATCTGAGTACCTTCCACCACAGGGAAGCTGTGCCACCACCGACCACAAATGCCTAAAACCCTATTAATGGAATCTATATGCAATATACAAGGTAACAGGGCAAAGGCCACAAGGACCATCCACTTGTATCCTGCATTTAATGCTCCAGTAAACCACAGACAACTGAAACTGTAGACCGATCCCGCAGATAGGGATCTGTATATGCACAACATATTTATTAATTTATTCTAATTTACAGTGCTAAACCCAGATAAATGAAATGACACTTCTGAATATCAAGAATACAACTAAAAAGACCAGTTAGGATGAAACAAATATAACAAGATCTGCTTTTTAATCATCTTAGGCCCGTAGTGGCTAATCTTCGGCACTCCAGATGTTTTGGCCCACCACTCCCACAGTCCTTTGTCATTGCCAATACAGGCTTGGAATTCTGGGAGTGGTGGTCCAAAACATCTGGAGTGCTGAAGGCTAGCCACCACTGTCTTAGGCTTAGCACCCAAGCAGAGAAGAACACATAAGGATCAAACCTCTTCCATTAGGAACACTGGCAGTACAGATGTGTGCAGAATCTTCAAGGTCTTCTGTGATCAGTGATCTAAAAGGACAAGATGTCATTTTGGCATCTTGAGCTTAATATGCATGCACTGAAATCCTAAGCACATTTACTCAGAAGTAAGCCCCACTAGGGTCAGTGGGGCTCCTTCCTAGGCAATTAATATCTGCATGATTAAACTTGCCACAAGATCAGCACCATTGCCATGTGTGTGTGTGTGTGTAGGTGGGTGGTGTGGGTGGGTGGGTGGTGTCGTTACAGTTGTGACCAACTCTTCGTGACTCCATGTCCATGGAGTTTTCTTGGCAGGAATACTGTGGCTTGGCAGTTTCTACTCCAGGCGCCTACAGCACCTGGTATTCCCTGGTGGTCTCCCATCCAAGTACTAACCAGGGCCGATCCTGCTTAGCTTCCAAAATCAGGCAAGATTGGGTGTGCTTAGGGCATCTGTATTGCATTGCCATACAGTACTGCAATTAAGGGCAACAGTAGCTGCCTTGGAAGTTCCAGGACCTTCCTCCCAAGATATCTGAATGGCTACGGGCCACTTGAACCCACCTGATCTTGCCCTTAAATATTTATTTATTTTTACAACTTATATGCCACCCACTCCCCAAAGGTCTCTGCTGCCAGTCCCCATCATATATACATTCCTAGACTATTACTCCCATAAATCATGGAATCATGGAATTGGAAGGGGCCAATATTGACGTTGAGGTCTGACCCGCCTTGCTCAAAGACAGGAATCCAAATCAAAGGATATCTACCAGGTGACTGTCTAAATTTCTCTTGAATGCCTCCAGCATTGCTCTCACCACCTCCTGGGGTAATTGGTCCCATTGTCCTACTTTTCTAACAGTTAAGAAGTTTCTTAATAATCCTAGCCAGCACAGCTCATGGGAAGGGATGGTGAGGTTTGCCAACAACTGAAAGCCACCAGTTCAAACAAACAGTGAGTGGTAAGGACGTTTTACCTGTTATGTTACTATTATAACTTTTAAAGGGATACATTCTCTTTTTTTTGCTCTCTACCAAGGTGCTATTTTTATAGTTACAGTACTGTGACCTTGGGAAGAATAGCGAGGAGATCCAAGTGCTGCCTTGAGCTCCAATGACCAGCTGGACAGGGCTTGTAATGCTCAGATGATTACACAGTGAACAAAATATTTCATCAAGACGGTGTTGATAACTAACTATTCGTAGAAGCAGAACTGCAAAGGTAAAAACTACTTTGTGTTTGTAACCACTTATAACCTTGTGTGATTCCACTGACACTATGTTTTTCAATTTTAGTTTCCATCACTCATAACTTTTACATGGAATTTTACTCTCCTTTTAACTGCTCGCGTTCTCTTGAAGCTTAATGTAATGTTGTCTTTTTATATTGTAAAATGTCCCACAATTCCCTGTTCTCAATACTTGACTATGTCTTAATGGTACTGGACTGGATATTATCCCTCTTTACTGTAAGTCGCCTTGGGTCCTTTTTTCCAAGGAGAAAAAAGGGGTAAAAATGCTCTAAAATAAAAATAAATAAATACTTTAAAAGATCCACCCCAAGCTCTCTAGTTTGGAAGTAGCGATAACGAATTACTTTACACGTCGCCTGTCAATACCCGACGAAAAACGAACTACTCGAACACTAAATAACGGCAGTACCCTAATTTTAAATGTAACGACGTTACTGTCCGTATTCCCGCTCGCCGCCGCCAACCCCCCCGCCATTTGTGGCTCAAGAGAGAAGGAATTCATCGCAGGCTTGTGCAGAAGTAACGCTCACCGAGCTATATCGATAACACGCCGCACTGCCCGATTGCCTCGTTCCCCGTGGAGTCCCTGCCGAGAAAATGAGCAAGTCGGACCACGTTCGGTGCTGAACGCCTTCCCACGTTCTCCGCACCCCCGAGGACTTTGGTTCCGCCCTCAAACCGTTCCGCATTGAATGAATGAATCTTGATTGACGGTTACTGTGTATTAACCAAATCGAAAGCATCGAATTACCAGAATAAAACATTGTAAAAACATTATAAAACATTTGATAAAACCAAAAAATATAAACAAGAAAAATCTAAGCAGAATACACACACACACACACACACACACGAGCAGGAATGTCCAAACTTTGGCCCTCCAGATGTTTTGGACAGCAACTCCCACCGTTCTTTGCCATTGGAAATACAGGCTTGGAATTCTGGTGGTTGTGGTCCAAAACATCTGGAGGGCTGAAGTTTGAACATGCCTGCACATGAGGATAGATAGATAGGTACACACACACACACACACACACACACACACACACACACACACACACACACACACACACACACACACACACACACACACACACACACACACACACACCTGTTATATAAATAATCTGTATCAGGAGGGTAAATAAAACAGTATACAAATGAACAAGCCAATATCAAGCCCCTAAAGTGGAAGGCAACCACACTCCATGTGACCACCAGGAGCCATTCCGTATTTACAACTGGTCTCTTGACTCCTAGAGCAGTTCTTGGCTAGAGGCCCTCAATGAAGAACGTCACACGTCGCCCCCTTTAAAGGCATGCTTGGATGCAGCTCCGATCCCCTCTGCTGTAAACTGTGCTTAAAAAGAGGCTCCCACTCGAAAGGAATCCGATTGAGTTCCGTGAGATTTAGTTGCAGATGCGTAGGTGCAGGGTGGCAGCTTTTCCCCTGGGTGGCCCTCCATTAGAAAAGGTTTTTAAATCTATTTTGAGAACCCCCCCTTTCAGCTGTTGCAAACAGGTTGGGGGGGGGGGAAATCAAACCACTCATTCCCGAATCGTAGATGCCCTCTGCTGGAATAAGATGAATTAATGGATGGGTACTTTTGTTCCTGCTTTTAAAAAGCATCACCCCACAGGTCACATTTCCAAAGTGCTGGTAAAATGCTTCACTGCAATGGGAGATATACTGAATGTTCGACAAGGGACTTGTTACCTTAGAAGTGCAGAGCTGGAAGGGATCACAAAGGATTATTGAACCCAGCCCCTGACAAGGAGTCATAGTGGGGAATCATACTCCCGACCTCTGCTATTATGCAACAGTCTCAGAGCTGGAGGGAGGAAAGCAAGCAGGAGGTTGAGCATAACGTTCCAGTAGTCACATTTTCTCACATTATTGTTACAGGAGACAGTGTGTTATGGGGCAAAAGGAGACCAAGTTGGTTATGCAGTTTAGCTGGGCTCCTAAATGATTCTGTGGAACTCCCTGCCACAAGAGGTGGTGATGGCATCTGGCCTGGATGCTTTCAAAAGGGGATTGGACAGATTCCTGGAGGAAAAGTCCATCACAGGCTACAAACCATGATGGAGATGTGAAATCTCCAGGCTTAAACCCGGGGTACTTCAAGGGCCAGATGCAGGAGAGTGGTATCAAGAGACAGATATCTAGTCTCGTGCTCTCCCGGACACATTTGGTGGGACCACTGTGAGATACAGGAAGCTGGACTAGATGGGCCTTTAGCCGGATCCAGAATGGCTCTTCTTATGTTCTTATGATCTCCATGGCAGCCCGTTTCCTGGTGCTGGGGCCAAAGCTTACTAATAAAGCTTCCACTGGAGCCAATGTCGAACTTCAGTCGGGTGTATATGTACTTTGGTCATGGTGAAGGCTGGAAGGGATGAAGCAGGACACCCTAGAAAGTCACAGTTGCCTGTCAGAACAGATGGCATCTTGCTACGACAGGCAGCGGGGCTGGCTCGGTATGACAACTAAATATTCCTACGTAATTTTGACACCATCATATCAGGCGTGGTCTACTCCATCCCACACTCCCAATTCAGCCTGTGAGATTCCATCTGCCCCTAGGTAATAGAGATTGAACAAGTGATGCTACAGCCAGTGTCAATGCACTCTCACTTCCCCTACAGTCCTTAAAGATAAATGGAACTGAAATTAAATCAGTATGTCAATGAATAGGCTGTATCTTTCACATGCCCATGCTGCCATGAAATTCATCATCACAACAGTGATACTTGTAATGAAATAAAGAGAACACTGGTCACATGAGTGCCTTACAATTATGTTATGGTTCTTTATTAGGCAAGATTGGTTGGGGAGCACCTTTTATTCTTGTATCTCACTGAAGCCGACCTGTTGCACTCCTTGCTGAAAGCCATTTTAATGTCCTCCTGCTAAGAAAACATTTTCATTCAGAGAAATGTGTTAGTTTGCTTAAATGGGGTGTGAGCGTGTGCCACTGTTTGGTCCTTCATTTCACCGAAGTGTTTTAAAACTGCTTTACTTTATATTCGGATTACCATTTTGTAGACAATTTCCTGAACCTTCCGCCCAGCATGGCTAGCGGGATTCAGTCCCTCAAATAATGCCCAGTGACACATCAAGCACCCCTTCTAGAAAAGTAGATAGCAAGGATGTTGTTAAGTCTTTGGGAATGGGACTCAAGTATGAGTCTTGGGGCTCAATTCCAAGCTTGAGTTTCTGATTCTTCGATGACTCCACCCCCCAAGCCTTTGGGGACTTGGACTGTGCGTGCACTGCCCAACTGATTGGCTGGCCCATGTGCAGAGAGAGCAGGGGGTATGATCCTGCACCTGCAGCCCAGCCCTCATTCAACCTGCCACTGCTGTCCACCATCACCATCTTCAATGCCAGCAGGCCTGGTTTTCTCATCCAGGAGACAAGGCCTGCTGCTTCTCCACATGCAAACACACTGACTGGCTGGGCACAGGCCGATCCGCTGAAACAGGAGGAATGCCCTAGCATGCAGGGAATCTGAGGGCCTTTCATTGTGATGCTCTAGCCTTGGCAGGCCCTCCCGAACCACCTCTTCCTCCAAGTCGAGATGTGATTCCCTCCCGAACCCGAGTTGAACCCGAGTCGAGTCACCAGTGTGACTCAAGTTGTTGGACTTGAAAGCGACTCGCGACTTGGGACTTCCCATCCCTGTGGGATATGGATGTAACCAACAGAATAACATCAACCGAACACCTCAGCTGACTTTAATCATCAACAAGGCATATGACAGTCCAAAATGTCAACAAAATTAAAAAAATTCTAGCATGTAGGCATGTGACAGAGAAATTATGAGAGAGAGAGAGAGAGAGAGAGAGAGGAAGTGCAAGAGGAAAATGGTGGGAGTGGGTTTTTTTCCTCTAGCCATTCCACATGTGATTGTGTCCTCAACTCTTTCCATTCACACAGTGAATAGGGCAATAGCAAGCATCTGAGAGACAGTTGTGAGTTTTTCTGGCTGTTTGGCCGTGTTCTTGTCCTGCATAGGATAAGTTTCCTCTTTCCTACAACTTTAAGAACCCCAGTCTCTCTTACTCTATACCCCAGAGCACAGAGAGAAACTCCTTTTCCCCTGAGCTCCTTGCCCTCTGAAGATGCCAGCCACGGGTCTGGCCAAACGTCAGGAAGAAAAACTTCCCGAACACGGCCAAACAGCCCGAAAAACTCACAACAACTATCAGATCCCATCCGTGAAAGCCTTCGGGAATACATCTGAGAGACCTTGGACCATTTCAGTCATCAGGGGCAAGGTGGCCCTTCTGCCACAGCTCCTTAGGACCCCAAGACCCACTGGAGGAGAACGCATCTTGTGAAAGGAAGCAACTGTTGTCACCGCCGGCCCTCTTTCTTGCAGATGCCATTTTCAAGATAGCTGTAGGAGCACATGGACAAGGAGGGGGCAAACGGAAGGTAGAGAGAGAGAAGTGAAAGGCCTTTGTGAGGAAGTCACTGCTCCTTGGGTAGAATCTTCCCTCCGCCTCCAGTTTTAAGTGCCAAGTGTCCTGCTTTTGGCTCCTGTTTTTAGATGACAAAGCTGCCATTTCTCCAGACCTGCTGCCCTGCGATGTAGGTGGCCTGCACGTGCAGGTCGTCATTCAACAGCAAGAAATCTGTAGAAAACAAGAAGCAAGGTCATTTGCTAAGGAAACAGGATCCATAGGGCCAATGTCTCTAAAGCAGGCATGTCCAAAGTCAGGCCCGGGGGCCAAATGCATCCCGTTTTCAAATTCTGAGCAGCCCACAGCCTCTTCTCCCTGCAGGCTCAGACTGTCATGCATCCCCACCAGTTGGCCCCTCCCCATACTGGATGGAGGTGTCAGCTTGCAGTTTTACGGTTTACCTGCCCTCCCTGCCTCTGTACATCCCCCCAGCCTCCTGCCCAGCCTCCCCACCCCCAGCTCCATTGCTGCAGCATCCTCCCTGCCTCCTTGCATGTTATAGGGACTTGTCCAAAGTCCGGCCTGGGGGCCAAATGTGGCTGAATGTTCGGCCCTCCTCACATTTTCACCTTGCAAAATCTGGCCCTCCTTGCAAAAAGCTTGGACATCCCTGCTCTAAAAGCACAAGGACCACTTTCTCTGACTTTTTTTCACAAGCACAATGTTAAGATGGATGCACACAAAAACCATCACAGCCATAGATGTAGGAGGTGTACTGGGGGACAAAGGAAATGCGCCTCACACCAGGGTTCTTAAAAGCATTTCTGTGCCTTTTAAAATACTCATACATGCCTACTTTTGATCAACATAAAAATCTCCATCTGAAAGTTGTGGCATGGCAATCGGACTTCTTTTCTTGTGGGATCGAAACGTTTCACTACTCATCCACGTAGCTTCCTCAGTCTGAGGAAAAGTTGGTGGGAGGCTTCCGATTTATAGTTCACCTTGGTTTCACCCCACCGTGGTCTGAATAGGCTCGCTAGGTGGACAATGGCCTGGGGTGTGTGAAAGCCACACCTGTATGACCCTTCAGTCGCCATGACTCAACTCCCAGATAACATCGCCTGTCTAACTGAGCATCTCCACAAATATAAAAATCTCATGCCCTCTGCAAGTGAGTCTCTTCCATTTGAAGTACCACCACTTTGAACAAATCAAGAAATGTGTAGGTTCAGGAAAATCTTTTTTTTTTAAACATTAATTACAGCATAACTCAGAGATAAGCAAAAATGAAAAAAGATGCAAGATACTCCACTAAGTGCTACACAATGCTGGATGAAGCTGTGAACGAAGGAAGCCTTCCCTCTCATTGTGTGGGCAGGGGTTCCAGCGGCAAATGGAAGCTAAGAGGCAGGCCCAAAAGCCAGCACCGCACTGCTTAAAGGGAACACTAATCCTGCCCCCATGGCGAATACCTGCATCAGTGTCATAATCCAAGGTGCCCTTCCTGTCCTCGATTTTCAAGAGCTGAGCAGGATGAAGAGACGCAGCCTCCAGCGCTGTTTCTACAGAGCATCCTGCAAAACAGATAAATAAATAAATGACAGATGGATTAGATAGAGAGATGACTGAGAAAGAAAGAAGGAAGGAAGGAAGGAAGGAAGGAAGGAAGGGAGGGAGGGAGGGAGGGAGGGAGGGAGGGAAAGAGGGAAAGAAAGGAAGGGAAAGAAAGAAAGAAAGAAAGAAAGAAAGAAAGAAAGGGAGGGAGCGAGGGAGGGAGGGAGGGAGGAGAGAAAGAAAGAAAGAAAGAAAGAAAGAAAGAAAAAGAAAGAAAGAAATTAAGAAAGAAGGCATTTTATTACAATCAGCAAGAGAAGGATATTATTTGCTTAGACAAGAATAGAGATGGGCACAGACAGTTCAGTGGTTCGTGCCAGTCGATTTTTCTCAGCCAAAAAGGGGTTTGGTGCTTCCCAGCCCTGCCTCTTCTAGTGGGCGCCCAATCAGAGGCCGTGTCCTGGCTTCCCTGCCCTGCCTCCTCTGGGCGCTGCCTCTGAATGGATGGCTGCCAGAGGAGGCGGGGCAGGGAAGTGCCAAACCTCTGCTAGGCTGACAAATGAACCAGGATGAACCTCCAAAGCAGCGGTTCGTGCCCATAATCCTTTAAAATGGTATATTTATGGTCTTTTTATCTTTACTTATATTTTAGTTATTGTGAGCCACCTTGAATCCCTTTATGGAAGAAAGGCAGCACTGAAAATAAAACAAACGAAATGAACAAACCTCCAGACAAAAAGACTTTTAAAACTATCACCCGCATTAGAGCCAAACCATGGCATGTGAAATGATAAAAAGGCTGTCAAATTCTACATGGTAGAATGAAGCGGTCCTGTTTTGACACTTTTACAAAAAAGCACAAAAACCCCAAGAGTGACATTTAGAGCCACATCACACAGCCACTCAACAACCCACACATTGTTTGTTTGTTGATTGGACTTATATTTATTTATTTATTTATTTACTTATTTATTTATTTATTAGAGCTATATCTTGCATCATCTAGCCCAAAGGCTAATCTGGGCAGTTTACAGTAATAGAAATAGACAAGTTATGTTTCACACAGAACCTTCTCTAGTAATTCAGTCTATGATTTATTTATGCCTTATTTATTTATTAGATTTTTATACTGCACCACCTAGCCCAGAGGCGACTCTGGGCGGTTTACAACAAGGCAACACAACAAATTATTACAGAACAACAATAACTGAAATAAAAGAATATAAAATGTTACAAGATGTATAATCAACATAAAATAAATAACATAATAAATCATAATCATTTACAAAAAAATAAGAATATCTATGTTGTCACCAATAAAGAAAGATGTTTAGCTTGCTATGAAAACACTCACGCAGGAGGGACAAATGAGAAGACAGGGGAGAAAGGCAAGCACTCAAGTCTAAACTTCTACATGGAGAAACCTTACCTGTAGCTTCCCTGAAATGCCGAACGCAGGTGTCCATGGTCGCAACACTGCCGCTCAGAGTTTTGGTCCCTGGATGGGGAAAACAAGAACAAGCTTTGGGTGGGTTTGGGGAAAGTCACCATGAATTGTAAAATGCTTTTAAAAGAGAATATGCCGACCTAGGTCCCAGCTACCTCAAAGATTGAATCTCACAGTATGAACCGACTCGGGTGTTAAGGTCATCAGGAAAGGCCTATCTCTCCATCTCACCGCCCTCACAGGTAAATCTTGTGGGAACCCATGAAAGGGCCTTCTCAGCTGTTGTGCCCAGACTCTGGAACTCCCTCCCACTAGAAGCCAGGACTGCCTCATCTCTGTTGTCCTTCCGGAAACAGGCAAAGACCTTTCTCTTCAGGCAAGCTTTCCCTGAATGATGGACTACCATGTGTATTTTATATGAATCTATAGGTTCACATAGACTTTGTGTTTGTGACTGCTTATAACTTTGTAGCTTCAATGTAATGTTGTCTATTAAAGCTGTAAGATGTCCCTCAATTTCCTTGTTCTCAAATACTTGATCATGTCTTAAAACGTTTTTATTCATAGAGCAACGCATGTGTTTATTTCTCTTTCAGCAGCACAGTCCTTAGGTATTTATTTATTATTTTATTTTAGAGTATTTTTATCCCGCCTTTCTCCTTGCAAAAGGACCCAAGGCAGCTTACAGTAATGAAGGACAATATGCAGTCCAGTAAAATTAAGTAATGCTTTGTTTTTGGATAGGAAATTTTACACAGTAGTACCATGGTATCCATCCATGGAGAAAAACTGGAACTACTGCACAGAAGGACCACCATATCTGCTGACTCGCCCTCCATGGATTCAGTTATTCTCGGATGGCAAGGGACACGGGTTCTGACAGTGACCACGGCAAGATGAGGCAGTGAGAGTACTCTGCTGGTGGTGCGAGGTGGCTCGAGGGACTGATGGCTGCACACCATTGCTTTCACTCCTGCCACCGCTGTTGCTGCCATCTTCTCACCACTGCTGCCGCTGTCACCCTCAAATAATTTTATTATTTATTTATTTTAGAGTATTTTACCCCACTTTTCTCCATGGAAAAGGACATTCACTCTTATCTGCAGATTTCCGTATCGGCGGGCTGGGCCGGAACCAATCCCCCACGGATATGGGGGTCCTGCTGTATTGAACATTATCAATTAAAATGGTCCCTGCTTCCCTCTAGTGGCCAGTTTTGTCAACTGCAACCTGGGAATAAATACCATGCATTTCTGCATTTTTAGTTTATTATTTCAGGCTGTGGAAAAATGAACCAGAGGTACTGATCCAGTGGATCATGGGATCGGTACCACACTGAGGTTGTAGACCTACACCTCAGCCTCCCCTCCAGGTGGTACCACTCATCATGTTCTACTACAATTCCCCTTCTGCAGAAGAGAGCAGCCAGGGCTCCATCTCCATCTGCAGATGATGAACACTCACCTGCAACGTAGCTGTTGAGTCCATCCATCTCAATCACTTGTTGGCCCAACGTGTGCCGGCCCGGAGCAAGCCCCATGGCCGTGATGGCATCTGTCACCAGGATCAGCCCTAAAGAAATAGAACAGAACAGGTTCCACCGGGTCTGTACGAGCGAACCAGAGACACAGGCGGCTGCTTTTAACTCTTGAGCCAGGACTCGGGACTTTCCTGCCTGGCAGCAACAAACCTTTCGGGTGAGCCCGGTGTGCGATGCGCAGCGCGGCTGGGTTTGTGTGGATTCCATCGGATATCATGCCGTAGAACACCCGCTGACCTGGAGGGATCTGATCGCTGGTGAGGAGGCCCACGATCCCTGGGTCTCGATGGTGGAACTGCAGAGACAAAATATTTGGGATGAGCACAGTGGTACCTGTGATACCTTGCATAGAAGTGGGATCACCACATCCATCCGGCCTTGCAGGCTAATGACCCCCGCAAACTGGGAATCATGGGTATTTCTGCCTAACATGTGCCACTGGAAGAGGCCGGTTTAAGCCAAACTGGACTTTTAAAGGTATGGTCAGTAGGAGAAGAAAAAAAAGGTGGAAACCCATCTTAGTCTGCAGGACAGCTTCAGTTTCAGAGACGGTCTGACACCAAAGGCCAAAGGACGGGATCGAAAATGTCAACATACATGGGCTTTTAGGACAACAAACCAAGCCCTAGCAGAGACATTTAAACTTTTTAGAGCAGGAAGGGAGAAATTACAAAAGCTGGGCAATCAGAAAATAATGGAGACACGGCACAGGAAGCATGGTGAGCATCTGTTGAATTTCTGGCAAAAATCACTTAACTGTTAGAGCAGTATGACAATGGAACAATTTACCTCAGGGGGGTGACAAGTGCTCCAGTGCTGGAGGCATTCACGAGAAATCTAGACAACCATCTGGCAGGTATCCTGTGATTTGTATTGTTGCCTTCAGCTGGGAGTTAGACTCAATGGCCTTTCAACTCTATTATTCAATTATTTTAGGCATGCCGAATTCATTATCTAAGAACAATTCCTCAGTAAGTGAGACAGAGCCTTTTCAGTGCTGGCCCTCGGTGGGGCGACTTGTTTCATCTCAGCTGTAACATCAGGCAAACATGTTTCTATTTGCCCCAGGGTATTCTAATAATATTTTATTGGGATTTCATATTGTTTTAAATATTTCATATTTAAATATTTCATCTTGTTTTAAAAGCAATGCTACCAAAGAGAGGACGAATCATCTTTTAAACCAGTGGTGTCCACAACTCCCACAGTCCTTTGTCATTGGCAATACAGGCTTGGAATTCTGGGAGTTGTGGTCCAAAACATCTGGAGGGCTGAAGTTTGGACACCCCTGTTTTAAACAGACCAACCAAGCAACGAAAACATTTGACTCCCCCTTTAAAATCTTCAACATGGGGGCTGAATCAGTTGAACAATTCTGTATAAAATCTGTGCAGAATAACTACCTCGGCAACCCATAGAATTCAGTACTACCCCTGAAATTAGACACGTGTTCGTACCTCCCCTTAGTTCTACTCTGGTTCCAACTGGATTGTTCTATGACCTATTCCACGCACAAGACAGGCACTGTCTATCTTTGACCGCGGTCATACCTGCGTTTTCTGCGTAGTTTCCCGTCGGCAAACTACGCAGTAAAAGATCGCGTGCTAACCAGGAAGAGAAGCAAATTCTGCTCCTGGCCGACCACGCCCCTTGAACAGCAGTTTCAGCGAAGTTTCCTAAACCACCGCCAAGGGCTGGATTTAGAAACTTTGCTCGAAAATGCTTACTTGTTTGCTTCTGTTGCAACGACAGGACACTGAAAATATGCAGTAAATTCGGTTTCTCCCCTTTCTGCTGGGCTTAAAAGACGGAGCCTTGGAAACTGGAGCCGGAAAGTAGGACAAAATGCATAGTACACAGGTTAGGACAGAAGCAGAATAGGAAGGTACGACGCAGAGGAGAGGACACCAACTGCTCATTAAAAACCACATGACCGCCCCCGGAAAAAATACGCAGGAAATTTAAATGCGAAGGAAACCCAGGTATGACCGCGGTCTTTGATGGTTAGTGCCGGGCCAGCAGGTCACCCAACTGTTCTCTCAGAATTCACAAGCCACTGTCCAGAAATTTGCAGGACAGGTGCCGCCCATAGGGGGACAGGCTTCTTCCCAGAGGCTTACTTACAGGCAACATGGCATTGAAAAGGTGAGTGATGAAGGTGGCCCCTTGCCGAACTGCTTCCTCAGCTTGAGACAGATTGGCCACAGAGTGCCCTAGAAACACAGACAACGAGGCTGTGAGACGATCCTCCATTTCAAATCATCACAAGAAGAACCGGGCGTGATTTTTTGATAAACCACTAACTAACCGTCCTGGGTTTTCTTCTCTCTGCAAACTTATCTATCCAAAATATTTCTTGGCAGGACCCAGAGTGACCCAGAATCACAACAATCTTTAAAAAAACAAGACAGAAACTGGTTTGAGACACAGATGAACATTTCCGAAAGTCGACTTTAGAATTACTTTCACACACCAAAGGCTGCTTGAAACCAAGATAGTCTTGGTTATCGTCTAGAAGCTTGTCAGAGACATGTCTCTCATGAGGGAGTCCTATTTTCTGTTCAGAACCCTTCATCCTTTTGTGACATGCGTTTTGGACCGGTGTGGTGTAACAGATAAAGTGATGGATTGAGACTTGAGAGGACTGGATGGAACTGGTAAATCCACTCTGTGGGAGTTTGCTGCAAAAGTTCCGAAGCAAACTGATCTTGATTACAGAAATAAAAAGACAGACAAAGACAAAATGCTTTCTTCTCCGTCAGCTGGGAAGAAAGTGCTGTGCAGACTTGCAGACAAAGACTGACCTGCGTCTTCTCCAGAAGGCTTGTTTTATTCATCTTATCTAAATTCATAAGCAGAGATTGGAGCATTTTTGAAAACATTGTTTCTGATAGGAAGCAGGTGCCCTTTAGCCTTGCCCGAAAGCAAAGGTCAGAGGAAATCGGTCACTTCCCTCCAGATATGACAGGTTGGTAAAAGTCAGGAGTGTGTGCACTGCACTGAAACTTCCCCAAAAAGCATACTCTGAAGAAAGGTTCCCACACCACTACTTGAATGTCTTACTTACCTTGTAAAGCCCTGTTAGCATTGCCCAAAGTCAAATGTGATTTGATGACACACAACAAACTTTAGACCAGAAGCCTGCAGAGCATTTATGGTCAAACAATAGAGAAAAATGTAGATTGGAGGTGGTCATCCCAAGGCCTAAATAATACCAGCTCCCTTTCGACCAACTACTGGCCTGGCCCATCATTCAGCCCATGATAAAACCATGGAAAAGTTGCGTATTTAGAGCAGAACACCCAGAATCTTCCAGCCAACGTGGCTGGGGGTGGTCTGAAAAATGTACTTTTCCAAAACAGTTACCTATTCCAAGCTCTCTGTGAACCATTGTAGCATCAGCTGCCATTCCATGCGTGAAAATCCCAAGATTAAAACAGCAAGCCAGGCACACTGTGTGTTCTTAAATGTCTCTTGATTCTCTTATCTCTTGACTGCTGGTGCAATAAGTCCAGGTTGTAACTGGGAGAGAGTTGTTTTCTCTTGCATCCTGCTATCTATCACCTAGGCACTGCTGCTGTGTGGGCCAAAGGATGATACAAAAGACCCTGGGGCATGGATGCAGTCCACACAAAGAAGTCACCAGTGGCCATGTTCTACACAGAAAACCTGAATGTTTGCCGTGAAGCCAATTTAAGAACAAACCTGTAAGCTGCCTGGAAGATCCAAAAGTGAAGTGGCAGAATAACAATATCATAAAGAGATCAAAAAGCCAACCAATGTCCTTGCATTTCAGGTGAATATAGAAGGACCACAGTATCTCACAGTATGAACCGACTTGGGTGTTAAGGTCTTCAGGAGAGGCCCTTCATCTTGCCACCCTCACAGATACGTCTCGTGGGAACCATGAAAGGGCCTTCTTGCCTGCTGCGCCCAGACCCTGGAACTCTCTCCCACTAGAGACCAAAATTGCCTTATCTTTGATGTTTTTCCTGAAACAGGCAAAGACCTTTCTCTTCAGGCAAGCTTTCCCTGAATGATGTGACCTATTATGTGTCTTGTATTTGAATCTACAGGATCACATAGACTTCTTGTTTATAACTAATTATAACCTTACGGGTTTACGTTGACACTATGTTTTCAATGTTAGTTTCCATCACTCATAACTTTACATGGAACATTACTCCCCTTTCACTGCTAGCATTCTCTGGTAGCTTTAATGAATTGTTGTCTATTGATGCTGTAAGATGTCCCTCAATTCCCTGCTCACAATACTTGAGCATGTCTTAATTGTACTGGGCTGTATATTATCCCTCATTACTGTAAGCTGCCTTGGGTCCTGGTGGGGTAAAATTACTCTAAAATAAATAAATAATGAAATAGATAGATAGATAGATAGATAGATAGATAGATAGATAGATAGATAGATAGATAGATAGATAGATAGATAGATAGATAGATAGATAGATAGATAGGAGAGCCCCCTAATTATTTTTCAAATGCCCTGGCTTTAAAATATGGTTAGGAAATGGGACTGATTCTCCCTAGATTCAACATTTACCTAGCGACACACAGATGCCCCGCTTGGTAAGCTCCCGGATCACCTCGCTGCTCCTCTTCATCTCAGGTGCCAACGTGACGATGCAGACGCTGTCTAGGCAGCCGTACGTCGCCAGCAATTCCTGGAAAGCTCCTGTCTCAAAAGTGCGAAGACAGTGTTCGGGGTGAGCCCCCCTCTTCTCTTTGCTGATGAACGGCCCTTCCAAATGAACCCCTAGTCCAAACCAAGAGAAAGAAAACAATAATTTAGGGATAGGGTCAGATATATTCAGGTCCCCGGGTAATATTCATTCATTCATTCATTCATTCATTCATTCATTCATTCATCCATCCATCCATCCATCCACCACCACCACCACCACCACACCACCACCACCATCATCATTCTGCTCCTCCTAGTACTGTAGAAGCATACTTTGGGGGGGGGGGGGAGGTCACAATAAAATATATAATTCAATGATTAATATAATAAAACCTTCAACAATCTAATTACACCAAAAGAGAAGGTGCCAGAGCATAAATAAAGCTACATTACAAAACAACAACCAAGAATTGTATATGCTAAATTGACTGAAAAACCAACTAGACAAAAACTTTTTGGGGCAGGGTGGGGGAATTGAAGCAGCAGAAATGGACATAACATCGGAACTGATAAAGGACGCAGAGTTATGGAAGGCAAGAGACACCTAGAAACCACTCTATAGTTTTTATGAAAAAGAATTGTATAGCTAAATAACTCCAACAGCATTATACTTAAAATATAGCTTTTAGTATTGATGTATAGAGAAATATTATGAATATCTCACTTGAATTTACCCTTAGGACGCCTACCTCACCCACTCTGCATAGTGAATCCTTTTGGTTTGAAAATAAAATTTAAATAAATAAATAAATAAATAAAAACCCAAAATACAGATAACAAATGATTGGAGAGAGAAGTGTGATGTCCTCAATCAACTAGGGTTGGAGTGGATGGTCTCCCTGAAGAGAGAGAGAGTCTTCAACTGCCCCTTAAATATCGCCAGGAAGGAGCTCCTCTGGGAGCTGATTCCACAAGGATGGCGCCACCACAAAGAAAGCCCTAGCTCTGAAAGAAGACTTATGGGCCTCCCTCAAGGTGGTTACTTGGAGGACCCTCCTCTGCAATGACCTGGTGGGTCAGGCAGGTGACGCTGGGGAAAGATGCTCCAATAAGTGACGGGCCCAAGCCCCAATGAGGGCTTTATTTCTGAGAGTTACAACCTGACCTGAGACTTCAAAGGCAGCAATTTCAGAAGTACAACTCTCCTTGTCCCTTTCATCGACATACTGGCTGGCGTGTCTGAAAGCTAAAGCTGGAAACATCTAGAGCAGTGGTTCTCCACCTGTGGGTCCCCAGATGTTCCTGGACTGCAACTCCCAGAAGTCTTCATCACTAGCTGACTTGGTCAGGGTTTCTGGGAGTTGCAGTCCAGGAACATCTGGAGACCCACAGGTTGAGAACCACTGATCTAGAGGAACCCAGTTTTAGAAGGAGGTCACAGCTGCCTCATGATGCCACCCTTGGCGGGGCTGAGGTAAAGTCAACGGATTCTGCGGCTTTTCATATTCTTCCATTCCTATCATCTTTGGCTTGAAAACAGTGGACATTCTCAGCTACAAACACCAGGTTTTCATAACCACCAACCTCTCTCCATTCAAGAGGGACACCATTCTGTGAGAGGTCACATGACCTCCCCTCTCCACATGATCAAATAACGGTGGCCATCCTTTCCCGTAAGTATGCTATAGATCAAGTCCAATTTTTTTTTTAAAGGGACCATTTTAGGGATGCTGCAAATAATCTCTTTCCCCACCACCTCCTCAACCACGTCCCTTGAGTTTGTGTCAAACAGGTTACCCCATCTCCCTAGTGCAAAGGTAGGGAAGTGGTGTGTCTCCCAATATCATGGACATCCATCTCCCACCAACCCCAGCCAACATGGCTGAGGGTGCAGGATCATGGGCGTTGTTCTCAAGAACATCGGGAGATAATAATAATCGCTTTAGAAATGAAGAACTAGACGAGCCTCTGTAGATCATTCTACCCAGTTCCTGTCAAAGAGGAACCACAGAGGAATCTTGGTTCCTTTGACTCCACAGCCAAAGACCTAAGCCACTGAGCTATCCAGCAGATTGAAAGGTTTCCCTTCCCCTTATCCAATGTAAGCCCCGCGACCAGTCACAGACCGTGGATAAGGCATACAGGACGGATGCCGCAAGACCAACACTTGTTTCGTTTTTACCTAGGATGCCAGCTCCATGAGGTCCTCCTTTTTTCACATGGATCTGAGGCATAACCTGATAGGAGGAAGAGGTAGAAGGCATCATTCTCCGGCCAATCCAAAGGTCCCATCCCTCTGACCCTATGTGCCTTAGCTCGAGCATCCTTAATCTTGTGTATTTTCTATCTCACGCCAACCGCACTGTTCAACAACCTGTTTTTTATCACGATGGAAATAAGAAGATCTACCATTCCAAAGGAGAACATTTGTATGCTTACAGGCATACTGTCAATACAGTCATCATGTACGGTCACTTTTGCAAAGAGTCATACTGCGGTAATATTGCTAAGACTAAATTACAGTTTCTGCCCATCTCAGCGTCTTCCCTCTTTACCTTGTGATATACAGACTGTGGAGAAGTCACCAGGGTTGGGCAGAAAGATGTCACTCCATGGGACAGTATCTTCTGTGCAACCAGTGAAATTCCTGCTCCCACGTCATCTGATGCCACAGAAAAATCCACTCCAAAACCTCCTAAGCCAAGAAGGGAAACAGAAATGGAAGGTGGATTCCCTACAACCTTCTCTGGCAGCAAGATGCATATTATCTTCCTTGCTAATATCTGTTGTCTGGGTAGAGGGATATCTCCCCTTTTCTAACCTTAAAAAATATGTGTTGTTGTTTCTTTGAAGGAGGACTGCCCATTCCTTTCCCCTCTGCTTGCGACCAAGGAGTGCCCTTATACAAAGAAAGCCATACAGAAGGACCATCCGCCACCAAACAGAAACAAATGCAGTCGTGGTTTAGAATTTTCACCAGATGACAACTTATAACCCTTGGTAGAATTTGCTCTTCTTTTGACTTACAGGTTGAACTGCAGTGACCTCCCGCCTATCGCATGGGTTACGGACCCAACCCGAACCACGATAAATGAAAATCCGTGATATGCGGATGCAGGTCAGGTCAGGCCTGGAGGGCCTAGCTGGGGACCCTTGTACTTAATCCCAGCCTGGCGCTGCCCTGAACGGGCTGGCGGGGGCCTTCCCAGGCCTTCTGGAAGCACCAAAAGGGCCTCCCAGCAAACCGGAAGTGACTTTCGGATTGCTGAAAATCATTTCTGAGGCCTCCGACAGGCCTAGAAGCCATTTTTGGGCCTCTAGAAAGCCTGGGAAGGCCCTCGCAGGCCCGTTCAGGGCAGCGCCAGTCCTGGGGTAAGTACGGGTAAGTACAGGAGGCCTGAAAAAGGCCTTCCCCCCTTACCCCAGGGGGCTTTTTTCATATACCACGGTCCCGCGATATAGTGGGACTGCAGCATATGAACTGCAAACGGGTGGGGGACCACTGTATTCATGTTTTTGGTGGTCACATATGGATGGCGATCTCCCTTTCCTGCTGCTGCTGCTCCACCACCACCACCACCACCACCATCATTGTAAAACTGCAGAGCTGGAAGGGGCCCTGAGGGTCATTGAGTCCCGCCCCTATCAACGAGGCACAGTGGAGAATCGCACTCTCAACCTCTGACTCCACACCCTATTTCAGGGGTGTCCAAACTTTTCGCAAGGAGGGCCAGATTTGGTGAGGTCAAAATGTGTGTGGGGGGGCGACCATTCAACCTGAAGGGAGGGAGAAAGGGCATGGTTCGTGCGCACAACTTCATATGCCACAAATGCGCCGGTTTCAAGGTGCCCAAGGGCCCAGCAGCTGTCGCAGGGCCCGGGAATCAGCCCATGCACACCCAAGATGCACCACTGCTCGCAAATGCTGCCCTCCATCGCAAGGAGTTGGGGAAGACGCTGCAGCAACAGAGCCAGGAGCGGGTAGGCAGGGAGGGCAGGCAAACCATAAAACTGCAAGCTGATGTCTCTAGCCAGCACGGGGAAGGGCTGGCCAGCAGAGAGGAGTGACAGGCTGAGCCAGCAGAGAGAAGAAGAGGCTGAGGGCCACTCAAAATTTTAAATCGGGCCACATTTGGCCCCCGGGGCCGGACTTTGGACATGCCTGCCCTATTTGGTCAAAGGTGCAGAACGCTGTTGGACTAATACTCCTGTCACCCAGCCGGGCCAAGAGAAAGGGCTGCTTTCCAACTGCTCTCCAGGAAAGTCCAATGGGGTCTCCTTATTCCTAACATCCACCTATTCCAGAACCAGCCCAGTGCCTCACCATTGATCTGCACATCAATGAATCCCGGTGCAATGATGCTGCCCTTGCAGTCTAGCTGGACATCCGCGGGCTTCTTCTCATCAAAGAAGAGCTTCTCTGGATTTAGGATCTTCCCGTCTCTCACCCACAAGTCCTCCCTGAAAACAGAAGCAATCAGTGAAGCCAGATCTCCGGCATTTCTTCAGTACCAGTGGGGAAATTCAGTGTGCCACTTAGTCTTCACCAACCCTGGACAAAAGTGGGCAATGAGTGTTAGGAGGGGTATTTTAAAAAGTGGTGAGGGGGACAGCTCTCCCTGCCCACCCCATCCCTGAGAAGTGTTCCACCTTGCTCTTCAAGGGTGAAGATAACTTGAGAGGACTATTCTGCACATTTTCAGCAGATCTACAGTCACTTAAAAATCCCAGAATAATTGATTTTGAAGGGACCTAAAGGGCCATTAAGTCCACCCCCGCCCCCGCTCAGAGCAGAACTCCAAGCTAAAACAGGTCACTCAGATGGCTGTCCAATTTTCTCTTGAACGCCTCCAGCCTTGGAGGGCTCACCACCTCCTGAGGTCATTGGTTCCACTGTTGTACTACTCTAACAGTTAAGAAGTTTTTCCTGATATTCAGCCAAAATCTGGCTTCCTGTAGATACACAACAACTAACAATGTTCTGCATCTGGCAGAAGATACAGAACAATTAAAATTCGGACCACACGTCTTCCGAACAGTTTTTATGCCAGAGCTATAATTACACTTAATAATGAACTTAAGAACCACCAGCAGTGAGCACTTGGACAGTATTATGCAGCCTGTTGTGTAGATACTTGTGTTTTTAGGGTGAGTGGGTGGGTGGGGGATTGTTTATGTGTGTGTGTTGAGGGGATTTTTTTTTTAATCCGTGTGAGAGTGTTTGAGGATTTGTGTGTGTGTCTCTCTGTGTGTATGTGTGTTGAATCTGGTCTCTGGGTGTCTGAATTTCATTGTATCTTTATACTGTGTATATACAGTGGACCCTTGTGTAACAAACAGTTTGTATAACATAAAATTTGTACAACATAAAACATTCCAGAGATAGGGGAAATTTGCTTAACAGAATCGCCTATGGGGCAAATCCGTACAACATAAAAATGGGATCACTCTGTTTTCAATGCATTCCTATGGGAAATTTGTATAAAGGAAAATTTGCTTAACATAACTTCATTTGGAATGAATTAATACCTTTATACAAGGTACCACTGTACACACAATGACAATAAATTATTATTATTAAAAAAAAAAAAGCCACTGGGACGTGTCCTACACTTGAGGGTAGTCGAAAACAGACCCTGCCCCTCCTCAGTTAGGACTACCTTTCAGGTATCTGAAACGTGCTGTCACATCCGTCAGGCTAAACGTGTCCAGTTCTTTCAGTCTTCCCTTGGCACATCCTGAGAAAAAAAGCTGGAAGAAGCAACAGCAGGGAACGCCCCTCACCTTTGCAGCTCATGATTCCTCAAAATCCAGCAATTGGTAAACTGCAAGACTGGAGGATCCGCCGTGCATTTCTCAGATAGCATTATTCGAGCATGAAGGGGGCAATGCACCTGGAGGCAAGAAGGTAAAGAGAACAGGGGAGGAAGAAACAGAGGCAGAGAACAGACGGGAAATGAACCCCACCACTTGGCAAGGAAGAAGACACGAGGCACGGTGAAGGGATGGAAGCACAGTCAGGTCCATTTGGAGGAGCAAGGTTTTGATACGACCAAGACACATTTCTTTTGGGGGTGGGGGGAGCTCACTGTGGGAGGCTTCCTTTGCCTGGCCTGCCAGCAGCCTCCTGGTGCAGTGGTTAAATGCCTGTAGCTGCAGGTAAAACTGTGCTCACAACCTGGGGTTCCATCCCAGGTAGCAGGCTCAAGGTTCACTCAGCCTTCCATCCTTCTGAAGTCGGTAAAATGAGTACCCAGCTTGCGGGGATGGGCAATGTGTAGCCTGCATACTGCAATTAAACTGTAAACCGCTCAGACACTACTTGAAGTGGTATGGGCGGTATATAAGCAGAAGACTTTGCTTTTTTGCTTTTTTACATTGTTATCTTTCAGGCTTCAGGGCTAACTCTTTAAACTTCCCCAAGGATTTTTAACCCTTTCACGCCTTCTGATTTTATTTAATTTTTCCCATTGTTCTAATGGTATCTTGTTTTCATGGCCTTGCTTTATCTTAATATGTTCCAGCAGAATGTATTTTTGAAGGATAGGCGATAAATAAAGGCTGGACAGAAGGCAGATTAGGATGCAAAGAACAATCTCTGGGAGATTTGAAAGAGATCAACTAGCATTTCTGATTCTGAAAACCCGTCGGCTTTCCCTCGCATGCTGATTAGGCTGTTGAAACTAAAGTACAAGTATTTTTTTAAATCAATCAACACAAGGGCTAATGTTAACCTTTACATCCCTATGCAGTTTGAGACCATATGATCTGATGAGACCACACAGATGGACCTAGTCAAATCCGAAGATTGATTTTGGAAGTTCCGTATTTTGGCTGGGTGCAAAAGATGAAACTAGCAGATATTAGGCACAAGTCTATCTGAAGATAGCACTATTATAATGAAATGTTCCAGGTGGACCCATGCTTTTAAATGCAAGGTGTAAGGTCTTCTCTTATCACCACCAGTTCAGACTCGCAGGGAAGCCTTTACTAGTTCCAGCATTCATTTTTTCCATTTGTTTAAATGATTTTTTTAAAAAACTGATTTACTATTCCAGAGGGTGGAGGGGAGCACAATGTTGTAAATGTACATCGTAGTTACCCTTTCTCTTTATTATTTTTTGTAAGTTGATTTGTTAGTCGAGTTTTGTTTCATAGTTGCTCTTGCATTGAAAATAATTAAAAGCTGGTTTGTTTGTTTAAAAAAGACGGTGGTTTGGCTGTTGTTTTTCATCTTCCCACCAATACTTGTGGAAAATTTCTGATTTTGACAGGCTGCCTAACCAAGCCACAATCTTCAATTTCAGTGCTCTACACTCTGCTTTACTCTGGGCACCAGCTGTGCTCGCCCTTACTGGACCCTCAAGAGCCACTAAATCAGTGGTTCTCAACCTGTGGGTCCCCAGATGTTCCTGGGCTGCAACTCCCAGAAGCCTCCACCATTCTCTGTGCTGGAAGGGGTTTTTGAAAGTTGCAGTCCAGGAACATCTGGGGACCCACAGGTTGAGAACCACTGCACTAAATACACCTGTGTTTTCAATGTTTGCTCCATCCCTCTTAATGGAATTTCTACTCTTTTCCTTAACTGCTTGCGTTCTCTTTTAGCCTTAATGTTTAAATTAACACTGTAAGATGCTCCTCAATTTCCTTAATTATACTGGACAGTATATTGCCCCTCATTAGTATAAACCACCTTGGGTCCTTTTCCAAAGGCTTTTTTTTCAAGTGCCATGTCCTCGTAGAAAGTGGGCAATCAGTAGCCTGAACTGGTTTTGATCTAAAGCTATTCTAAATAGAGCAGCTGTGTTCACTGCGGACCATTGGCTTAAATTCTTATGCCAGAATGTTCTTCTATGCCTGGGCCACGTTTCCCATCTAGTTTTCCTTGAAGGATAACCCACAGCAGATGGTACTTCTCCTTGCACATTATGTGTCCAAAACACTGCAATTTTCTTCTCTTTGTGGAACTGAGGATTTCTAGCTTTTGATTCATGCCCTGTAATACAGCCACATTAGTGACTCTGGCTGTCCAAGGTATCTTCAGAATTCGTCTGTACGCCCGCATTTCGAATGCTTCCAGCTTCCTGCATCATGCGTCTGTAAGGGTCCAAGTTCCAACACCATCCAGAAGTACAGCAGGCGGAATACATAGGATGGAAGTATTAGAGTACAAAGTCTGATAGATAAGTCCCGGTTTGCCGAGACTTTCATCATTTTCTGGAAGGAATTTCTAGCCAGGCAGGGTAAAAAAACCAAACTAATAAATAAAATAAAATAAAATTAAAAAGTAAAATAAAATAAAATAAAATAAAATAACTCCGGAAGAGTCCAGGCCAGCTTCTCTGGGGAGAGAAACAGACACCCTACACTTCCTCCCGCCCTCCCCATCGAAACCCGGGCGGCCCCCATGTAGCCTTACCCGGCTCCAGCCAGACGCTTCTCTCCCCGAGGCGCCCAGCTGCTCTGCCTTTCGCTCTCTACCAGCCCGGGTCCCGGTCACGTGCCCCTCCTGCGCCCATCAGCTGACGGGCACGGAGTGGGCGGCGCCGCCGAGCCGCCATCAGGGGAAGGGAAAAGAAACAGGCGGGCGGCGGCGGCGAAGCGAGCCCGGCCTCCATCTTGGGGAGGTCACGGGGAGGGAGGGAGTCGAAAGGGGGTGGGGCTTTAATAAGGGGGTGGGGCCTAAGGAAGGGCGGACAGGGCCTTTGCGGGGAAAGAGCCCAGTGCGCTTTTCTTAGTATTTTGATTTATTCATTTCACACGTTTTAATGGCCCCTTTCTTTTCGCAGTGGGACTCCAGGCGGCTCACAAAATAAGAGTGGAAAAACAAAAATTAAAAACAACCTATCAAAGCCGTTTAAACAAAGGAATGTCGAAATCATCCTATGAACACAGCTTAAGGAATAGAAAATGATCTAAAACCAACTTTCAAAAAAATGGATTCTTACAAGGCTTGCCCCTTAGGGTGGAGGCAGTGGGGAAATGATCTGACCTGGGTGGGAACAAAGGGGCAGTGCTTTGGCGTGGATATCTTCACACATGTAATCCCAAGGAGCTTCCCTTGACAAAAAAAGACTTCCTCTGTCTTTTTATCCAGGCAATAACCCAGTAAGAGGGCTGTCTAGATGCCCCAAGGCTAATCACATCGTATCTCACCTGATTTAGGAAGCTAAGCAGGGTGGACCCTGGTTAGTACTTGGATGGGAGACTACCAGGAAATACCAGGTGCTGCAGGCGCCTGGAGTAGGAACTGGCAAACCACTCCAGTATTCCTGCCAAGAAAACTCCATGGACATGGGGACATGGGGTCACAGAGACTCAGTCACGACTGTAAGGACACAACACACACACAATAGCCCAGTGAATGCAACTGGGCAAAAATAAGAGAAGGCCTGGCTCCAGCATCTCTGAGGGCAGCTGCTTTGAAAAGAGCCCAATCCACCCAGTGAGCTAATTAAGGGTTAGTATTAGTGTGAATTCCATGATTAGCCGGATGCTTCACACCTACAGGAAAAGAGATTCCATTTGAACATTGATTTTCCTGATCGTTAGAGCTGTTCCACAGTGGAATATGCTGCCATGGAGGGTGGTGGAGTCTCCTTTTTGGAAGTTTTTAAGCTGAGGCTGGATGGCCATCTGTCAGGGCTACTGTATTTTCATGGAGGTTTCTGAATGGCAGGGGGTTGGACTGGATGGCCCTTGAGGTCTCTTTCAACTCTATGATTCTTGTAATGATAGCTCCTCAACTCTTTTTCTTTCAGGCCCCCTAAAGCAGCAAGATTGAACCAAGGGGCCGATAAAACCGAGAGCAAACTGGTTGACTTCTGGACTTTCGCCCTGTGGTCTAGAGCTTCCTGATAACTGCAAAGTCTGGTGTCTAAGAGCCTGGTGTCTCTATACTTATGACAGAGTTTAATAAACATGTTGTTTTCCTTTGTTCCTGTGTAGACACTTAACATGCTGACACACAATATTAAGGGGCCTGAGCAAGTGTGCTTCTCCTCACTAGTCTCTTTAATTGAGCAGAAAAGCAGGAAGATAATAATTTTGTTTTGCAGGAGGATTGTCCATTTAGTGGAAAGCAACGAAGATATTTTAGACCAGGGTTCCTCAACCTAAGGCCCTGGGGCCGGATGCTCCTGAATCCGTTGCAACCCCCCACACCTACCCCCTTTTGCAAGCAAGCCAGCCTCTGCAGCTGCTTCTAGAGGCAGTTCAAAGCAGTGGGCTATAATATCATTGCTGGCTGTTTTGGGAGGAGGACTGTGTCCATTTAGTGGTGTCTGGGGCATGGTGGACCGGCCCGCTGTTTGAAAAGTTTGAGGACCCCTGTTTTAGACTAACACACCTATTATTGTGTACTTTCATTGTGCTTTTTGCTGTGTAAGCTTTCATGTGGTCAAGGTACTGTAATTCTTACCATACATCTTACTTTTTAGGGAAATGCTTTATAAGGTTTGGTATAAATTAATTGCAGCTATTTACAAAATATTTCAGTGTTATCAATAAAACACATCATAAGATGTAAAATCAACAATAATTTGAATAAAAATAAATGCTTATCAAGATTTTAAAAATGGAATAGTTCGAAAAAATCACTACTACAAAACAGTGTAGCACATTTTCTATGGATCGGAGAAGCAGCTTTGGAAAGCTACTGTTAAGTACATGATTGCATTGACTGACTTCATAAATACATGTTTTCAATGTTAATGCCATCCCTCATAATGGAATTTTTACTCTTTAACTGCTTCCGTTCTTTTAGCTTTAATGTTGCCTTTTAGTGCTGTAAGATGCCCCTCAATTCCATTCTTAAACTTGAATATGTCTTAAATGTACTGGACTGTATATTGTCCCTCATTACTGTAAGCAGCCTTGGGTCCTTTTCCAAGGAGAAAGGAGGGATAAAAATAATAAATAAATTAAAATATCAACCTGACTCACCAGCTGAAATACTACCCATCACTAAAGGATTTTCTGAAAATGGACCTGGCATCTTAAATAAGGGCTTTTAACGGGAGGGTCCATCCATTCAAGTTGTCGTTTTGGACTGATGTGGGTTTGAACTGTGGCCCCTTTCCCCCACTAATCTGGATTTAGTAATGTTAGATTTCCATATCTGTAGGCAATGTTCCTTCAATGTAATTCTGATAAGTTTTCATACTATAACATCCCCTTCTGCCCCAATACCCTTCTCGTTCTGTTTCCAACTCTTGTCTGTTTCTTGCCCTTGATATTGCCTGATTTTGTAGTAGAAGTTTCTGTTGTTTTCCCCCTTAAAATGAAGAAAGTCTAAACAGTTTAAAGAAAAGCGTAGAGCCATTAGCACAGGCATGTCCAAACTTTGGCCCTCCTGATGTTTTGGACAACTCCCAGAATTCCAAGCCTGTATTGCCAGTGGCAAAGGACTGTGGGAGTTGTGGTCCAAAACACCTGGAGAGCCGAAGTTTGGACATGCCTGCATTAGCACTTTCCACCTCTCTGTTCATTTGGAAAAACAATGTTAGGCTTACCCTGCCAGGCATGAAGCTGAGGTCAAGAGGCAGCAGTGCTGATCATAAAATCCCATTTCATGGACCCTTTACTCCATACTCAGTACACTCCTAACAGCTGACATTGCAAATGATGTCAGGAGGAGTTCTAATTGTAAATAGACCCCCCTTAGGAATCAGGCTTGTTCATGAGGAACAGATAGGTATAACAGATCTAGAAAAGGAAGGATGAGGGGTTTGTTTGAGAGTCTAGTCATGTCACTTTACTTTTAAAAACTCTTCTGAATCCATGGGCAACTGATCCCCCTCTTCAGCAGGAGCAAATAGGGTGTGTGGGTAGACTTTTAGTGATGACAATGAGAGACAAACACTGAGTCACTCAACATAGATGCTGCTACAAGAAAGTGTCTTCTTTGTACTGCTGCCATGGTCACTGCTAATGGAATATTTTCATCTTGATCATATTCTCCCTCCTCAAGGCACAAGAGCCTTCAGTAGGAGTTTGTAGCATCGCCCAACACTTGCTGTTTGTTCCACTTCTTGGCGTGCTTCAATTTTTGTTGTATTTTTCACAGGACAATGGAAGCAAATGTGAATATCTTTGGAATAAGAAATGGGACCTTCTGAACATGGCTTTTTCTGGGGGAAATGATCAGTAAGAAACATTCTGTTCATTCTGGATAGCTGGGCCAAGTGTTTACCTGTTTCCTTATTAGGCGTACGATTGAAAGCTAATGTAAATTACTAAATATTGAAGGACAGCACAGAGGCAGATCTGGGTACTTAAAAACCTCCAAAGGAGACTCCACCACCCTTTGTGGCAACATTATCCACTGCCGGACAGCTCTGACTGTCATGAAGTTCTTCCTGATGTTCAAATGGAATCTTTTCCTGTAGTTTGAAACCATTTCCCCGAGTCCTAGTCTCTGAAGCCATGGAAAACAAACCTGGACACAGTACTCCAGGTGGGGGTCTGACCAGAGCACAATAAAGTGGTACTATCACCTCCCTTGATCTAGACACTATGCCTCTGTTAATGCAACCAAGAATCGCATTGGCTTTCTTAGCCGTCGCATCACACTGCTGACTTGTATTCAGTTTGTGGTTCCTTCAGTGTCCCTACTTCCTCCCCTGTTGGTGGCAGTTTTATTTGCAACTTTGCATGCTGACTGTAGTTTGAATGATTGACTTTTCTGGGCTGGGGTGATGTGATTGTTCTTTTTTTCCTACAAGTTTCTAAGAAGCTTAAGTTAAGGTTGCCAGGTATTAAAAAACTGAACGCTTGCAAGCTACACAGATGCAGAGGGCACAGAGCCCAGTACAGATCATGAACCCACTCGTGGTTTCCTCTCCCATGAGTTGAAAACAAGATGCTGTAGCTTGGTCTTCCACAGTTTGAATTCATTTCTGCTGCTGAAGTTGCCGAATGACCGGGAATAAATGGAATGCGGAGGATCCAGTCCAGATGATGGAAGACAACCAGAGCTGCATCAAGCTATTACATTTGTGCAAAGTACCACTTACTTAGTGAGCTAACAGGCATCATTTGAGGTGATCTGCTGCCACAAGAGATGACAGCAGAAATCCTGAATGAACCAGAGAGCGACTGCTTCCAGAACTTGTGCATTACAGATGGGGCCTCAGGAAAGTGGCTGCATGTGTTTGAGAAGGGGTGTGGGAGTTTTATTTACAACCATGCATGCTGCCTGTAGTTTTGTGAGAGGGACGTTTCTGGGCTGGGGCGATTATCACCCAGCACTATTCAATAATTTCTTCTATTTTTTGAAATTCAAAGAAGGCCCCACATCTCTGCTAAGTGTTCTATTCTGTCAGATGGTGGCATTTCTGTTGTTGTTGGTTGGTTTGGCTGGTTGCTAATATTTGTGCACTAAAGAAAGCAGTATACACAAGTCTGTAATTTTAAGCAACCATAAGCAAAGAAACTTTTACAAAATTCTCCTACAGAGTGACCTTTTATGATTTGAAGTGCCAATTAATGAGAAAGAGGGGCTCTGGGGAGCCATTCTCATCTGTCTAGGTACTTCTGTGTAGAAAAAAGAACCTTTATCAGAATTTCAGACTTCTGCAATGGAAAGCACATGTTCACTTGACAAGTAAGCAACTCATACTTCCGCATACTTGCCACGTCTTGCTACTCACCCCGTGTCGGGAATTGGGAGCAACTAGGAATCTGTGGCTGTTCCACTTACTGCAGTGAGACCATCCCCACAGGCAATGAGATGCAGTGGTACCCCGACTTTAGAGCAGCTCGACTTAAGAGCGGAAAACTGTTGCTGTTTTAACTGCCGCCTTACAAATTTTAAACTTTTTTTAAACTTATTTTTTTAAACTTATTTTTTCAATTTCTTTTAGATAAGTACCCTGACTTAAGAGTGGTTCGACTTAAGAGCATGCATTCGGAACAGATTAAATTTGTTAAGTTGAGGTACCACTGTACTCAATTAGCTTCCAGTGGGCCCTCCAACACAATGGGCCATAAGCTTTTCATTAGGGTCGGAATTGGAGCTGACCACAAAAGCCTACTGCACTTCACCTGAAAGCTACACTTGTATCCCATTCCTTACCCATGGTCAAAGGAGAGGGGTGATGGAGAAGCACTGGTTGTGGAGGGGCAAAGGAATCATCCAGAAGACTGGGGGAGTTGGCAAAGGGTGAACTTGAGCAGGTACTCATCGTTGCTGAATTGAAGGCTGCTTTTGATATGACAAGCATGCTGAGAGGCTTTGAGTATGGCACACCCTCTCAGCCTCTTTCTGATGAAATGGTCACGTTCTAGTGAGGCAGAAAAGAAACAAATGTTCTCAAGGATGCTGCATGCAGCTTTCTCTGTCCTCAGTGAAGTCGCTCTTGCTTTTAATTCTCACTTAGAAGAGGTGAAAGATCTGAAGGATGATGGCTCTTCGTATCAAGAGGGAACATTGTCTACACAGTGTTTGACATCAGGGCTGTTGCAGAGCACCTGGACAATATCTGTTGCTCCTGCTGCCACTTCCTTCTCCTCCTTTTTGTCTTTTCTCCCTCCTTTTCTCTCCTCTGCATGACTGACTCATTCTGCAGTACACAGCGCTCCAGTGAAATATTAAAAACAAGGCAATCTGTTCTAGTACCTCCACAAAGCCAGGGCTTGTTTTGTTCACCAGGAAATTATCTCCAGCCTTTTCTTCTTTCTTGGTTAGATATCACAGAGGCTGAGATGTCATTAATCCTTGGTGACCCCAACACAGACAGACCTGAGCAAAATTCACTGGCAAGGTGGGGGGCACAATTCTCTCGTGTGCAATCTGTGAGGCTGCAAAGCAGGACCGAATGAGTCATCAACTTCTCAATGGCCCAAATGGTTAAAGCTCTCTTGATGAAATGCAGGGATGTTTCAGTCTGATTCATTCTTCTTTGGATGCAATAGCGAGGCCCATCAGGAAGTGGCGAGAGAGTGGGAGTACCACAGGGAAAGGAAAAATCTGTTTTATTTGGGCTCAAGCATTCAACACTACCTTCTATGCTCCGTTTTATGTTTGTGGCTTTGTATCCTCTGCATTTCTTCTATAAAATAATTGAATCGTCTTAATATTAATTCTGGTATCTGGGTGAATACACCAGCACTATTAGTTATTTCAAGAATACCTGGAAGGAGCCTAACCCTTTGGCATCTCAAAGTAATTGAAAGGGGCAGATGAAAGAACATAGATACGGTGGCTCAAATCCAACAGCACGTCACGAGTAAGGCCATCGAATCAATTCTGATTTGGTGAGTCACCTTCTCCATAGGTTCCACTGATGCAATAGACCAACTCTAGTTGCACTTTTCTAGTGGATATTAGCTAAGGCAGGTATGTCCAAAGTCCGGCCCCGGGGGCCAAATGTGGCCCGATTTAAAATTTTGAGTGGCCCTCAGCCTCTTCTTCTCTCTGCTGGCCAGCCCTTCCCCTTGCTGGCTAGAGACATCAGCTTGCAGTTTTATGGTTTGCCTGCCCTCCCTGCCCACCCGCTCCTGGCTCTGTTGCTGCAGCGTCTTCCCCACCTCCTTGCGATGGAGGGCAGCATATGCGAGCAGTGGTGCATCTTGGGTGTGCATGGGCTGATTCCCGGGCCCTGCGACAGCCGCTGGGCCCTTGGGCACCTTGAAACCGGAGCATTTGTGGCATATGAAGTTGTGCGCACGAACCACGCCCTTTCTCCCCCTTTCAGGTTGAATGGTCCCCCCCCCACATTTTCACCTCACCAAATCTGGCCCTCCTTGCAAAATGTTTGGACACCCCTGAGCTAAGGTCTTCTTTGTGTGTGTTGTATCGTTACAGTCGTGACCGACTCTACATGACTCCATGTGCATGGAGTTTTCTTGGCAGGAGTACTGGAGTGGTTTGCCAGTTCCTACCCCAGGCGCCTACAGCACCTGGTATTCCCTGGTGGTCTCCCATCCAAGTACTAACCAGGGCCGACCCTGCTTAGCTTTCAAAATCAGGAGAGATCAGATGAGCTTAGGGCATCCAGGCAGCTCAAAGGTCTCCTTTACAACTACATAAATGTTGAAGCCATGAGAGGGGAAAATATTGGGAGAAAATGGAAAAATTGGGGTTGGGTGGGGAGAAACCAGTTCCCAACCCACCCTTTTCCCTTTAAATTTCCTGAAATCTTACATTTCTCATCACAACTGAAACTGGATCATGTTTTGGGCTTGATCAGACTACATGTTTTTATGGAAAAGGAAGCCTGGAGGATTTCCCGACTCTTGCAAGGGGGGAAACCACACTCTTAGAGAGTTGTCTCAGTGCCACATTTGCTAAGTGACCAGCTTGTAAACTGCATGCATGAACCTTCATCCTGTGACTGCCCACCTCTTCAACGTATCACATCAAGACAAGCGTCATTACAATGATTGTAGTGGAGGAAATTTTATTATCTGGAAATGTATAACTGCGAAACCCAACACTGGGTGCACAACTTTGATGCCGGAGCATACAGTTTTTACTACTGGGAACACAGGAGTGTCTCAGACATGTTGCTGTTATTTGTATAAGGGCAGACAGTCTTGCACTCCGATAGATACCAGGACACGACAGCAATCTTTTGAGAATCAAAGTACATCCAAGGATTTCTCTGCACTTACAATTAACCCCACAGTGTATTAATCTACCTATAATATGAGATTAATATATATAGCATGGGAAATTGAAAACTCTTGCTCCATATGTATATGGACATGTCAAGTCTTATAAATAAAACATCCAGTGAAGAAAAAAATGTTACAATTTCTAGTTCATATTTATACATAAAGTACTCTAATGGCAAAATGGATGGAAAATTGCACATGAGCTTCCCCCAAGCCCTGCGAAGATGACTGGAGGCAGCTCATCCGGTATTTAATATTGAAGTACACACAGGACAGACAAGTCACTAACATACATTGCGCATTTACAAGAGATCAACTACCAAACTGATGACAACTGTACACATTGTGGAGAGACCATTTTTTTTTCATTCTGGAGCTTAGATTTTTTTTTTTTTGAAATCATACTTTGTGGTGATTTGTTTTGTTTTTTTACTTTGTGGAAAGGATAAGGGCGACAATGAGGCCGTAGAGACCCAAGACTTCAGCAAAGATCAAGATCAGAATCATGCCCACAAATAACCTAGGCTGCTGTGCGGTCCCTCGTACACCTGCATCGCCCACAATGCCGATGGCGAAGCCAGCCGCCAGCCCACTGAGGCCGACACTCAAACCAGCACCCAGATGAAGGAAGCTCCTGAAAGGAGAAAAAAAAACATACAGGGAGATAGGCTTAGTGTCAAACAATCAAGTTGCAATACTAGGGTGCGAGAAAGAGGGCATGAAGCACTATGTCGCGCTTGGTGCCAAATCGATATGTGTGCTATTCCCCTCCCCCCAGTTGCCTGGCCACTCACTGCTCATCACGCACTGCCATGGTCCTCTCTCTAGCAGCACAAAAGTCCAGGCAGGAGCTTGGACTGGCTTCCTTGCCTCCTCAAGCAACTGACCACTCATGGCCTGTGCAGGGGAGAATCCCTGACCCGGCTCCTTGTCGGAGTGGTCGGCTTCCTCGGAAGGAAATACTGATGCCACTGGAGGATGACGACTTTGGAAGTGCACGTCAAACCGTGAGTGGGCCAATTGGCTGGGGGAGGCTGCAAGTGGCACCTGTGGTGCCGTGTGTAGAAACCGGCACGAAGCATTTTGTGCCCATCTCTACAGCACAGGTAGTATTAAAGGAACTGAGTTTGATCTAGTGAAGACTGGCCTATTAAGGAGCAATCTAAGAAACATATTTGTCCGGTCCAACTGTAATTTCCAAATCTAGATCAGGATAAGCAACTGGGGCTTTCCAAGTATTTTTTAGCTCACAATTCCCATCAGTCCAAGTCAGGTGGGTAAGTTGAGAGACACTGGAAGTGGCAGGGCAGACTACAAACATTTTCCACAATATCTGCCCATCTTGGTGAAAGCCTTGAGAACAGCCTGGCTTTTTATGCCTTCAATTCACATTCTGTCTGTAATGGCCCTAGTGCTAACCATATAACAACACCCCCATGCTTTGGTTGAAAGGAGGAAATCCTAGTCGCTTGCAAAGATACTCCATTTAAATCAAGAGCGTTAAGATTCTCATATCTTATAAAAAGCAGAATGGAAGCCAGATAAGTATTAGATGAATAGCCCCAGAGACACAGTGTAGGAGATATCTGGAAGTTGAGTCATGGCTACTGGACTTCTTTTTCTTGAGATAGAAACATTTCGCTGCTCATGCAAACAGCTTTATCAGTCTGAAACATTTCTACCTCTAAAGAAAAAAGAAGTCCAGTAGCCATTACTCAACTTCCAGATAAATTCACCTTGGATGACTGAGAATCTTCATAGAGTGTAGCAGATAATTCACACAATTGGTGTGGCAGGAAGTTCATTACTCTGCTGTTTTCATCCCATCTCTCCTTAATGAATCAGCTTACGTATATTACATAAAATATATATATTCTACTGCCCAGAAAAAAATTGCATTGGAGACCTTCGAGAAAAGGAGCACCGTGTTACAAGGGCAGAGGCATCAAGGAACTGTCACATGCAAGTAACTGTATTTCATTCACAATATATATATCTCTTGCATTAATGGATTAGTAGATGGTTATATAACTTTCAACCAAAATCTTTTTTACAGGACCTTTGTTTTAATCCTAATTCTACCGTTTTTAAAATTTCTTTAAGGAGCTACAGTTAAGATTAGACCTACAGTAGCTAATGCAGTCATGGGAGGTTATTTCCATAGAGAACTGGCATCGCCAGTAAGCCACAGGCCTGTTACAACTTCTCATGCAACTTTAAACGATTGGGTTTCGTCCCACTTCAGGCACACTAAAACAGCACCTCTGCCTCCTTGTCTAGCGTAGCAGCAAGGGGATTAGTTTACAGAGATGCTTCAAATTAAGTATCTGAATAATTCATTCCTTAACCATTGCACTACATGTTAGAACTATTACATATTTAAGTATTTTGCTTTCTCATACTGAAAACAGCAGCTTGGTAGAAAGCAACCAAATACACAACCTGTTTACCAAGATCCTCAAGTCAACTCTACAAACTAAACAGGGCTCTGTGCTGTTGCATATTCAGCAAGAGTGCCACAACAATGCTGCCTATGGCTGCTGCTGGAAAATGGTTGAAAAGCAATTTAGGATGCTGAATGATGGTTTACTATTGAAGTTACGGCACAAAGACAAAACCCAAGGTGGTGGTGGGGGGGAGGAGAGAACATAAATTAAAAATAAAAGGTCATATATTACTGCACATGGGATGTAACCCTATACCCCAGACTCTTAGAGCCAATGAATGTTTTACTTGTGGGCTTTGTATTTTATTTTATTCCATTTGTCTGAAGAAGTGAACTTGGTCTACAAAAAGCTCACATTGAAATTTAATAGGCAGTCTTTAAGGTGCCTCATGGGTTTTTTTTTTATTCCAAACCTTAAAGAGCCACTATGAGGCGAAACAGACCAATGCCTTGACTCTATCTAATGTAACTTGGTCTTTTTAAATGTTTCAATGTTCATTAACATTTATATGTATCTGACAGGAGGGTGTAGTGACTGCATTTCCTCTCAGCTATGAACCTTGGTAGGTGATTTAACATTAGTCCCAGTCTCTCTCGGCTTAAACTAACTCACTGGGTGTTTGTGAGGATAAAAATTGGCCTGCAGACCGTCACATCTAGAACTCAGACAGTCCACATACTCTGCATTAGCTACACAATTTGTGAAGTTAAGCTTTTCTGTTGGTTACAAAAATACACTTGCAGGCATTTAAGGTCTTTATCAAACACCATTATAGATGTCAAGGCCTCTGCTGTTCCACTTTCGGGATCAGCAGCATGTGCCATAACAAGAACTATATAGCAGCTTTTCTCTAAATGGCATCCTCAAACACCCACAGCAACTGGTGAGACCTACATGGGTTTGTGATATACGGTGTAGTTCAAGAGATATTTCAACTAATAGAGAAGAGCGTTCTGTCAGATATCTGGATATACCAAGAGCTAGCAGTTAGTATCATGGTGGATTTTATTTAAACCAAATCAATTTAAACCAGGATTTAAAATAACTTAGAATTTCCTTTCAAAAATCCAACCTTCAATTTAAAAAAATTGATCTGAATTTTAAAACCTGGCATTTTAAACATTTAAATTGGTTTAAAATAAAATGGCGACTGAGTAGTGATTTATGTTGTGATCCATCTTGGCTGGTAAACAATTTGTCAATTTTAGTGACATTTTCTTCAAAACTCTTAAGAGAGAGAAAAAACTTACTTGAATAGTGAGATATCAGCTGTGAGAGAGTTGGCAATAAGGACCGCCACTACCAAACCATAGATTGCTATAATACCCGCCATGACAACAGGAATGATGGACTTCATGATCAGCTCTGGCCTCATGACCGACATGGCTGCAATCCCCGTGCCACTCTTTGCTGTGCCATAGGCTGCCCCCAAGGCTGGGGAAAAAAAGAGAGAGAAAACACACGGATAAGTCTTTCCATTTACACGACAAACTATATGGCAAACATTTACCAAAAAACAAGGGGTGACTTGTTAGTCAAGTATGAAGATCTCTGCCAGGATGCGTGCACTTTTGAATATTCTGGAATGCTGACTTGAATGGGCCAATGGAAGTTTGCCATTAGAGATGGGCACGAATCTCGGTGGTTCGGCAGGCACCCACTCAGGGAAAGCCAGGGCACTGCCACTAAGTGGGCACCAAATGAAGCTTGCCAAACTGTGAATCAGCTGCTAGGCCATTGGCTGAACCATCACGAAACGGCAAACCTGTGGTTCATGCCCATCTCCATTATTTTAAAAAATCTGAATGTTCAATCATAAATAATTCCAACATTCAAGAATCCCCTAAAACTAAATCGTTTGGATTACATAACCGTTGAGTAACAACACATCTTCAAAGAACGTTGTTTAGTTAGTCTTTTATTTTTCCTAGAGATGGGCGCAAAATGAAAAATGAAACAAAATGATAGAATGTGTTTTGTTATGAAAAGAAAGGAAACACATTTTTTCCTTTAGGAACGAAACAATTTTTCCTTGAGGAAATGGCAGGGCTCTAGGAGGCAGGAGAGTATAGCATTTTGTTTCATTTTGTAATGAAACTATTTAAAATTTTGTAACTAAAGAAACAAAACTACAAAGGAAATAAAAACACTCTATTTCTGTTTCTGCCCATCTTTAGTTTTTCCTGTTGGAGGTGGACATATTGTAGCAAGTCTAACTGAACAATCCACCAACATGAATTTGACAACTTGCTTAAGTATCACTGATTGATACAAAAAGGTAAAGGTTTTCCCCGCACATATGTGCTAGTCCTGTCGGACTCTAGGGGCGGTGCTCATCTCAGTGTTCAAGCCGAAGAGCCAGTGTTGTGCAAGTCCGTGGCCATGTGGCCAGTATGGCTGCAAGGAAACACTGTTTTACCTCTCCGCTTTTTACAATGCTACCTATTTATTTACTCAAATTGAACCAGCATCACAGAAGATATATGGGAGCCTGTTCCATCCATCCTGCTCATTCCTCAAGTGAGAAATTATATACCACCATCTTACACTAGAAGACTACAGATTGTACTTGAAGCACATGGGGATGGTTTTCATGGCTTGATTTAAAGACGCTAGCCAGTCATTTTTCTTAAAGTAGAATACTATAGTAGTGTGCTATAAAACTCAGTTTTATCAAGTACGTCTTCAAAACACAGACTGTTCCCCGTTTTATGAATCCAGAAATGACAGTTTCTCACTCCTCATGCATAATGTTTCATATTGCCACATGAAAAACAACCAACTACACAATTCCTTCCTTACTTTCTCAATAAGACCAGATGGTAGCTCAGCAACTATGCTTTGCGTGCCTGAAGGTCCCTATGTTAGTTCTCTGCATCACCAGGAAAAATCCCTTGAATAACTGGGCTAAGAAATCCTTTGAGACCTTGGGCAATGACCTTCATGGCAGAACAGGCAACATCCCAAGCTGAGGGGCCAAATGGTGCATCGCCATGTAAGGCAGCACTGTATCCTATATATTCATCATAATTATAATAAAGAAGGTGTTACATATAGCTTCCTATATTCCTTCAATGTCAAGTGGCATTTTATAATGGGCTCAGTTTTATGCAACAGTCCCGAGCTGTAAATATGCTGCTATCCACAAGCACAGAGGTAAGTTTTTTGAGAGAGGTCCTATATAATAAAGCTTGTGTGTGTGTGTGTGTTGTGTCGTTACTCTTCGTGACTCCATATCCATGGAGTTTAATGGGCAACAAAACCATAAGCCACTGCAGCTCCCACGGAGCCTTGCCACTCTCATGCACCATTGGGAAGGGTTCCTTCTAGAGATGTAAAATATCTGGAAATTTTCAAGCATGTTAAACATCATCGTGAAAAATTATCAACAAAAGAAGTCTGAAAAGTCTCATTGTGAGTCAACACATATTTAGTGGTCTCCAGAGCTTCCGTTGCCATAAGATGGTTCACTCCAGACTGTCTGTAGTTGTAGTGGTGGTAAACCACATTCATAGATAAGGCAGAGATATAGGCAGTTAAAACCAGAACGGGAAACATATGCTGAAAACCTGAGGTCTTACGTTGAAGATGCTGAGATCCATTCCAAATATGCTGCTGCTCTCAGCTTGTTTGCCTGTGGAACATTTTAAAATACAGGTACACCTCTCCAAACTTTATCTCAACTACTGTTAGGTTCACATACTACTTTTTTTTTTGAAGAACACTAAAACCACTCCAGTATTCCTGCCAAGAAAACTCCATGGACACGGGGTCACGAAGAGTCGATCACAACTGTAATGACATAACACACACACACACACACACAAAGACACAGCACCTTTCTAAATGGAGAAATGCCACCCTCTTCCCCCCACTAACGCTCATGAACAGAGAGAATTTGTCTCTTCACTCTTTCATGGGCCAATGTTATGCAGTGGTTCAGTTCTCTTTTTTACACACTAAAACCCTATACCAGAATTCATAATGCAAAGACCCTCACAGTACAAGACAACCATCCATCAATATGTATTGAAGCATGGGATTATGTGGCCTTCTGCCTGCCTGTATCCTCAAAGTACATTGCTGTTCTACACAAGAGGCTCCACTGTATCTTACACTGGCAACTGACGTTTATCAGAAATCTTAACATCTGGCAATAGATGTAACTGTAACAGAACATACATTAAAGCCAAACAATACATTTCTCTCTTAACTGACTCTATGCCAGTATTAACCCACAGTTCCAATGGAACATGATCTGCTTTTTACAGGTCTTTGCAAGAACAATTTTCACCCACATGGCTCTTTCCAAGTCTGGCACAAAGCACCTCTTTCAGCTTCTCTCTCCCTCTACCTTGTCAGCACAATTTAGGCCAGGCATGTCCAAAATCCGGCCCTCCAGATTTTTTGGACTGCAAATCCCACAGTCCTTTGTCACTGGCAACCTAAGCTTGGAATTCTGGGAGTTGTTGTCCAAAACATCAGGACATGCCTGATTTAGGTCAAGTCATATCTTACTTGGCCACTATCTAACAACTTCTGTTCAGTTCTCGAAGCAGAGCTATTCTGTAAAAAAAGGTAAAGGTTTCCCCCAACACATGCGTGCTAATTGTGTCCAACTCTCGGGGTGGTGCTCATCTCTGTTTTCAAGCCAAAGAGCCAGTGTTGTGCAAGTCCATGGCCATGTGGCCGGCATGGCAGCAAGGAAACACTGATTAACCTTCCCGCTTTTTACAGCGGTACCTATTTATCTACCTGCATTTCCATGCTTTCGAACTGCTAGGTTCGCAGAGCTGGGGTTATCAGCAGGAGCTCATTCTGCTGTGTGGCACCTGGGATTTGAACTGCAAAAGTGCTGACTTTGCAGCCAACTTTATTAAGTGAAGCCAACTTATCCCATTTAGGCCTAACCCTTTTGTGTGTCTCGCAGGGGTTGCATCTAGTCCTACCCTACCTTTTAAAGTGTTTTGAATGGAAAAAGCACTATAATGTTCTCCAGTGAATTTAAGGAGGAACTGCACCATCCAGACTCCCAGTATGAAAAAAGCACACACACCCCCAAAAAAAAGAAAAATTGAAAGGGAGGAAAAATAACATAATTGCTCTCAGGCGTCCTAGAAAGCACAAGCTGACTTGGGGCAATATTGTTTTTATAAATAAATAAATAAATAAATAAATAAATAAATAAATAAATAAATAAAATATCGGAGATGTTGAACTCATACGTGGCTCCTGATGGTTCACAGACTGCATGTCATCATATATTTTCTGTGCCTTTCAACGTCTGTTGAAGCCTTAGGATTCTGGCATATATGTAGTTCTCTCTCTCTCTCTCTTTCTAAAAAAAAAACCCCAGCTTGTTTGCATAACTGGCTTTTAGACAACACTCACATGGCTAGGAGAAAATTCAAGCATGAATTGCCTAACAAGTAATGCATCATGGTTCAACCTAAAATAGTAGCATTGTTTAACTGTTTAGTAAGTTACGGATGACATCCAGGAAGGTACTTAAGGCTTTCATGCCCTTGATGGATGTAATCCCCATTCTTCATACAAACAGAATGCTCTGCCACATCATAAACTGCTTTTTTGAATACCCTTTCCTGCCAAAGCAGCTCACACGGGTGGCTGCTGCCTGGGAAACAGGGACAAGTTTCTGGACATGAAATAACAAACGCCTAGCACATGACATCTGAATATCAGTGCCTGGGGGAGAAGACACATGCAACAGAAGCACTGATGCTTTCATGCCCTGCTTCTGACTTCTCAGCATCTACCAGCAACAGGAGAGTGCTCCCAAAATATAAATGTTTTCATTATCAGGAGATATGACCCAGGCTCAAGGGGAGGGTGAGTTGTGAGAATTCATAGATGTGTACTCAAGGTCCACAGCTACACACAAGCAACCTGTTTTCCCCAATGACTATGTTGATTTACATATAGCTGGTTTACGAACCAGCTTTGAGACGGAGGGTGAAAGCCTCCTAAGAACACAGGGGTCATTAAAGTTTAATGGCATCCTCTTAAGAGCAGGCATCCAAGTGATAGGATCTCACTGATACTCAAGGACAAAAACCACTCTGCAGATTTCATGCTGAGGAATGTCTTTCCAAAATGCAACTGGGGCGACCACTCTAGTGGGGTGGATCCAAACATATGACATGGGTGTCACACCACTAGCTGGTAGGAAAGCTGAGTAGGTGAGAAGGCCCACCTGGATAGCCTTTGTGTAGCGAGGCAATGTGTCCTTCCTAAGTTTGGAATAACAGATAAATAGTTGGAAAACCTGAAGGATCTCGATCTGCCCACATAAAGCAAAGCAAAGTGTTCTGCTTATATACCGCCCCATACCACTACAAGTAGTCTCTGGGCAGTTTACAATTTTTTAATTACAGTATGCAGGCTACACATTGCCCCCCCCCCAGCAAGCTGGGTACTCATTTTACCGACCTCGGAAGGATGGAAGGCTGAGTGAACCTTCAGCCTGCTATCTGGGATTGAACCCAGGCCGTGAACACAGTTTTACCTGCAGGACAGGCATTTAACCACTGTGCCACAAGGCCATGGACTCTTTCTGGTGATAAGAAACAGAATATATGCTACAGGAACTCCCTCTTTATTGCAGGGGTTAGGGACCCAACCCGCGATCATTGAAAATCTGTAATATGCGGATGCAGGTTGGGTCGGGACTGGGGCGGCGGCGTGCAATGTTTAAAAGCACTTTGCTCCATTGCTTAAACACAAGCAACGGGGGTGGGGGAGAAAAACCTCTATTTCCCCACCCCAGTGCCAATCAGCCTATGCTTTTTAAACCTTCCCCCCTTCCCCAAGCCCCCCTGCTCCAGCTGATTGGCGCTGGTGGGGGCGAGAAAAACCTGTTTGTTTCCCCATCCCAGAGCCAATCAGCTGAAACCCGGGGCTTGGGGGGGGGAAGGTTTAAAAAGCCAAGGCTTTTAAAACCCTTTCCTCCCTCCCTCAAGACCTTCCGGGGTACCACTGTACTGCGGTCCTGCGATATAGCGGCACCACAGTATATGAACTGTGAAAGGGCGGGGGACCACTGTACAATGTAGGCACCATGGGACAAAAAAATTGGAAAGATGCCTATTTTGTTGAGAGGAAAGCCAGATCACCATCTCCGGAATGTTTTATTTCAAAACCACTTTGTCCCTATGAAAGAGATGGAGTGGAAGATTGGTCTAGAATAGCCTGGTGATTAAACTACTGGGCTGCAATCAAATCTGGGCTCATGACCATGCTAGGTAGCTGGCTCAAGGTTTACTCGGCCTTCATCCTTCTGAGTTCAGTAGATGCACAATGTGCAGCCTCCATCATTAGCTTGTAACCTTTCCAGAGAGAGCTTTAAGCACCATGGAGCAGTATATTGATTGATTGATTGATTGATTGATTGATTTAAATTAAATAGATGGCTATTTAAGGATGCCTTCCAGGGGTAACCTTTTTCTTCTTTTTTCTCCCCCCCCTCCTCGCTGCCCTTCCTACATTGGCTTGCCATCCTGGACACCGCTGTTGATTGTTTTATTGTTTTTATCTGTTTTATTTGCTATGGTATTGTGTAAACCGCCCTGAGTCCCCTTTGGGGAAATAGGTGCGGTATATAAGTTTGAAAATAAATAAATAAATAAATATAAGCAACACACTTTTTATTTTTTGCTGTGTGAAGAGAAAATTCATTTCTTCTTTTTGCTGAGGCTGGTGCAATTAGGAAGGGGTTTTTCATGGACCACAGAAACAGGTTACATATAATAAGTACTTTTCAGTTGAAAAAGACTGGTAGCTGCTTCTACAATTGGACAGAACAGGGCTGGTTAAAGATGATTACATTCCTTGAGAATGGTCTTTTATCTGGCAGTGAATAAATCAGGAGACTAGAGAACCTAGGAAGCAGGGAATGTTGTTCTGGACTGGCAGCAAAATAAACCTTGAGAGATGAAAGGGGAAGTCACCAATGTCCCCAACTGTACAAGAAACACAAGACTCTTTCTCAGCTCTGCAATATTTAGCAGAATATACGTCTGCTGGAGGAAAGAGGGAAAACTGCCACTTGTGTTATGCTGCCTCTAAAGCTGCAGTAGTAATGGCTCACAGAGTCATATGGTCCACAAAACGACACACTGATTACTAAGATGTCAGTTGACTTTTTTGGCTTGAGTAACAACCCTCCTCTGCAAAGTTGCTTCTTGCCAAGGGATCAGCAATGTTTGGTTGACAAAAAGAATAGAGTGAAGCTACACAGGAGAGGTCCCATCCACATACAGAGGAATATATCATTAAATGAGTAAAGTATCTTCCTTCCCTTCACATAGAAGAGCACAAAATGAGTGTTCCCCTCCAGCATGAAGAGACTCACTTTTAAGAACCACCAGAGAAGGAACAGTTGTCCTAAAATTGCTGGCAATGTCAAATGTTGGCTAAATGATTCCACGAATATGTTGGGGTAAGCAAACAGAAACTATGCTAATATGGTGAGAGGAGCATCATTCCCAGAACAGCAGAGAGATGCCAACAAGGAATTCCAATCCCATCCAGTCTTCCTCCTTTAGCTGGGTGATTAGGATCTCGTTATCTGTAGTGACTTGAAGCATACATCTTATCAGTACCAGCCCCTAGGCCTTGAATACTTTGGAAAGCGCTTACAGCCATAAGGAATTGATGTGGAACAATCTTTTATCTGAAGACTCTATGCTGTGTCTGTCATGTCAATCAATTGGACTTTCCATCCTGGATCGAGTCATCAGTCATGACTGTTTCCATCAGAAAGTCCACTTCCAGAGAGGATCAGGTAATCTACTGTACTTTTGATTGCAGAACGAAAGATCTGGCCTGGACATCCTGCTCATCACTGAAATGCTGTCGATCCCACATGTGAATGCGGAAAGGCATCAAGATGTAAAGTGCTCATGGTTCACTTGCGAGGAAGGTCCAACCCCAGTTGTGCTGCAGCTCTGTTTATCCTGTGTTTCGGAGTCACAAGGCACTGGCTCATGTATTTTCCAGTGGAGCAAGCCTCGGAGCTCAACCTCCATGAAAAAAAAAAAGTCATGCGCTGCTGAGGAAGGGCGACTGTACTGGATAGTGCCTCAGCCTTGTATGTTGCAAGGTGACAGATCATGCTGATTTGGTGGGCTGCCAGCCTGCAAGCTTCAGCAAGGAAAATGTATGCCATAAGGCAGTTGTGTTGAATAACCTTATCTAGGACTCCTACAGACTTTGCCAATACACTCCTGTACAACTATAGAATGGAGTAAATGCACTAACCCCCCAACCCATTTGTTAAACATCTTTATCTCCAGGGATAACATGGAGCTGTTCTTGATTGCTCCCTTTTGTTACAAGAATCAATAAGGGTAGAAAATGCTAAAAAAAAAAAAGCAGCACACAATCTGTCTCCGACACCTTATGTGCATCCTCTATTGTTCTGGATTTATTAATAAAGGTATACTCCAGAACTGGCTACCTATAGTGGCAGCACTGGGATGGTGACTCACTAGAACATCCAAGATGGAAGTCATTTAGAAACTGTCTCCATTACTCCACAGACTTACAACTACAGTGAACGTGCCATGCTGCAGAGCTGGTCTCCATACGGTTGAACACTGTCAGAAGTGAGAACAGATCTTGGTTCCCCACTTGTATTTCAGGTTAACTGTTTCTCTTGGAGTAGTTACCGAATGCTTTCATTATGACACACAGCAGAGGCCGGTATTTGTATTTGGTTAATTTCACGACAAGGAACCAAACCAGCAGTATCTGTGTGGTCCCAAAGAGGAGTGTGAAGGCAAACTTCACCTCTGGGATACTTCATATCCAATGCGACATCTGTGGAATCTAATAACAGGGCAGGAAACTGGTTTGCCATACAGAAGTATTAGATCAAACTGCCAACCGTTACTCAGGCTAGCCACTCCAAACATATATAGTGTGTCCCCACCAGTGTCGCTCTGGCAATCAAAGAGCTTACTGGAGAATTGCAAGGCATATTTCAAGAACACAAAATGGTTGCTTATGATACATAGAGTGCACCATCATGCTCTAGTAAAATGGTTGACTTTTCAACTCCCTATATGAGTAATAAAATGGTTATTGCAAACTGGTTGGTTTGCTTTCTTTGGGCAACCACTCTTCTAGAAATAGCGGTAGAATGGTTTCATTATGACTTGGCCACAGATGTTGCTGTCTTTGGAAAAGTTCACGAAAAAGGGCCAAACTAGCAGCGTCTGTGTGATCCTGGGTAGAGCAGGAAGCCAATTTTCGTCCCTGGGTTGGAGCAAAACCGCAACGGGCCCTTCACATCCCATTCAGCATTTGTTTAAAAGGCGGTAAGCAATGTGAAATACAGGAGACGGAACTGCTGGTCCTGGAGGAAAAGCATGAGACACGTAAACCCCTCTCCCACAAGCCAGGATCTCCCCTTGACATTCCAAATAAAGAAGAGGTATGGAAGAGTCTGAGGTCACTGCAGGGTACATGCCAGTCATTTTGTGGAACTGTAAGGGGGAAAACAAAGATGTAGGTTTCTGTTTAGACAGCATATTCCAGAATGCAGAAAGGCTGCGTTTCTTTGTTCTCACATGAAATATTCCTCCACTATTAGAATTGGATGTGCATGCCTATGGAATAATGATTACTCTATGGGCCCTGAATGGAAAGGTTACACAATGTGGGTGTTATACAGCTTCCCAGAGCGCAGTCACTTAGATCATCCTGTCTGCATTTTTTAAAATCTCTGTTTAGTTGGGAGTTTAAAAACTCCCAGCTAATATGGGGGATCAGTTTGCCTTCCAACGGGTAGATGGCAGGTGAGCCTTGATCTGTATGGCCTTGATTCAGGGACTTAATGGGTGGGTGACGTTCTACCCTCTCCCCCAGTTATAACCATTTGCAAGCTTTTTGCAGCAATACTGGTTTTTGGCAGAGGTATCATCTAGCTATCCATGACTTAGAAAAATTCTCCAGTATACCTACTATACTGTCTCTGCTTATTTAGAACAGGACAGTCCAGAATCTTCATATATGAAACTAAGCACTATTTGTACATCCTATTAGTCTGTGTTCAGAAAGAAACTTTAACTTTACCCACAGGGTTACTTACCAAGATTTCGAGCCACTATATATGACTATCAAGGAGAAGAGAAGCAGACACCACCCCAGGCTGAAAAGTGAACACCCTTTCACAAAAAAAAAAACATTTAGCTATTAAGCTTTCCAAAATACCTTGCTTTTGCCGCAGAATCCAGATCACATTCACAAGATAAAACCAACATTTTAGATTCAGTAGAAAACAACCTATTCACGTAAATAGTTCTAGAGATGGCTCTCTATATGGGTTCAAACAAGGAATGTGTCTTATTCACAGATGCTACATGAAAAGTTGCCAGGATGACTGTTTCTGTGCAGTTCTTTGCAGATTAGTCCAAGAGGCCAACAGAGTTTCCGCTAAGACAGTCTGTATGACAGAAGGAAAAAGGAACCCACCCAGGGATTTCCCCTTAAGAGCCCAACTAGTTAGATTTTACTACAGTGCACTTCCTCAGGAACTGAATCTTCTGCTATTAGGAAAATATATATATATAAGATCAGCTGTATTTTTAAAATATATATATATATTCACAATCATTTTGCACTTCTAGAGCTTGTGGAAAAACTTGCTGCTAAAAAATTTAAAAAGCGAAATATTTTCCCATTGCAATTTTTTCCACAATGGACATAAACTGTCAAGGCCACAAACCACTGTAATGCGCTCTATGTGGGACTCCCAATGAAAAGCCTCAGGAAACTTCAACGGGTCTAAAATGCAGCAGCCAGATTGCTGACTTGGGCCGGTTGCAGAGAGCAAATTACACCCCTATTAAAGCAGCTCCACTGGCTGCCAATCAGCTGTTGTGCACAATTCAAAGTGCTGAGCTTAACCTACAAAGCACTGTTCGACCTGGGTCCAAGCTACCCAAAAGATTGAATCTCACAGTATGAACCTACTTGGGTGTTAAGGTCATCAGGTGATGCCCTCTCTCCATCCAGCCTCCCTCACAGGTAAGCCTCATGGGAACACATGAAAGAGCCTTCTCGGCTGCTGCGCCCAGACTCTGGAACTCCCTCCCACTAGAGGCCAAGAATGCCCCCTCTCTGCTGTCTTTCTTGAAACAGGCAAAAACCTTTCTCTTCAGGCAAGCTTTCCATAAATGATGGACTACTTACTGTGCCTTTTTATGAATCTACTATAGATGGCCACACAGACTTTGTGTTTATAACCACTTATAACATTGTGTTTGTATCTCTCCTTGCGTGATTGCATTGACACTATGTTATCAATTGTTAGCTTTAATGTTGCCTTATAATGCTGTAAGATGCCCCTCAATTCCATCTTTCTCAAACTGAATGTGCCTTAATTGTAATGGACTGCATCATCTCTCCTTACTGTCAACTGCCTGGGGTCCTTTTCCAAGGAGAAAGGCAGGGTAAAAAAACTCAAAAATAAATAAAAATAAATAATCAATTCAATTAACTCTTAAGTTTCAAAGCTTTGTGCAAATTTAAAAATTGCAGGTCCATGAGTCACCCACAGACTTCAGACTGACATGTCTATTCTACCTTCAGCTTAAATGCATCCACAGTGTCTCTTGCACAAAGCCAAACAGGGAGCTAGATACGAAAATATTATTTATTTTATTCCATTGCTAATCTAAAGGAGCACAAACACCAAATGACTAGGGTTTTTTTACCAGTTCCAGTCCTTGGGCAAAAGTTCAATCATTATAGATGTTTGTTTGCACAGCCTTAGCCCTATCACACTATGTCAGACACTCCTGAGTCTACGCTATAGTACCTGCTGTTTATTTGGTTCCTGGGGAAAACCTGGGACAGCTATAAAAATAACTTAAGAAAGCATCCGACTGAGCTTAGTTCCTGACAGCTAAGTTGCAGAAGGGGGACAAGGCAGTCAAGCAGGATTTTCAATAGTCAATGCCACTGACACAAAGAATGTCAGTTAATTTTGCCAGACAATGGCAATCTGGTCTACTGGGCAAGTTTCTCAAGTATTGGTTTTCTCAACTCTTAGATGCCTACAGTAGGTTTGGTCTCCAGGACCAAGAACATACATATAAACAACCTCAGATAGCAATTTTATTCTTTTGTAAGTTGGACATTCTGGCACTCCATGACCTATTTGTCCTATATGACACTGCAATTTTCCTTCATATTGCAACATAACAAATTCTGGGTTGCCCAATCTTTAGTACCAGGAAATTTCTCATAGTCAAATGGCTTCCCGCATTCATTTCTGCATTTCTCAACTGCACACGGCCATTGTTAGACTGTTTCTTCCAAAGGAACATGGTGTTATACAAATGACTTTGTCTACAGAGCAATTCAGAAAAGAGTTTAACGTTGATTTTTCATTTATTTGCAGCTAAACCTACTTCTTTATTTCAATTTTATTGGGGATCTCAGAGAGTGAGGAGAACCCATTACATACACACAAGTAGGGACAGTGCTAAAATACCAGGGAAAAGGCCAGCAGGATTAAGTGGGCCTCCCATGCGCTTTGAACAGTTACAGTTAAACACAGGGGTATTTGTGTGAAAGTACATAGAGTTGTTGGATATGTATCAATCAGATCTGCCTTTGTTTAAAGGGAGATAAGCAGACATCAGTTATAAAGAAGTCTGGAGGGGATAAAAACCAATATGACCGAAGTCAAACTAACCCTTTGCCAGGTATCTCCTACCTTTTGCAGTCATTCTCTATTATGTAAGAATATGACCAGTTCACATATTTTAGGGTCACAGGAATGCAGCCTCATAATGAAGAGAATTATTACAGAATATTCATTTATTATTATTTATTTACTATTTCCATTTATATACCACCTGACTTTCCCAAAGGAACACTGGGCGGTGAACCAGAAAAACAATACAAATAACTGTTACAAATAAAGGATTTTAAAAAAGGACTGGCAAGGAAACAAGATGGCAGCGGCAGACAGTAAACTAACATTCGGCAGTAAACTTCCCTTTGTGGAAGCAGCTGTTAATCTGGGGTATGAAGGAAGGGCTGAATCGGGGCACAGACTTATTCTTATGGAGGAAAAATGTCAGATTGCCCTTCCTGCCCCTCCTCTCCAAGATCCTCATCTATCAGCATAGAGACAGTTCTTGGGCATTTCCAATGTTGTTTCTCATTAAATGATGCATTTAAGTCAGCTATGGCTGGAAAGCAGGAAAGCTCCCCCTCATTCATGCAGAGAAATAGCATTTAAAATTTAAACCAAAAAACACACATCTCTCTGTGTATAAGGCGATAGTCATTTTAGTATATACATGCTAGTTTTAACTTGAGAAATGTAGTTTGATTTTATTGGTTTCCTCATCTGTTCTTGAACTGTGGAAATGTTTAATATATAAGCAGAACACTTAAAAAAACCATCATCTTGACTTGAGTAGACTCCACGCTGTTCTATACACATTGGCCCTCCCAGGTGAACTGGCTAGGGCATGAAAGCACGCTTATTTGTTTCTGGTCTCCTAGTGTTTAGGAGCATTAATATTCTACGGGTAACTTGGTTATCATGGCGATTATGCTAATCATGGAGGGCAAGCCATGCAATTATGTTAAATAAAAAAGCAGCAGTACAGCTAGACATGAATGCCTGGCTTGCAAATCCCAGCTTTTCTAGCAAAACTATATCTGCACTAAAGTCAGATATCAGTTATCAGTAGCAGCCATTTTCTCAGCTTCTGCCTTTTCAGTGTAGCCTAACAATTACACAAGGTGCTCTTCATTTAGAACTATGTATATTTCACTTGGGCTCTCTTTGCTGAGTACTCTTTGTATGGTGCAACTACTCAAGCATTTTAGTAATCAGTCTGCATAGAATTATGAATGCTATGTTTAACGTATTAAGGATTCCTAGTGTATATATCAAGAACTAGGCTAAACGAATGAACCAGGGTTTGTGCAACTTTTTCAGTATGTTCTTCATGCATCACAGATATCCTGAGTAAGAAATCAGATGAAAATTGATCTGTATGCAATATTTTAAAGAAATAAAATTTCCAGAAATTTTGAAGCTATGGGGAAAAATTGGACAGAAAACAGTTTTCCATCCTCCCACAGGAAAAAACAAATCACATCTCTACTTGTAATCATTCTCCCGTTTATTTCTGACCTGGGGAATATCCTGAGAAGCCATATTACACGGAAATATTAGACAGTCACAGAAGTCAAAGGCATGTGATAATCATGCACACAGTGAATGAATCAGAAAAAAACTTCACAAACTTGAGTTTGGGAAACAATCACGGAGTAACCACTGCTGAATGGAGCTGATCACTTTGAAGGTCATGGTGGTCCTACCATTGCCAAATTGTATCAGCCATCATAATGTCGACCAGTTATGACCAGAGCAGGTTCTATGAGCTGTTTACTATCATCAAGAGTTACTGCATACACGGCTAAGCCATGAATGTTTATACAACATAATCTCTGTATCCAGCCAGCTAGCACAGAAAGGGACTTGAATATGATGGTACCAGGCTGATCTTGCCCAGATCACAAAGAGCCACATGAAGCAGTCCTGTTTCTTACACCATGCCAGAACCATGATCAATGACAATCCTACATACATCAAGACATTGGCCTTCTCCGATCTGAAAGAACTAGCAATTGATATCAGCCACATTTCACAGAGCTTCCCACTAGGGAGACTGGGTGCATACTCCAGCAACTACCTTTAAATCCATAACAACTCTGATTATGACCAGTTCCGAGACTGGTAATGAAGAGATGTCATATTAATCCCCTTTCAACCTATGGTACCTATCAATGCACTGATCCTCGCTATGGGTTGTTCTTCCCAGCTGGACAAAACTGCCAGTGGTTCAGACAACAAACTAGTGAAAAGCCTAACTCCTTCTCATTAATCTATAGAAAATCTACTTTGAATCAGGGAACAATCATCACTTCCACATTAACACAGGGTGTTGGTATTACAGGCTGAACTGCTTGTCATCCATTTGCTATTATACCAGATTACATTGCTGAAATATCTCCTCTGCATTCATACTTCTACACTATACACCCATAAGTTCTCTTTTCTACAAAATTTCGCCACACATTAGTTGACTGGATTAAGGATATCTACATATCAGATGAAAATACCCACTGTTATTTAGTGGATAGAGTGATGGGTTAATTCTGCAGGACTGGGTTCAAGCCCTCACTCAGCCATGGAAACTGGCTGGAAAAGTAGAGCTGGCAAAGCCACTCCTCAAATATCTCACTTACCTTGGAAGCCCTGTTAGGGTCACTGTAAGTTAGTTCCAACTTGATGACAGGCTAAATTTTTCCCAACTTTCAAATAGAACACATGCTTTTTGTATCACCTCCCCCCCCCATTTCCTCAGGCGAGCAGGGACTTTTAGTCTCTATACAACCAAATTGAGGGTGGGAAGAAGGGAAGGGGGGTGGTCAAGGACTATGCTGCTTTGTTTGATATGCTGGGTGTTAAACTGTATCCGGGACTTGGAAGCAGTCTTATCACCAGCTTGCCTCCTGATACCATCATCTGGTATATTCCATCTCACCAAAAACATTTTCAGCGCCTGGTAAGACAACATCCTCTATCAAGATTGCATTTTTGGCACAATGCTTTGATAAAGATAGCAAGTTGCTATCAAAAGCTTAGCTTACATTTTTTTGTTTTAGTAGTGACCAATAAAAGGTATCACCTAGCCTACTTTTGAATTTGTTTTTTCTGGTCACATGGCTCAACCCACATTTTTTTTTACTTCTATGGATTGATGAAGACACCAAGTAAAGAGCTGCTCTCCCTACGTACCATGAAGAAAGGTTTCTACTTGCAATCGGGCCTTCTTGGTGGTCAGCCTGACCGTATGTCACAGACTGCCCTGCGGGATCCGCTCAGCTCCATCCCTCACAGCCTTCAAGAAATTATTGAAAACCTGGCTGTTTAAAGAAGCTTATGGCAATCGCTTTTGTGCCCCTTGTGATTTGTTGTTTCCAGTTATTGTTTGTGCCTTTTGCTGGCCTCTTTTTCCTTTTGTTTTGTCTTTCTGATCTGAATTTGTGGGGTTTAAATAGTTTATGTTGCTCTGTTTGTAAATTTTCCTGTAGGAAAATTGATGTGTTATATAAACTTAAAAATAAATAAATAAATCCAAAAGATTTTGCAGCATATTCTAGAGCTAACTGGGCAACCTGTAGATCTCTTGTAGGACTTCAATAGGTATCAACCACATTTAACATGGGCACACAGCAGGGAAGGCTGGGAGTGGCAAGCCACTCTTCGGAATAGCCACAGGTTTTCATCTCTGTAGTTGTCGATGCAGTAATGAAGAATGCAGCTGAAAACCCTATGGAGCTGCTCAATGAATCAAATAATATGGCAGAAAACCCATCTTCCTGATCCTGTGTCAGCCACTCCTAGTATTTTTAGTTTAGTGGTCCTGGAGGTCAAGCCAAAAATCACTATTCAAGTTTTTCACTGATTTGATACCTGACTTGACTCTCAAAGGAAGCCCTCTCAGTTCTAGGTAATGATTTCAGTATAAAACGGGAATGGAAGAAAGATAACACCAGATTTGAGAAAGAAGAAAACACTTTACCAGCATTTGGAACTAACCACAGTTATTTGTCACTCAAGGTCAACATTAAATCCTCCACATCAATGTTCTAAGCTACTAGCCATCTTGTACCCGGAGAGTCTCCAAGATCAAACTGTCCGTGGATGGTCCGAATCCAATTAACATTTGAATGCCAACATAATGCAATCCATGTTAATTCTCGGCAGTTAAAGCAGCAGAAGTTATGAATTCAACATTAGGATTTACTGTTTTGTGTGAAGTCACATGGTTCTCGGCACATAACAGCAAATGCCTACATTCAATTCTTAACTCAAGCAATTTGCAGCTAAGATTTATGACAACTGACCTAAACCAGTGGTGAGCTAACAGCATTCCAGTTGATGTTTCACTGCTTAGTAAATATATCCAACAGCCACTGAACCTCGTTAAGTAGCCAAGTAACTTCCATTGAAGTCAAATTAGACTTTTCCACATAAATCTGGGAATTTATGTCTCTGGCACATCATGTATTCTAATGGACACAATATGCAAGGTTATTTCATTCACTGAATTCCTATTAACTCCTAAAACGAAAGTCACCAGCTAAGCCTGTATCAGAAAGTGCCAATATTTTGCTTAAAGCAACTTGTCTCAGGATTACAAGAGCTAACATGGTGCGCTGGTTAAGACTAGTTAGTATTGTTATGACTCAGGTTTGTGTCTATGCAGTTATGAAGACTATAGTGATCTCAAGTCAGGTGCTTAGGTTCGATATATTAGAGTTCCAAAGATAAAATATGAGCCCCACACTGAACGACTGTGAGTAAAGCTAGTGCAGGAAAAAAACAGATGAAATGTGACGCGAATGGGAGAAACTACCATCAATTAAATTCGTAGGAACCCTAGGAGGGTTTTAAAGGTAAAATACTTAAGGAGTGGTTTTATCAGTGTTCTTCCAACAGTGCTTCCAAGGTATTCAAACTCAGGTCTTCGGGACTCCACCAGTTTATGTACTATTGGTTGTGCTTTATCCAAGCATAATGTTATATAAAAAGCAGTACTTCTGGAAGTGTGACATACTGATACAGTTAAGAACTTGCATGAAGAGCCCCGTGGCGCAGTGGTTAAATGCCTGTCCTGCAGGTAAAACTGTGCTCACGACCTGGGGTTCAATCCCAGGTAGCCAGCCGGCTCATGGGTGACTCAGCCTTCCATCCTTCCGAGATTGGTAAAATGAGTACCCAGCTTGCTGGCGGTGGCGGGGGATGTGTAGCCTGCATTACTGTAATTAAAACTGTGAACCGCCCAGAGACTACTTGAAGTGGTATGGGGCGGTATATAAGCAGAACACTTTCCTTTGTTTTCTAACTTCAATGAAACTTGCACCAAATTTTCACAGGAGTAGCACAAGTATCATGTTGCTGACAATGCCTATAAATGACATTGCGGTACAATTTGCAGTACACACTGCTTCTGAAAGAAAGCACTCCAGCTTCTCAACAAAATCTCAAGAAATACTAATATTGTACCTCTTTACATGTGTTCCAGGTAGCCCCCCCCCCCCATCCTGCTGCTTCCCTATAATTCTCAACACACAGAGACAGTTAGGTCACTGCCATGTTGAGTATATCAACTGCAATCAGCTATGGAGACCCAAAGAGGATTTTTAAGTTACATGAGACCTTTAAGTAGTAGCATGCATGCACTTATTCCTACTCTATTTCCTACACTGCTCTGGCTACCACTATAGACTAGTGGTTTCCAACCTTGAGTATTCCAGGTATTCTTGTACTACAACTCCCAGAAGCTTTCACTACCAGCTGTGGGAGTTGCAGTCTAAGAAAGTCTGGGTTACCTAAGGCTAGGGACCACTGCTGCAGATGTACAATGCCAACAATACTTAATACATTTCCTCTTTAAGTTTAATACAGACATTTCATCAAGTGTTTTTAATTTTGCAACTAGCATGAGCAAAAGTAATGAGCTTCTCTCTCAGAGATCTCTTCACAGGTATAAGTGAGTAAATTTCAGCTCTGAAAGCGCCTTTAAGCAGATCAATAGTAATGTAGTGACAACTGTGGTGTACACTGTCTAAAGTACAAAGGTCAGCAAAGCTTCTCAACATCCTGACTGTGGCTTTTTGGACAAGCCTTAGAGTTTAATGTGAAGAATTCAAGAGGATCAGGCTGTCCTGCAACACCCTTATGCCCCAAGCATCCATGTGATTAAAATGTTTAAGATTCAGCCACTACTGCACTATGTCATACATCCCTTCCTCGGGAAAGCAATTCTCAAAATGAATGCCAACCCTTGCAATTAGTATTTCATAAGCACACTGTGCAGTGTCAAATAACAAGATGACATTCAGCTGATAGGCCCACACCACAACCAAGAAAAAATAAATCTTCCAGTCAGGTAAGCTTTTTTAGTGACTTCATTATTATTCTTTTCCAGAGCAAAAGCTTTCCTCAAAGGAAAGACAAGCTGCATCCACATAGCCTATCTAAAAGGTGTGTGTGTGTTTTCAAGCTTTGCTAGCAGTCGACAGCTAAGAAGGCTGAAGCTCTGAACGAAAATAAGAACACACTTCCAGGAGGCAAATGGAAGACCGGGTTGGTTGCAGGCTCACTGACCCAGAAGAGAGGGACAGACTGCATAGGTCAGATAAGGCAGGCAGGCTTTTGCTTTATTCTGTTAAGTCCCCTCCCCTGGCATGCAAGGAAGCAGCCCAGACTGCCAAAGTCATCTGCCCCTCCCTCCTCCTTGCCGTTGCATGGCCAGCCAGGGGCCCCTCCATCACCTCATATCCATCCCTTATTATGACATCACTCGCCCTTGCCCTTTGCGTCGCAGCGGCATTTTTACCTTCCCTCCCACCCACCCCTTTCCAAAAAGAAGGGGAAAAAGGCCCGGATGAGCCAGCTGGTAGGAGGCACCGGAGAGGCATTTTGGAGCCAAGGGAAGTATTGGTGGCAGCAGCAGCAGCAGCAGCAAGGCAAGTGACAGGAGGAGCATCGCATGCTCCGCTCCAGCTGGGCTGGGATTTCGCCCCCGCACTGGCTGCTCTCCTCGTCATACCCGTCATCCGGCAGGAACATCCCTGCAGCCATTGGGTGGCAAGGAGGAGGAGGAGGAGGAGGAGGAGGAGGAAGGCACAGGCGACCCTAAGCCAAGCCTTGGAACTGGGGCAAGGAAGGACACCTGCATTCCCTGGCAAATAAAAAAGGATTCCAGGGCGGCCGTTGAAGGCCCAGCTAGGGCTATCTCAGGCCCAGGATGCTAGATCACATGATCACATAGACTTTGTATTTATAGATTGTGATTGCATTGACATTATGTTTTCAATGTTAGTTTCCCTGATACACTCTTTTTACACTGATTGCGTTGACAATATGTTTTTGCAATATGTGATTGCATTGACATTATGTTTTCAGTATTAGTTTCCCTGATACACTTTGTTCTCTTGTAGCTTTAACCTAATGTCTTGTCATGCTGTATGTAAGATGTCCCTCAATTCCCTGCTCTCAATTATTTCAATATGTCTTAATTATATTGGACTGTATATTGTCCCTCATTACCACAAACCGCCTTGGGTGCTTTTCCAAGGAACATGGTGGGCTCAAAAATACTCTAAAATAAAATAAAAATAAATAAATTCTTTTAGCCATCCTGCAGCTTTTTCCTTCGGGTTTTAAAACAGCCTAGGGTGGAGATGATCTTCCTAAATCCTTCCCTCTCCCAAAGGGGGGGAGAGATAATAAAGGGCAGGGAGGGAGAAAGAGGCAGCTGCACCCATAGATAAGATAAATCTTTATTAATCCCACATAGGGGAAATTTTTACACAGCTCCCAATAATATGTTGCTGATGCCGCCTCCTCTATTAATGAGCCCAGAAAGGCAAATAACCTTTCTCGCCTCCCAAATCCCGTGCTTTAAAAAAAAAAGAAAACAGTCCAGTAATCGTAATAATCATAAAGAAGGCAAGGAAGGAAGATGGATCCCTGGGATTACACAATGAATGAAGCCCCGTCGGGGATGGGGTGGGATGGGGAGGGCAGGAGGGAAACCTCCCAGGATCAGAGCCATGACGGAGCTGCGGAGGCGGCCAGGAAGGTGATTGGGGGAGAAAAGACAAGAGAAGCTTCGGGGCGTATTCTCGAGTCTGCCGGTTCGAATCCAACCCTCGGAACGAACCCACCACCGCATGGGGGTGGGGTGGGGTGGGGTGGAAGGCTAAATCGGGACCGATTTCCCCCTCCTTCCCCGGGCTTTTCCTTTAGCACTGACCCCCCCCAAAAATACCCCGAGTTTCCCGGTTCGAATCCAACCCTCGGAACGAACCCACCGGATCCTGGGGGAGGGGGCGGGCTGAAGGCGAAATCGGGACCGATCCCCACCTTCTTTCCCCCCCCCGGGGCTTTTCCTTTAGCCTCGATCCCTTTTCCACCCCCACCCCCCATCCAAAAAAAAAAACCCATCAGGAGGGGGTGGCGGCGTGAAAATCGCCTTTGCTGCAGAGCTGGGCGAGCCTAGCCGGGCTTCTCCTCCTCCTCCCAGCATGAGGGTAACCGGGCTCCAAGCCCCCCCCAACTATCCCCAGACCCCCCCCACCCCTCCAGGAGCGTCGACCCCCCCCCTTCCCCTCCTCACCGCTGAAGACCATGGCAGCCGAGGCGCCCATGACGGCGAAGAAGGAGGAGTACTCGGGCGAGGCGGCGGCCGAAGGCGACGACATGGCGGAGCTGCGCTGGAGCCGGGGACGTGTGTGTGTGTGTGTGTTTGTGTGTGTATGTGTGTGAGAGAAGAAGAAGGGGAAAAAAAAAAAAGGGGGAAACCCAAACGGACGGCTTCTGGGACTCCTTCTTTCCCCCTTTTTTAGGGCCGCGTCTTCCTTCGTTCTTCTCCCTCCACCGCGGGAGGCGGCGAAAAAGTCCCGGGGTCAAAGGAAAAGAAACAGCAGCAGCAGCGGCGTCGGTCCGGCTCGGAGGAGGAGCAGCAGCAGCGGAGGCGGTTGTTCCTGAGGCTGAGGCGTCGGCGGCGTCCTTCCTTCCTTCCTTCCTTCCCTCCCAACCTCCTCCTTCTTCTCCGGCCGCGGTTCCGCCACTGCGCTCGCCGCCCGCTCTAAATACCAGCCACCGCAGGACAAAATGGCGGCCGGGAGGATGGTCACGTGGCCTGCCCCGCCGGGCTCCTCCTCCTCCTCCTCCTCCTCCTCCACCCCCCCCCACCCCACCCCGTCCTCCCGCCCTTCAGCCCTCGGAACGTACCAAGTGGGAAGAGGGGAGGACGGCTGCCTTTCTGAGGTGGGGTGGGGACCACCACCCGCCCCCCCCACTTCGTTCTATGGAGTTACGACCCCTTGCTCCTGTCTTTTTTTTTTAAAAGAAACCCCCCAAGCGGAGGAAATAGCATTAAGGCGGCTAAGCTGCACCTTCTGGTTTCTGCCCGTCCTCTCCTCCCCCCCCCCGTATGGGGTTTTTTTTTAATGGTTCAGTCATTTCAGGACGACTCGGTTCCTTCCGTGACGGCTCGGGGCTTATTTTCTCTCAGGCGAGCGTGATTCAGCGCTGATTAGCATAAGGGGGCGGGGCCAGCCCGATAAGCCCGCCCTCTCGCCCCTGGGGCTTGGAGCCGTCAGGGGAGCAACCCAGTCGCCCTGAAAGACAAGAGGGCTCCTGCACATATGATAAGCGATTCGCTTTATCTGCTCTCCTTCCTCTGTTTGAGCAAAAGGGAGCAGGGAGGAGGAACTGGGGCTTTAACCAATGTGCGCTTTCACAGATACAACATATTGATCCCTGTACAGGATGACGTGCCAAGTGAAGTCTTTTAATAGCCCACAAAAAATAAAATTAGCAAAGCCAGAGAAGGCTGAAATGCAGCCCCACCTGGCAAACAAATGCTTTTTTTTTAAAAATTGACTCTACTCTTTAATTTCTAATGTTATAAAAGAAATAAACTATTTCAAGATAGGAGAAGTAGGTCTTAGATCTAAGTGCATGCTACTTAGTGCTCTGTATGTTGCAAAGAGCCAGTTTTCTGCAGCTGATTGTTTATATAAAATACTGTAATTGTTACCCTTGACATACACTGATCTATGCCCTATAGAGAAGCAAGCTTTGCCTTTCTGTGACAGACAAACCTACCTGGCAGATAGGTAATACTGTAGTCTGTAATTGCCTGTAGTTTTAAATAATTAACATCTGGATTGTCCTCTCTTTGTCATTACAGTGTATTCTCGCTTGATCTGTCCAATGTATCTTTCCTTGGTCATGATGGCCACCACTGACAGCACTCCACTGCTTAGCTTCCAAAATCAGGAGAGATCAGATGTGCTTAGGGCATCTAGGTAGCGGGTATGGCTTTTAGAGCACTACAAAAATTAGGACCTGATTACATGAAGGGCCATCTACATGTACTGGCCTAGGTGTTACAATCAGCCTCAGAAGCTGTGCTTTCTGGTCTTTCAGGATTGATCCGTCTTCCAAAACATAAGAGCCCTGCTAGATGCAGACAGCCAAAGTCCTATCGAGTTCATCATTCTGAACACATAGTGACCAAACCGATGCTCATGAGAAACCCAAGAGAAGACATTAAACCAGTAATTCATATTTCCCTACAAGTGTTGGACAAGACACATCTAAATGCTCTGCGTATTCATTAATCCATTCATTCAGACTAGCAGCCATGGATAGTTTTATTCTCTATGAGTTTGCCTATTTTTTTAAATGTCCAAATAATTAGTTACCACTAGAGTAAATTATTTATTTTACCTAGTTGTTGTGAAAAAAACTTCCTCTTCAGAGGATGACCCTAATTAGGAGCCAAGAAAAATATTTCTTCATAACGTGCATGGCTTTATATACTTCCATCACGTCTCCCTTTTCTTGCCTGTTTTTCCCCTGAGGTTAAAAACTCCAAACACTGTAATTGTTCCTCACAGGCAGGTCAGGTTGGCCCGTGGATCACTATGGTTGTCCTTTCTGCCCTTAATCAAGTTCAACAGTGTTGTTTTCCAGATACAGTGACTTAAACAGCTGGATAGCTTAGTGATCTCTGCTCTTGCTGGGATGGTGGTACAATCCATGTTTGTCCAAGGTGACAGACCCTAGTCACAATTATGGGGTGGGCCTGCTCCCATCACAATTGTCCATGCCATTTCCACACTGGTGCTAAAGTCTCTCCAAACAACGGTGTTCAGAGCAATACCTTGAGATGTAAATCAATCCTTTCCTTCCAACTTACCAGGTTAGTCCTAACCGTCTGGTAGTGGAGAGCGGAGAGCAAGTTCGCATTTATTTTATTTTATTTTTAATACCACCTATCTAGCACTCTGGGCGGATTGCATATTACAACAAAATATAAAACACAATAACAACATCCAAAAACAAAAACCAGAGAGAAAAAAAGAAAATAATCACATTTTAAATCGCTATCTATGAGATATTTAGAATCAATATGACAACATTGGTTAGAAAGAAATGTTGAGTTTAAGCTTTGAAGGAGGGCAAAGTAATACAAAGGTGTTAACATTGAAGGGTAAATGCTGTAGTTATGTTTATTTTAAAGGAAATGCCTTTGCCTCAATCTTAGCACTTTCATTCCATTCTACTATTATGCAATTTTATAGAATTTTATGAGAAAGAGAGAGAGAGAGGTTGTTCTGATATATTTTCAGGATGATGCCTGATATCCTATAATAACAGAAGCTATGCTAGATCAGCAACAATAAAGAGCTTGGCACTATTCTTTTTGTTATCGCTCCTTATTCTGTGGTAATCTCCTTGAGACATTTTAAAAAATAAAAATAAAAATAGAGGTATTGTTTTTGTACTTCGGGAGATTATCCCCCTGGGAGGCAAGAGTGCTTAGACAGGCACTCCAACAGTCTCATAACACTGAGGGCCATCACAAACTAGATTTCCACCAAACGTCTGTTATTGTTGGGCTGCATCATAGAATAATGGAAGGGCCATCAAGTCAGGAATGTAAATTAAAGGATGTCATAGAATCATGGAATAATGAAGTTGGAAGGGGTTAGGCCATCAACTCCAACCCCCTGCTCCATGCAGGAGGAATACAAATCAAAGGATATCTATCAGGTGGTTGTCCAAAATATCCTACATATAGCTTTCTCTGGAATGCCTCCAGACTAGGAACATTCAGCAACCCTTGAAATAACTGATTCCATTGTTGTACTGCTCTAACAGTTAATAAGTTTTTTTCCTGGTATTCAACCAAAACCTGGCTTCCTATAACTTGAGCCCAATATGACATGCCCTTCTCTCTGCAATGATAGAGAACAGATTCAGTCTCTCTTCTGTATGTCAATCTTCCCAGTATTTGAAGAGTGACATCACCCCTCCCCACAGTTTTCTTTTCTGAAGGTTCAACATGCCCACTTCTTCAAGTTTTAGGGCTTGGTTTTCAGTCATCTGATCTGTTGCCCTCCTCAGAACTTCTTCCAGTTCTTTAAATGGGGTGATCACCATGGTATGCAGTACTCAAAATGAGCCCTAGCTTGTGCCAAACAGAGGGTAACTAGTACTGCACAGGATTTGTAGATGATGCCCCATCCTTTTTAAAATAATTGTTATTAATTTATAAAATATAACAGACAAACAAACAAACAACAATATTGGTGCACCTCCACCCCCTGGGACCATCCAGTTCTTCCTTGAGTTCTTCCTTTACTTCTCGATCTTCTGCTGTTCTGATGTTCTTCTTAAAGTCCTCTTCTCCAGAACTGTGTTGAGATGTTCGTTGGTTCTTTCCCTTTCCCTTCTACTAATACATAGTTTATAAATTTTCCCCAAATATCATAAAAATGTCTTTCTTCATTTCTCCTCGCTTAACTTTTAAGCTACAAGACAGTTTATCATTTATGGTTATATCCCAAAGTTTGTTATACCAATCTTCCATCCTGAGATCTAATTTGGATTTCCAATTTCTTGCTATGATTAATCTTGCTGCTGTCATAAGATTTGCTATTAGTTATTTTGTTCTAACATTGTAGTCTGTACTAATTGATAATGATAACAATGCTATCTCTGGTTTACAATAAATATCTACTTGAATCATCTCTCAACTCTAAAAAAACCAGTTTGCAAAACTTTTGAACGCCATCCTTGTAATCTTGCTGCTTGTTACTTAACCTCCCAAAGGTTTTTTTTTTTTTTTTTTTTTTACTATGAAGACATCACTGGAAAGTTGTAGAAGATTGGCTGTTATCGGTATGAGCAAAATGTCTTCTAGATGTTGGAGAGCATAGGGACGTAATGCATGCAAGACCCGTAGGACAGAAAAAGAAATTAATCTGGGTGAGCCTGGATCAACTTATCTACAGGAATTTTCTGCAATGTGTTTTGAGACAGGACATCCACAATGTCCATTCTGTATGATGTCTCAAGATTGATATAACCGCTATCTGGACCCATTAGGTGTGTTGATATTCTTGTTTCACCTTGTTGATACCTGTTGTATTGATCTTCTCGCCTTTCTTTTGGTACCTGGTTAATAAGTAGCATACCTGTGTTTTTTTTACTGTGTGTGTACTTGTTGCTGGTATAGAGCTCCGTTCTTGCTAAAAGCAATTTCATTGGCTCCTATAGCTGAATGTTTTTTTTTTTTTACAGTGCACTGTTTTATGTCATGACTTGGCACAAACATGCATGCTATAACTTGCAACCTAGCACAAATGGTGTGCCCAGTTATGAGTTTGATAAGGATGAGTTATTTATAGATATGTAAATAGCTTAAAGGTAGATTCAATTAATGCATAGATCTACATGCATTGAAGATATTATAATTTTTTAGCATGCTGTGCTACAGGAATACAGAGCTTGAGTAAATAAGAGTCTCAAGCTCTTTAAACAGCTACATGTGCACATGCATTGCAGACATATGGCTGCCTTGCTAGCTATCTGCAAGGTTTTCTTTCTTCTCTGGAGTGTTGGTGAAGGAAGTGAAACTGTTTTCCCTATGGGTGGGGATTCAAAGCTACCGTCTTTGTGTATATCTGCAGCTATTCCAACAGCTAGCACTTCCAGTTTTGCTGGGTTAGGCTATGGCTACTGCCTTTCCCCACTCTGCTATCTGATTTTTAGTCTCCTTGGGCCTTTTTACATGACCCCTAAGATCCGCTGGCCCCTTAAATTCGGACCAGAGATCTTAGGGGTTTGTCGCTCTTCTGTGTCTCCACCCCTCCCTACTTCCTGGCTGCCGGCTGCGTGAGGGGAGGGAGGAAAAAAAGGGACAAAAGAATAAAACCTTACCTCCTGGTGTTGGTGGACGCTGCCGGGGGAGCCCCAGTTACTTCCTGGTTCCTCTTAAAGGGGCGGGAGGCAAAAAACAAAAACAAAAAGAAGCGAGGAGAGCCCGGCACATCCGCATCAAATATTTTTCACCTCCAGAGAGAAGGTACAAGAAAAGTGCGCTGGGTCGCAGTAAAGTGGGCGGGGTCGCACTTAATTGTCTGCAAACTCCGGAGCTGGTGGGGAAACATTTTAAATCTCCGGAGCTTGCAGCCATTTGCGGCGGAGCTTAGGGGTCGTGTATAAAAGGCCCTTGTGTCTTCATGGCATGTAGATCTCACCCCCAGCATAGTGCCTGGCTGCTGGGTTGTGGGCCTGCCTTCTGTTTTTCTGATATTTTTGTATTTTCAGCATCTCATGCCCCTGCTCACCAGATGCAGCCCATCATCACATGCCACACTGCTGGAATATCTGCCCTCATGTGAGTCTAAGGCAGTTACTTCACATCCTTCTTTTTACCGCAACTAATTCTGTACTGTGATAACCTTTGTTGCAATCACGTGGTGTTGTCGCTGTTCCCGCGTTCCCATGGTCGTGATAACTTGTTATGTGAAAAATGTTACCTCACGGCTAGCATAACGGCTTATCGAAATATTGCTTGAGGACGATCACAGTGTTAAAAAAAAAGGAGTACAGATTTCTGAAAGGCAAATGGCGTATGTAGTGTGACAAGAGCGACTCCACGGAATCTTGTCTCCACGGAACCGGGACAGAAGAGTGACAGGAGAAAACAGCACCTCAGGACCAGGTACAAGTTTGTCGCACTGAGACGTGCTTCAGGGGGCATGGTTGCGGCAATTTCCTATTGTTGTGCAACAGGACGTGGGGTACGATTTTTATGTACCAGTCCTAAGCGCAACATTTACAGAGACAAAACGGACATGAAGTAACCCCCTAAGGTTACTCTGCCCACATTTTAACTTCAGTAAAGTCATTATGTTGACTTTACTTTTTATTCTAAGCCCACTTGTTGATCAAGGCGGAGACCACCAATATGTAAATAATGACCAAAATGTAGCTGGGGTCTTTGAGTCTACCTGAAGGAGTTAACTGGAAAGAAGAAGAGATAATGGAAAGCTGAAACCAGAAAGAAAGAGAGAAATAAACTTATTATGGGGCATTGTATGCAGAAGTGAGAAACAAAAGGACAGACATATGGTGCCCAGAAGTGGATGCAGTATTCATGGTGAGGTGTGACTAATGCAGTACACAGTGGTAATACTACCACCTTTGGGTTTTGGCATTATACTTCTGTTGATGCTGCTGCGTATCACACAATTGACTCGTGTTTTCAACTTAGAGTCAACCCAAACCTTTATTAGTTCCTTTTTACTTGTGCTGTTGCCAAGCCAACTGTCTCCCATCCTAGATTTGTTAAACTGAGTTGATGGTATATGCTTAACTGCTTTTGGTGGCTGATGGCTACTTCTCTGTCACAGTGGTATTTGTGTGGATGCTGACTTTTTAAAAGGTGAATTCAGGCTGGAGGAAGAAACCTAAAATGATCACCTAGTTGGCAGGAAGCATTCTTTAGGTGCCAAAGGTGTCCTGTTGCTTTTCCACAGGTTATGTAGTTTCAGCTTGACCCCTGCTCCTCCTTCCCTCACCCTCTGTACCTGTTAATAAAAACAGGTGTTTACCAATAACAGCACCTACCTCCAGGGTTTCCACTGTACTAAGGGGTGACCCGGTCAAAGGCAGAATCTGGACTATCATGCCTATTGGAGCAGCAGACAGTGCAAAATTGTCCGAACACAGATAATCCTACCTTTTGGACTCTGGTCTCCTGAATCCCCAGCCAGCTGGACCTTAAAGTCCCCCCCCCCAAAAAAAAGTAACATTGCCATATTCTGATATAATTGTATTATTTCAAAATGAATGCTAACAGAATATGTTGCTGAACATATTTCACAACTACCAAGATATCCATGCTGAGATTTCTGTTTTATCAAGAAGAGATGACCGAGCCTGCCACTAATTGTGCTTTGGCTTGCTTGACTGATTCGTCCTGCCGATTGAGACCTGTGTTATCACTGCAAGTCAATGTTGTCTTGAACCCTTTTTGCAAGGTCATCTCTGTCTAGAGCTGTAGAACACAACTGACATCCCTAAAATAGCAGGTAGGGGATTTCAAAAAGCATCCCCTTCCTTTCCCACAATAATTCCATAACCGTACAAGGCAATAGCAAATTGCAGGTGTTAAGAGTGCTGGCTGAGGGCCTGAATTCAAATCTTCATGAACCATGGTCCTCACCAAGTGACCTGTGGGTATTCATACACTGTTAACATGATTTACCTCACAGGAGTGTTGTGAGGCTTAAAATAGGGGGAAATCCACCTTTTGCTAATTGGATACTAATAATAATAATCTGTCAGAAGCGCAAGTGCTTATTTTGTGCCTTGGACAACAGAAGGCTCTTCAGCCCTTAGCAAACCCAAGCTGTCAGCAAAGAAGATGTGGTGGCCTAACAAAATTATTCTATACATTGAAAGGTCTACTTTATTGTTACCGATTTACAACTTGCATTTATATTCCTTCAGTGAGCTTAAGGCAAGATGGCTACCCCATATTTTATCTTCAGAACAGCCCTATGAAGGGAGTGACCCAGTGAATGTCGGAGCACAGTGGGGACGGAGGGTCTGAAGTCCAAGGCAAACCTTCTCTATGCACTACCACACATTTCTATTCAGAATGATTTACTTAGATTGTGACTTTCCTGGGTGATCTTTATTTCACCAGGAGGTTTGGCTCTCTGGCCCTTATATCCTACCTCTCCCTCTTCCCTTCTTTTTGAGTCATTGTTACAGTTTCTTTTGTTGTTGGTCAGATTTGTTTCCTGCTGAAGCAACATCAAACCCTGGTCAGGCCACTGAGATCCCTCAAGTTTATGGTAGAAACACAAGCCAGCGCATTCCACAAGAACAGGCTTGGGTGGGACCAAGGTGTTCTGCCATTGTCAGTTAAGGTCACCGAATGCATTCCAACAAAATGTCTGTAAGGCCTGAAGGTGGGGGGAGGTTGACAGGGTAAATACTGTTTGTAGTACCCATACGTCAAACCCAGTGGTTCATAGTCAACATCACACCTGCTTTGACCTGTCCCAGTCACGACAACATGCCTTGCAGTCTAGAAGTTGGTGCAAAATGGGGCGCCACAGTCATGACCTCCTTGGCTATGGTGGCCGCATGCACCCGTTCTGTCCTTGACAAAATCACCAGAAGACAGTCTGTGCTCTTCGCCCGGTGAGAAGATTAGGGTCAATAAGAAAAGAGACCCCAGGAGTCTTGCGGTTGTCCATAATACTTAGCGCCTGAACTGAAGGTGGAAGCTTCTAGCTGTGGCCCCACCCTCCTTACCCTCCCACAGGTCAAGATGTGCGGTACCCACGTTATTTTAGCACATGGGGGAGAATGTAATGCAGGGACCTTGCTTCATTTTTGGCAGTAAAAAAGTATTAGTAATCAATTAAATCAGCACACTGCTGTGCTTTCATGAGATCCAACATTTGATGTACTCTGGCTAAGAACCTGGTTTTGGAAAAGGAGCTTAACTCCCTAGGATCCTGAAAAATCTTTACAATAAACAGAGAAACTGTGGGATCCATTCTTGACAAGAGCAAAACATTTTTTTCCTGAGGGCTTCCTTGCCATCTTATTCTGCAGATGGCTTCAGAGCACCACCATGTTCCATGAGCTGTTGCCATGGTTACTTGCTGAGATGCCTCTTCTGGGCGCTATTCTGAGTGGCTGGTGTACCGAGAATACCTGTGAACAACTTGACAGCTCAGGGCACGATTATTAAATAGCACGGTTGATTTCTGGGAATTAGTATATCCTCTCTAATACTCCCTTAGAGATGCAATAAGCAGAGCACGGGGAGTATGTCACCTCAACTAGCAGTTTACCCCTGCCTAACGGACAAGATGGCACTGGTTGAACCATAACATAGATTATTTTCTAAGCATCTCAGCTCCCTGTGACACACTGGAGGACTTCTCCTCTACTGTATGTTTTTCTCCTCCCTCAAGGAAGGAAGTTGGCACTTATCTATATATACATATTCCACATTGGATGTAGTCAGGAGACAAATATATTTTTCTTCCATTTTCTTTACTAAAAAAGATCTACAGCCACAGTTGTGAATTGAAAATGGAGATTGGAAGGCTTGGCCAGGGCCACATCTCCAGTGTGGGTCTTTGAGGGAGCAGGAAGTGAGAGATTCAACATTTGGCCTCTCAGGGCCTCATTGGTTACTCCTTGGTGGTGTTGTAGGCCAATGTGAGATTTGAATTTATTGCTGGTCTTGTTTTGGGTTCCACTTGCTTTGTGGACACGGAAAGCAAAGCCTTGTGTGTTCCCAGTAGGTTCTGGCGCAATCAGGTTTGCTGATCATCAGAAGCTGGGTTGGCATACCTGCCCCGTCGTTAGCTGGGTGATTCTACTGCATTGTTTATTCTGTTATTAATTGGACCCTCCCCGGAGAGCTGCCAAAAAAAGGCAACCTCGTGCAGAGAACTTGGCAAGGTTGCCGATCTGGTGTGCAAGTTGTTTGTGGAGAAAGACATGGCCAACAGAGCTGCTGAACTTCATCAGGAGGACTTTAACATGTACTGGGAGAGGTTGGGCAACACAAGCACAGAGCTGAAAATAGATGAAGGCTTATATGCACAAACAATAAGAGGATGTGCGTAATAATTTTCTCTTACCAAATCAGGAGGAAGAAACTAGAGGGTTAGCTGTCTAACCAAAAAGCGGGAAGCACCAACCTCTCAATGTGAATTAAGACTTCCTAGTTTTAAAGGGGAAAGAGCAAATCACATGCTTCTTACTTATTCCCACAACCACCACCAATATTTCTGCTCCTGGATTTCTGATAACCATCCAAGGTCACTTTTAGTGGTATTTTAGTGGTTTTTGCTGCCTCAGACAAAGGATAAGATGGTACCTTTCTAGCTTTCATCTGCAGAAATAAACTGGAATGGCATTTGAATGTTCTTTCAACATTGCTTTGGGGGTAGTTCCCTCTGATCCATCTAAGGAAAGCAAGGCTGTTCAGGGGGTGAAAGGGAAGACCCCTGGCCTGCTGCAGAACTATTTTCTCCAACAGATGGGAGTGTTTGGGGCAGAGGAGACAGATCCAAGTAGCTGACATTTGCTGACCTGGAGACTCACGGGGCAGTGGTTCAACAGCTGTACAGCAGCCAAAACTCTGCTCATGACCCAGGGTTCAGTCCCAGGTAGCTGGCTGGGAGTTGACTCAGCCTTCTGTCTTTCTGAGGTCAGTAAAATGAGCACACTGAGGGAGGGAGCAGTGTGTAGCCTGTATCCTTACTTGCACTTAAGTGTTATGGGGAGGTGTATAAGCACCAGACGTTGCTTTTGCTTTTTCAAATTCATTCTGTTCTACACTTTGCGCAACTTGGGAATGTCACTTTGTTGGACTTCATCTCCTAGAATCTCCTGGCTACCAAGTCTAGTGGTTATGATGCTATTTTGGAACTATCAATTTTGGAATTATCATCCTAAACGTAATGTTTCCAAACTGTGCTGAAGTCCCACTCTTCAATGTAAGTGCCAGTCTCCACTCTCTGAATCCACAGCTAATTTTTAATCTTACCTCTTCTGATATGGCCTTGCTAACTCTTACATCTCAATGTTAACTACTCCACCTGCTGCAGTCTCGTTTTGATTGGCTAGTCGGCTAGCCACCATTGTGTGTTGCATTGGTAAGTTAAGTTGTGACACCTAATGGATAAAAAACAAAAGAAGAGGCGTGGGGCTAGGAACTAACCAAAGGGTTCAGAGCTCTACTGCCTGAAGAAAGGGTAGGCTAGAACTTGAGCAGAAGGACCGCCACAACAATCAAGAGGCCAGAGGAACTTCCTCATGAGGACAGGTTGCAACACGAGAGGCTGTTGAGCTTAGAAAAAGGTTGAGCAAGAGGAGATATGGAAAGTTAGGCATGGCGTGGAGAAAATGGGCTGAGAGACTTTCCTCACTTAATGGTACAGCCCAGAGTAGTACCAGCAGCTCATGGATAAAGAACATTTTAAGATGCACCCCCTGATCCAATCACAAGCTCCTCCTAGTTCATCTGTCAGAATAAAGATTCAGGACAAGTTGGGGCAGGTCCTTGAGTTGGGGGACTCTTGGTCAATTCAGACAAGTTGTACTGGCAATTCAACTCAGATTCAACTCTGGTTTGCCCCTCCCCCCGCCATGACTTGGACTTGACTCATGGCGTGGAACCCACCCATTTTTTTTCTGGGGAAAAGCAGCTACTTTTTAATATAGATTCAGACTTTGGAATTGGAATTTGGTACCAAAGATTCAGACTTGGACCCAAAGACTAGCCAGCAATCCTGTAAATGAGGTACTCTTTGGGCCTTTTTACACGACTCCTAAGATCCACTGGCCACTTAAATTCAGACCAGAGATCTTAGGGGTTCCTCGCTCTTCCTCTGTCCCCACCCCCCTCCGCACTTCCTGGTTGCTGGCTGCCTGAGGGAGGGAGAAAAAGAAAGAAAAGAATGCCTTCTTACCTCCCTTTTGTTCCAGCAGCATTCAGATCTCTTAAAGGGGCGGGGCGCAAAAAAAGAACAAACGGAAGCCAGGAGAGCCCCGCACTCACTATCCTTACACTGGATCAAATATTTGTCACCTCCAAAAAGCAGGTACAAGAAAACTGCTGTTTGGTCTTGCTAAAGTGGGTGGGGTCGCACTTAATTGTCTGCAAAGTCCGGAGCTGGTGGGTAAACATTTTTAAGGTCTGGACCTTGCAGCCATTTGCTGCGGAGCTTAGGGGTCATGTATAAACGCCCTTAGAGTACATAAAAGATGTCACCAAAACTATATAGTGGTGAAATTAATAAGGACAGCTTTTAAAGGGGAATGGGGCAAATTCATAGTAGATTGGGCCATTCATGACTATGCTGTAGCCAATAGTCACATTCACCAACTTGAAAGCAAAGAGTTCTGCTTATATACCGCCCCATAGCACTTAAAGCACTCTCTGGGTGGTTTATAATTCAGTTATGCAGGCTACACAGGCTCCCAGCTCATGTACGCCCAGCAAGCTGGACACTCCTTTTACCGACCCTGGAAGGATAGAAGGCTGATTGAGACAGAGACCTGGAATTGAACCCCAGGTTCTGAGCACGTTTTTTGCTGCAGTACAGCTGTTTAACCACTGTGCCATAAAGCTCCAAATTCTAGTCAACAATGATGTGTTACTAGTTATGTATCACCTCTGTTACCACAGGGTGTATGTCTTTTGGTACCAACTGCTATGTGGTGAGAGTCAGAGGGCACTCTTATTTCCATCTTCTACTTGTGGTCTTCCAACTGTAGAGGAAAGAGAAAGCAGGAATGGACGAGCCCTTGGCTCAATCCAGCCGCCATCTTGTGCTCTTATGATTTCCTCTGTCTTGTTGTAAAGTTTCCCACACGCAGCACAGAACGCTAGATTACTGTCATTTCTCCCTTATAAATGGCTAACGCTATCCTGTTTCCAGACTGCACAGCACTGAGAGTTTCCACATCATGTTCCCCAACCCCCTCTGTGGCTTTAACTTCTGCATTTCCTCTTGTCCAAAAAACGGTGCCTCTCAAGATATTTCCAAGAAAAAGTGTTGGTGGGTTATTTTTTTTTTTTTTTGTGCAACAAGGGATGTCACCCAAGAGACAACCACTGAAGGAAGAAGTCATTTCAGACTGCCAAAGCCATGCTACAAAATTACTGTAATGTCAAATCCTGGCACAAAATGACAGTCGTGCTTTTGTGAGTTCCTTAACCATTATGGCTTTTGGCTAGAGCTGAAACCCAAGGGCTCATGTCTGAGCCATTTATTTACAACCACACCACTTGGGAGGATAACTTTTTGGGGGCCACCCCCTGAGTTCCTCTGCTAGCATGATTGCCATTCTCATCTTCCCCCATCTGCCAACTGTGCTAATTTTTAATGGGTTGCCTAAGAGGTGTCCTGTAGAGCGAGGGCAACGTTACCAAAGATCTTGCCTCTGGATAGAAAGGTTGGCTGGTTTGTTTATTAAAATAATTATATCCTGCCCTCCCTCTAATCATTTCCTGGAAGGTAAACATAGACAGATGATAACAGTTCAACAGGGCAGCCCATAATTCAAATGGGTGGAAGCCAAGCTTGCTGCTTCTATTTATTCTACACCAAACCAGGGATTGGCTGTAGAGGCCACAACGAACCCACCCGTGCTGCAGCGTTTGCCAGAGAGCACCCTCTAATGCTTGCTTGAGGAAGGATTTCCCAATGGTAGCAGTGGAAAGGAGGCAAGAGGGCACAGGTGGGGGCTCTTTTTTGCAGGGGGGCAGTCCTCATGACTCTGGGAGGTTATGGAACGAGGTCAAATGCTGAACTGGCATTGTATTTCCAGAACGAAGGATTTACCCCGTAGTGCTCGCTTGCGTGCAGGAGCTGAGTTGCAAAGACCTGAGGATGCATAATTTCCCATTGCATCCTCATCAGATGCTTCATTGTGACTGTTTTGTTCTGCTTGGGGGTGGGAGAAGGAGATGGACTACTGTAGTTCCTTAAGCAAGAGCTGGAAACTAAGTCTATAGGGGAAAAGAGGAAACGGAACATACATGAATGATTGATTCTGAGATGTGTCAATGTACAACAGGATGCAAACAGAGGTTTGTTTCTTTTTAATCACTCTTTGGACTGCAGAGCCCAGCATCCCCTCCCTCTGGCCATGCTGCTTGAGGAGCTGAAGGCAGAAAAGTTCAGAGGGCACCAGATGCCCAAGTTTTGTTTAGTAGTAGAGGTCTGTGTCTATAGCAATGGGAAGTCAGTTCTTTATGAAGTTGACTGCTTGTTGAGAGTGAGGGTTGCTCATCTATTTCCTGAATGAAAACGGATGATTGGAAATCTCTTTCTCCTGCCCTAGACAAGCTACCGGGAGAAGTATGACATGGGATTAAAAAAAGATTGATATAAAGAGAATAAATTTGCTGAAATATGGCAAGACTTTTTGAACAATGTGTTAAGGAACGGTGAAGCTTGTTCAGATAAACAGGAGATTACTTTATTCTGGGAGGGTTATAGGGCATTATAACAATGACGTATGCAACATATTTTCTATCTCTGGGTACACCAGTATTTGTTTTTTGAGTTGTCTAGTTTTAAAAAAAGTTTTATGGTGTATGTGTGGAAAATAATGTTCCCTTTGATGTTAAATTACATATTGGAGTTAAAAAAATTAAAATAATGATAAAAGAGGATTTCACACAGTTCCTTTTTCAGAAGACACAAATGCCATGTCAACCCATCACATGGGGCGGTGGCAAACCTGGTGTGAACAGGCAGACAGCCCCAAAATAGCCTTTTTGCTAGCAAGAGAAACGGAACAAGCAAAGTAGCGGCCACATATGAGTAACACAGGCGTGAGCTCCACTGCCTCCAGCCAGTGCTTCCCACTGAGTGGAGCAGCACTGTAAAGAACCTGCAGGCAGCAACAGCACCGCTGCACTTGGTTTCAGGCTGGTGTGTGGCACACGTGGTCTCTGACGTGGAAGAGCCCAGCTATGCTCTGTGTGGCCTGCAAACAAATATATCTCTCTCTATCACCGAGTCAGCGGTTTCATGCTCTTTCCAACTCCCAGCCCCTCCTGTGGTTACTAGGAAAGAGCACACAGGAGCTGAGTCACTCACTCAGTGATTTCTGGGAAGGGAAGGGAGGCCTCAAGGGTTTGCTTACCAGCTGTGGTGATGGAGGATTTATTGACAGAGGAGAGAGAGCAGCCGGGATTCCATGGTACAGATAAGTAAGAAGGTGATAAGAGAGCTGCACCCGGCCCTGTTGGTTCACTCTCGTCCCGGGAGGAAGTTCGTTGCGTATTGATGTCGGTCGCAGTCACGTGGTCTTCTTGCAGTTCTGTCCCTGTTCCTGTGTACGCACGGGCGTGATGGATGATACCAGCATGACTGTTTCCGCACATCCTCGCTCCGTGATGAGATGTGAAATTCTATGCCTTTGTTCTCCATTTCTTTTCCTGGCCCGACCTTCCATTTTTCGATGTTTTGATTCTCCGAAGCCTTGCCTTCAATGCGTTACGGAGCTAAGTTTGAGGCATTTGTCTTTTAATCTCTCTGCACTGCATTGCTGACTCCATAGGGAATGTACTGGCGAACGGCACTTCACACTCCTGCCACTAGATGGAGAATGGCATGTTGCGTGATGAGCCTTACCTCACGGCACTCATCTCGGAATGAGAAGCGAGACAAGGAGATTCCCAAGGCCAGGGAGGGGAATCTCTCATCCTGCTTAGATCGCAGTTCAGGGGGCGTGGCTGGGAGGAACTCCCCTCGTCCCGCAATGGACGTGCGGTTAGATTTCTTCGTACCAGTCCCCAGTGGGACCGCGAACAGCGATGAGATGCACGTGAAGTATTTGCAGCATGGCTTGTAACAAACCACGGGGGCTGGAGGATTCTGGGAGTTGCGGTGCAAAGGCTCTGCATCAAACACAGATGTCAGATCATTTGAGACAGTGAAAGTATCCTTTTCAGGAAATACCAACCCACCCTCCCCCCAAAAAAACTCTGTCCTGAATCAAGCAGCAGGAGTTAGAAAGCCCACCGACACTGGACTTCTCTTGAAGTGCTAGAGCAACCAAGGAGGGTGGTACAGTAGGACATTCCTGCTCACGGGATCAGTATCCACTGATTCACTTATCCGCTGACTGAAAATACAGAATACCACCCCTCCACCCAGAAATGCCTATTCATATGTATTTCCAAGATGTATTGACTAGTACTGTTCACTCGAGGGAGCCAGAGACCACACAATGTACAGCATTAGAGACTTCCATGTTTTCATATGTAGAAAACAAAGGGCTAGGGGCAGGCTGGTGTTAGGAGCAGCCATGGCACACCCAGGTGTTCTCTGGGAACCCCCAGCGTCTGTCTTTCCCGGATTGCTAGGTATGCCTGCAGCCTCTTCACCCCTTAGGTTGGGCCACTGCCTTCATATCTGATGGAAGATCTTATCCTATTGCCCATGTTAGACTCCCCCTCCAGCAGGTTTGGTTCATGGAACACGAGGTGAACGTCATCTTGTCCTTTGTCTCTGGAAGGTCCAGACTTGGACTGTCTACCTGACAGTCAGGAAAATCTCCCCCACCTGAAAGAGACCCATCTTTTGCTGGATGGACCCACACCCTCTCATCATTCTACAGCAGGCACGTCCAAACTTCAGCCCTCCTGATGTTTTGGACCACAACTCCCAGAATTCCAAGCTTGTATTTCCAATGGCAAAGGCCTGTGGGAGTTGTGGTCCAAAAACCTCTGGAGGGCCAAAACAGCCAGTCCACAAAGAGGTGTCTGGTTCATTGACAGGAAATAGTGTGAACTCGGGGAAATTACAAGAGTAGATCTTGAAAGTGAAAGGGCCGCCTCTCCTGTTAACTTTGTGGAATCAGTTTAGGAATGCGTACACTTTGAATATGGACTAGGCTTGACAGGATCTGTGTGATGGCATGAGGCCTGACCTCTTGAAAATCCGGTCTCTCCTGAAGACCCTTATAGTACTTCAGGGCTGGGCGGGAACTTTCCAGCAGAGAACAGCTTGACGGGCACTGAGAAGCAGAGAACTCGTTTGCAAGCCAGCCACATTCTTTGCAGCAGACAATTTTGCTTCTCCCAGGATGGGAACAGATGTCTTATGCTGAGCGATGTACGTACAGGTACAAAATTAGGTCAGTTCCCCATTGCTGGGTGTTTTCTGCCATCATTTCAACACTTGTTTGTTTACCCAGGCACTGATTTTTAATGCTACCAGCTATGGTTGACTCAGCCTTCCCATGGTTGACTCAGCCTTCCATCCTTCTGAGGTTGGTAAAATGAGTAACCAGGTTGCGGCGGCGGGGTGGGGGGGTTATGTGTAGCTTGTATACTGTAATTAAAACTGTAAACTGCCCAGGGACTACTTGAAGTGGTATGGGGCGGTATATAAGCAGAACATTTTACTTTGCTATCCCCCCCTTTTAAAAGGGAATCACTTAATTGCTTAACAATATTATTATTTTGTAACAATGGGCTTTGTTGCATAGGTGCTAAAACACTTTTTTTTTAAAAATGGTATAAAATAACACCTGTATGTATATACAGTGCTCCAAATTAAAAACAATGATAATCCATTTATCTCTTAGGTGGCACAGAATCGTAGAATTGTGAAGTTGTAAGGGGTCTTTAAGGCTGTCAGGTCCACCCCCTCTGCTCCGCACAGGAATACAAATGAAAGGATATCTGCCTTGTATCCTTTCATGTACAGTATTTCAAATCAACGATGAATGATAAACTCTGAGAGATGTTGGTGTGTACTAGTGCCAATGATGTCGTAAATCAAGACAAGCGCATGGCAAAAGGCTGAACTCGTTTTTTAAAAAAACCGAATACAGTGGAGCCTTGTATAACAAACAGCTTGTATAACATAAAATCTGTACAACATAAAAAGTTCCAGAGATAGGGGAAATTTGCTTAATATAATCGCCTATGGGGAAAATCCATACAACATAAAAATGGGATTAACTCCATTTTCAATGCATTCCTATGGGAATTTGTATAAAGGAAAATTTGCTTAACATAATTTCATTTGGAAGGAATTAATCTGATCTCGCCTGATTTCGGAAGCTAAGCGGGGTGGGCCCTGGTTAGTACTTGGATGGGAGACCACCAAGGAATACCTGGTGCTGTAAGTGCCTGGAGTAGGAACTGGCAAACCACTCCCGTATTCTTGCCAAGAAAACTCCATGGACATGGAGTCACCAAAAGTCAGTCATGACTGTAATGACACCACACACACACAATTCCTTTATACAAGGTACCACTGTAAAAGAGATCCAGTCCTAGGAACAAAGTGACATGAATTCGCGGAAAGGGCTGCTGCTCGGTGCAGAAGGTCCCACATTAAGGTCCTTGGAACTCTCCGAATAGAGACACGGGAGTCATGTCCACTCCCATGTTGAGTTAAACAGACCAAGGGGATCTTCCTCTCTTCGTCCTACACAGTTTATTAATGACTTTATTTTCCTTCTGCCTTTTAGGGCTAAACCCAGAGATGGGCATGAATCTTGGTTTGGAGGTTCGTGCCATGCATTACCTTTCCTGCCTCCCCACCAAGATTGCCCCCCCCACCAACTGTTACGCATTCCTGTCCTCCTCTTTTTCGGTGGTTTGGCCAGTCTCTGGCAGGGGCAGGGTCTTCCGCACCTGGCCTCCTTGGCTGATGGTCCATTCTGACAGTGAGGCGGGAGGCAGATCCGTGGCTCCCGCTGGGGACTGGTTGAGCAGCCAGTGAGGAGGAGGAGGAGGAGAGGGGTGTACGCTGGCGGGTGAGCGGGTCCCTGCTTGTAGAGACAAGGGAAGGGAACGTGTAGGTGCCATGTGTAGAAACCACGGGGGCAAATTATTCAAGGTGTGTGTGGTTTCCCATTTAACCGGTGTACACAGAAATATCTGCTGGAGCTTGGATTCCCCGAATGTGTTTATTTATTTATTTATTTATTTGTTGCATTTATACCCCGCTTATCTACATTGTGTACTCTAAGCGGCTTACAGGCGGCAACAGCCATACAAATTACAATAAAGCAGACAAGACAAATAATAATAACAGTAAACAAAATTAAAACCTTATGGCACCTCGATCACTAAGCAGTGATAAGTAAAAACAGGCTGCGATGGCGGGAAAAAGACAAAAAAAAAACTCAGTTAAGAATCGCCGAAGGCCTCCTGGAAAAGATAGGTCTTTAACGCCTTCCGGAAGGCCAGCAGGGACTCTGCAGAGCGCACTTCACTGGGGATGGAATTCCAGAGGCTGGGGGCCGCCACTGAGAACGCCCGGGTCCGAGTACCCGTCCTCCGGGCTTCACAAGGAGTGGCGACCCGAAGCAAGTGCGCTCGCGCCTGCCGAACGGGACGGGCCGAGGTTGATCGCTGAGCGATACGCTCTGCCAGGTAGTCCGGTCCCAAGCCATGGAGGGTTTTATAAACTAAAACCAAGACCTTGAATCTAATCCGGGCTGCAACGGGCAACCAATGCAGGCTGGCCAGGACTGGGGTGATGTGGTCATGGCGACCACCAGCCTGGCCGCTGCATTCTGTACCGTGCAGACGCCGGAGAAGAGTCAAGGGCAACCCCATGTAGAGGGCGTTACAGTAGTCCAGCCTCAAAATCACCAGCGCTTGGACCACTGTTCTCAGAGAGTTCGCGGTCCAAATCTGGGCGATCCGACAGATGGTAATAGGCGGACCTGGTCACCGGCCACCTGTGACTCCATGGCAAGCGCTGGGTCCAGGAGCACACCCAGATTCCGCGCCCTCTCCGCGAGCTGCAGGGAAACTCCCCCCAGACAGGGGAGAGGGCCACCGTACCCCGACGGCGAGCTCCCGAATAACATAACCTCCGTCTTCTCGGGGTTGAGCTTAAGTCTGTTCGCCCCGGTCCAAGCCAGTACGGCCTCCAGGCACCCGTCGAGGATCCTCACAGCTTCCACAGCAGAGGTGGTAAAGGAGAGATAGAGCTGCGTGTCATCAGCGTACTGATGACAGCAGACTCCAAAACTCCTGATGACCCCCGCCAACGGCCTTACGTAGATGTTAAACAGCATGGGGGACAGAGACGACCCCTGTGGAACCCCACAAGGGAGAATCCAAGGGGCCAGATGTTTTGGACCACAGCTCCCACAGTGCTCTGTCATTGGCAATACAGGCTTGGAATTCTGGAAGTTGTGGTTCAAAACATCTGGAGGGGCAAAGTTTGACCACCACCGCTCTAAGGGGTGTGCTTAAATTGGAAGGCCACATCTCCTCTCCCTCCCACTAGATTTTCTCCAACGCAACCCTAAGCTTCAGAAAAGCAATTTCTTTTATTCTAGTATTGCCTCCGTCTTTCAAGTGTTTAAATCAGTGAGATAGTTTGGCTGGCAAAACAAATACTTTTTAATTTTTCCCTTTCCGTCTTATTAGCTCTGAAGACAACTAAACAGGGACCTCTAGAGACAAAAGGCAGGTACTACAGGCATATTCCAGAGAAACAACGAGCGTCAACAACATATCAGATATGACTATTATAGCACCTAAGTAGGGGCACGAAAAGTATTCTGCCTCAAAAAGTGACAGATCAGACACTCTCTGGGAATGGGCACAGCTGGTGCATTAGCTTTAATGGTGCAAACGTGCTCTGGCCAGTGTTGAATCCAGGTTAAAATCTGAATTGAGAAGCACTCCAAGCTTTGCACTTGTGTTTTCAGAGAGGTTGGAATCCCAGCCAGCACAAGCTAAATCATGATCCTTTGCTCTGCCTTGTCTGGATTAAGTTGAAGCTTATCCACCCACATCCACTCCATTACTGACACCAGGCACCGATCTGGAGCCAAAACAGCTTCCTTGGATTTATGTGGAAAGGAGAAATAAGAGCTGGGTGTCATCTACATCTTCTCTCTTTCTGTAATTTATATGCTGCCCTATTAGTGGGCAGTGCACATAGAAAGCTTGGTGACCCCAAGTCCCCATACTCCACACAATCTCTCCCAGCGGTTTCATGTAGAACAGGCATGTCTAAACTTTGGCCCTCCAGATGTTTTGGACAGCAACTCCCACCGTCCTTTGCCACTGGCAATCTAAGCTTAGAATGCTGGGAGTTGTGGTCCAAAACATCAGGAGGGCCGAAGTTTGGAAATGCCTGATGTAGACGTTAAAAAGCAAAGGAGATCAAAAAGACCAAGGAACCCCGCAGGCCAACGGCCAGGTTGTCAAAGAGAGATGTTCTGAATTCTCTGCTTCAGGAAGGACTGGAGCCACTCTAAAATAAGACCTCCAAGGTCCCTCCCAGAGAGATGACCCAGAAGGATACCATGATATCAAAAGCTACTAAGAGATCTAGCACAAACCCAAGAATGACACACTCCCACTTTCCATTTCCCAGAACAGGTCACCCTCCACTAAAGGCAATCCCAACAGTCTCCATCCCATAACCAGGCCTGAAGCCAGAATGAAATGGATCTAGATCATTTGCCTCATACAGGAAACCTTTTGAGTTGAGAAGCCGTGATCGTACAGAGACGAGACCTGCTCCAGCACCTTGCCCAAGAATGGAACCGGCTAGTAATCGTCCAATATTGCAGGCTCCAAGGAGGGTTTTTTTTCAGCAATGATCTTACTACTGCCTCCTTTAAAGATGCTGGGATCCTACCCTGCTGGAGGGAAAACATTAACACCTTCCTCCTACCTACTTGGGCAATTGTCAGCTTTTATAAGTCAGGAAGGGCAAAGGTCTGGCAAACATGTGGCAGCCTTCACCTCTCCTGTCCACATCTCCAGCTTGCAGAAACTGAAACTCATTCACACAGGGACAAGCAGGGACACACAGGTCCTGTATCAACTACAGCAGTGGTTCTCAACCTGTGGGTTTCCCAGATGTTCCTGGTCTGCAACTCCCAGAAGTCTTCATCACTAGCTGAGCTGGCCAGGATTTCTGAGAGTTGCAGTCCAGGAACATCTGGGGACCCACTGGTGGAGAACCACTGAACTCCACGTCAGAACAGACCCAGTGTAAACTGTCATTCAAGTGTAATGACATGACGGTGTAAATTGTCATGCAAATTGTTCACACCGAGCTCCAGTGTGATCTGCATTTTCCTATGGGCTGGCCTGTAATAGGCCCTTGAACGCTCAAAAGAGCTTCTACAGATGACTGTGTAGAGGCAACGGTGGCAAAGAATGACCTGTTCACCATCATCAGTTCCAGAGAATAGGAACAACTGGACTTCTTTTCTTGAGAGACTGAAACATTTCACTAGTAATCCAAGCAGCTTCTTCAGTCTGAGGAAAGTTAGTGGTGAGTCCTCCATTTTATAGTTCACTTTGATTTCACACACACCCTGGTCTGAATAGGCTCATAGTTTGGACAATGGCTGAATAGGTTTGTTAGGTGGACAATAGCCTGAATAGGTTTGTTAGGTGGACAATAGCCCGAATAGGTTCATAGGTGGACCATGATCTGAATAGGCTCGTTAGGTGGACAATGGCCTAGGGCAGTGGTGGCAAACCTTTGGCACTCCAGATTTTTGGACAACTCCCACAGTCCTTTGTCATTGGCAATACAGGCTTGGGATTCTGGGAGTTGCAGTCCAAAACATCTGGAGTGCCAAAGGTTTGCCACCACTTCCCAACACACATCAAGTATGGGTCGTTAGCTATGGCATTGCTGGTGGAGGTGTGAAGTGCTTTTGATTTGTCTGGGGATTGATGAAAGGGCCGCATGATAAGTAGCAGATTGTGCCTGAGTGCCCCAACTCTGTTGAGAGAGTCTTCAATGCTCACATGAATGGCTTCCCTGACCCCTCTCTCAAACCACCTCTCTCTTCTCTGTCTAATATGCGCACATCCTCATTTTGAAAGAGCGCCCTTTGTCCTTCAAATGGAGGTACATTGCTGATTCTGGTCCTGAGCTGTTACCGCTCCTACATCCGCCTGTTTAATGGAGGTTAAATTTCTCCAGTGCAGAGGTCTGCACACTCCTCACTGCATTGGACCACATATAGGAAAAATCCTACTACTTAAAAACACTATGTAGTGAGCAGCAATGCCCATTCAGATGGATTAAAGAGACAAGTCATGTCCTGAGTTTATTTTTCTGAGCAAAATGATTTTATTCCTATTTAGTCACAGATTTTCTCACATACACATACAGCTGCTGCGCCTTTATCATTTCAAGAAGGGGAAACATTCATTGTAGGACGATATAAGGGTGGGTAGTCACAACGCAACAGAACCACAATTGCCTTCAGGGGGAAAAAAAAACCAACATCACACTATCTGACAGAAGTAACATGGCAAGGTTTCACATCTACTGGACTACAACCAGGTACAACAGTCAGGGGGAAAACACACACAAGCGACACGCTGCAAACCTACACAAAGCGAGGAGACAGCTGTGTCTTCCTCATCTTCTAGATATGTGGACCAGTAGCGCTCGAGTCCCCCTGCCTCAGCTAAGGATGAGAACAAGGGCATTGAGGGCTTGTGCTATTGCGTCACATTCCTAAGACGACCGTTAGGTAAAAGGAATAAAAAAACGAAGAGCTGGATTTCAGAGGAAAACTGCGACACTTGTTTCACGGGGCTGCAAAAGGAACGTTTTATCAGAAAACACAACATCAAAGAACAGGCAAGTGCTATGCTTTTCCTCTTCCACACTAATTCTGGCATTAACCTATTTTAAAAAGTCACCCGCATTTTACACTTTTGCTAAATCTGAGCACATCTTGATACGTTTGACTTTCCATAATGGTAAGACAATTCCTTTTTTCCCTATCCTCATTGTTATGAACAAGCGAAGAAGAAACTTTGCAACGGCTTTCGCTCTGGTTAAGTAACAGCCCCTTGCAAACAGTGCATGGCTTGGGTGCATTATGAATGGCCCTCAAGAGAATTCTGACATCCAGGCTGCTTGTCAGATTTGCTGCCACCACCAGTTCAAAAGTCCCAATTAGGTTGGAAGCTATTTCTAGGTACATCTCATGACATTTCTTGATCTCTGCTCCAGGATATTCCTGCTTTTCCCCAGACCAGAAACACTGCCAGGAAACCATTCTGGTGGTCCTTTAGAATTAAGACTTCTTAGAATCACAATTATTTGCGGTACAAAAGTGGTCACCAGTTTTCATTTAAAAAAAAAAGCAGTACTGAGGTGGAAGTTCACTAGCTTCAACGATTTACAGGCTTCATCAGTGATTTATTGTGCAATTGTCTGATTGCTTCTTGCCCTTACCCGCTTGCTAACTTAAAGGTGTCCTATGCGTTCGGCACCACTTAACTGTCATGGCTCCACCTTAAAGATTCGTGGGTTGCGGAAGTACTCGGAATCCCCTGCTGTAGCTGCAGAAGTGCACTAGGGCTCTCTAGCAGAGAATTCTGAACATTTTGCCCAACGACAAATCCAGGATTCCTTAGCACAGGTCCATGGCCATCACAATGATGTCAAGCTTTGGCAACTGCGAGGTATACATACACCTGCTATAATCTTACTTGGATTTGGTCTAGCTCTGTTGAAAATACAAGGTGGTTAAAACACACTCTCAAGCCGTAAGATCTACAAGGAACGCAGATTTTACGATATGCTTCGTACATTTATCTCCCAAGATGGCGAGGAATCCCTGAGTTGCTTGCAGTCTCCCTGAGGCTGAGCACGCTGCTTTGGGCTCTCTTGGAGATGGCCACGCAACTTCTGTAGGTCACAAAGCAGTCCCCTCCTCCCTTTTGTGTGTGTGTGTGTGTGTGTGTGTGTGTTTTAAGCAGATGTCGTTTACCCCACTTCCACCCATTGGACGTGTCAGCCATGCAAGAATGAGCACACTGTCAAGATAAACACCAGGTCTTCCAACATTCCCCTTTCCCCTGATTACGTAGATATTGGATATGTTATCAGGACCCCGCCAAAGTCCCCTGGTCCCCCCCCCCAATTTGGAGGTAGCAAGCCTTACATTCAACTTGACACGGAGAGGGAGCAGGCAACCACCTCGTTGCACCTGGAGACGGCAATGTGTTTCTGGCTTGGAGGCGGATTCTGCTGACAGGTAAGCAACCAGCACTAAAGGGATGTCATTGATCAAGAGGCAGAGTTTGCACGCAAGACGTCTCCAGGGGGACAGGGCAGTTGCTTTGCAGATCCTCTAGAACAGTGGTTCTCAACCTGTGGGTCCCCCAGATGTTCCTGGACTGCAACTTCCAGAAGTCTTCATCACTACCTGAGCTGGCCAGGATTTCTGGGAGTTGCAGTCCAGGAACATCTGGAAACCCACAGGTTGAGGATCACTGCTCTAGAACAATGGTTCTCAACCTGGGGTTCCCAAGATGTTCCTGAACTGCAACTCCCAGAAATCCCTTCCAGCACTCTGAGTGGTGGAGGCTTCTGGGAGTTGCAGTCCAGGAACATCTGGGGACCCACAGGTGGAGAACCACTGCTCTGGAAGCAATCATCCACTCCTACCTAATGGGAAGTAGATAAATGCACCAGGCCTTCTTTTCTTGGCCACTTATGATGGCTTTACTTTGAAGAGAGTGCTGGATTTCAATAGCTGCTGCTTAATACTGTTTCTCAAGCGCCTTGCTGTTTTCTTAACTGTCCAAACAAACAGTTGCACCTCATGTGCTGAAAAAGGAAGATGTTCACTGATTTATATGTATCGTATGAAAGGTTAGCTGCCTAAAATTAACCCATAACCCTTGAAGTCATGATATTACTGATAATTCAGAATCAGAAATGTAAACAGAAAAAAAAACCCCAACAACCACAGGCTGGCCTTGTGTTGTTCCAGTGAAGGCCATCGGCAGAAGAGGGGTAGTGCAGACGGACAGGAAGCAATCATTCCCAAACCACTCAACATCACCTTCACACGGGCTAGAATGTCAAGACGAATATTGGCTATCAAGACAACAGCGAGCTGCGTGCACCTGCACAAACACGCAAACACACACACAAACGGACACACACACACACACACACAAACACACACACAGTGCGTTTAAATAGATTTCTGTACGGGACAGGGAAAAAATTGGCTTGACTCAAACAAACCATTTGCAGTGTTCCAGCTATGTGCAACTGAACGTTTCCCATCTCGGAATCCTAGGGCAGCTCCTAGGACAACTGTTGGGCTCAAACGGAGAGACATCAGCAACGTAATCCATCCCATCTGCAACACAAGGTCCCAACTTGGATCCAAGTTCATGCTTGGTGGAATTTTGACGCTTCTGCGAGAAGAACTGATATTACTGTCCTCTTTGCCTGAACCCAAAAGGCCCCTGGCTTCCCAGAAGTTTGCCCACGAGGCAGCTTTGATAACGTACATGTATCAACGAAGGGGGTTGGAAGAAAGATGACTTCCCCTTGCGACCACAAATATCAGGATATGCATCGAGGTCAGAAGTATCCTTCCCCCTCCGGAAACAGGCTCCTCACGGTGCCTGACTAAAACTGCCTATCAAGAACTGCGTGGCAAAACACATACGGCCCTGGATGTAAGTGCAATCCTTCAAGCTATTTTCTAAATTAAAAAAAAAAAAAAACCCGCAGATTTGTGGTCCCGAAAGTTGCTTGGCTCTTGCAACCGAACCGGTCTCGTGGTCATTATTATTATTATTATTATTTTTTTTTGCAAATCGGGCGAATCTCTTAGTTGCTCATCGTATCCTTGAACCCCCACACTTCCATGATCGCGATCTGGAAGTTTTCAGAGCACAACGGTTGGTTGTTGAAAGTGTTGCAATGGCCAGTTCGTCCATGGTTCAGGTCTGCGTCGATGTAGAGAGCCTGGCCATCACCGCCTCCTGCAAAGAAGAGACCCGAGTTAACGCGTTCGCTCTGGATCAAGAGGTGAAGCAGAGACTTCTGTCTCCTGCGCCCCTTTGCATCACTCTTGTAGGCACAGGATGGCTGGCACTTGTGTCTGCTTATAGGTGAAAAATCTATCATGAAAAGGTACATGGGCCTCCAACTCCTCCCTCCCTCTGCTACAGAGCAAAGGGCTCATCACTTATTTTTCAGGCACATGCAGAATTACAGATACTTTTGGCTTCACGCCTGGCATCCAGACATACATAAGAACATAAGAAGAGCCATGCTGGATCAGGCCAAAGGCCCATCTAGTCCAGCTTCCTGTATCTCACAGTGGCCCTACCAGATGCCCTCTGGGAGTGCATGAGACTAGATCTCTGTCTCCTGCTACCACTCCCCTGCATCTGGCCCTTGAAGTACCCCGGTTTTAAGCCTGCAGGTTACACATCTCCATCATGGTTTGTAACCTGTGATGGACTTAAGAACATAAGAAGAGCCCTGCTGGATCAGGCCAAAGGCCCATCTAGTCCAGCTTCCTGTATCTCACAGTGGCTCCACCAAATGCCTCTGGGAGCGCATGAGACTAGATACCTGTCTCCTGATTCCACTCCCCTGCATCTGGCCTTTGAAGTACCCCGGTTTTTTAAGCCTTGAGATGACACATCTCCATCAGGGTCTATCACCTAAGATGGACTTTTCCTCCAGGAATCTGTCCAATCCCCTTTTGAAGGTATCCAGGCCAGATGCCATCACCACCTCCTGTGGCAGGGAGTTCCACAGAATAAATGGAAGAGGGCATATCTCTCATTTCTCTCCTCGGGACTTACAGGCAAACAGCAGGTGTGCACGGGGCTTACCTATGATGATGCATTCAATCCCACCAGCCATAAACATGGATGCCGCTTTGGAAGGGAGATTGAAGTGCCGGGCAGAGAGGAAAGGGGACAGACGGTCTGACGGATCTGGGGGGAGGCTGGTTGAAGACGGAGGGTCAGAAATTTGAGAGGAATTGTTTCCTTGCTCTGAGGTAGTCACAGCTAGTTCAGGATGCTTGATGATTACCCACTCGTAGCGTTCCACCTCTGGAACCAGCTAGAACGAAGAGAGATGGAATTAGTGAGAAATTATCTGTCCACACTAAACTTCGCCTCCGGTTCTTGGACCACAAGAGGATTTGAATCCAAAGAAAACCTTTTAGGGCAGGCATGTCAAAACTTCAGCCCTCCCCATGTTTTGGACCACAACTCCCAGAATTCCAAGTCTGTGTTTCCAATGGCAAGGGGCTGTGGGAGTTGTGGTCCAAAACATCTGGAGGGCTGAAGTTTAGACATGCCTGTTTTAGGGTGACTAAACTAGGTTTCATTCAAGCACATTCTGAGGTTATAGGTTTCAAGCTGGGTCATGACTGAGCCTTGCGGTGCAGTGGTTAAACTGCGGTACTGCACTCAGAACTCTGCTCATGACCTGAGTTCAATCCCTATGGGATCAGGTACCCAGCTCAGGGCTGACACAGCCTTCTCTCCTTTCCAGGTCAGTAAAACTGCATATCTGACATGTTGCCCAGGAGGGGAGAGGGCCATGTGTAATTTGCATAATTAAACTGCAAACTTCCCAGAGTGCTTTCAGTGCCATGGGTCGGTATATAAGCAGCACCCTAGGCTAGTTATTAGATTTATATTCCGCTGTTCTTTTTTACAAAACTTGGAGCAGCAGTAAATTCCAAAGGTGTCACAGCCAAGAGAATATTTTCTATTCCTGACAGAATAGAAAAAGGCGAGTAACTGTTTAGACAGATCAATTCTAGCAATGTTCAGAGTCATCTGGATCTAGTGTTTGATAAACCTAAAGTGTTGGTCAAGTCTTAATTGCCCAAGATATTTTGCACTGACAGAGAAGGAAGTCATAACATATAGATGGTGGGAAAAGCAGCTCAGAGAGGAACCAGGCCAGAGGCTGCTTAATGGCCCTTGCTATTCAGAAGGTGCCAGCCCCAGAACAAAGCCTTCCATCTAATGATAATTATAGCATTGGCTATCTCATAAATCAAACCCAAATATGCCATGGGAGAAGGATGAAAGAGCTGTTGCATCTCCAGGAGTCATACTTAACATTCTGGGGACAGCAATGCCTTCCAAAGAGGAATGCATCACAGCGATCCTTCACAGACTCACGCTCTACATGTAGAAAACAAGTTAATATAATACAGATTCATAAAAATGAACCCCCTTTATGTATTTCACGGGTTGCGATGACAACCACTATCTAAGGTCAAAATCCAACATCTAGATCAGAGGCTAATGACTTGTCAGTCAATCAGTCAAAGCCTTTATTGGCATGTATAAGTCAATCACATATGAAAAACAACAAACAAGCCATTAAATGGATCTATATATTCGTTATGTCTTAGACCTCACCTGCCGGATCAAAAAAGGTTGCTACATTCTCCACTGTAATTAACTCTACTTTTGACAGAATATACAATCTGAACAGTTCCCTTTTCTTTAACAAAAATGGGTCTTGGTATGGTAAGGTAGAGATAAATGTTCCCCCCACATATGCGTGCTAGTTGTGTCCAACTCTAGAGGCGGTGTTCATCTCCGTATTCAAGCCAAAGAGCCAGTGTTGTGCAAGTCCATGGCCATGTGGCCGGCATGGCTGCAAGGAAACATACCATACCAGGACCCTTCCCACTTTTTACGGTGGCACCTATTTATCTACTTGCACTGACATGCTTTCAAACTGCTAGTTTGGCAGGTTGGGGGTGATCAGTGGGAGCTCGCTCTGCTGCGTGGCACCCGGGATTCAAACCATCAAGCTGCCGACTTTGCAGCCAACAGTTTTCGGAGCCTCAGTCCGCTGAGCCACCACGCCCCTCTCCTGGTATGGTACAGATATCCACATATGGCACAAAATCATGGGAGAGCAAAATCATGCAGGAGCAATATCTCTTGCTGGATGAGATCCCACCGAATCTTCTATATACAGCCCTGACTCTGGAATGGCATCACATTGAGTGAGGGTGAAGGCCCTGCGCCCCTGGGGGCATTTAAGCAGGTAAAGACACAGTGTCGGTTGGCCAACTTTAACAGGGGTCATCAGACTCACTGGTGAACAGGCTTTATTGGCAGCATTCTGACGTCCCTGGATGGGTACGTCCAAATGCCTACATGTTATCATCCAAACTAATTCCAATTGAAACACTGGACCCAAGGTGTCTATAATCAGTCAAAACAGAGTTGTTCCTTAGCAGGGAAAAATAAGGAGAGCGAGAAGACGGGGGAAGAGAGAAGTGGGTGTGGAAGAGGGGCAGGAGAGAGAGGAACATATTTTTGTTCCCTTACCCGGAAAACAAAACATTCCCCCGTCCCAAAGTAACTCAGCTTGCCTCCTCCCCGCTTGCGTTCATTCCAGTCAGTTGACAAATAAGCACCACAGACCTATAATAATAATAATAATAATAATAATAATAATAATAATAATAATAATAATAATAATAATAATAATAATAATAATAATAATAATAATAAAGCACTCCCCATAGCTCACCCACTTACCCATCCATCAGTCACCTGTCTCCCACCATCAACCTGTACACCCTTCTTTCCCTCTTCACCCCTTTCCCCTATTCTCCCCACTGCTTTTTCCGTCTTTTTCTTAGTGTTTGTCCCACTTTTCGGTGGGGTCTGTTATTCTGTTTCTTGCCTTCCACTTGACAAGGTTTGGGGCTAGGACAGGATGAACCTGAGACAACTTCATGTCATGGTCAGGGGTGTTCATCCAGACCCGTTTTGTTTGTCTCTTCAATCGGGATCAGCTGACCTCCAGGGTGAGACCCTTTTTGACCAGAGTTTCTTCCTCGGCATACAAGACGGGCTTCATGCATCATCATCATCATCATCATCATCATCATCATCATCATCATCATCATCATCATCATCATCATCATCATCATCATCATCATCATCAAAGTGTTAATGCTGGAGGTTGTCAAAACTGATAAACAACCAGTCTCATTACATTTTTGGAATATGCACCTGGATGATCATAGTTGTGAAATGCAATCCATGTGTAAATCTTACACACACTTTTATTAGGGAGCTGTGAGCGGCTCCAGATTCCACCTGAGTGTGCCTTTTGGAGCAAACCTAGATTTACCTCTGAGATGGCCCGAGTGTGAGTATAGCAAATTTTATATCTCAAGTTGGCCTAGGACTGCCATTCAAGACAACGTTGTATGTCTCTGCATGCAGACTATAAATACAGGGTGGCAACCATAAAAAAAACAAGTTTATGTTCTTTTGACATGGACCTTCAGGTAGGAATTGGTGAGAATCCCATTTGGTTTGTGGACTGAAACAAAGTTTCCAAACTTCACCAATGGCTTCACAAACCGAGCAGAAAGAGCTTGACATTTTAAAAGTTCAAGTGTGCAAAAGGATAAAAAAAATTGATCCATCCAAGGCAGAGGAATTTGCAGGCTCGGCTCGTAAAGCTCTAGCTCTCAGTCCTTGTTTATTCAACCTTTATGGCTGAAATATAGCCACCAAAGTCTTTATTAGTCAGGTTCTTCATTTTCAGCAGATGCATCCTAGCCCTGGGAATAGTGATGCGATATAATCTGACCCATGCAGATGGATGAGACTTCATTTTTGTTAAAAGCTTGCCTAAGTCTGCACCGTTCCTCCTCAATCCGAAGGAGTGATCTTGAGACTGAAACAAATCAGATGCGGCAGAAAGGAAGAAGAGACTGCTGTTGTTCTTCAAGGGGTCATCTCTGAATTCAAACGGATGTGGCTATGTATGAGCAGAATGCCACCACTTGGAACCTTGTAGATGGGAAGAACCCTCCTCTTATCTATAGGGCACACAGCGATGTGCTGCTCCTTAGGTCAGAATTTAGCCAACCCACTGGCACAACATTAGTTGATCAAAGGTGCCAGAGAGGACAGGAAGGCTTAACACAGGCATGTCCAAACTTCGGCCCTCCAGATGTTTTGGACCACAACTCCCAGAGTCCTTTGTCACTGGCAATCTAAGCTTTGAATTCTGGTAGTTTATTTATTTATTTATTTATTTATTGTTGCATTTATACCCCGCCCATCTTCCCGAGGGAACTCTGGGCGGCTTACAGAAGCTGATCGAGTCAGTGAGTATACAAAACAGCAAAGAGCACTCAATTAAAACAGATTAAAATAACTTATATAGGCACCCTTGTTCAACAAAGATCGAAGATCGCTCACAAAATAACAAGGTAAGTAAACTAGCAGCAACAGATGGCGGAACATCTTTTTTGTGGTCCAAAACATCAGGAGGGCCAAATTTGGGACATGCCTGGCTTAACAGGAGCAAGACTTCACTGAACGCTTGGATATTTGTTTAAAATGAAGGGCGTTCAAAGACCTGGGCTGCTAGTTCAGAGATTTCCAAGGGCTTCTTTCTTTTTTGCTCGTGACAGCTGCGGTTTACATGGATGAACGTTCAGCTGAACGTACAACATTTACAAATCACAGTGTTACTTGCTCGATCAACTTACCTCTTGTCCGGTTGTCTTAATGAGAAGAAGAGTCGGTTCGTTTCCCTCACAATGTGAATAGAATCTGCAGAGAGGGAGAAAGGGAATGAGAGACTGAAGTGAGGGTACAGTATTCTAGGGACTGGCTTTTAGGTTAAATGACTTGGGGTCTTGGATCATCTTGTCTAAAGGATCATCTTGTCTGGACTTCAGAAGAGGCCTCTTTAAAAATCACCAATAATTTCAGGTCACCTAACTAGCCTTGTTCTATGTGGTTTCTAGTCTGTGGCAAGCCATTATTTCCACATTGCTATCTGTTTCCATTCTGACTGATTTTACAAAGGAAGTGAAATCGCTACTTTTCAGATAACATTTGATGTTTAACATTTCCAGCAGAATTGCTTTAATGTGTCTCATTTGCAATTCTAGTGGTTTTTAATGTATTGTGTTACATTTGTATGGTTTTTACAGTGGTGAAGTCCAAAGGGAAACAAATAACTCTTTTTTTTTTAAAAAGCAACACTCTGAAGGGAATGACAACAAGATGGCAACAAGGTAAGATGAAGCAGGTAAGTTTGTAGCATGTCCTCAGTGGTTGGAAAAATGGAATAGGGGGATGGTTACTGGGTGCACGGTTGTGTCCAGTGAGAGGGGTGGATATTTTTAAGCTCTAGAATGTTCCAAGTAGTTTCTCAGAAGCGTGGAAACAACCCATAATGTGTGATTCATGAAGGCCATGAAGAAGAATTAATTTATCTCTCATTCATTTAATAAGTTGTCAAGCAACTTTGAGTATTTTTCTTTCTTTCTTCATTTAGCAAATTAGTTGGCAAGTGTCAAGATACGCAATAGAAAACCAGTCAGCGTTTTGTTGGCTTAGTTACCTCAGACGTCTTTTGTAAACATTTAAGGAAGCAAGACAAGTACCTGCTTAGACTGCAACCATGTTCGGAGGTAGTGAAAAGCAGCAAAGGCTGGCAAAGTGCAAACCGCTCAGGGATCCATGACCAGATGTCCCTCATTTTCTTGACATCAACAATTTCAGACTTGAAGTTTTCTGCGTGAACAGCCAAGTGGACATTCTGTCTGTGGGACAACAGCATATTTCAGAGAAGGGTGTAGGAGCAAATTGACCAGAGTCAATACTGGCCAATTCAGCCCTTGCTTATGGCAAGGAATAACTACAGCGGTACCCCGACTTAAGAGCAGCTCGACTTAAGAGCAGCTCAACTTAAGAGCGGAAAACTGTTGGCGTTTTAACTGCCGCCTTACAAATTTTAGATATGGTCTGCTTGACTTACAATTATTTATTTATTTATTTATTTATTTAACTTATTTTTTCAATTGTTTAGCTTAAGAGTAGTGTAGTTCGACTTAAGAGCATGCATTCGGAACAGATTATATTTGTTAAGTTGAGGTACCACTGAACTTCTAGGTTCCCAAAAGGTATCCAAGCATTCCTAAATTAGTTTGTATACCAGAGATATGCGATCAGGAGGGCTAGTGATTTTGCAAGCAGAAAAATTATGCCACATAACCGAAAAATCCAATGAAGGGGCAAAAAACCCAGACAGATGCCATACTAAGGGCTGTTTGTGATAGCTTATGTTTTCAGCTCTGTACAAGAAGACTGAAGGCTCTCAAAGAGGGACATAAGACTTTCACTTGCTAGTGAGCATTCTGGGATATTTTAAAATAAATTGCTCCACCATATTTTTCTTGCACTGATTGGCTTTGCCCTTCCATTGTCTCCATATTGATTCTGTTCACGTATTTGCATGCTGGTTCAGTTCATTCACCAAAGTCATAATCATGGAAGGGAAATGAAACATTCAGATTATAACAAAATTTAGAAATGACCGCTGTAATTCAAAATTTGTACTACTAGTTGAGTGGTAGCAGCCTGGTTTTACTTAAGACCACCACAGTAAAACTTTCATCAGATTAGAACGCAAATAATGAATAGTAGCCTAAAACCAGGATCAAGCAAGTCACCAACCAATAAATTATAATGTACTGCACAATTACTCTCAGGCTGTCAAAGTCAATTCTCTTACAACCACTGCCCAAGTTATAATGGCCAAAATCCTGAAATGCAACTACCGTACACACAGTTTAGGTGTTATTCCCAAAGTACTGTGTAATCAGTTGTGCTGCTGGGATGTGTGACTGATTGCTCAACTGCACAACGCAGGCCCCTGTTGCCAAGCACAAGGCCCATCTCATTAACACTGGCGTAACGACATCTTATGTCATCATTAACAGGCTAGTACAGTACTCAGTTTACTGCAGTGGAGAATAGCCCTGAGCCTATATCCGTATCTGATGAATTAAAGAACTATTTGCACAACGTACCCTTGGAGTACCAATATACAAAATGGAGGGCAGAAATGCAGAAAGACATATTAAACCAGTAACAAGACAAGACAGCCGTTTCCTTTGGACAGCCAAACCAGGATTTGCAGATCACATCAGAAGCTGGCAGAAGCGGTGCTACAAAACCACCCAGGCTTTGGAAATTTTATTTGATATGCAAAGAGTTAAAATACAGAAATTGCACAATGGCATCATAAAGAAAAAAAAAACCCTCTCTTCCATTGTGATAGACAGTTACTTCATGTCCCTCTCATCATGGTTCGCGGTCCCGCTTGGGACCAGTACAAAAAAATGTTACTGCACGTCCATTGCGTGACTACGGGAGTTTGTCCCGACCACGTCCCTGAACTGGGATTTAAGCGTGATGAGCCATACTTCTCCCTGACCTCGGGAATTCTCTTGTCTTGGTTCCTGTTTCGAGACAAATGCCCGTGAAGTAAGACTCATCTCGCAATGTGCGCATTCTCCATCTAGTGGCAGGAGTGCGAAGTTGCCAATGGCGTAAAAAATGCATCGCAGAGAGGGAAGAAGGCATAAAACCTCGAACTTTGCTGCTTAACGCATGAAAGCCAAAGTTATGGAGAATCGAAATATTGAAAAAACGGAAGGTTGGACCCCCCCCAAAAGGGGGGTGGAATGAAGTCAGGGTAGTACAGATGTTGTCACAAAACAAGGACGTGAAGTAACAGTTGTCACGATACCCTCAATCATGCCCATGCATAAACGGAAACATGGAAAGAACCGGGACAAGACCATGTGACCACGAACGACGTTATCACAAAACGAACGTACTCTTGGATCGAGGAAGGATGTGAAGTAACCATCATAGACACATCAGTGTATTACAGGCCCTGCTGAGACATCACTGTCTTCACACAATGAAAGACTCCTTGGCATCTTAGCTCTTTCCTAGTCGGGGCAAAGCAGGAAACTAAGAAAGGACTAGGATGAAACAGTACCCAGCCGTGCTGATGGCGGCAGAGTTTTCAGTGAGAATTTAATGTGAGATTTAATTCCAAAACTTTCCTGTTGGTTTATCATATTGTCAGCTTTCCTCCCCTAGCTGAGCCCCCAGATATTGCAATATCTGCTTTCTAAAGAAAAACGCTTTCTTGTTTGCTAAGTTTATGCTAAGTTTTGCTTGCTAAAGGCCCAGCGAGAAATGGAAAGACCTCTGCCCAGAGACAAGCTGTCTATGATTTTATTAACATTTCCCTTCCCCTTTTAGCACAACGCTTCCATATTAGCTAATATTGGCAACAGGAATCACAATTTGCATCAGTTCGATGAAGTGGTACATTAGCAGGATTCAGCTGCAACCCACTGCACTCGGAACTTCTACCCCAGGCATGTCCAAACTTCGGCCCTCCTGATGTTTTGGACCACAACAACTCCCAGAATTCTAAGCTTAGACTGCAAATGGCAAAGGACTGTGGGAGTTGCAGTCCAAAACATCTGGAGGGCTGAAGTTTGGGCATGCCAGTTCTACCCTGTATCAAAATCTGCTATCTACAATTTTTAAAGGGGATACCAACCTAGTGAAAAACAACAAACTGGGGTGGTTTGCGACCCGGTTCAGGGAACCTGTTTTTGCTGAAGCCAAATGAAGTGCCAAGATTCTCCCACCGCCCCGCTTCATTTTGATGGGGGGGGGTGTGTGTGTGTGTGCTTGAACTGAGGCAGTAACCAGGTGCCCTGCAGGAAACACTCTACCTCTCCCCACCCTGGGCGTGAACCAAAAGCTGGATTGCTAACCAGAAACCACCACGAGGCCACCATTTTCCAGGTTCTTGTCCACCTCTAGTTATAATCTACAGAACCTGCTACATTGGATATATTTGTCTCTAACATGAGACATGTTGCTCAGGGCTGCCCATAAGGAAGCCTCTGCACATCTCCCAGAATCTGTCAGCAAGCACTGACCTGGTAACTGCAGCAGAGGAAGGGACAAGATATTTTCCCCAAGCATTGTACAGGCTGTGTGAAAGACACAGCACTCCCCCAATTTGGGCTATAATTCCAGATAGCTGTGGCCTACGCTGCCGCCGCCATTATCCACTGGGGATCGGTTCCAGGCCTTCCCATGCATGGACAAGAGAGAATGCCAATTCCCCCCCTCCCAAAACTGCCATGTTGTGACAGTAGCTTGATTTATGGCTGCTGTTTTGTAACAGTAGCTTTGAAAACCAGAATAGAACAGGCAAGTGACAAAAGGAGAGAGATTGGACAAAAGAGAAGTAGGGCTCCTCTAAGACTCATTACAGTGACCCCCCGCCATTTCGTGGTTCAGGTACCGTGGCCCCGACACATTGCGGGATCGCAGTACCTGCACCGTGGGGGGTGGCGGCTGGGTCACCCCACGCCGCCCCCCCCCCCCAAGAAGCCTCGGGGGTGCGTGGGAGGACAGCTGGGGGGGGTGATCGGGTCGCTTCATGCCGCCCTCCCACGCCCCCTGAGAAGCCTCGGGGCGGCCGGGAGGGGCGGCGTGGAGCGATCCGGTCGCTCTGCGCTGCTCAACCAGGCTCCCCCGGGAAGGCTCCCCACCCCCCGCTTCCACATATTGCAGATTCTCTTGCATCGCGTGTCGGGTGGGTCCCTAACCCCCGCGATCGGCGGGGGGTTACTGTACAACAACGCAGCCAAGTGATCTCGTTGCAAGAAGTAAAGCCGCGGCCCTACCAGCATCTTCTGCGTAGTTTCCCAGTGGCTAACTGCGCAGTAAAAGATTGTGTGCTGTGCTAAACGGGAAGAGAAGTAAATTCTGCTCCCGGCCGACCACACCCCTGGAACAGCAGTTTCAGTGAAGTTTCCTAAACCACCGCCAGGGGCTGGATTTAGAAACTTCGCTCGAAAATGCTTACTTATTTGCTTCTGTAACCACGACAGGACCCTGAAAATACACAGTAAAATCTGTTGTTCCCCTTTAACACCACAGAGGCTTGGAAACTAGAGCCGGAAAGAAGGACAAAATGCGAAGTAGACAGGTAGAGACCGAACCAGAATACAAAAATACGATGCAGAAGAGAGGACACTAACTGCACATTGAAAAATCACGTGACCCCCCTGAAAAAAAAACGCAGGGAATTTATATACGCAGAAAACTCTGATAAGACCGTGGCCTAAGTGAAGGCACAGACCAGTGGTTCTCCAACTTGAGGTCCTAAATGTTTTTGGATTACAGCCTCCCGAACTCCTATTATTATTATTATTATTATTATTATTATTATTATTATTATTATTATTATTATTATTATTATTATTATTATTATTATTATTATTCAATTTATATACCGCCCATCTGGCAGAAAGCCACTCTGGCCGGTTTACAACAATTGGCTGGCTATGGACTTCCGGGAGCTAGAGTTGAAGAACATTTCATGCCCCATGTTTGGGATCCATTAGCAAAGACACACAAATCTGTGGTGGGGATAAAACTCGGCACTCCGTTCCAAGTGTGAGATGGGTTTTCTCACTGCAACTGAGGCCTGATCCTCCAAACAGCTTCAGACAAAAACAGGAAGGTGTCACATATGTCTACCTCAGCTATTGCTTGTGTTCTCATAATAAGCAATGAAACACCTTCGTCGGCAGAACCATTCAGTGAACTGTATTGTTAAAAAAAGTCTTCTACTAACTCCCCAGTTGGGAAATTTTTTAACTTTTTGACCGCACAGTCTGTAAAAGCAACACTTTCCATTTGTGACATGAGATACCTTCCAATAAATAGTTCCAAAATTAACAGTCATCAAAGAGTCAGTTCCCCTTTGAGGTACAGTGGTCTCTCACACTTTCTCGGTTCATATACTGTGGTCCCACTCTATTGCAGGACTGCGGTGCAGTGGTACCCCAAAAGGGCTTGAGGTTAGCCCGGGCTTTTAAAACCTTTCCCCTCCCCTTCCCCAAGCCCTGGGCTCCAGCTGGTTGGCGCTGGGGTGGGGAAACAAAAGGTATTTCTTCCCCATCCCAGCGCCAATCAGCTGGAGCTCGGGGCTTGCTTCCAGGGGGGCATTGCACAACACTCCCCCGCAGCCTGGGGGGGGCTGGAAAAAGTAGCGCAATGTTTAAAATGGCTCAATTGCTTAAAGACTTTTTACCCGACCTGCATCCGCATATCACAGATTTTCAATTATCATGGGTCAGGTCAGGTCCCTAACCCCCAATAGACCTGGGGTTACTGTATTATCAGGTCAGAACAGGCTGACCATAAAAACCTGTGAGTTTTAGAGCCACATCGGAGAAGTAAGGCCAGAGTACAATGCAGACCTTGTGCACCGAAGCTTGACAGCAGAACCCATGAAATCACCCAAAAGACATCCTTGATCCTCTCCCCGCTGCCATTTGTTGCCACCCATGCAATCAGTAGCAGTAACAGCCATTAGGAAGCAAAGCGGAAGCAGGTGAAGGGTGCAGAACATGAAGAATGCAATCTTTAAACCTACCTTTTGGGGGATGTAATGCTACAAAGAGGAGAGTGCAGCAGACATGGAGTTGAGAGAAGAAGGCAGAAGAAGGGAATAGGGGAAAAAAAAAGAGAAACCAAGACAAGATCAGCAATTTCATACATCCCCACTAAGTGCGTAGAAGAAACACAGAGTAAGATCTCAGCCAAACCATCAGTTTGTACATTCACTCTTTTCGCAGTTCCTGATTCCTTCTCGGTTTCCTAAATCCTGCAGTCACACTTATTTTCACATGACATCCTTCTACACAACAACTTCTGCTTTGTTAGCATTTTAGTCCAGCGTGCTGCTAGTCGGTGGAACTCCTTGCTGCAGGATGTGGCGATGGCATCTGGTCTAGATGCCTTTAAAAAGTTTCTGGAGGAAAAGTTGACTGCACACTCCAAGCCATGATGGGATATGTGTTCTTTCCAGGCTTAAAAAGAGGGTACCTCAAAATTCCACATGCAGGGTAGTGGATCAGGAGATGGTAATCTAGTTGTCTCGTGGGCTCCCAGAGATATCTGGTAAGACCAAGGTGAGAGACAGGAAGGTGGACTAGATGGGCCCTTGGCCTGATCTAGCAGGGTTCTTCTTAGGTTCTTAGTCTGCTCTGTCTATTTTCACTTTGCCCAAACAATTGTGGCTTTTGAGAGGCACAAAGCATTGGCAGTAACTGTGTTTACCTACAATAAAACTCCATCCAACTTTAATTGAGGCTCATTTCTGCAATACTGTATAAGGATGGGGGCCCCCACTTCCAGTGCACAGAAAAGCATTTCTGAGTCCTCCAGCATGCCTAGAAAGACCCTCGGAGGCCCCTGAAGTGCTTCCAAGCGATCTGGAGGTCACTTCAGGTTTTCTAGAAGTCACTTCTGGTTCACGGGGAAGACCTTTTGGAACCTCTGATGGGTCTGAGAAGACCCTCACAGCCCCATCCCTATATTTCAACAGTTTCTTTCCACGCCAGCCACAGTTTAAAGAAATTAAAACAAACTGTGCATTCAGGTCAACAGACCTAACCTTAAGAGCCTGTGTTTTCTTTGTTCAATGAGAGTTTATAGGGCACCATAATTTTAACTTACAAGTGAGAGTTAAAGGAGTTTGTTCTATAAACATTACAAAGTGTGCCCTTATTGATAATTTGCTTTTGTGTGTATATAAATTCAATAAGACAGTCCCTATAAAGAACCAGGTGGGAAGTCAACTGAAAGCAGGACAAGTCTAGTTCTAAATTCCACACCCTTTTAGGATATGGTAACTTGTGGGTCACCAGCGCACTGCAGATTCCCGTTTGCTTCTAAACGTATCTCTTTAGAACAGAAGCTTGCAGTAGTCTCTTCTCCAACTACTGTGCAATATATTATTTCTGAACCAAACATTATCTTGTAAATTGGGCAGACATGTTTGACTATGCGTACAGCTGATTGCACAGCAAGCCTAACCATCTGATTAAGCCCTGTGACTCCCAGGAAGTACTGGGGCAGTTTCTTTGTTTTAAAATTAACAGAGCCACTGACAGACACGAGAAACTGTGGTCTATGGATTTCTCTATTTTTGCTGCATCTCTTGGAATTCTGCCTAGAGGAAGTTAGGGTTAGGGTCAAAGCACAGTATCTGAAAGTTCCCATGCCTCCTATCAAATTTCATTCGACACAAGCTTCTGTGGGCTACACACCGCTTCATCTGGTGCAACCCACTAGCAGGCATGTCCAAACTTTGGCCCTCCTGATGTTCTGGACCCCAACTCCCAGAATTCCAAGCCTGTATTTCCAATGGCAAAGGACTGTGGGAGCTGTGGTCCAAAACATCTGGAGGGCCGAAGTTTGGGCAAATAAACACTATCTCAAGAGTTCACAGGAATTTGATACACAAGCTGCAATTTGTTAGGTTTTCTGAAGCCTGAAACGCTGACAAGCTGCAACTGAAAGAATTCTGAAAAGAATTCTGTCACTGTAGAAAAGTCACACGTGTTGTGTTTTGTATTTAAGGAGGAATGTTTGAGCCTCTGTCGTCTCCTCCTCCTCCCTTTTGTTTTTCTTCCTGTTACTCTGCTGGGTGGTGCCGGTATTTTGTAAGAGAACTCTACATTTGTTTTTGGAACTGACTTCAAATAAATCCTGGTTCGTTTTTTGCAGAACTGAATTCCGTGTTTGCAACTCTTTTGCTGTGCATGATTTTTAAACTTTGCAAAGAGGGATGGTCTTGGCAGCCCAGTGGAAGTGTACTGGACCAGAACAGTAAAACCTCATAATTTTACAGTGGCTGCACTGAACGCGCACGACTTTACAACCGTACAGTAACCCCGCACCGATCGCGGGGGTTAGGGACGCACCCCACCCGCGATGCACAAAAATATGCGATATGTGGAAGTGGGTGGGGCGGGGGTGGGAGGCGATAGCGCGGCGCGCCAGCAGCGGCAGGATAATCTTACCTCCTGCCGCTGCCGCCACCACCCGCCCACACGACCCTGAGGCGAAGCGACCGGATCCCCCGTCATCCTCCCACGCACCCCGGAGGCTTCTCAGAGGTGCGGGGGTCGGCGCGGAGCAACCCGGCTGCCTCCCCCGCCCCCCCATGGTTCCGGTACTGCGGTTCCGCGATGCAGTGGGACCGCAATACTGGAACTGCAAAATGGCGGGCGGGGGGGCACTGTATCTATTTCCCACGTACGCAACAGCATTCACAGCTTTTCAAAAGGTCTCCCCAGATACCAATAGCCCCAGTTACCTTTTCTGCTTCACCGTTATGCCTTTCTTTTGAAGGGCCTTCTCGTTGGCCATCTGCAGCAGCTGGATCTCCTTCCGCGAGAACAGGCGTATGGCAAAAGCTTTCTCCAGCAGCTTCTCGGGCGACACCGACTTGGCAATGTCTCGGACAAACGCTCTGATGTCTTGCTGCACGTTGTCCGACTCCATCGTCTGCCCGGCGCGGACTTTATGAAAGAATTTGAGGATCGACAGGGCGACACGGTAGAGCACTTTGTAGCCCTCGACCAAGAACACGTCAAAGACGCGGGCAACGTACACCAGCGGCAGCTCCCCAAAAAGCCACCGCTGCCAGTCGGAATAAACTTCCAGCACGTCCTCCGAGACGGCCACCATGAGCTTATGGGCGGCCTGGCAGTACTTGTTCACCAGGTCGCCGAACGTCATGCACGAGGACTCGAAGGCCAAAAAAGTCTGGTCGATGAAGCGCCTGGAAGGGTCGTTGCAAGCCAAGAGGCGGCAGACTTTTTCAAAGCACTCGGCTTCGTCTCGGCTGTAATGCAGGAGGAGGGCCACCACTGAAGGCAGAGCTGGGCAGAAGGAGATGTCCGGAAACTGGCTCGCGACGCACGAGATGACCTTCCGCACGGCCGCAATGCCCTCTGCGTTCAGGCAGTAGGCGGGAACGAGGCTGTTGTCCACAAATTCCGGAAGAGGAAGGCTGTTGCTGTTACGTTTGCCGGTGATTTTCCCTACAATGTCCCGGTAGACGTGGGCATCTGGAGTTACGGTACGGCAAGGGATCTCACTTATCAGTTTGTGGTATACTTTTGCTCTAAAGGAGTGATTCTTGGCCCAGTAACCTTGGCGAGCCAGATGTTTCAGGTCTTGGAGCTCGGTGCTACTCAGCTCCTTCGCATCTTGATCCTGGATGGTAGCATCCATCTTATCCCAATCGATAAAGCGGCTATACTCACCCATCGCTGTTGAGGCTGTTTCCGCAGGACGACATATAAGCAAGGACCTTCTAATCACTTGCAAGACTTTTTTAATCCCCTGGAAAAGGGTGGGAAACATAACTAGGATTACTGACATGTTCCTCCTAAAAATGAAGACGTTCATTGCCGATAATGCAGAACAAATTTCAGGCGACCAGATGGAGATGCATGAGGATTTTTGTGCTGTTGTCAGAGCAACATCTCTGTCATCCAAAGAAAACAACTGAGTCCTGATTAGATTTATTTCTAGTGGCGCTTTGTAAAACCTTTTTTTCACTCCCGAAGCAAGCAGTGATATCTGCCATCGGCGCTTGTTTCGGGAGAGAAAAGAAAAGGTTTAAAAACCCTGCTGCTTTTCTCTCCCCCCCCTCCCCACATTGGGTGCACAGAGGGAGAAATGGTGGGTTTTTAAAACTTGTTTTATCTCCCAAAACAACCGCCAATGTCCACTATTGGCACTTGATTCGGGAGAGAATTTTTTTTTAAAACCCGCTGCTTCTCTTCCCACCTCAATCGCATGAAGAGGAGGAGTTATTTAAACTCGAATGCTTGCAATGTTTCTTGCTTTTTATTTTTAGTAGGAAATGGATAGGGCAGGCATGTCCAAATGCGGCCCGTTTTCAAATTCTGAGCGGCCCGCGGCTTCTTCTCCCCACCGGCTCAGCCTGTCATGCATCCCCACTAGCTGGCCTCTCCCCATACCGGATGGAAGCGTTAGCTTGCAGTTTTATGGTTTGCATGCCCTCCCTGCCTCTGTCCATCCCCCCAGCCACCTGCCCGGCCTACCCATCCCCAGTTCCATTGCTGCAGCATCCTCCCTGCCTCTTTGCATGTTATAGAGACTTGTCTAAAGTTTGGCCTGGGGGCCAAATGTAGCTGAATGGTTGGCCCCCACACATTTTCACTTCACCAAATCTGGCCCTCCTTGCAAAACGTTTGGACACCCCTGGGATAGCAGATCTGTGTCCCTTTCGGTTTTGCTAGACCTCTCAGCTGCTTTTGACACTACAGACCATGGCTTCCTCCTGACTCGTCTCTCTGAAATGGGAATCGGGGTACTGCATTAAAGTGGCTCTGGTCCTTCCTGCAGGATAGAATGCAGAAAGTGGTGTTAAGTGATTCATGTTCGACACCATGGCTGCTGACCTGTGGAGTTCCCCAGGGTTCTGTTCTGTCTCCTGTGTTATTTAACATCTATATGAAATCACTAGGGGAGATTATCAGGTCTTTTGGGGTTAGGTGCCACCAGTATGCCGATGATACCCAGCTCTACCTCGCATCACCCCCGGATGCTAAGGGACTTACTATCTCAACTTTACATGAGTGTTTAGCTGCAGTAATGAACTGGATGAGGATGAACAAAATGAAACTAAACCCAGACAAGACAGAGGTGCTCCTGGTCAGTCGAAAGGGAGAACAAGGGATAGGGATGCAACCTGTACTGGATGGGGTCACCCTCCATTTGAAAAATCAGGTAGGCAGCTTGGGGGTGCTCTTGGACTCATCCTTGTGCTTGGATGTCCAGGTCACGGCTGTGGCCAGGAGCACATTTGCACAATTAAGGCTAGTACGCAAGTTACGCCCCTTTCTGTAGAATTCACGGTGACACATGCCCTAGTGACATCCCAGCTAGACAACTGTAATGCGCTCTATGGGGCAGGGTACAGAGATCACATTACACCTGTATTAAAGCAGCTCCACTGGCTGCCAATCAGCTATCGGGTACAATTCAAGGTGCTGACCTTAACCTACAAAGCACTGTACGACCTGGGTCCTAGCTACCTCAAAGATCGAATCTCACAGTATAAACCGACTTGGGTGTTAAAGTCATCAGGAGAGGCCCTACTCTCCATCCCGCCACCCTCACAGGTATGTCTGGTGGGAACCCATGAAAGGGCCTTCTCAGATGCTGTGCCCAGACTCTGGAACTCCCTCCCACTAGAGGCCAGGACTGCCCCATCTCTGTTCTCCTTCCGGAAACAGGCAAAGACCTTTCTCTTCAGGCAAGCTTTCCCTGAATGATGGACTAATGTGTGTATTTTATATGAATCTATAGATCCACACAGACTTTGTGATTATAACTACTTATAACCTTGTAGCTTTAATGTAATGTTGTCTATTAATGCTGTAAGACAGTGATGGCAAACCTTTTAGAGACTGAGTGCCCAAACTGCGGTTCAAAACCTACCCATTTTTCACAAAGTGCCAAGACAACAATTTAACCTGAATACACGTGGCTGTGAAGGGGCGATGTTGGGTGCCCACAGAAAGGGCTCCGAGTGCCACCTTTGGCACCCGTGCCATAGGTTCACCAACACTACTGTAAGATGTCTATCAATTCCTTGTTCTCAAATACCTGAACATGTCTTAATTGTACTGGACTGTGTATTATCCCTCTTTACTATAAGCCGCCTTGGGTCCTTTTCCAAGGAGAAAGGCAGGGTAAAAATACTCTAAAATAAATAAATAAATAGTGGCCTATAAAGGTATCGCTGGTAACCTATTTTTTTGCAACTGCGTTTTGTGATGGCCAACATGTCTCAACTCCCTTTTTGCTCTGATAGATATCCTCTGAGTCGTCAATTGAAACACCTGGCCATTTTTGCAGCCAGAAAAGAAAAAAAAAAGAAGAAGGTTGGTACTGGCTACAAAAAATAATAATCATTGGCTACAAAAAAAAAATCATTGTAGCGCTTTACAAAGAATCTGTATACAAACATATGTCAACTGAGTATTTAACAATATTGGTATGTTTCTCACCTCAGGATGTATCTGATCTATGAGCTTTAATAAAATACTATTGCTTTTTCTTCAGTGGGAGTTTTTCCCGTACTAACACAAGAGAGTTCAATGGATTGGCCGTAATGAAGTTAAATGCACTTCGATTGTCTCCCTACGAGGTGCCTCAGGGTCTGTATCCATAAGCCTGCATTTCGCCACACAAGGTAGGGTGCAGGCATACAGCTCTCAACAACTTTGGTTGGCCTAGGAAATTGTCCAGATAACAACTGTTTCTTGCTCTCATCATCCTCAATTGAGACTCAGGGCATTTTAGCATGCAACGGCTGGGCCTCTTCACTCTTGAACGACGGCGCCTAAGAGGTGACCTGACTGAAGTTTATAAAATCATACATGGTGTGGACAAAGTAGATAAGGAAACACTGTTTTCCCTATCACACAACACTAGAACTAGGGGGCACTCCATGAAACTTTGGGATGCTAGATCTCAAACAAATAAGAGAAAGTACTTTTTCACCCAGAGGATCACTGGTCTGTGGAACTCCCTGCCAGAAGCAGTGGTGACAGCTGTCAGCCTTGAATTGGAATTGGAATGGAATTTATTGTCATTGTATAAACACGAGATTAAAAGTGCCATCTAGTCAGTCATTCACACAACCCAGCATAAAAATCCAAGACGTAAAATCTACAATTTAAGAACAAACCATCTATACACATACTCCAACATTCACACACCGAACATCACTTACATTCATTTAAAACTGACATAAAAACCAAACATACACACACAGCCCTACACTCTTTCACCTGACAGCATTCATACCCAATCCATAAAAACTACGATTTAAAAACAACAACAGCCATACACAATCCCCCATACAATATATATGTAACACATTCAACACTAATATTACCCGTCAACTTAATTTTTAACAGAATTTAGCATGGTTACTGCTATTAGGTAAAAACTATTTGACAGCTTTAAGAATGGATTGTACATGTTCACAGAGAACAAGGGTATCCATGGCTATAACCAAGGATGCCTAAGGACAACCTCCGGGTTGGAGAGAGAGGCAGGATATCTCTCAATTCCATTTGTGGGGAATCATAAGCAGGTGAAGACATCTGCTTGGGAATACCCTGAAGCAAATGGCGAGCCACTGTGTGAGACAGAATGCTGGACTGGATGGGCCTGTGGCCTGTTCCAGCAAGGCTGTTCTTATGTTAACACAGTGATATATTTTCTGTCAGGGCAAATTAGTCTGAAGGACCACCCTGAGAGGAATACTATATAAACACAAGAATCAATATCCTGGATGAAGTGGAATATCCAACTTCTGCAGAGGATAATCAGATCCTGTAAGAAACGTAAAAAGTCAAAGGGGTGGGGGCTTAGATTTATTACAACGTAGGAGTTATATTATATCATGTTATAACTGGAACCTAATGATGGATATCATTACAAATCTCTAATTGCACAACACACACAGAGACAGACAAGAGTTCTGAAATCCTTAAAGGCACCAATAGTATGAGTGCAAGCCGTTCCAGAGTTCACAACTTCTGGCCATATCTGATTCAGTTTCGAGTTTCAGTTTTTAGATTCAGTTTCGTGTCTTAATTTCTATTAATAAAGTGTTTCAGTTATACTTGATGGGAAACACTTAGAAGCGCACCCGCGATAACAGAAATAGGTGTACAATAATAGTAGCTGGTATTGACAAAGAGGATAAGTGTGAGAACAAGCAGGTTGCATAATACCTAGCTTATTTCCAGCTAGGAAAAAATTAAAGCAGCCATATAGCTTGATTGCAAAACAGACAAACAAACAAAATGCTTGCATATAAACACAAGAAGCATGATCCAGCCCTGGCTAAATCACTGTATTTCAGTTTAACTAAAGCATCTCAGCATACTTTGTTTATAGACAAAACATGCCTGTTCCACTTATATTCTTAGTCCTGGATTTCCCCTCCATTGTCAACCTCCTGTAAGTGAGGAAGCAGGAGAGTGAAAACCAATGATTTTTTAAAAAAATTAAATTGATTGACATCGCAATTTATCAAGAAAGAAATCATTCCCCCCCCCCCCGTTCAAGTCTTCAAAAATGCCAATTTTTGAAATTTCCTGTGAGGCAGCAATACAGGAGTCATAAGAAGTGATGGCTTAAATGATAACTCATGACTGTGAGCAATCTAATAAATTAATTAGAAACTCGTGAAATTTGGGGGGGAGGGGGAAGGCTTGAGAAAAGCATCATCTGACAGGAAAGCTGTACCCACACAACAAGTAACTGAGGCACTTTTTTCAAAAAACCGTTTGTACTAAACCAGGGGTGCCCAAACTTTTTGTAAGGAGGGCCAGATTTGGTGGCTGAGAATGTGTCAGGGGCCGGTTGCTCCCCGACCCTGCCACCCCACTGCAAGCCCCACCTACTTTCTTTAGAAAAAATGGGGTGAAGGAAGGGGAGGGAGGGGCAGGCCAGCCAGCCGCGGGCCACTCAGAATGGCCTGACGGGCCGGATTTGGCCCCCGGGCCGGACTTTGGGCAGGCCTGTACTAAACCCAATTTTAATTTCAAGTAAAGAAGATCCAATCGTCCACTGCGTATATGCTACTTGCAACAAAGAAATCCCGCTCATTTTAAAGGGCCCATTCTAACAGACTACTAGGACATTATATGGAGTTATAGACAAGAAATATAAACAAGAATAGCTTTATGTTTATTCAACAGGCAGGATATTGGCAACTGCAGGTTTACCATTAAAGTGCCTTAAAAGCTGACACCAGGTGACTAAGAAAAACACAAACAGGCCTTTAACTCTTGTCAACTGTGTTTATGAAATAATCACTCTGTAACTACGAACAACTCAACATGCTTAGAGTATCAACAGCACTCCAGCAGATAAAGTGGCAATAACAACTGCTTCGCTTAAGATCTTCCATATCAGATGCAAGGTACATTTTTGACCTAAGTACAATATATATGCATTCCTAACACACATTAGCCTAGTATTACAGCATCAACATTATTAGCCGTTTCTCAACACACAGCATGGGTGGGTTTTGCAGGGCTCTCTCTACAGAACGGAGAGAATAAGTGGTACAGTAAAAGGCAATTATGTACAGTGGACCCTCGTAGAACAAAAAGTTTGTATAACATAAAATCTGTACAACATAAAAAAATTCCGGATATGGGAAATTTCTTAACATAATCGCCTATGGGGCGAATCCATACAACATAAAAATGGGATTACTCCATTTTCAATGCATTCCTATGGGAAATTTGTATAAAGGAAAATTTGCTTAACATAATTTCATTTGGAACGGATTAATTCCTTTATACAAGGTACCACTGTATATTAAACGGGCAGTATATTTAATCAACATATTTAATCCTGCGGTGCACAAGAAAGCAGTACTTGTACTTTATCTGGAAATGTATCTTGTGCATGTGATACAAGGATATATGTAACGTTCAACATTTAGATGGAAAAATCAGATACACAAACAGGGTAACTGCTCTCTAACTGGGCAGAAATACATGTGAACAGGGCCCAGGGGCCTGCAGTAAATCGTAAGTTAAACATGAACCATTGAGCTGCAGTAAGCACAAGTACTAATGAATTGCTAAATTGCTTCAATGGAAGCATAGTTTCTGGATTAAGGGAAGTGAAAATACCACTCCACTTTGGTTAGAACTCATCTGGAGCACTGTGATTCGTACTTTGTACCAAAGTTTAAGAAAGGATATGACAAAGCTGGAACACATCCAGATGGTAGTCATCTAAGTCCTATGGGAAAAAAAAACAATGGGGTACCTATAGTCTCAATAAGAGAAAAGAAAACAGAGGAGTGAGGTGGTGGTGATTTTCAAACATTTGAAGACCTGTTCTTTGGAAGACAGAAAAAAAGTTTGATTTCTGCTGTTTCAGTAAGTAAACTGAATCCAAACCAATGGATTCAAACTGCAGAAAAAGGAAGTAACAGCCAACACACAACAAACAAACTTCCTGATAACAAAAGGACTATTCAACAGTGAAACTTGAAAAGTGTTTAATCAGTGTTGACAAACCTATGGCATGGGTGCTTCAAAAGTGGCACTCGGAACCCTTTCTGTGGGCACCTGGCAAGTCCCTTCACAGCCACCTGTATTCAGGTAAAATGGCTGTATTGGCACTTTGCGAAAAATTAGTGGGTTCTGAATTGCAGTTTGGGCACTCGGTCTCTAAAAGGTTTGCCATCACGAGTTTAGATGGTCATATACAACAGATGCTTCAGTCTTACTTTCCTGACACGGAATTTTCAAGATGAACAGCAAGGTATCTTTCACTTCTATCGTCTGAAGATTCAAAAAAGTGTCTCCAATGTTGTGGGTGGGAGATAAAACGGTAAGTCCAAAAATCTGGAAATAAGTAAGAATAATGCCACGAGGCACTCAACGCCAACCACCAGAACAAAGGTTGGCAGATTCAAGCATGTGTGGGAACCTCTCTTGAATTAAGTAAGTCTTCCAGTTGGCTTAATTTATATCAAGAGCCTGGAACAGTCAGCTCCAGACTACAAAGCCCAGAATCTCAAAGACAGCTGAGGGACTCTGTGAGTTGTAACACACATAATAGGCATTCAAAGGCAGGAGGACAGCAATGTGATAGTATTGAAGCAAAAACAAAGAATCTTGCGGCCATTTAAAAGATGAATAAGTTTTATTTGGCAACAGTTTTTATGGACTGTGCCCAACTTCACAGGCCTATAAAGGAGGAAATTTTTCTAAGCTCTGTTTACATCCTATCTTTTCTCCAAGGAGGTCAAGGTAGCATAGGCCACCCCCTCCCACTTCATCCTTATAAGAGCAGCTGGCCCACAGTAATGAAGCAAACTTCATGGTTCATGCAGATAGGGACCCCCCAGTCCTAGCCCTCTAGCCCAGCCTTCCACTAATGACTACAGCCCAGATGTGTGGACAGACAACTCCCATAACCCCCAACCAAGATGCCTATGCCTGTTGCAGAAAACATCTGGAGTTGTGCTCCAATATAGCTTCTCTCCCACATTTACACAGCATTTATCCCATTGCATAAATAATATTGGGGAAGTCTGTTTTAGCTTTTCTCACATTTACATAACATTTATTCCAATGAATACATAAATAAAGTTGGGGAAGGCTGTTCTAGCATTTCTCAGGCATTTCCACAACATTTACTCCATTGCATAAATAATATTGGGGAAGGCTGTTCTACTTTTTCTCCCACATTTACATAACATTTATTCCAATGCATAAATAATATTGGGGAAGTCTGTCCTAGCTTCTCTAACACATACACACAACATTTATTCCAATGAATACATAAATAAATTTGGGGAAGGCTGTTCTAGCATTTCTCAGGCATGTCCAGAACACTTACTCCATTGCACAAATAACATTGGTGAAAGCCTTTCCAGCTTCTCTCACGCATATACACATTTATTCCACTGAATACATAAATAAAACCGGGAAAGGCTGTTCTAGGTTCTATCAGACAACATTTGCTCCACTGCATAAATAAAATTGGAGAAGGCTGTTCTATCACACACGTGCACAGCATTTATTCCACTGAGCAGGAGAAGGGTGGGCGAGGGAGGGTGCAAGCACTCTGCCTATGGCCAAGAACAGCCTCTTCTTCCTCAGCTGGCTTGTTTGTCCCCGTTTCCGCCCCCACCTCCCCACCATCTGGGTCAGGGACCGGGCAAGGGTTCGAGGGGGAGGAAATTGCCCCTGAATAGGGCGACACCCACCCAATATGCCCCGACTCTGCAGAGACTCCCCGGTGTCCCCCTACCACCAGCTCCCAAAGCAACCCGGCTTAGGCTGCCCCTCTTCTGAGCAACCCCCTCCTTGGAGCAGCTTCCCGCGGACTGGGGGTGGGGCGCGCGAGCCCCAGGCTGGGCACTGAAGTCCCTTCCCCCGACCCCGCGCCCAGAGGCTGCACTCACTACCCCCTATCCCACCTCTGGCGCAGCAGCAGCAGCAGCAGCAGGCACCCCTCCTTTTACCTCTCTCCCGGCGGCACGGGGGGGGGCACGCGCAAACCCCACCTCCTTCCAGCCCAAGCACGCGCACTTAAGGCGCTCTGGGGTCTCCCCCACCCCTCCTCCGCCCCTTTCCTCGCGCAGGCGCGTTCTCGTCTCACCTCGCCTTCCAAAGCCGCCGTCCGTCCTCGCTCGACCCCCCCCCGGCCCGCTCTACGCCGCCTCCGCGGAGGTGGGAGGGGGAGATTCGGGGGCGCATGCGTGGCGCGCGCCAGCCCTTTCCCCGGCTTTCTGGGTTGGCGCGCGCGCGCGCCCGGGTGTATACCCTGCGGCTCCAGCTTCGGTCCGCGGGTCTTCCTCCTCCTCTTCTCGCGAGTTTCCCCCCCCCAACTGCAATATATATATATTTGCCTCCTTGTGTTGCAAAAATGCTGTTCCGTTATCTCCTGGCAGGTGCAATTTCTGCCTGTAAGGAGGGAGGGGAAAGCACATAGCACACCACAATCACCTGTCTGGAAATAGTTACAGTGGCACCTTGTATAAAGGAATTAATTCGTTCCAAATGAAATTATGTTAAGCAAATTTTCCTTAATGCAAATTCGCATAGGAATGCATTGAAAATGGAGTAATCCCATTTTTATGTTGTATGGATTCTCCCCATATGTTAAGCAAATTTCCCATATCTCCGGAATTTTTTTATGTTGTACAGATTTTATGTTATACAAACTGTTTGTTATACAAAGGTCCACTGTATTTATCTTGCAAGATAAGGGGATTGATATCTAAAGACTAAGTCTCCTTGAAGACCACATATAGGGCTTCTGTTACATGCTTTGTTAATCTTTATCCAAACCAATAAGCTTTATGTTCTGCCTACTAACAGGTGTCTTCTCAGTATTTTCTAATAATAGCTAATAAAAGTCTTTTCTACGAATATGATCAAAGGAACCTAGCAGTTTGAAAGCATGTAAATGCCAGTATTGTAGATGAATAGGTAACAGCAGTAAAAAAGGGAAGGGAAAATAGTGTTTCTGTGCAGCCGTGCTGGCCACATGGTCACTGGTTCTTTGGCTTGAAAATGGTGATGAGCACCACTCCTAGAGTTGGACATGGCTAACACATGTGCAGGGGGGGACCTTTACCTTACCTATATACAAAGCCATTATTCTGTTCTTATCTGGGGTTAATGTTTGTTCGAATGTCCTCTCTTTTAGGCATCTCACAATTTCTCCAGGTGTCCTCGAGGTTCTAAACCAGGGGTCCTCAACCTAAGGCCCGGGGCTGGATGCAGCCCCCCAAGGTCCTGAATCCGGCCCCTGGGACCAATTGAACCCCCTCCCCACCTACCCTCTGCTTTGTGAGCAAGCCAGCCTCTGCAGCTTCTTCTATTGCTGAGGCAGTTCAAAGCAGTGGGCTATGTCGCTTCTCCCACTCCCCCCAACTACCGCCCAGATGGTCAGCATGCTGGCTAGTGGGGCATTCAAAGTGGGAGGACTACAGCAAGGTCCTGCACTCCCCCCATCCACCCACCAGATGGTCGGGGTGCCGGGTGAAGCCAAGTGGGGCAATTTAAAACAGGAGGGCCGCGGCAAGGTCTCCCACTCCCTCCATGGCCCCAAGGCCCTGAGGCTCCACCCACTTGCCCCTCCCTCCCCCTTTTTTTGGACTGTGGTCCGGCCCCCAGTGGTGTCTGGGTGGTGGTGGACTGGCCCGCTGTTTGAAAACTTTGAGGACCCCTGTTCTAAACCGTTCTGTTACTCTCCTCAGTTTTTCTCATCTCTTATGCTCTCAGGACAAGTCACACCCCACATAATCTTTCCACCTTTCCCAAGGGGAAACCCAGGTGTAACTAACTTGCAGTTTCTATATATTGTTTCTCTACTAACAAAGGGACAACCATATTATGATTTTGATTCTATACCATAACATTCTTATGGCTTTTACTACACTCCGGCGGAGGGCGGCCATCAAGATGGCAATGGAGCCTTGGGTGGTGCGGAGAGGAGGCAAGTGTTGGCCACGCCTGGAGCCTTGCCGAACTCCGTGGGTGTTGCAAGATGTCTGTGCAAAATCACAACAAAGGATATATAAACGTGAGAATACACTTTGGGTGGAAGAGCAGTAGCAAGCTCTGTGTGTGTTTGTATGTGTGTATGCATGCACACACATATTTTCCCGTGTATACGATTAAATGCTTGTCTAAAATTATTAGACTAAAAATTGATGATTGACTTATATGTTCCGCCAGGGAATCCTGCAAATTAAAAAGAAGGAATTTAGTATTGCTCTGAAGGGTATTGATCAAGCATCTGTAGCTGTTTTAGTAACCCCCAGGCATTGACAATCCTATATAGCCACACAAGTGACACAAATTATATATATTTAGAAGGTAGTGATATCCACTGAGCACTCCACATGTATATTCTCATGTCACAAGGCGAACCTTGATTCCTTTCAAACAAACTTTGGTCAAAGTCTTCCGGCAAGGCAGACCACTAAAAAGAGAGACATCCGTTGTAGATCTGGAATGTCTCTGAGCAAGCGCAATGAATCCAAGGACGTCAATTAAGTTGTAGCTGTATAGAGGCCAATTTATCTTACAGTTAATTAACATGTTCTTATCTCTGTTCCTCTCTCTGTGAGCTCACCTGGAGCGCTTCCATGGCAAAGATGATGCCAAGAATATAGTCACTCCCAGCCTGAGTAAGTTAGAGCAAACGTACCCAGGTACGGACTCAAAGAATACATTTAATTGGTGTCAGGAATACAAAATAAATTGCCAAAGATGTCAATTAATGTTTGATGTACGTAACAGATGTGTGTGACGTAAATTCGGACTGATTGTGAGTCTATAAAGTATACTGCATTTCCTTTGTTCGGTGGACTTCTCACTTGTTTTGCATCAAGTGAGATTTCTCTGGTTGCCAACCAAATAAATCTCTTTCTTGTCTGAGAGACCCAGACTGCTCATTGCATTTTGCAGTGCCTCTCCCTGCAGGCAGTGGACCCAGCATTCTTATTCCTTTCAGCTCCACCCTAAAGCTGACTGTTTCCAGAGACAAAAAGTTCATCCCTGCTCTAACATCTTTTCATTTCTTTCCCACAAAACTATGGGTAGATGCGTTGTCTCTATCCTCTTCCTCTGGTGTTTCCTGATCTTTTGGAGGATCTTGGTTTTCTTTGTCCTGGAGCTGTTGTTTTTCTTCTTGGGAGATGCTGAGGGAGGGGAGAAGAAGAGAGAAGAGGTGAGAAGTGCCAGGCCTTGGAGCCCCACCGGAGGGCAGAGGGGGGAAGAGAGAGAGAAGAACCTGCAGTGAATGAGTGAATCTAGAAGGAGCCACAGATCTGTTGGGACCCAAATCCCAGTATGTAAAACAGGGTCCATCTGTTTGAGGTCCTACCTGGCAGCTTCACCTGCAACCCTTGGGGTGCCAGCACAGCAACATGTGAGGCACCACCTCCTGGCATGCTGGAAGAGGGGAAGACGAACCAAAGGCCATCTCTGCGGCTGCCCTAGCTCTGATGGGGAGGGAATCTTGGGGTTGTTGAGATGCCAAAACAGGACATCCCTTCCTATAAAGCAGGGGTGTCCAAACTTTTTGCAAGGAGGGCCAGATTTGGCGAGGTGAAAATGTGTGGGGGCCGACCATTCAGCCACATTTGGCCCCCAGGCCAGACATTGGACAAGTCTCTATAACATGCAAGGAGGTAGGGAGGATGCTGCAGCAACGGAGCCGGGGGCGGGTAGGCTGGGAATGGTGGCTGGGTGGGGGGATGGACAGAGGCAGGGAGGGCAGGCAAAACGTAAAACTGCAAGCTGATGCCTCCATCCATTATGGGGAAGGGCCAGCGGGTGGGGATGCATGACAGGCTGAGCCGGCAGGGAGAAGAGGCCGCAGGCCACTCGAAATTTGTAAATGGGATGCATTTGGGCCCTGGGCCTGACTTTGGACATGCCTGCTATAAAGCAAACCAAAAGGTGCTTCTTCTGTACCGCCTCATATCACTTGAAGGACTCTCTGGGTGGTTCACAAGTTAAATCTGCAGTGTACGCTCCCCCCCCCTGCCTCCAGTGAGCTCGGTACCCATTTTACCAGCCTCAGAAGGGTGGAAGGCTGAATGAACCTCAAGCTGGCGACCTGTGATTGAACCTGGGGTCATGAGCATACTTTTGTCCCCAGAACTGCAGTTTAACCACTGCACCAGAAGGCTCCTTATAATTCTCTTCCTAAACTCAGAAAAGCATACTTTTCAGAGACCACTTGTACTTCCGACAAGGATGGATTAGGAATGGACCTGGTGCTCTCTGGGGGCTCGACCAGCCAGGGAATCCTGTAAATTAAAAAGAATAAGAGAATTGTTCACTCTGAAGCTTCCTGTTTCCAGAGACCAAAAGGTTGCCCCTGCACTAACATCCTACCATTCCTTATCCACAAGGCTAAGCTCACAATGGATGTTTTGTTGTCATCCTTCCCCTCTGCTGGCCCTTGATGTCCCGAAGGACATTAGTCTTGCTTGTCCTGGACCTGTTCTTCTGCTTCCTGGGAGATGCTGAGGTGAGAAGAGGTGAGAAGGGCCAGGCCTTGGAGCCCCACTGGAGGAAAGCAGGGCCCACTTGTTTGGGGTCCTACCGGGGAACTTCACCTGCAACCTTGGGGGTTGCTACAAAATACAAGGCACCACCTCCTGGCACACGGGAAGAGAGGAAGAAGAGCCAAAAGTTAATGCTGAGAGAGGCAGAGACATCTGGGGGGAGTTACACCCCCCCCAAGGCAACTGCCCAGAGATCAGGATGGACTAAACCAGGGGTGTCCAAACTTTTTGCAAGGAGGGCCAGAATAGTTGAGGTGAAAATGAGATGTTCCATGCCTCTTGCTCCTCTTCCTCCAAGCTCAGTAGGACAGACAAGGTGTCATCGTCGTCATTGGGTACCTCCTGCACAAGAGAGAGAGAGAGAGAGAGAGAGAGAACCTGCAGTGAATGAGTGAATCTAGAAGGAGCCACGGATCCGTCGGGACTCACATCCCAGTATGAAGCCGCCGGATTGCATGAGATCACTTTCTCATGGGAAAAGTCACCCGCCTTTCTGGGAATGCTGTACCTGGATGATGGTTCCACATGCCTGCTCCGCACGTCATGGACCACATGGACCAGGCATTTATTCATTTATTCTGGGACAAAATTTTCTCTTCTTGGAGATATCGATGCTGAACTTACCCAAAGGCTGAGGGATTTCTTCCTCTTGGTGGGAGGATCTAGGAGTCAAGGAGAAATAAATACAATATAAAATTTATAGTTCACACTAATATTAAATTGATATAATTTAATTTGATATCTGTTTTTGTGACTTTATTTATTCACACTGTACTGTTTTGTATTGTATAACCCTGTAAACCACCCAGAGTGGCCTTTTGGGCAGATGGTTATGCGGTTGGTTGATTGATCGATCAATCAATTAATGAGTGTAAACTCAAAGTCATGCTAGACTGTTTGGCATAGTTTAAAACATAAATAAAATATAACATATTTAAAATGTAATCCCCTATAACAGTTACTCATTTGACTGACTTTCTGGCAGTTAGCTTCTTTGCTGGAAGGGAAAGCAGTGGGATAAAAATTACAACCTTGCATGTTGCTTTTTTAACGCTGAGTATCAGTGGGGAGAGCATGCTTTGTTTGTGCTACAATTGTAACTATAGAGTTCCCTATGACTTCCCCTTTCTTTCTGTTGTGTCTTTTTTACCCACTTTTCTCTCTCCCCCCACTTCATTTTCTATGATCATACAAGCATCTGCTATAAGTAAAAGATTTTTGGTTCTGTTTAACCAAGAAGCATATACAGTAGATGGATCCTTTTCCTTTTCCAAGGGAGGGGCCGAGACAGGACAGATCTTTCCATAACTTTTCTCTGCCAGAAAAGGGGGATTGGGTGGGAAATTACCAAATACCGAATCACTCCAACAGAATCTTCCTGAGATAACCTGTTCATAAGTCATTTAGGGCTATAAAGGTAATACTACTGAGTGCTTCAAAGAGCTATGAACTCCTTAGGAAAAAATGTGCATTTTTGGGTAATGCTGTGTGATTTGACTCGTGATGAACTATGTTCTTTTTAAAAAAAAACATCAGAATGATAACTCCTGGTGGTGTTGTGGGTGAACCTGGAGCAACAGCTGCAACTAATGCTAGCAAAATTATGAAGTCAAGAGGGCCAGTGTGTGCTCTGACCCAGAGGTTTTGAGCCCCCAATGCAATCACACCTGTGCATGCGAGTGAATTGCCACTTTGTGCCAGAGATCACACCCACCCCTCTTCCATGTTCTCTTGTTTTCATTAATGTGAGTTCTTGGGTTCAAAAAAGCTTTTTTTCCTAGTCCTTTTCTTCTTCTTCTTCAGCTGAGTAAACATTTTCCATTGCACATAAAATTCACCTTGGCGCTAATAAGCTACCCCCCTCCCCCAGTTTGCCACCTCTGTGCTTTTGGCAGGATGGGGGAGGTCTTATTACCTGGCTTATTATTCGCATGGGACCGCAATTTATGGAGTATATTTGGGAAAGTTTCATAGTGGGGAGAGAGAGAGAGACTGAGAGAGAGGACCAAATCCAACTCATTTATACTCTACATAAAGCCTCACAAGGCAATTTTGAGAGAGGAAGAAAGGACTTAGGGCAGGGGTGTCCAAACGTTTTGCAAGGAGGGCCAAATTTGGTGAGGCAAACATTTATGGGGGCCGACCATTCAGCTGCATTAGGACATGCAAGGAGGCAGGGAGGACGCTGCAGCAATGGAACCGGGGCCAGGTGGTCTGGGCAGGTAGCTGGGGGAAGGATGGAGGCAGGGAGGGCAGGCAAACCATAAAACTGCAAGCTGATGTCTCCATCCGGTATGGGGAGAGGCCAGTTGCGTGACAGGCTGAACTGGCAGGAAGAAGAGGCTGTAGGCCATTCGAAATTTGAAAACGGGCCTCATTTGGCCCCCGGGCCTGACTTTGGACATGCCTGACTTTGGGGTTAGGGTTGCTGAAGAAGAAAGCCACACACAGTCCCTTTCGAAAGATGGCAGACCTTTCAGCCTCCATCATGATCCCTAGAGGATAGTTCTAATTAAGGTCTTGGATGCTCTGTTTGGATGAGACCCTGCTGGAATAAGGGTTTGGATGAGACCCTGCTGGAATAAGGAAAGTATATAGGAGAAAAGGTGCCCTTTCTTTCAGAAAGGAGAAATCAGCTTCCAGGGGGAAGGGAGTTTTGGAGAACTAGAATTGTCCATTGCTCGTTCCCACGTGCCAAAAGAAATATTTTGGTGAATGCTGGCTTGATGTTTTGGAAGTCTTTAGGTCAGGTCCCCTCGGCAGCGACTTTTCTTCTCTGAGGCCATCTCTTTTCTCTCTCACACACACCCTCCCCAGAAGTACAGTGGACCTTCCTATAACAAATGGTTTGTATAACATAAAATCTGTACAACATAAAAAATTCCAGAGATAGGGGGAATTTGCTTAACAGAATCGCCTATGGGGCGAATCCGTACAACATAAAAATGGTTGTGATTAGGAATTACTCCGTTTTCAATGCATTCCCATGGGAAATTTGTATAAAGGAAAATTTGCTTAACATAATTTCATTTGGAATGAATTAATTCCTTTATACAGGGTACCACTGTACTGATTTCCACCCCAGCTATCTAGAGTAACTGGTTACAACTAGTTGCTACTCTTCCTACCTGCTGGTGCAGACAGGATGGATGATTGACCACATTAAACTGGAGGGAGAACCATTAATAGAGTTCAGGGGGCTCTTATTGATAAATGGACTTTGGCAGATATTAGATAATCTCAGCTCCCGGGGAAGGCCTGGGAAATGTATAGACAGTGGACCCACATATAAGAAGTGGTTTGTTTAACAGGAAAACCGCTTAAAGGGAAAAACTTCCAGAGATAGGGGGAAATCGCTCAACCGTGAATCCGTACAACAGAAAAAGGGTCGCAATGAGGGATTAATCTGCTTTCAATGCATTCCTATGGGCAATATGTACAAAGGAAAGTTTGCTTAGCAGAATTTCATTTGGAATGAATTAATTGCTTTATACAAGATTCCACTGTGTTGGCAAACGCCATGACATGGATTAGAAACGAGCAAAGATTAGCATTAAGACAGGCTTTTCCAAGGCTTGCATAGTCTTCTGTAGATAAACAGGAATTTCCTGTTTCCAGGCAAAAGACCAGGAATTAGAAATACAGTGGACCCTCGTATAAGAAACGGTTTGTATGACATAAAATCTGTACAACATAAAAAATTCTAGAGATAGGGGAAATTTGCTTAACAGAATTGCCTATGGGGTGAATCCAACCAACATAAAAATGGTCGCGATTAGGGATTACTCCGTTTTCAATGCATTCCTATATGTACAAAGGGAAATTTGCATAACGGAATTTTATTTGGAACAAATTAATTCCTTTATACAAGGTACCACTGTACTTCCTTGTTTTCTAGCAAGGAAAGATTGGCTGGTCTTGTTTCTGCCAGGCTGTTGCCCTATGCCTTATTCAACAATTCTTATTAGTCCCAATAGCTAAGAAATCATTGTATTGAGACCATAGATTTTAAATCTAAAGGCCATGGCTCCCCTGGCCCTTTCCCCCTGACCTTTTCTTATGCCAGTTAGCTTAACCACAAGGTTAACTTGTTCAAGTATAAGGCTTCACCACAGAAATAGCATTTCCTGTTTATCATCCAGAAAACCTATTTCTCGACAATTGGTTGCTGAACATATACCATTTTCTGTGAAACTTGCTTGCTAAAAATGTTAGAGCACCCATGGGAGGGGAGTAGATCCCCAATATGGTAGACAAATCATGTTAGCATTTAACCACTAGGCAATTATGATTTTTCTATCTGTCTGTTTCTTTGTTGCCAGTGGATCACTAGACAATTATGATTTTTCTATCTGTCTGTTTTCTTGTGCTTAATGGTGCATAGTTTAGTTTAGGGAAAGGGTCCGTCAATGGCGACCTGACCGAATTCTGTCGTTGTTTCAACAAAAGAGCTCTTTGAAACAAATGCTGTATCTGGACAGAGTCGTTCCTGCGTTCTGCAGGATACTTGGCACCACCCCACACAACTTTGTGTGGATCACAGCATTTTAAGCTTTGCTGCCATATAGAGTGACATCAAATTCTAGTACTTTAAAACAGGAATGTAATCTGATTAAGGCTGCATTCCTAAACAGACCTACCAAGGATGAGTCCTATTGAATGCAATGAGACATCTGCACATATGTTTACAGTGCAAAACAGGGTGCAACCTGCTCTCCTTTTAGACGGTTACTTCACATCCTTCTTTGTTCCATGACTAGTTTTGTACCGTGGCAACGTTGGTCGCAATCACGTGGTTTTGTCTCTGTTTCAGTGTTCCCATGGTCATGATAACTTTTCTCATAACAAGTGTTGCCTCACGGTCTTGTACCATGACAAACACTGAATTTGTCTGGCTTCCTTTTTCCTTTTTTGGGAGGGGGAGGGCTTAAAAATTCTTTTTTGATATTTTGCTTCTGAAAAGTCAAAATTTTTTTAAAAAAACCTGGACATAGTTTTCTGAGAGAAACGAATGTTTTGTTGCGTGACAGTCGTTACTACACAGTGTAGTAGGAACAAAGCAGGAACAAAGAGTGACAAGGGAAAACCCTACCCCAGCACCAGGTACAGTATTGTCGCACTTAGCACCTGTTCCAGGGGTGTGGTCGAGACAAATTTCAGTAGTTACGTGACGGGCGTGAAGTAACTTCTTTTGTACCGCTCCTAAGTGCAACACTATCAGAAACAAAACGGACATGAAGTAACCGTCTAAGGGCCTTTTCACATGACCCCTCAGATCCGCTGGTCCCTTAAATTCGGACCAGCGATCCTGAGGGTTCCTTGTTGTTCCTCCATCCCCACCCGCTCCCCACTTCCTTGTTCTGTCTGCGGGAGGGGAGGGAGGGGAAAAAAGCCTTAGACATGGACAAAAGAAGAAACCCTTACCTCCCGTGCGTGGAAGCTTGTTTCGAGCCCCGGTTTTACTTCCTGGTTGCTCTTAAAGGGGCGGAGGCGAAAGAAAAACAACAAAAAGAAGCGAGGGAGAGCTCAGGCACTCTCCGCATCAAATATTTTTCACCTCCCAAAAGCAAGTACAAGAAAGTGCAGCTGGGTCGCGCTTAGGTGGGCGGGGTCGCACTTAATTGTCTGCAAACTCCGGACCTGGTGGGGAAACATTTTTAAGGTCCGGAGCTTGCAGCCCTTTGCCGCGGAGCTTAGGGGTCGTGTATAAACGCCCTTAGTCACCTGCTTCAGTGTGGAACCTGAAGCGCCCGCCAGCAGGCTGGCAGAGTTTGAAACTGGCCATGACCTCAGTCCATAAAGAGTATAGCTTTGTGGCTCTAAACCACAAGGGAGTTCTTAACTCAGAGCAAACCATTCAATATGCGTGTGCGGAAATGTGCTTTGATTTCGGAGAGGCTGCTGCTCGTACACCTGGTAAAAATCAAAACAGAGGATTGGCTTTCCTCTCAGTTTGTTTGGGCTTTTGGCATACTTCACCTTTGGCTGGCAGACCGGGTGAAAATTCATTCTCCCTGGGGTCATTAAACAAGCCCATTTCCCCTTGAAAGGGAAGAGAGTATATGCACGCAACGGTTGTGCAGGAACCTTGCTAGCTCTTGAGAGGTGGTCTTCCTTGCTCCAGTGTACCATCCCTAAGGCTTTCTGGGAACTCAGGAGCATGAAGTGGAGGTCTGGGGTACTATGACAGCAAACACACACCTGGAAGTCCCTTGAATTAATTGGTGGCAATTAATTTTGAGCTGTGGTGCTGGAGGAGAGTCTTGAGAGTCCCCTGGTCTGCAAGGAGATCAAACCTATCCATCCTGAAAGAAATCAAGCCCGAATGTTCACTGGAAGGACAGATTTTGAAGCTGAGGCTCCAGTACTTTGGCCACCTCATGAGGAGAGAGGAGTCCTTGGAAAAGTCCCTGATGTTGGGAAAGATTGAAGGAAAAGAGGACATCAGAGAATGAGATGGTTGGACGGTGTCATCGATGCAACCAATATGGATTTGACCAAACTCCAGGAGGCAGTGGAAGATAGGAAGGTCTGGCGAGCTCTGGTCCATGGGGTCACGAAGAGTCAGACATGACATCCTATAGATTCATATGATAATAGGTAGTCCATCATTCAGGGAAGATTAGTTAGTGTTGTTTTCTGATTGGGCTTCTGAACTCGGTTGGGAGAAATTGCATTACAACAAAAACTCCAGAGATAAAAAAAATATATTTGCTTCTCTTTGCCCCCCACCCCCAAAATTAGCATAACTTCAATCTGTCTTTGTTCAGAACTAACTTATTTCAGTAAACAGCAGAGGGAGCCCTTTCTCTTCCTAAATGCAGGGATAAATGGAATTTTGCTCTAGATTTCTCCTTGAGCAAAACTTCCTCCCTGTCTTTTATGGCAGGTCAGAACTGAATGATGATTGCCCAATGGCCAGAATAAAATCTGACCAAGGTCTTGATTCACCGTATGATGTATGGAAGTCAGCAAAGGAAACTTCTCCCAGCAACAGCTGGTTGCAAGTTTCTGCTGAAACACCTAGTTACGAGAAATTGACAACTTTATAAGCAAATGGTTTCATTTAGGGCCCACATATGTTGGCTGACAAAGTGGCTCTGTGCACCTTTCTATACTGGCCCTGTTACTTATATGTTCACTTAGCTGCAAAAACTAACGAGTGCCTATCCAGTTGGGTTGCCAGCACAGTTTCCCAGGATGTCTGCTGTGCTTTTAACTTACCGAGGGGGGGGGCAAGTTTGCCTTATTGCTACAAAAGCAACAATCTCTTATGGCACATGAAGAACCTCAACTTTCATTTGGTACTGTCCAACGAACCTGGTTTCACTCAAGTTAAAAACACAAAAGATCGACCAATCCCAATCTCTTATTTTGCATTGTTCTCTCTCTCTCTCTCTCTCTCTCTCTCTCTCTGTCATCTAGACACATTTAGTTTATCTGTGGAGTACAAATTTCAGAATCCCCTTCAGTCACATGGCTTGTGATTGAGCTATCCGTGTTAAAAATAATGGCATAATTTAGAGCAAATGCATTTATAATCTCAATTTATTGCAATTTATTTTTTATTTTTTTATTTTAGGAGCAAGCACACACCCTTATATTTTCAACATCTAATCCCATAAACATTTTCAATGACTTGTTCACCCTTCCTCATTTATCCTCTCTCCTTCCCCCAGCAAGCATTTAATTTCAATTCTCTCTCATATTATACATTGTCAAACCATGGTGGAATAGACTAGTCCAGTGGTTTTCAACCTGTGGGTCCCCAGATGCTCCTGGACTGCAACTCCCAGAAATCCCTTCTAGCACAGCTAGTGATAAAGACGTCTGGGAATTGCAGTCCAGGAACATCTGGGGACCCACCGGTTGAGAACCACCAGAGCTCATTTCTCATTCTCAGGCTTTCCTTTTATCCATTCTATGAACTTCTCCTACTCCTTCAAAATTCTGTTTTTCCCTTCTATCTTTCCCTCTTGCATTATTTGTATCCAATCAGTTTGGAAAAATTGGTACAAATAATCTTTGCATTTATCATCTTTCCATTTTTTTTTCATCCTTCCACCCAATTGTTAAAACCATGAGCTGCTGCTATTCCATAACACATAATCTTTTTAAAATTTCTCTCCAGTTGCTTTCTCTCTCCATCAATCCTAAAAATATATATATAGTGGACCCGTGTATAACAAATGGTTTGTATAACATAAAATCTGTATAACATAAAAAATTCTGGAGATAGGGGAAATTGCTTAACAGAATTGCCTATGGGGCGAATCCGTACAACATAAAAATGGTCGCGATTAGGGATTACTCTGTTTTCAATGCATTCCTATGGGAAATTTGTATAAAGGAAAATTTGCTCCACAAAATTTCATTGGGAACAAATCAATTCCTTTATACAAGGTACCACTGTAATCTATTTTTAGCTGAATCCTTTTTTCTTATTTCTGTTAACCAATTTTCTACTTTATTCCAAAATGTTCTCACTTTCTCACATTTCCAAATCATATGTCCAAAGATTTCCCTTTCTTTCTAACGGTCAAACAATCGGATATTTCTTTACACCTAAATACTTGTACCCAACGTTGTAAGATACCGTCCATCCCCTTGTGATGCTTGGCTCGGCTTTTCAGACCCTCTTCAAAAAGCAGCGTTTATACGTCCCCAAACCAAGCTCCCTGTGTTGAGCGGAATCTGTTTTGTGTTTGCTGTTTCGTGTCGTTTTTGCCATTGGTAGCGTTGGCAACCGGGTTGGGCAATCCCGCAGCAACCACAGGTATGGACTTCTAGCCACCTTGGGCTAATGCTTTGTGAGGGGAAAACAGCCAGCGGCAGGAGGCAGTGGCCATTAAAGCAAAGGGGGGAAGGAGTGGGGTTTTTTTTTTTGTTACTCTGGAAAACACTCACATGTCAGAGGAGTTAGAGCATGGGTCTGTGCCAAGCTGCAGGGACTAGCTATAAAAACTGCCAGGGGACTATTGGCTTTGACCCAGAAAGGAAGATGGGATGAGTACCTGGTAATCTCGGTGGCTTCATGGTGGCTGAACAGAGAAAGACCTCCACACAAACACAGGGATATTTCTGTCTGGGTTTTCCAGAAGCCTAGTTAAACTGGAAGAATTGATGTTTGGGGTTCTGCCAGCAGAAACATGCCTTAGACCTAGAGTATCAAGTAGATGCATGCCCCGCTTCACAAGCGCTTGAGTAACTGCCTATTTTGGAAGGCACCCTCTTATTTCAGCTATGGCGTCCACAGGAATTTTGTTTTTCCAAGGAGGGAAAAAGCAGCCTAGTGTTTACCAATTATATTGTTGTGTTTTGTGCCGGAATCAACTTACAGTGCCTCTCATAGGGCTTTCAGGGTAAGTAAGAGATACAGGGGACCCCGTGTAAGAAACGGTTTGTATAACATAAAATCTGTACAACATAAAAAATTCTGGAGATAGCAGAAAGAATTAACAAATTCTTGGAATCTGAATTCATGGAGTCTGGAAAAAAGGTGCCTGAGGGGGGGATATGATTGAGATGTACAAAATAATGCAGGGCATGAGTAAAGTGGATAGAGGGAAGCTCCTCTCCCTCTCACAAAATACCAGAACTGGGGGACATCCACTCAATTTGAGGGCTGGGAGAGTAAGAACGGACAAAAGAAAATATTTTTTCACCCAGCGCATTGTTAATCTGTGGAACTCCCTGCCACAGGATGTGGTGAAGGCATCTGGCCTGGATGCCTTCAAAAGGGGATTGGACAGATTGCTGGAGGAAAAGTCCATTGCAGGTTATAAACCATGATGGAGATGTGTAATCTCCAGGCTTAAAACTGGGGTACTTCAAGGACCAGATGCAGGGGAGTGGAATCAGGAGACACATATCTAGTCTCGTGCACTCCCGGACGCATCTGGTGGGGCCACTGTCAGATACAGGAAGCTCGACTCGATGGGCTTTGGGCCTGATCCAGCATGGCTCTTCTTATGTTCTTATGTTTTTATCGCCTATGGGTTGAATCTGTACAACATAAAAATGGTCGCGATTAGGGATGACTCTGTTTTCAATGCATTCCTATGGGAAATTTGTAGAAAGGAAAACTTGCTGAATCGAATGTCATTTGGAACAAATTAATTCCTTTATACAAGGTACCACTGTATGAAAGGTTTTGCTAATTCCAGCCCACCCACCCCCAGTGAGCTTTCAGTGAGGATTTGAACCCAGGATCCCTGAGTCCTAGTCCATTACACTATAATTGGAAGAGATACCCAGTATCTGGGTATCTAGTCCAATAATATTCCCATACTCCACATGGGTATTGCATGTGCCACTACATCACAGGGAGCCTGCTTGTACATTGAGCAATGCCTTCCCCGACAGGCCCTGGACTGGATGATATGTAAGGTTCCTTGCAGATCTGCAGTTCAAAGGTTAAAGGCTTTATTTAGGGTTCTTCCTTATTTATACTGTATATACTTTAGTACGTTCATGCGTAGAACATTAGGACAAAAGGAGAAATAATCAACCCAGTTCTTTCTCTGGCTGCTTTTACACGACCCTTAAAATCCACTGGCAACTTAAATGCAGATCCCCCCCAACGTGATTTTTATTCTGCTTCCTGTGTTCCCACCTCACACACTCTGGTTCTATTGCTTCTGTCTGCGGTGAGGGGAGAGAGAAAAAAATGCAGGCTCACCTCTGCCTGCCGTGATTCCTGTCTGTTAAAAAAGGGGGGGGGACCCAACAAAAACAAACAAAAAGTGGAGGAGGGCCAGGCATGCAATGCTTTAAAATAGCAACAAGGAACAGCAACAAGGATTTTACCTCCTCCAGACCAGGCTTGTAAAATGTGCTGGGGCGCGCTGAAGTGGGCGTGGTCGTACTTTATTTTTTTAAAGTCCGCTGCTGGTGGGAAAACAATTTTATGCTTCACATCTGCAAGCATTTTGCAGCGGATTTTAGGGGTCAGGTAAAAGCTGCCCCTGAGGCATCTGAAATGCGCAGTCCAAGTGATTTATAGAATGTTTAGGAAAGCCTGTATAATCATACTTCTTGGATGATTTTTAATGCTTTGTGTGTTTGTTTTCATTTCCTGTTGTTTATTGGTTATTTTGTATGCATTTGTTGACTAATTTGCATTCATGTAAACCGCCCAGAGTCCTTTTGGGAAATCGGTGCAGTCTAAAGATGCAATAAATAAATAAATAAATAAATAAATAAATAAATAAATAAATAAATTATCCCTGCAGACTCCCATGCAGTGCAGACCTCATTTTTAAAAAAAGGGAGTTTAGAGACCTTAAAAGTTGCCCTGCTGTCTGATAAATCCTGGGAAGCCATGGAAAACAATACCAGGCATATTGTATTGGTGTAAACCACCCGCAATTCCTTTGGAAGATGGGTGGTATTTAAATGTATAAATAAATAAATAAAATAAAATAAATGCTGATGGAATGCCCTAGTCGTTGGTGAGAACGAGGCCAATTCTGGGCCCTTCTCCACAGCTTTCACCCCATGGTGGGAACTGTTCCTCAGAGGTCGGGAAGGAACTCTGTGTCCCATTAGACGCCCTTCATCACCGTCCTTCAAGCATCTGCAGCTGAGCTGCTGGGTCTGAATGTGGCAGAGATTTCTCATTTCAAGCAACATCTACCTGGTTGGTGGCTGCTGCTTTCGGGGCCAAGGCAGGTTACAGCAACACTGAACTATCTTTGCTGCATTTTTTGAGCAGCAGCTCATACAGGGCTCTGAGCAGATTAACATGAAATGAGAAGGGCAAGAAGAATGAACTGTTGCCTTGTCCTCACTTTTGGCACCCTTGCTAAGGCATGCCCACCCAGGAGCCTGCCTCTGCTTGCCCTCTCCCTGGGTCATGTCAAGGGCTGGGTAGCTTTGGCGTGGAAAGGTTTTCTTTCTCCCAAGGGGGCCAAGAAACCCAAGCAGTGCCAGGGCCATCCTTGCGAGGTCAAGGAAATTGTACACTAACAACGCAGTGTGTCATCATCATGCCAGCCTAGCTTGGACCTCTTTTGTATCTGGATGGGAGGCCACCAGGAAGTACAGAATCATAGAATCACAGAGTTGGAAGACACCTCAAGGGCCATCCAGTCCCTGCCATGCAGGAACCCCCATCACAGTATTTCCGACAGGTGGCCATCCAGCCTCTGCTTAAAAACCTCCAAAGAAGGAGACCCCACCACCCTCCCTGGCAGGATCTTCTGCTCCCAGACAGCTGTAACCGTCATGAAGTTCTTCCGAATGTTCAAATGAAATCTCTTTTCCTGTATTTTGAGACCATTGCCCCACGTCCTAGTCTCTGAAGCCATGGAAAACAAACCAGCTCCCTCTTCAATATGACATCCTTTCCAATATTTAAAGATAGATATCATATCCCCTCTCAGTCTTCTTTTTGAAAGGCTAAACATTCCCAGTTCCCTAAGTAAGACATTTCTTCCAGAAATTGCTACATAGTCTTGGAAAGAGTCTTGCCTGAAACCTTGTAAAGTTGTTGTGGTGTGAGCTGACACTATTGGGTAGATAGATTAAAGGTCCAACTCAATAAGGGCAGTGTCCCGTTTTCCTTTGATGGTAGCTTCAACATGGCGTACCACCAAGGGTTCATCCCTTCATCCAATCTGGAGCTATCAAGCAACCTACAGTTGACTATCAGCATGGTGGTAGCTAGGATGGCTAGGTGACCTACTTAACAGGCATCGATCCTCTCTTGGAAGGTGTCAGGCCCCTGCCAGAACCTATTCCAGAGACTAAAGAGTTAATGCCTGAAGAAGCCCCAGATGAGGTTTCTGAGCTGTCAGTTGCTCCAGCAGCTGCACAGGAGAGTGACTCAGCATCTTCAGGGGATTCTCCACCCCCACAGAGGGCTGCTTGCTGAAGGCAGCAAAGACTTACAACTAGGAGAAGCAGAGACAAGCTTTATCTGAGCCACCAACGTCTACATTTAGGAAGTCCTGAGTTTTGATAGGGTTAGTTTCTGGGGAAGTTTTGTTGCTCTCTGGAGACATAAATTAAGCATTCAGGACTGAGGCAAATTGTGGGAGCAATCCGTTGATATGACAACTTGCTACTGCTTTCCTGCTTGATCCTTGTTCCTGCTTGGTGTGACCCTGGACCTCGTCTCTCTTGTCTCTGGACTTTCTCAGTGGACCTGGCTTAAGCTACCATTGGCATTCTGGCTTTCACCTCTGGATTGTTTACCTTGGACTTTGCTTTGCTCTCTGAATAGGTGTGACCTTGCTATAGGTTTCCTGGACTCTGATTTACTTTTGATTTGCTGTATTGGGGTTTGACTTTGAGTTTCCAGTCAAAGCCTGAACTTACCTGTGTGTGTGAGTCTGTGGGTCGTGACAGAAGGGCCCAAAAGCTTGCACCTGACCACTGCCTGGAAAGTTAACAGGTTTGGCTGATGGTGAGTGTGAAGAATTGAGGATACAGTCACAGACTGAGCAGACGACATCAGAGCGCTGGTAGAGACTGTCCCCCAGTTCCTTGCTGGTCTATCACAAACGTGCCCGTGCAACCGTATTGGCAGAATGGCTGAAAAATGTCAAGCAACCTCTCTGGAAACCGGAGCCTTCCTTTCAAAGCTCGGGCTGCATCTGGACAATGTAGGATTTCGTCAGAAATGTTTACGGAACACAGGAGGGGCAGGCGGCAAAGAATCAAAGGCTTTGCGGCAGAAAGAAGATGGTAACTCGGCCATCGAGCAAACCTAGCTGTCATTTCCCCCTTGGGAAACGGAAGACAGGAACATACGGAGTCGTTTATTTTAAGTAAACTATAAATATCAGACTACAAGAAACGCACGGAAGAAAGGGAGATTTGGTCCAAATCCAACAGTTTCCAAGAGGTTTTGGACAAACATATCTGATTGAATTTGGCAGCCCCCTTCCCTTCCCACCAGCACCGCCACCCGTGTACCCGCCTGTTGGTTGAAATTGATTAAGAGAGTGCAGAGTGAGATACAGTTTAATCCCTTCCAAATGGAAAGCAGGGAGAAACAAGATCGAAAATTGTCAGGGATTGAGTGGCAGGATCAGTACAACTGAAAGTGGAACACTTCCCGGCAGCCTTATGTGAAAGTACAGGTCAATCCGCTCTAAAGTGTCACGGGCAATTATTTACCAAGGCCCCATCTAACTGCACATGGGGCATAGTCCACCATGTGTAAAGCCAACAAGACGGCTTCTTAGAGCGTGTGTGCATGCTTTTGTGGCTTTTTTGCCTTTTCTCTGCAACCCAGTTTGACTTAAATGCTCTGGATTTGTTGGCATGGCATATAGTCAATGGCAGAAAAAAAAAGGACAGGAATTTAGACGTCATTTACACGTTAAAACACATCTGCCTTAAAACATGCATGGAATGCCTTTTTGTCAAGGAAGCGCAAGCAGCTTCTGCAGTTTGAGGGCTGCAAGCAAAAAAGATTGTGTGGTTAAGTAGTTTTGCATATAACTGAGTTTCTAGATGCATCTTATAGTGTGCAAGTTAATAGATACAGTACAATATATGCAGTAGATATAATATACAGTAGAACATGGCCTATATTGTGCAATCATGGAGTTGTAGTAGGGGGGTCCAGAGGTTATCTTGCTCTTAAATTATTATTTTTAGTTAATTTCATGTTATTTAATTTATGTGTTTGATGTTAAGTTTGTTTTTTTGCACCGTGTCACTGTTTTAATTTATTCATTTTAGATCGTTGTTTATTATATCTGTGGTGAACTGCCTAGAGATGCCTTGGAAGCCAGATGGGAGGTATAAAAATAAACACATAAATAAATGAATATTCTGTTTGAAAATGGTCCCTATTTGTTTGCAGTGTCATGGAATCCTTGTTTAATCACTGCAGTACAAGGAATTCCGACTTTCCAAGCCAGCCATGCCGCTGACTCATCATCAGCTCATGATCTGTTGCCTTTGACCAGAAGTTGTTGCTGACTCATTCAAACTTGGCCTCACAGTTCTCAATGGGGCCACTGCCTATGCTGGTGTGTGTGTGTGTGTGTGTGTGTGTGTGTGTGTGTGTGTGTCCCAATGTTGTGTGTGTGTGAGAATGTGTGGTGTGTCTTTCTCCCCCAGATAATATTTTCTCCCCCAGATAATATTGCTTTAGAGCAGGGCTGTCCAACTTTGATGAGCCCGCGGTCTATTTTTTTCTCCCAAATGGTCCTGCGGTCTACTTTTATCTCCCAAAGGGCCCCCGGGTCTACTTATAGGAGTGCACATGTGGCCGGCATGGGGAGGAGGGGACCACGCCGTGGCCCTTGAACTGCCCTGCTTGGCTGAGACAGTGGGCTGGCAGACCCAGAACTTTGCTGGGGCAGTGGTGGTCCTTGGGATGGGGGAGGGAGGGATGCAGAACGTATCCCCAAACCTTTTTAATGGTGGCCAGAGGGCTACTTTTGAACCCTTCACGGGCTACCGGTAGCCCGTGGTCTACTGGTTGTGCAGGCCTGATTTAGAGTACTCTTACCAGGTGCCATTATCATCACAGTATACCTGGAACTCTAACCGTTTGGCTCATCTTGTCAAGGAAGCACAGAACTCCCAACCATATTTTTCTAGCTGCTTGCCTAGGGCTCAACTCAGAGGCTGTGAAATCCTGTTAATGTTAACTGATGCCCCATAAGCTTGGTAAACTGATGTCACATCAGCACGTCATCACTTGAGATAATGCCTCTCCCCTCCCACAATGATATCTCCCCGATTTGTTTGTTCTTCCCAGGAGGACATGTTGAGACAATTCACCCTAAGAAAGGCTCAGATAGAAAATATCAGGAACCGAGCCTCCTTAGTGGTCACCCGTCACCTTTGGAACTGTTTCCCACCTGAGATTTGCCTGGCCCCTTCACTGAAAATTTTCAAATGATTGTTGAACACCTGCCATTTTTGTCAGGCTTTTCCAGAGATAACAGTGGCAGTTTCAGCATTTAATTTCATCCCATCATCTTACCTTGGAATCTGTTGTGTTTATATTGTTGTTTGTGTTGCTGCTGCTGCTGCTGTTGGTTGTGTTGCTGTTGTTGGTTGTGTTTGACTGTTATTGTCTTTAATTTGTTTAGTAGGTTGTAAATTGGACCTCATTTCTTTCTGCCAAAATTAATTGTGTCTTTAGTAATATTATTTGTTGCAATTGCAAGCTAGAAAATCTCAATACTATAAAGAGAAGAAAAATACAATACGTTGGCCACGTATAGTACTGCGCAATAACAGAAACCATCTGCTGCAGGTTATCCTTCAAGGAAAAATAGATGGGAAGCATGGAAATGTAGAAGAACATTCTGGCTTAATAATTTAAGCCAATGGTTCGCAGTGAGCACAGTTTAAAAAAATAAATAGAATAGCTTTGGACAAAAATCAGAACATGCTACTGATCGCCAATGTTCTATGAGGACATGACACTTGTAGAAAAATAATTGTATTGTTTGATATCATAAATGGACCAGAGTGGAACAGGCAAACAAATAATCAACACCCCGTGGCGCAGTGGTTACCTCTTGGAGGGTTTGGACTCTCTCAATTTTCCTTTCAGCTTCTCTTTTACTAGTTCCCTCATCTTTTTGAAGATTTAAGGTCTCTGTGTTAGATTTTATCAGTAGAGATGGGCACGACTCAAAAAAATGGTGTTTCATTTGTCATTTGGTCGTTTAGGGGTCCGTTTCGGTTCGTTTTCGTTTTCGTGACTTTTTACAAAAAAATTCATTTTCGTTTCGTTAGGTAACGAAATGAAAAAATGAAAACGAAAATGAAAAATTGCTGTTTCGTTAGCATTCTTTTTAGTTCAATGCATCTGCTGCAATGAAAATGAAAAACATGGCAAATTTGGTCATTTCGTTTTCATTTTCGTTTTGTTTTTTTTAAAAATTTTATTTCATTTTTGTTGCGTAATGAAATGAAAAAACGAAAACAAAAATGAAAAATCGCTCGTTTCGTGCCCATCTCTATTTATCAGTGATTGGCAGTCTATGGTTAAGTTGAAAGTAATTGTGTTGTGGTCACTTGTTCCCTGTTGGGTCAGTCACCTTGACATTTTGCACCAGATCCTGTGTATTACTCAGGATCAAGTCAAGAATTCTTATACCTCTAGTTGGGTCTTCAGCCATCTTCAACCATCTGTTCTTCATCTGGATGAAGCCATTCCTGGGACCAAGAAAGAAAACCAGATCAACTCCAATTTCCAATTCAGTATATTTATTCAAAAGAGAGGAAGGAAGAAAAACAAAGTAGAAAGAAGTCATGAAAGAGGCAGCGGCTTTTAAAAAAAGTAAAATGCAGGTAAAACCTACAGCTGACAGGCTCATAAAAACCATCAGATTAGAGAAATGTACACCTGGACTCTAATAATAGATGTCAGCTGGATTCTGCGTCTTCCCTCAAAATCAGATATCCCACCCAAAAGGTTTCTGGCTACATTGGTAAGAATTTCATTGCTGCCCTCCCTGTGTTTTTCACAGATTCTGCTGTAGAAAGCTGGGAAGCACGGCAAAATGTGTTCTTGACACGAAGGGAGGCTGCCGCCAAGAAGGAGGGAGAAGCCCCAAACCTCTCAGCGTCGGGCGCATCACTGGTCTCTGAACCAGACCTGGCTTCATCTTATCGTCATCGTTTCCTCACCAGCTGGATGCAAAGGCAAAAATTCCAAAGGGCAAAGGGGCCACGAAATTCCAGGAAAGGGAAATCAAAATCAATCTCTCAGTAGCTTTTGTTGACTTGGGCCAGGTGGCTACCCACATGCCCTTTATGCACTTAGCTGAGTTGAGTGAGGGAACTGGAGCAGAAAAGTCAGTTTTGGAGAGGTTGAGATGAGAGATAGGGATGGATATTTTTAAAAAAACAAATATAGCTGATTAGTTTAATATTAGTTCCTTCACATTCATTGGGTCTGGAGACCCTGACAAATATGAAGGGATGAATATTTCCCCCTTTTTATTTATTTATTTATTTATTTATTTATTTATTTATTTATTTATTTATTTATTTATTTATTTATTTGTTTGTTTGTTTGTTTGTTTGTTTACAGTGGTACCTTGTATAAAGGGATTAATTTGTTCCAAATGAAATTATTTTAAGCAAATTTTCCTTTGTACAAATTTCCCATAGGAATGAGTTGAAAACGGAGTAATCCCTAATCGCAACCATTTTTATGTTGTATGGATTCGCCCCGTAGGCGATTCTGTTAAACAAATTTCCCCTATCTCCGGAATTGTTTATGTTGTACATATTTTGTGTTATACAAACCATTTGTTATACGAGGGTCCGCTGTATTTATTTATTTATTTGGGAGTATTTTTTACCCCAACTTTCTCCTTGGAAAAGGACCCAAGGCAGCTTACAGTAAGGAGAGATAATATACAGTCCATTACAATTAAGACATATTCAGTTTGAGAATCACCTAATTCATTGCTTTTTTTTGACTGCCCGTTGCCACCTCCCCCACCACCACCACCAAGTTTCCCTTGCCCCAAGAGAAGCCACTTCCAACATCTTGGAGAAAGGCATCTCAGTTTCCCTTGGCAGCCATCTTTTTCAAGATGGCGCCTCTGCCACTGTCTAGATACCAGTGGCTGCTCCAACAAAGTTGGAGTTGACAGGAGTTGCTTTGGAGGGGGGAGAGGGGCTCTTTATTATTATTTATTTATTTTTATTTTGTTTCAGACAGCCAGGGGACTGGAAATCAAGCCCTGTGAGGAAAGGCTGAAAGAACTGGGCATGTTTAGGCTTGAGAAAAGAAGACTGAGGGGACAATCATATGGTGAAAAGAAAAGATCTGTTCTTGATTCATACTGAAATAATGAGTGCAACATTATGCTGCAATTTCTCATTTTAAATAGACCCAAACAATAAAACTGGAAAATTTATCTAATTTTGTGATAACACATAAATAAATAAATAAATAAATAAATAAATAAATAAATAAATAAATAAATAAATAAATAAATAGGAATTACAATTCTACCTAATATTGGATTTTGGCACAGAACCAACAGAAGGAGGAATTACTGGAAACTTGGCAAGTTAAATGCTGTTTCATGCTAGGCAAAGTCTCTGGATGTGCACATTGGATGTACAAAGATGAAGGAAATTCTCATTTTACTTTATTCCTGTGCTGGGAAGCCTTTGGCAGGCATGCTGCTGGAGCACCTTCACAAAAGAGATCAGTTCCAAGACAATATATTTAGAATTCAACCCCTTCTTGGGAAAAGAAATATATTAGAGAGCCTCACACAATATTCTGTCAGCTCAGGACCTATTGGCTATATGTCTATATTCTTTCTGACACATTTCTTAGCTGTAGCAAACATTCTTCGTTTCAATATGATACCTGGGATGGTAGAAAAAATGTTCAGAAGTTTAGTTTTAGGGATCCAAATATTGAAATGATCACCCAGTTTGTACTCACCAGTAGAGATGGACACGGAACGAACATTTTTTCGTTTCGGTTATTCGTTAGTCGTTCCATTACGTAACGAAATGACAAATGAAAATTGTGATGAAAATGCAATGAAACGAACAGAACCACGAAAATTGTGGTCGTTACGTTTCGTTTCCGTTAATGGTTTGTAACCTGTGATGGACTTTTCCTCCAGCAATCTGTCCAATTCCCCTTTGAAGGCATCTAGGCCAGATGCCATCACCACATCCTGTGGCAGGGAGTTCCACCGACTAACAACATGCTGGGTGAAAAAAAATATTTTCTTTTGTCTGTTCTCACTCTCCCAGCCCTCAGTTTGAGCAGATGTCCCCTAGTTTTGGTATTTTGAGAGGGAGAAGAGCGTCCCTCTATCCACTTTACTCATGCCCTGCATTATTTTGAACGTCCCAATCAGGTGCCTCTTTTGGAGACTAAAGAGCCCCAAATGTTTTAGCCTTTCCTCGTAAGGGAGATCCGCCAGCCCAGTAATCATTTTACTTGCTCTCTTCTGCACCCTTTCCAGTTCCATTATGTCTTTTTTGAGATGCGGTATGTTCAAAAAAGGACAATGGTCATGGTGGCGGGGAGGGGAAGTTTCTGCCATTTTCAGGGTTAAGAATAACAGGACAGCAGGTCACCGGACAAAACAGTATGATGGCAAGAGCCAGTATTGCAACACAGAGGGGTGGGTGGGAGGTGGAAGGTCTTGTTAAAATTTGTAAAACCAAGTTAAAACATCCGTAAAACCATTCCTGTGGCAGACCGAAAGGTTCTGCTGCCTTTGGCCTTCCAGGTGGGCTCTAAAGCAGGTGGATAGTAATCCAGGAAGTTGAATCCTTGCATTCCGTGATCAGTCTGAGTCTGTTTTCTTTTCTTTTTAAAAATTCCCACACCTGTCTCCATCCTTTGAAAATGTCTGGTGGAAATCGCTCCTTCCTTCCTTCTCTGATTTTTTCCTCCTGATTCGGCCCAATTTGTGTGACAGATTAACTCATCTTGTATGTTCGGAGAAACGTTTCCATTTTTTCCCCCTGCGTAGGCCCGCTAATTAATACCACCAGGAATGCTGTGATTTTGGACCCATCTGGAGGAACGTGAGGCTTGACAGCTGCTAACCAGAAACAGATGTTCTTGTCCGTCTCCTGATGGAAGCCATGCCCCCCTCTGCCTTTTGCACCATCGGGTTTCCAGCCTGCTTAGTCTCCCACGTGCCCAGACCCCCACAATGGCAACCCCTATCCTAAGAAGACAGCTTAGGCTGTTAAAACAATGTCTCTCTTAGTTTTCCTTTCACCTTTGTTGCAGCTTTGTTTCTCCTGGGCCACCATTTGTGTGCCTTTTTGTTTTTTCCTTGTTTGTGTCCCACACAACAGAGCACCTACAGGGAACATAAGAACATAAGAATATAAGAACATAAGATGAGCCATGCTGGATCAGGCCAAAGGCCCATCTAGTCCAGCTTCCTGTATCTCACAGTGGTCCCACCAGATGTGTCTGGGAGCACATGAGACTAGATATCTGTCTCCTGATACCAATCCCCTGCATCTGGCCCTTCAAGTACTCTGGTTTTAAGCCTGGAGACCACCTGAACAACTATAGTTCTTTCTCCTGTCTGTTTACCAGATATGGGGACTCATCAGTTATCATTGAATCTTCCTTAAATCGCACCAACGACTTTTTTGGGAGGTTCTGTGGAGAACCATGAGTTGACTTGAGACTTGGACCTATTCATCTGAGTTTTAATTGTTGAGTTGGACCCGGAGCCCTAAAACTTGGACTTAAACTGATCCCAGGTCTTGCCACCATCTCTGCTATTTCCCAAGCTCTGTGTGGATGAAACTGGTCAATACGAGGGAAGCGTCTTCAGCAGAAGACCTGACAGAGAGAGCCATGGTGACAAAGTTGGTCACATTCTGTTGTCCTTGATTTCCCCTCTTCTGATCATCAGGACAGTGTTCTCAGATAACATGGGCTTTCCTGTTCATGTGTGGGAGGTGACTGGAAAGTCCAGCGAAAGAAGGCCCACCCCAACCCACTGCCTGCTCCTAGAGCTTGAAGGCCCTTGCTGCTTTGTGATGCCACTCTTTCTCATTGCTTCTCAGCCCTTCAATAAATCACGCCTAGTTCTGAAGTCATTTGGGGCGAAGGGAGTACGCGAAAGGTGTCTGGCTTCTGAAACCGCAAGCTGAGGAACTGCCAAACTACTCATGGGTCATGGAGAAGGAATGGTTCTCTTGGAGAAAACAACTGCTCCATCTCCATGCTTGTATCATGGAGAAGGTGTCATGGGCACCTCACCGGTCATTGCTGCTATCATCTCCGCTGCCATCTTACCTCCTCTTCCTCTTCCTCATCTAACGAAATACAAGTGGACCCTCGTATAACAAGTGGTATAAATTCTGCTTAAAGGAAAAAAATTCTGGAGATGGGGGAAATCGCTTAACAGAATCGCCTATGGGGTGAATATGTACAACAGAAAAATGGTCGCGATTAGGGATTAATCTGTTTTCAATGCCTTCCTATGGGAAGTTTGTGCAAAGGAAAATTTGCTTAACAGAATTTCATTTGGAATGAATTAGTTCCTTTATACAATGTACCAGTTGTACAGTGGACCTTAGTATAACAAACAGTTTGTATAGCATAAAATCTGTACAACATAAAAAATTCTGGAGATAGAGGAAATTTGCTTAATAGAATTGTCTATGGGGCAAATCTGTACAACATAAAAATTGTCACGATTAGGAATTACTCTGTTTTCAATGCATTCCTATGGGAAATTTGTATAAAGGAAAATTTGCTTAACATAGTTTCATTTGGAACGAATTAGTTCTTTGATACAAGGTACCAGTTGTATATGGTTGATTGAGGTGAAGAGTAGAGGAGATATTCTCTTCCTACTCTGGTGATAGAAGAGCTTGTTCCACCTAGAGGCTTCTCAATTTCTCCTTGACAACCCCCTGTGGCCGCTTCCCACCATCTACTACCATGAGGCAACCATCTCATCCTACTTCACCATTAGGTAGCGTATTTTAATGAACAGTCTTGGGAAAGAGTGGCAAATGTATACAAAGGAATGGGCATGTTGTCACCAAACATTGATGGTTGCTTTAAGACCAGGTAGAGGGTCAAGACTGTGAAATCTGGCAGGTGTGTTGCCATGGCTATTGCTCCAGAGCAGACAACTCATTGTTGTCTGGTGCAGCATTTGAAGCAATGTGAACGCAGTGGCATGGACTGAATTCCAGAGATGAGGCAGGTGGCTAAATGCCTATGTCTACATGCACCCACCCACACCCACCCACCTCTCACAGTGTAGACCCCTCTCACCCCACTGGGCAGTTGAAAGTGAAGTGGCAAGAGAAAGAAGAAGTTGCATAGAAATGCAGTAAATGAAAAATGAATACTGTACATCAAAAAGGGTGAAATCTCAGGTGTTCGCAGAGCTCCTTCCTTAATCCTTTCAGTAGAGAATACATGAAATGAAATGCATTTACTGGGACTTGCGTATCCCAGCAATAATGAAAGAGCTAAAGTGCACAGGCTAAAGATGTGCAGCCTTGCCCATGTGGCCGAAATCCACAGAAAGATGATGGGAGGGGAGGATCCTAATGATCTGAGAACATATTCATGATGGGCCCTGGTAGGGGATGATGCAAACTGAGATCCAAAACAAATGCAAACCCAAAGCGTTCCCCATGGATAAGTAGCCCACATTTCTCCCAGGCTGCTCTGAACCTTGTGTGCCAGCATATCATTAAAAAAACCTGGCCATTGCAGAAAAGTATGCCCAATATCCAGCACAAGTCTGAGAAATGTGAAGGAATGTTTGAAGGACAGCGCTGTTGGTGTTTCACTCGCGGCGTGCCAGATCTGTCCCATTGCGATTCTGCCTTCCTTCACTTGTTATGTGTGTACATCGGCGGGAACGGTTGTCCCTGTTGCTGTCGTCGTTGTTGAGCGAAGCCTTTCACCCAGTGTCTCTTCCTTGACCTGCTAAGCACAACGGGGCAGGGGGTGGAAGGAAGCCAAAAATAATATTCGGCAGTGGTGAGGACCAGAGGGAGTGAGAGAGTGAGTGGGAAAGATATAGGGTTACTTGGAAGGTTACAGAATTATTATTATTTTTTTAGAAAACTCTTCATGACCCAAACTCTTCAGGAAGGAATCATGTTAAGCAAATAACATTAAGGACAATTTGTTTACCGGGAACATGAGGAGGGGAGAGATGTGCCCCTCCCCCCTTGGGGCAAACACATGTTTGACAGGATGAATGCCCAGGGTGGATACTTGGCAGAACTGGAAAATGTACTCTAAGAGTTTTCTTGCTCCTTCCTTGGCAAGCAGAGCCAGGCAAGAAAGAAAAACATCCTTGATTGCTCATTCATCATCTGAAATATTTTGTTCTTGGAGGAGGGGGGGAAGGCAAAGTGCTCTATGCTACAATTAACCCAATTAAGACCAAGCATGGCTGCTTGGCTGGTCTCGCCATCGGTGAGGCGGCACGCCAGCGAGACCGGCTCGTGGGAGGGAAAGCAGCGGGTGATCTGAGTGGGCTCAGCATCCAGCCTGAGCAGGGTGTGTGTTTTTCAAGTGTCTCCAACCGAGTAAGAGGAGAAGGATCGCGGCAAAAAAAGGGTGGGTGGTGCCTCAGACACCAGTTCACGCTCTCAGGGCACACAAAGAGGCTCAGGAAGGGCCCAGGTCTTGGGGAAATACTTGTGGGAAAGCAGGCCTCCCTCAGGCGCCGACATGTTCAGCCCTCCCATTATGTGGAGAACCAGGCATAGAATTGGTTTCGATCCCACTTCATGTGGAAGCAGGTCCAGTCGTCATTTTTTTCCACGTATACTGGCAATGACATGAAGAGGCACCGTGATTCACACTCCTTTCCACACACTATCAATCACCCTTTGTTTCCCTTTGTTATGTGGAAACGGTGCTAGCATTGCCCTCCATCGCTTGAGACGGAAAGAGACCAAGGACAAGGATTTCAGATAGTGTCTTGAGACCCTACAGGTGTTGATGGTTGGCAGGTTCCACTGACTAGGAAGAGAAGCAACAAAGGCTGCTTTCACACGACCACTAAAATCCACAGCAAACTGTGATCTGTATCACACACCCCGGAAGTGTCACGTGGTTGATGTCGCAGCTGTTCTGATCCCACAACTGAGAATCACAGCAAAGATACCATAATGGGGGCGAAAAAGTTTTGGTGTGGATTTTCGAATAACAGTTTAAAATCCGCATCAGAACTGCCACAAGAATTTTACCACCTTGAGACCAGGTACTTTTAAAATGTGCTGGGTCACGCTTAAGTGGGTGTGGTCACACTTTATTTTTTTCCAGTCTGCTGTACTAAGGATTAGGCAGCAGATGGTGTCAAAGACAGCATCTCAGTTTCCTGTTTTGGAGATTCAGATATGGAGAGGTGTCATTTAGTGACACCCCTAGGCTCATCTTTCACCTCCATTTTACTTCCACACTCTAGAACAAACAGGAGGCTGCTTCTGCATCAGCTGTCTCCCTACATCTATAAAATCAAGAACAAAAAACCATGAAGGCCTTCCATAATGCCACAACAAATCAGAGGTGTAGCCAGGATTTGGAGTGCCTGGGGACAAAGTTCATTTTTGCACCCTTCCTGCCCCCCCGCATCACACCCACCCAACAACGGGGGACCAAACCCTGCAGGCAAGGGGTAGGTGCATGCATGTGTGCACCTTACACATCTCCACCAAGGTGAGGAAGAGGAGGAGGGTGCCACTGGCACTGCACTCCTGCCTGCCTGCCTGCTTCGTTGCTTGCCTGGCGTGCGGTGGTGGAGGCGGTGGAGGGGGTGCTGTCATCAAGCCTTAGGGGAAAGGAGGACTGCTGGGTGATGGGAGGGTGCGTGGCTTCCTACTCCTGCTCCCCCTCCAGGTGCCCCCAGATTGTTGCGCCTGGGGCAGATGTACCCTTCTGCCCCCCCAGATATGCCCTTGCAACAAACCATTCTAAATATATCTGTGGCCACTTGGAGGACAGTCAAATCTCAGTTGCTGAGGAAATAGATATATATCTCCCCCATTTTTATTTTATTTTTGGAACAAAACACCATCTTGGCTAGCAGATTCTGGGAACTGTTGTTCCTAAAAAGTAATATGTGATGTCCTTTTTCTTCAAAAATACTTTGGTCCCATTATGGCATTGGCTGGAAATTTCTACTGTGCCACTCCATCATTTGGGAGGGAAAGTGGGGAGCTACCAGAATTGTGGTGCTGGGTACTGTCAGATAAGACCATGAGACCAGTGTACATAGGAGATCAGGAAATATTCCACTGTCATGCAGTCAAATATTATACCTTTGCTGAATTTTTGTGTGAAGTTTTCTCACACCGTAGACTTGCATGTCCAGAATAGGCTGCAGAATGTTTTATGTATTCTATACCAATTCCCATGTTATCTAGGCTAATGGGAGTTGTTCCAAATTGTGTGAAGGGCATTTCATTGGTGAAGGCAAGTCCTTTTGCAACAATCAGCCAAATGCTGCTTGAACCAGAGTAACAATACTGGTGGGCTCAACAGTAGGATGAAGACCTGCCTCAGAGAAAGCATTTGATAGTGTAGAATGGTCATCTTTATTTGCAGTAGATGAACACTTTGGGATTGGGCTGATCTTTCAGAGGTTGGATTAAACACATACAGTCCAACTGTGAGAGCAATAACTAAAATAAGCATTATAAAATGCTAGGTCAGGCATGTCCAAACTTCAGCCCTCCTGATGTTTTGGACCACAAGTCCCAGAATTCTAAGCTTAGATTGCCAGTGACAAAGGACTCTGGGAGTTGTGGTCCAAAACATCTGGAGGGCTGAAGTTTGGACATGCCTGTGCTAGGTCAAACTAATTTGAGGGGCCGAGAGCCATGGGAACATTTATGCTATATCTTTCTGTTGTAGAAGAAACTGGTAGCACTGTGGCATTGCCATAATAGCATTGTTAGACTAGGCTTGGAGATTCCAAGATGTGGTGTAAGACCTGCTCACAAGGTACAGAATATGTAACTCATGTTGCAGCCTATTCTAGACAAATAAACCTACAGCCTGAGAAAACATAGCAACAGTAAAATATTAGACTGCATGGTAGTAGAAGATAAGTAGTTGGGCACTTGGATCTCCTCTGAATTTAAGATAATTAAAAAGGAACATTAACAAGTTAAGTCAATGAGAAATACAGCTTATCACTCAAGAGTGATATTGTTCTTAAATGTGAAATATAATGAATTTGAACCTCATTTAGTGATTTTTTTTTAAAACAGCAGACTTTTCACAAAGGTTAGCAGGCTTTGGACAGAACAAAATATTTCTGTAAAAGCATGGTCTGAGCACAGTAGTTCAGGAAAACCATTAAACTGCCGATGGTCTAGAGATGGGCAGGAACTGCTGGTTCAATGGCTTGTGTCAATTCAGCCAATGGTTGAACAGGTGTTCCATGGTGTGGTGCCCTGCCTGCCCACTCAAAGGCAGTGCCCAGAGCAGGCAGAACACGGAAACCAGGTTCATTATTCATGTAGATTTACCTACAAAAGGGCCCAGTAGATGAAATATGGTATATCCTTAGCCTGCCTGTTCATGGAGCAATGTTCTTCGCCAAAGCACATCCAAATTGGTTTCTGGCGTGAAGGGTGGAAGTTGAAGTTGCCTGTGTGTGGCAGGGCCTCTTTACCAAATGATCTTCCACTTCTAAACCCATCTCCACAATTTGCTCCTGGCTTTGAAGAAAGCTCCCTCGAGTATGCCTTTCATTAAGGTTTAATAAAGCAGCTGTGTGTGTGTTTGGGGCGCAAAGTGATTATCAGAGCCTTTATTTGAGGATTAATAGCAATGTAATCAGTGCCTTTCTCAGTCGAAAAGGCATCCATTACAGAGCTTCAAAATGTCCAACCGACCGATGTTTCTAATTGGCCTTTAAGAACACGCTGTGGCTTTATTAAATCGTAATTAAATGCACATTGAGTCGACGCAATTCAAAGTCGCTATCATAAGCTACTTGTCATTAATATGGAGCCTAATGTGTTTTTCAGGTTGGCAGCTTCATTAATTGTTATGAGTTTATGTCCCTGCTTTGCCTTTCTTGTCTTTGTGATTCCGCATAGCATACATTGTTTATTTCATGGTTCAAGTGGTGCTTGTGTAGGGAGGGGTGCAAGTTACTGGCAGTTAGGTGAGTCAAATTGGAAGTGGTTTTTTTTTAAAAGACTACAGGATGTTTCCATGACAGAGGCATTTTGGAATTACCTAGTTTGTATTATTTGAAATTTTGTTGTGGTATTTATTGGGTGTGTGTGTTAGAATGACACCTTTATTTAAAGGGCTTAGTATAGCTTCAAACAGCACTTTCTAGACTCTCCTCTCACTTGAAAATTGGGTTGTTTTTCCCCCTTTTTCCTACAGATGAATACTCACATAACTTGTTTTAAACATTTATTTGATTTAAATGCATTTTCAGAAGAAGCCCAAGGTGGATAACAACTTGCATAAAATAAGGCCATTAAAAATTCACACCAGAATAAAAAACACTGGCACCATTAGAGAATCAAGGCACCAACAAAAATCCAAAGGGGGTTAAAACAGACAGGTTCTTTATCATGTTTCTGGCTGATATGGGATAAATACCTTTATTATCGCCATCCTAACAATGTACATCTTAATCTGCTATAGCAGTGGTAGTGAATCTTTGGCACTCCAGATGTTTTGGACCACAACTCCCACAGTCATTTGTCAATGGTAATACAAGCTCGGAATTCTAGGAGTTGTGGTCCAAAACATCTGGAGTGGCTAAGGTTCACCACTAGGGATGGGCACCTTACAAAAAAAGACAGTTTCGTCGCTTTGTCAGCTTACAAAACCTTACAAAATGAAATGAAACAGCAAACAACATGTTGTCAAGAAATGAAACAAAACACAATTTTTTGTTTTGGAAATGAAATGATCCATGCTAGCCTCTTGAGCCAGCCATCTTGAGAACAGGAGGTTTTTTTTTTAAAACTGATTCATTCGTTTTCCTTTCTTCCTGCACCTCAGCTGTTGAGATAGCTTATCTCAGTTCTTGATCTGCCTGAAGCTAGCCAGCCCAAGAACTGACAGCTGAGATGATCCCTTCGCTGGCTGTGTCTGCAAGTTGATTTAAACTGATTGATTTCCTTTTCTTTTTAAGTAGGACTGTGGAGGTTATTTTTAAAAATATTTTCTTTCCTTCTCTCCCTGCAATGATAAGCTGTTGAGTTTATATATCCCTTGATCTTCTAGCATGTTTACAGTGAAATACAGAGGGTTCCTTGCTTGAAAGCAAATTGATTGGAAGGTTTGAGGGTCTTCGATTTAGGGCAGTGTTAAATTTAAAAAAATGGAAAGCTCCCCATTATTTATAGCCTTATGAAGCATTTCATTTCATGACAAAAATTTGTTTTCAAAAATCCGTTATTAATGAAATGAAATGAAGACCGAAATGAAACAAAATGAAATGAAACACTATATTTCTGTCTCGTGTCCACCTCTATCTGCCACCACTGTGCTATAGCATCAATGAAATTTTGTGAGGAAACAATGGTTTGTGAGGAAGTAGTAGGAGGCATGTGTGCTATAAAATACACTGAGTATCAGTTCTCCATCATCCCCATCCTCATTATCAGTGCAGTTTTTTTTTCAGACGAGACATGGGCATGAACTGGTTCATCCCAGATCATCCTGATTAGTAAAGGCGGTGGCACAGGTGTTTCTGTTCTCCCCTCCTTCTACCCTAGCTCAGTCAGTCACTCACCAGGCCCAACATGCCAACTTCAAGTACCTCCTCAACTGATCTTCTAGTCCTGGCAATAGCTCAGATTTGTCTTCCCCACCCTCCTGGCTGATCTCCCACTTGGACAAAAGGGCAGGTCAAAAACGTCCGCACTCTTGCCTGCAACTGGTAGATCAGCCACGCAGCTGAAAAAAGCAAGCCAGCTAGGCCTGGTGAGTGGCTGATTGGCTGAGAAGGTAGGGACTGGGAGCAGCACCATCTATGCTACCAACTATATGAACCAGCTCAAACTGGGACCAACCCGTTCATGTCCATTTCTGTTCCAGACCAGATCTTTAAGGAATGTTTGTGGGCCAAAGGGATTTGTGTCTAATCATAACCCCTTAAAGACAGCACATATTTGAGTTAGGATTGCACCAGGTTATCACAATAACACAAAACCCTATTATTATTATTATTATTATTATTATTATTATTATTATTATTATTATTATTATTATTATTATTATTATTATTATTATTATTATTATTATTATTAAAAAACATCAGTTAGAGATAAGTAAGAAAGGCACTCCTGGGGCCATTCAATAATTTCTTGAAGCACTCGTATGTGACATTTCTGAACTATTGACTACAATATGCAACACCTTTCCATACTTCTCCACAAACCAAATGTATGGAAGTATGGAAACTGGTAAATATGCCACATTTTTAAAAAGGATGCAGGCTACTAGGCTGGGCTCAAAGAACAGTTAGGAAATTACAGATGCAAGCCATTTATCTCGAGTAAACTGATTGAGAGCATGATTGCTGATGAAGTTGTAATATATAGAACAAGTCTTCGCAAGGCAAAATCAGTGTGGAATTGTTGAAGATAAGTCTTGGCTCATTATGCTTTTAAGATGTGCCATCCCAGACAATCATACTGTTTTATAAAAAAACAAGCAATGAAAGAAAAAGAAATCAACATCTAATGTTATTACAGGCATGATTGTGGTCCTCAGGACCATGGAGGACAGGTGTTAGTCTGCAAAGAACCATTTGGAACTCCTTATGCAGAAATTATGTTGAAAAAATAGTATGGACCATCAAAAGGGCCACTCAGTAATATAAATAAATATGCAAATAAATGAAATGAAATGAAATCTGAAGAACATAAAGAATAAGCAGTATGGCCATGGAACCAATTACCTCAGGAGGTGGTGAGTGTTCCAACACTGGAGGCATTCAAGAGAAATTGGGACACCCATTGGTCAAATCCGCTTTGATTTGTATTCCTGCATTGATCAGGGGATTGGATTTATAGGCCCATTCCAACTCAGTTATTCTGATTCTGTGTTTCTATGACAATGAGGTATGCAGAGATGGGCATGGATTAAAAATCTGATTTGCAAAATTCATTCAGTTTATAGCATCTGAGCTATTGACCCCCAACTATGTCCCTCCAACAAAGCTCCCCCAGGTAACTGGCATCACAAAACTTGCAGAGAAACTTTATATGACTTTTCTTTACAATCCCTCCAAGGGCGTTACCTCACGTCCACTTTGTACCGCAACAAAATAAAATGTGTAATATACTGTATCTTGTTGCGGTCATGTGGTTTTGTTGCTTGTTTGTGCATCTTCAAGGTCAGGCTTTATTGTTACAAAACTTCTGTGACCTTTCGGATGGGTGCCACATCAAAGTGAATTTGTTTTTGTTTCCCTGCAGCAAAAGACACAAAAAACAGTTATGTTGCAGAATATAGGTTACCCCATGGGCGCGTGTACCGGTTTAAAAATCACAATGGAAACGTGACAAGGATTCTACCAACCCAAAGCCAGGTATAAGGAAAGATGTGCTGAGTCGCGCTTGGGGGTGTGTGGTCACACTTTATTTTGCTTAAAGCGCGACAGCTGCAGGGGAACAATTTTAAGTACCGCAACTCAGCACACGTTCTAGAGCAACAAAGTGGATGTGACGTAAAGCCTCAAGTTTGGTGAAGATTGGGTTTCCACAAGCCAGTTGCCCCCACTTTGTGGGTATATAACTCAGAGGTCTGAAACCTATTCTTTACAAAACTTGTGGGTATATAACTCAGAGGTCTGAAACCTATTCTTTACAAAACTTGGAGGTATTTTAGAGGAGAGTCATAGGAGGCCTCCCTCCAAATTTAATGTCTGTATATGCCTGGAGGGAACTTTACTGGGGGAGGTGATTTGGAGTAACATAACTCACACATATGGAGCCCAATCTTCACCAAACATGCAGGGTTCATAGAGGAGAATTAGGGGAAACTTTCCTGCAAACCGGGTGCCTCTAAGTGTCTTGGAGGCCATTTTATAGAGTTTTAAAATAAAAAAATTACAAATTGAAAAAATGTAAATTCATTTTTTGGCAATTCATTCACCTTGTTAAATCACGAATCAAAATAAGACACAATTTTTGCGATTCATCCCTTCTCTTGTTGCAAGCAATACAAGGGGGTGCAATGGGTTATATGATGAACTGTTCCCTGTCACCAACAAGTAATTAAATAAATTTCCTTAAAAAGTTCTGAGCTCTGTAGAAACTGAAAACTCTGTCAGCTTGTGAAGGATATTATAAGATGATTCAGCTCTTTACAAAATTAAGCCAACATGAGCTGCCGTTCAGTTGCCATCGAAACTTTGACACACAGGAAATTGTGTGTCAGTGCAATCACACCACTACTTTTCAAATTGCCGTGACTTGATTTTAACACTCACAAGTATCAGCCCATCAAGCATTGCGGGTGGGTTAATTTTCACTGTAGGGGGAGAGGCAGGTGTGGGACAAAGTAATGGGAATTGTGGGTTTGTTTTGGCATCAACAATGAATTCATTTTTTTCTAGTTCTTTATTGGTGGAAGCAATAAGATGGCAAGGGAGCTATGCTTTCTTAATCTCTCTGGAAGAAGAGCAGGGGGCAGTTTATAATTATCCCCCTTCTCCCCAATTATGTTTAGTTGTTGCTCTTATTTCTTAGGTCTGACCAATGCACTTTCCCCACACTAGACCAACAAGCATAACTACCCAGGCCAACTTTTATAGATGCGTGCCGATGAACTGGGTGAGACTCTGCTCTAGATCCCTCCTAGAACCGCGGGGGGGGGGAGAATAATTTTGTAGGCTACAGAGTTCCAGAATCCCCCCAGCCAGCTTGTCATTCCTGTTCCAGAATAAACAATTTCCTACCCTTTTTATTTATTTATTATTTATTTTTAAGTTTATATACTGCACCTGTTTTCCCATAGGAACTCTGGGTGGTTTATAAACAGAGCAATACAAACAATTAAAACCACCACAACAGGTAATGAAATCCTCATCCCCAATATGCTGTGTTCTTATCCTTATCCTTATCCTTATCCTTATCCTTATCCTTATATTCTTCTTTGAGTTCCTTCCTTTATACTTTTTACCCAGTTATGGTTTTTTAGTTCTGCATGCCGATATCTCTCACTTGTGAATAAATACTGTAGCCTTTTTGGCTACATAAAGAGCTCCACGTGTATAAAGAGCTCACAATTAATATGTAGGTACTAGATCCCTTGGCAGGCCAGTCAAAATGTGTGAAAGCTCTCCAGATGTTTACATCCCTTCCTCAGGCAGAATGTTATGGAAATTGCCAGCCAAAAGAAAAGAGGGAAGGGAAGGGAAGGGAGAGTCACTTGATCTTAAAAGCCATCTGAAGGTGTGAGTACACCGGACTGCTGAATTGGAAGGACTTGGCTTTGCTTCAGTTTGCTTCAAAGATGGTGTTGAGTTTAAAAGAGCAACCAATGCTCCCAGAGGGGGCGCTAAACATGACGGGAGTCCAATGTTCGCACTGGAAGTGTAGCTATTGGCATGGCATCCCACAGGCCCGTTTCATTCTCTTCTTCCTTTAGTTCCAGCGCTGGCTTTTCATTTATGATTCCATGCAAAGCAGTTTGGTTTTCGAAGGCACGCATTCCGTGGCATTGTGTTTCCTTTTTTTATACTTCTTTTTCCATTTCTTTTTTAGACACGCGTGCAAGGTCATCCAGTGAACGCTCCCCCACATTTTCTCTGATCAAAATCTGATTTTTTAATTTTTTTTTAAAAAAACACTTCCTTTCGATGCCACATGCCCCTCGCTCCTTCCTCCTGCCAACCTACTCCCACGATGAATGAACCCCGCTCAATTCCCTTTGGCACGCACCCCTTCAGACAGAAACTCACATGCACACCCACACAAAAGGGGGCACAGGCAAGCAAGAGGTTGGCCCGGTGCCTCCATGCAGCCCCTCCACATGCGATAAAGTTGACAAAGGCAGTGAGTGCTGAGGGGGCTTCTTTTCTTCTCCCCCCCCACTTCTGCCTCCACTCTTCCCCATCTTCCTCTTCTAAAGACACCCCACCATCTTTACATATATCTGCACAGAAGAATGAATGAAAGAAAGAAAGCTTTATTATGGTCAATCACCAGTTTCCACAATGCATATACACAAATAATACTAACTCAAACAAGACAAGGAGAAACAGGGGAGGGAGGATACCATAAAAATTGAGGCATACAGTGGACCCTTGTATAACAAATGGTTTGTATAACATAAAATCTGTACAACATAAAAAATTCTGGAGATAGGGGAAATTTGCTTAACAGAATCGCCTATGGGGCGAATCCGTACAACATAAAAATGGGATCACTCTGTTTTCAATGCATTCCTGTGGGATATTTGCATAAAGGAAAATTTGCTTCACAGAATTTCATTTGGAACGAATTCATTCCTTTATACAAGGCACCACTGTACTAAAATGTAGCTGCTTGAGCATTTGTTGAAATGCTTTGTGAACGAATTATGATTGTTGCAGCACAGAATTTCGCTCCATTGGGCAACATATTTAAAATAAGATGTTCAGAAATGTATATATTTTGCCCCGACTGTAGAAGGTGGACATGGGGTCACGATGGTCACACAACTGCACAGAAGAAAAGCCCTTTTGAATCTTTCCAGCAAGAATAATAACAATAATAACAATATAGAAGCCCCCAGGGTGAGGGGAGGAAAAAAGAAGAAGCTACCTTTTAAATTCAAATCCACCTTTGCAACATGTGGGCAGCAAAAATCAAAAGCAACAATGACAAAAAACAACAATGACCCTTTGTATTCACCCAATTTATAAAGGGAGCAAATCCTGATGTATTGGATGGTGTAATCGGGCTTGGAATGGAGGGGGGAATGGAGGGGGGAAGCATGCATAGATTTAAATGGGTCTCACCTGGTGATGGGGTGGTATAAGATTTCACAGAGTGCCATCATGGAGGGAGAAGAGCAATGAAACTGCATCTCCTGCTTTCATTTCTGGCAACGTGTTTCCTGATGAAGAGATCTGAGGATCTTGAAAGCACGTGCACATGTTCGTTCCTTTTGGTTTGGACTCATCAAAGTACGACTACCACCATAAAGATCGGCAGATTTTTTTTGAGGCCCGGCATTGGTTACTCTTGCTTTGACTTGAGATCTGTATATATATCCCCAGAGATGGGATATATATGGAGTACTTGTTTTGCTTGGGTTGTGATAAGCACAAAAGGTGTGATCAGGGGTGTATCTGGGGAGGGGCAGAAGGGTACATCTGCCCCAGGTGCAGCAATCTGGAGGCGCCTTGAGGGGGAGGAGGAGGAGGAGGAGGAGGAGGAGGAGGAGGAGGAGGAGGAGGAGGAGGAGGAGGAGGAAGCCGTGTGCCCTCCCGCCAGCAGTGCTCAGGCTTGGTGACGGGACCCAACCTGTCACAGCCTGCTCCTCCTTTGCTGCGCGCTAGGCGAGCAGCAAAGCAAGCAGGTAGGCAGGTGTGTGAGTGCGGTGGCTGTGGTGCCCTCCTCCTCCTCCTCCTCCTCAACTCTTTCTCACCTTGCCTCCTCCGTGCAATGCAGCCCCACTGCAGGGATCCCACGCTCAGCTTTGCATTGAGAGGGTGCCGTCGCTTACGCAAGAACAAAACACAAACCTGAGCCAGCACTAGGTAGGAAAGGCGGCGGAAGCCACCTGCCACATCCCCATTAATCCTACAGAGGTAACACTTGCCCCCTCCAGAAAAAGACTGCATGAATCACGTCTCCCAATAAAACAAGGGCTACCAGCTTTAACACACTCTTTCTCCTCTGCAAGGGTTTGCTGACGATGAAGGTGATCACCCCACTGTGACCACCTTTTGTCTGCCCCATTCCATCAACCGAGTGTCTGTGAGGAGCAGCTGGGCAGCCTTTCTCCCCTCGGTCAGTTGGCAACCACATTTGCGAATGGGACAGCACACTGCAGGGCCTAAAGAGCTTCAAGCATGAAATTGTAATAGCTAGAGACTCTGGGCCACTGTGGGAGAGGTAAGGCGTGTGTTTGCGCACACACAGGCACAAATGCCCATCCACATGCCTACGCCCCCCACAACTGGATTGCCCCCCTTGCTGGGTGGATGCAATGGGATTGGGGAGGGCCAGAGGGGCACAAAAAGAACTTTGTCCCCAGGCGCCCCAAAACCTTGCTACACCGCTGGGTGTGATGGGCACTCGAAGGCTGTCAAAAAACAACCCAGCGGTTCCACTGTCCTGCACAGTTATCCTCTACACTTGGTGGTTGGGTCCTTCCATTGTCAGTTCCAGATGGAAACCCCAAAGCGCACCATTCCTGGGGGGGGGGGAGGTCTCCTAGGCCGGCTTCACCAAATGTGAGTTATCCCCCACGGGACTGAGATGACGTTTTTATGGGTGTCTCTCAAGTCCCACCAGCTTTTTAAAAAATAAAATGGCTCTTTTCCCCTTCCAAACAAGCCACAAACTTGAGACGGCCCTGGGAAACTGATATTGCTTCTCCCCCCCTTTGCCACAATTTGGGGAGACGGAGGGAGTGGTTTCGACATGTGGCGAGCGGCTGCCTGCCGATGGCTCCAAATCACATAAGGTTTATCCCCCTTCCTTGCGCTGTCAGCAAGTCTCTCTTTACTTTGTCCAGACATCGGCTCGCAGCTGTGGCGTCCCAGAAGATGTGCCTGTTTCCACAATCTCTCGTTCTCATCAGGGCTAGGAAAAGAAATATTTCTGATCCCCATGCTTTCTAGGTCTGAAACAGATCTCCCGGTGCTGCCTGCTCTGGCACATGCTCGGGAAGTTCTGAACTGGGGAGGAACTGGGCCTATTTCCTTTTAAAGCCCTGTTAAGATTTGTTGGATATGCGGGAGAGCTGTTGCATGGAATAAGCAGCAGAGTATTTAAATTAAAATAGAACACGTTGCTTCCAGGAACTGCATCTGGAGATAGAAAGATAAGGTTGGGATGCTATAGAAGAACGAGGAAAACTAAATCTTCAGTATTTTTCTGTGTACAGTATAAGATGATGTTTTGGTCTAAAATTGTTAGACCAAAAGTTTTATAACCCAGAGCACAGAGAGAACTCCTAGTTCCGTGAGCTCCTTTCCCTCTGAAGATGCCAGCCACAGAGTCTGGAGAAATTTCAGGAAGAACAACTTCCAGAACATGGCCAAACAGCCCGAAAAACCTCACGATGATCGGATCCTTGTGAAAGCATATATATGCTGCTATATGTCTGAAGAAGTGGGCGTGTCCACGAAAAGTTACATTAAAATCTGAAAGTTAATCTTTAAGGTGCCACATGTTCTGTGTCTTTTCTTTTCTTTTGTTTTTCTTTGATTTTTGCCTGCAATTCTTGAAAGGCCTAACACGGCTACCCTCTTTGAAACTATTAGTTAAATGTAAAGAATTTGTCCATATCCAAGAAAAAACTGCACATTTAAAGCATTCAGACACTGATTGAAGCTAAAACAGCAGATTTTCCTGTCTCTGTGTTATGTTTTCTGTCCTTCCACAGGGAGAATCCTTGAACCCCGAGACTGCCATTTTCAACGAGCCCTTGCCAACCAATTGCCAGGAAAACCAGGAGGGAGGGAGGACCAAAGGCATACAATGGAACCTCATGTACACAAGCACATCCAATGCATGTGCAATAGATATGGATCCCGTTGATGTTTCTCTGGGCTTTTAGCAACCCAATTGGCTGCCCTCTGGATGTTTCTCTATCGCTGGACAAATTAATGCCGTCTTGGCAACTCATGATGATTTACATAAGAACATAAGAACATAAGAAGAGCCATGCTGGATCAGGCCAAAGGCCCATCTAGTTCAGCTTCCTGTATCTCACAGTGGCCCCACCAGATGTGTCTGGGAGCACACGAGACTAGATATCTGTTTTCCTGATACCGCACCCCTGCATCTGGCCCTTGAACTACCCCAGTTTTAAGCCTGGAGATGACACATCTCCATCATGGTTTGTAACCTGGGATGGACTTTTCCTCCAGGGTTTTTCCTCTACTGGCAGTGTGTCCTCAGCAACAGCTGGGCTTATGTCCAGAATGTGGTACCCCAAACCCCTGACTTGATTCACAATATGATGATTGGGAGTGGCCTCCTTGCTACCCAAATGTCTTGTTCTCTAGAAAAACAACACATACTGCCTTCAGCTGCATACATAGGTTTTGTGTGTGAATTAACTCTGCTGAAAGACATTCCAGACTTACTAGGCAGCGGTTAGGGTCTTCATAACCACTGAGCACACACACTTTGCAAGAGATTTAGCAAGATTTCCCCCTCCTCAAGAATTAAACAATGCAGAAGTGAAGATTCCAACTGCATGTGCATCTGTAGTTAATTTGGAAGATGCACTAAATCGCTTTTTAAAGGGAGAATAAACATTGGCATCCAAAGTGTAAATAAAATTACCAGACAAGCTTGTGTTCAAAAGAACTTGTCTCTGTCTGCAGTATTAGCTGAGCAGATTTTAACAGGGTGTTTGGATAAATGATCTTTGCGGATTCATTATGTGTATCTTCTTCCCTTGTCCTTGCTAACTTTCACTATTTTTGTGACCTTGAGTCAAGAGACAGCCCCATGGATTAATGACATTAATGGTTCAGTTGTTACAATGGGCGGTGCCAAACTGGAGCAAGTGCCGAGGAGGGCAACAAGGATCATGAGGGGATAGGACACCAAGCCTGATAGAAAGCAAAGTGTTCTGCTTATATACTGCCCTATAGGCTTCAAGCACTCTCTGGGCGGTTTACAATTCAGTTATGCAGGCTACACATTGCCCCACCCCCCAGCAAGCTGGGTACTCATTTTACTGAACCTCGGAAGGATGGAAGGCTGAGTCAACCCTGAACCTGCTACCTGGGATTGAACCCCAGGCCGTGAGCACAGTTTGAGCTGCAGTACAGCAAGTTTAACCACTGTGCCATGTGGTTACATGTAGAACCGGGTCTGTTTAGCCTTAAGAAAAGGCTAAACAGGCACTTGCCAAATTCTTGGAAGGTGGTTATACAGAGGAGCGGCAGGTTTTGTTCTCAGTCTTCCCAAAGGGTATGCCACATAATAATGGGCTCAAGTTACAGGAGGCCATATTTAGCTTGATATGAGGGAAAAAAACTTCCTGAGTGTTAGAGCAGTATGACAATAGAACCAATGACATCAGAAGGTGGCGAGCACTCCAGCACAGGAGGCACTCAAGAGAAAATTGGACAACCATCTGTCAGATCTGCTTTGGTATAGATTCCTGCCTTAGAGGCTCCTTTTAACTCAGTTGAGTGGAGAAGAGAGGGTCTAAATAGTTAAGAAGCTACAGACAACCTTCCCCTCTCTGCTCTCTCCGGTGTGGATGGCTGAAGGGAATTACTTTGGGAAACCTGACTTTTTGGGTGAAACTCCACAGCAGAGCCCTTCTTATTTCTCCTACTGTGTAGTCTAGAGATGGGCACGAATTGAAAAAATGGTGTTTCGTTTCGTTTCGTTTCGTTTCGTTAAAGTTCATTCCATTTCATTTCATTTGTTGTGAATTTTTGCAAAAAAATCATTTCATTGTTTCATTAATTCGTTATTCATTTTTACCCGCTTCCCCCCCAGCGCCCACTGCGCGGCCCCTGGGGCCCGGTCGGAGCTGGGGGGTGTCTACGAACGGGCATGGGAGGAATAAAGAGAGGGAGCGGCGTCAGAGCCACACTGCTCTGGCTGCCTAAGTGTGGCCTCCATATCTCCCCTCCCGATCAGCCCCATGATAACGGGCCACGGGAGGGAGGCGCAAGGGGGAAGCTTCAAAGCTACGCTGCTCCGGCAGCCTAAACGCAGCCTGCTTATCTCTCCTCCTGGGGCTGGGCTGAGGCTTGAGCCTGCCACGTCCCTCGATGGCACCAACGAGGTGCGTGCTCCCTCCGTGCAGCTCGGCATGAAAGGACCTCCGGACCAGCACCAGGTAGGAGACATCTCCGTCTCCCCTTAACGAAACAAACCTAACCAAACCAATTTTTCTCGGTTCAGTTCGTTTCATGTTAAATTTGCTCCTAGGGTCGTTATTCGTTTCGTTATGTAACGAAATGAATAATGACTAACGGAACAAAAATATCATTTCGTGCCCATCTCTAGTGTAGTCACATCCACAAAGCAGCTGATCTTATAATTCCCATGGATTCACGGCCATTGCAAATATATCCCCCAAGAATAAAGTGTTCCATTCATCTTAGGCTTTTGCACATGTGCTTATGAAACTTACCAGCTGTGGGCACCTCTTCTGCTGGATTCTGAAGCCACAGGTATTTGAGTCTCTTTTGATGTTCCAGGCTTTGCAGGAGAGGACTTCATTTCACAATATAAGTGAGCCTGATACCAAGGAGATTTGCATTCCAAAGCACCAGGTAATTACAAATGCTGCAGACATAATGACTTAAAGCCAATGTACAATTTGTCTAGTAGAAAGGACAGCACAGTGAATTTCAATTTTTAAGACTACGGTGCATGTCTGAGCCAAGGGCTCTCCTCAGCTCTGATTGATTTTTCCAACAAAAAGAGATGCCCTCAAACAAAGCGAACACTTGCTTTCACCCTTGTTAGAACAGCACAGAATCCACTTTCATTCCAAGACGGTTGCAGAATTTCCCTTGCAATTTGCACATGTGTGCACGTGGCAGAGAGGTTAGGTTTCTCTGGAAATAGTTTTAGCTCTACCTCCGTGAAACTGGGAAATATACTTAAGAAGGTCACATGACTGTTTCCCTAGCAACCTGGCACATAAAGTAACCTGGGCCAGGGTAGGGCTTGTGTAAACTATTATATGCAAGGTCAGAGGTTAAACACAGCACGTGTGTGGCATTAATTAATAGGATTTCAAGGTCTCTGCTGGAGCCTCTCTCCAAACCTTTAATGGCAGGGATGTGTTTTAACTCCTTGGATGCTGTTAAGGGAAGCTGGCTCGCGGAGGTGTTGCCATCTGACCACAAATGAGCTAGGTTGAGGACTCAGGAGAACCTGAGGGATCAACATCTCCTGCACCTCCAGAAGGACATCATGGAATCATAGAATCATATGTCTCTTTACGCGGAATGCCTCCCTGTGAGTTACTATTGTTTGAGCGCCAGCTGTGGCGTCATCTACTGGCAGCTGCTGGTACACTTGGGCCAGGTCTAGCTTCCCTTGGCTCCTGCCAACGTAGAAAGGACATGGCTGACCATGGGGACAGGGTAAGCATGGTCTTGTAAGGCCTTATTCAGGGTGCATTTGTAGTCTGCGCAGATTTGGACCGACCCATTTGGCTTTACTGGTGTGACAACGTGTGTCTCCCACACCCCATGTGGCAACAGCTCTAGAACCCCTTGCTCTAGGAGGCGGTCAAGTTCCTCATTGATTTTTGGCTTTAAGGCCAACGGAACCCGGTGGGCCTCCAGACAGATGGGACGAATCGTTGGGTCCAATTGCAAGGAGACCCGGTGTCCATTATATAAGCCAAAAGTCCCGTCAAAATGGCTGGAAACCCTTCACAAATCTTTTCCATGTCTGTTATGGTCATGGCCACTGTCTGGTGGATGCCCGTGACCGCAATGCCCAGTGGCTCGAACCAATTACAACAGAGTTGGAAGGGGCCTCTACGGCCATCAAATCCAACTCCTTTCTCAAGGCAGGAATTCGGGATGAAGCAGGCTTGGTTGTCCAATTTTCTAAGGGCTGTGTGTATGTAATCTCTTTCAAACTTAGGGGTCAGAAAATGTATAAAATGCTCGTGTACAAAGCATGGTCGTGCATGGAGCATCCCCTTGAATAGCAGTCTTCTTCCTCATTAGGTTTAATAAAGGTAAAGGTAAAGGTCCTCCCCCTCCCCTGCACCTGTGTGCCAGTGGGTAGTGCTCATCTCTGTTTCCAACCCAAAGAGCCAGTGTTGTGCAAGTCCGTGGCCACGTGGCCGGCATGGCTGTACGCATTTCTGTGTACGGAGCACTGTTTAGCTTCCTGCTTTTTTTTTTACAGCGGTACCTATTTATCTACTACAGTACTTGCATTTCCATGCTTTCAGACTGCTAGGTTGGCAGGAGCTGGGGTTAACAGTGGGAGCTGGTTCTGCCGTGTGGCACCTGGGATTCGAACCGTCGAGCTGCTGACCTTGCAGCCGACAGTTTTCAGTGCTCTAGCCTGCTGAGCCACCACACCCTCATTAGGTTTGGGGCTCCCCAAATGTCAGAGGGTAGAAAGAATCAGAGACTTGCAGCCCCCCACCCCACCCCGACAGACACTTGAGCATCTAATATACTTTCCAAGGCCGGAATAGGACTTCCCAGGCAGCTGTGTTTTGCTTACTCGGTGAATGAGAGGCTATCAAATTAGTTCCCCATATGAACCTATAAAGCCCCGGACAAGTATTGTTGCCATGGAAACCTCTGGCCTGCAAGACCTCCTAAGCCACTGTAGCCCAGGAGAACTTCCCAGAACTGTAACTTGAATGGCAACAGCCATCTGGAACGCACTCATTTCCATGCTCCTCTGTTATGTCCACAGGGGGAATTATTCATCTCTTCTATATCTCATTTAGCAATGTTAATAAAGTTGCTCTGGGGGATGATTTTGGACAGCATGGCTGAAATTGTTACATATGACAGAATCTGTCCCTCAGTTGACTGGCCTTGGCTTTAAGGTGGAGAGAATCCGTTGCGAGCCAAATCCGGTAATGTCAGGTCAGAAAACCAGAGTGATGTAAGACATCAGTGTTGCTGGGATATATCATATAAACCTCTGGTTTAAACCACTTACAAACAGATAAGATCCTTTCCTTGTTTTCTATGCTAATCCACAATACCAATACCAATACAAAATGTTCCTTCCTTCCTTCCTTCCTTCCCTCCTTCCTTCCTTTCTAAAATCCTCTATCTATCTAAGATGTCTATCTATCCTTGTTCAAAATGACAGTGATCTATCTATCTAGAGCCATGATTCTCATTGCCTCATGGAATAAGCCAAGATGTCTCTATCCATCTATCTATCTATCTATCTATCTAAAAATCTTCAAGATCTAGGAGTGACAAGATCTATCTGACTTCTATCTATCTAACAAGAATGCCTTCCTTCAGTGATTCCTTCCTTCCTTTTCCACTCCAGATGTATCTATCTATCTATCAATCTATCTATCTATCTATCTATCCTGTATCTGCCAATGACAAAGGATTAATTGTTTTGGTCCAAATAAACAAGAATGGAGTGCTGAAGGTTTTTAAAACAAATAAACCCAGTTTTTAAAACCAAAAGCCAACACCAATTTTCATAACCAAAGTCAACAGCTATTAAAAGCAATCAGTGTGTTTCTTTCCTGGCTTTATCTGTCACAACAGGTTCTTGGAAGGTTCACACATCATGTATCCATCCTTCCCATGAAAAAAATAAAAGGATTTTAGCTAATAAGGCCACCCTCATCCCATCTTCTGAGGACCCTGGAAACTGTCCTTGATGAGATGGTCCCTCATAAGAATATAAGAAGAGCCATGCTGGATCAGGCCAAGGGTCCATCTAGTCCACCGTCCTGTATCTCATAGCACCCTCTGCTTTCTTTTCTCTCTGTTCCGCTTCAGAAAGTAGCAGAGGATGAGAACTTCCTTCCCTCCAGATGCTTGCTCTTTCTGGCAGTTGCCGGGCATCACAAAGACATCACAGCCAGGAGGAGAAGGGTGAGGACTTCTGGGACACAGAATGCAGGACATTTGAGCGCCCGACATGTATTTCAGTCTTGATAGAAAGGCCCTGATTGCTGAGCATTTCTGGATGTGGGCAGGGCTGTGAGTGAGGGGGCCAATAGAAAAGGCATAACAGGCTGAATAGTGAAAAATATCAAGATGGAAGCATGTCCTGTTCAAAAGCCACCAGACCATCAAGCACAGTGTAGTTTGAAACCTGGAGCCAAGCCTGAGGTATTTGCAAAAAAAAATGTCAGATATTTTAAGTAAGGCACTTAGCTTTCCCCCACTCCCCTTGAAAAACAAAAGTGAATTAGAGCAACAAAACAATATGCGGTCAGGGGTTGGGCTTACTCTGCTGAACGAGGAAGAGTATTAGGAAGTACCTCTGTGGAGGAGGGGCATTCTACTGCCCATCTTTGGTTGGGGGGAATTACACTTTGGACTACAGCTTCCAAAATCCTGTAGCCGGCATAGCTGTTGCCCATCTTTCCTTGTGTATTCGGGGAGCCATACTCTAAAAAAGTTATTTTTCACCCCCTAAACCTGCTCCTTATTAACTAGAATGTTTTCATGTCTTGTTTATAGTGCCAGCAGAGTCTGTGCTCAATTGAGATGGGAGGGTTTCAAAGCCAAGAAAATCTCCACTTCTTCTTCTTCTTCTTCTTCTTCTTCTTCTTCTTCTTCTTCTTCTTCTTCTTCTTCTTCTTCTTCTTCTTCTTCTTCTTCTTCTTCTTCTTCTCCTCCTCCTCCTCCTCCTCCTCCTCTTCTTCTTTAAAATATTATGAGGAGAGGATGGACCAGGGTATCCTCATTTCCTCACCTTGATTGGATTATAAACAACTCTTGCCCAAGCTGCTTGTTCACACTGAGTTACTCTTTTTTGTAGGGTGTTTTTATATCCCAGGGGTGGGTGGGAATAGCCAAATTCCAGACTTGCACATTATATATGCCAAAATCTGAGATTGTGTGGTGAGACAGAGAAAGAGAAGGTTTGGGTTGAGTCCTTTTTCTTCAAGAAGGCCGTTCCCTGGTGGGTAAGAGCAGGAAAGAGGTTCATGGTGAGGGAGATTGAGAGCTAAAACTCCCCACAGCTGCTCCTCAGCCCACATAACAGCCTCCGGTCTCACCACATGCTGCTCTGTGCGCGTCCAGGCATCAACACACCCATATACATGCATGTTCTGTAACCTGCGTTTGATGCCACAAACACCAGGGGTGTATCTAGGGAAGCAGAAGGGTACATTTGCCCCGGGTGCAGAAATCTGGGGGCGCCTGGAGGGGGAGGAGGAGGAGGAAGCCCTGTGCCCTCTCACCACCGCGCACCAGGTGAGTGGCAAAGGAAGCAGGTAGGCAGGCGTGAAAGCGCAGTGGCTGGGCACCCCCCCTCCTCCTCCTCCTCCTCCTCCAACTATTTGTCGCCACTGCGAGTGAGGTAAGGCGCACATGCTAACATGCACCAGTGCACCCCACCCCCACCCCAGGCCTGCAGGATTGCCCCTTTGCTGGGTGGATGATGGAGTTGGAGAGGGCTGGAGGAGTGCAAAAACAACTTTATCCTCAGGCGCCCCCAAAACCTTGCTACGCCACTAACAAACACCAAGGCTCAATGGTCTCCATTTAGTCCTGTGGCTGGTCTGAAACTTCAGGGTAAATGGTGGAGCTTTGACATAGTACTGCTGGAGTTCAACTGAGAGTTCAATTCCCCGCTGTGCCTCCTTAACAAGGGGCCAGACACAATGACCCAAAGGGTCCCTTCCAGGTCTGCTGCTACGAGATGACGATGATTTAAAAACACCAAAGTCAAGTCAATCAAAATTTTACAACTATTGAGTGATCTTACATAACAGATGCACGTTTTTACTTTAAAAAAACCCTATGTATCTCTTAAATGTAGGCGCAGTGTGTATGCTGTCCCTTATAATGCCATTTTTTTAACCTCTGATGGTATAGTTTCATAGCTCTGTAACTGCTTGTAAAACTGTGTGAAATTTCTTGATATTGTTCCCGAAGACCCAATGACTAAGGGGACCACTGAAGTGTGTTTCATCCACAAGGAAGGTGTTTCCATGGCCAGATCTCTGTATTTTGTTACTTTTCCCAATTCTTTATTTTCAACTCTGGCATGATGATGATGATGATGATGATGATGATGATGATGATGATGATGATGATGATGATGAGCTGCTAGATATCTCAGTTGTTGATGTCTCTCGCTGGGGAGCCAGGGGTTGTGATTTAAATTTGCCTTTTTTGACAGAGGCTGGATCCGACAACCCATTTGTTTACTATTTTTAATACACTAATTTTAACCCCACTTTTCTCCTTGGAAAAGGAACCAAAGTACCTTACAATAATGAGGGACAATATACAGCCCAGAACATTAAAGACATATTCAAGTTCAGAGCAGGGAATTAGAAGAGGCATCTTAGAACATTAAAAGGTAACCGTAGAGCTACAAAGAGCACACAAAAAGAAAAAAAAATCCATCATGAGGGGTTAACATGGAAAACACTGGTGTTCTTATGAAATCAGTCAATGTAATCATGCATGGTAATCCATATAAAAGTCACTTAGTAGGTAGTCCCTCATTCAGGGAAAGCTTGCCTGAAGAGGAAGATCTTTGCCTACTTCCAGAAAGTCAGCAGAGATGGAGCAGTCCTGGCCTCCAGCGGGAGGGAGTTCCAAAGTCTGGGAGCAGCAACAGAGGAGTCTCTTTCATGTGATTTTCTGAGATACACCTGTGAAGGTGGCAGGATGAAGATAAAGGCCTTTCCTGATGACCTTAGCACCCGAGCCGGTTCATACCGTGAGATTCGATCTTTGAGGTAGCTTGGACCCAGGCCATTTTCTGCTTTGTAGGTTAAGGTCAGCATCTTGAATTGTGCCCGATAACTGATTGGCAGCCAGTGGAGCTGCTTTAATAGGGGCATAATGTCATCTCTGTAACCTGCCCCAGTCAGCAACCTGGCTGCTGCATTTTGGACCCACTGAATTTTCTTGAGACTTTTCATCGGTAGCCCCACATAGAGTGCATTATGGTAGTCCAGCCAGGATGTTACAAGGGCATGTGTCACAATGGCCAGAGAAGTTTCTCAAGAAACGGGCATAACAGACGTACTAGTTTTAACCCATAAGGTGTCCTTCGATGATGGTGGTGGTGGTGGTGGTGGTGGTGGTGACAATGACGATGACAACAACAACAACAACAACAACAAAAAAACAACAATTTTGGAGCACCTCTCTTTTCTAGATAATCGTGATAATTAACCTGGCAGCAATAACAGTGATGATAGCAGGATATACTCTGAAGAATGTTCTATTTAGAGTCACTGTGTGCTGTCCTTGAACCCCATCCAACAAATTACATTTTTTAAAATGTAGAAACAAAGGAACACTTGATGTGTGAGAATAAAACCAAGTTCCAAGATCACAGGGAGGCACTACTGTCTTTAAAAGGGTTGGCACGTTTGCAAGCCTTGAGGGCAATCTGTGGGCCACACTCAGTCTTGGAATGGATGGAGAAAGGTGGGGTAAAAATACTCTAAAATAAATAAAATAAAATAAACCTCGAGCCAGCTACCTGAGCTCATCAGGGTGGGTCGGGAGCAGAGTTTTGACTGCAGTACTGCAGTTTAAACCCTTTGCCGCGAGAATCTGTTTACTAATTCCATTCACTCCTTGAGCTAGTCAGGAAAACACCCCTGAATACGAATCAAATGGGCATCCTTCTGCCTGTACAAATAGTTGTGGGATGTGAGTATGTGTGTGTGTGTGAAGTCCACATGGGCAGGACATGAGCGTGGCTGAATAAGTACATGCCCGAGGCTCCACATTAAAACTCTCCACGGGTTAGCGACATTCTTAATTAGTAAATAGCTAGTGACTATAAACAGTGGAAAGAACAACACTGCCTTTTTTTTCAACCATATTTTCAAGGGAAGGCTTTCAAAACCCTTTTGTCACTGCATGAGACGTCTTCACAGAGTCTGCTGGGGCATTTTCAGACCTTCTCAGAGAATAAATACAAGCTGTTAGATCTTGTTAGTTGGTGTGTGGTGTGTTGCATTTCGGAGGAAACAAACTAGCTCTGTTACCCTGGGCTACAAATACTTCACAGTTGTTTTTTTTTTTAAAAAAACTTCAGATTGTCTTTTTGTGAACATTCCTAACGTTGTGTACTCCACATTTGACAGCCTCTGGTGAGAATCAGTGCGTATATTTAAACACTTAGAAGGGGAAGGAAGGAGGAATGTGTGTGTTTATAGTGTGTGAGGGAGAGAGGAAAAATAATTATATTTTTAATTTAGATTAGACTTAATCTCATTCCAAAACATTTTATTGTCTGAGGAGGAATCTGCATTAGAGATGGGCATGAAACGAATTTTTTTTGTTTCATTTTTCATTTTTCGTTTTGTTCCTCAACAAAACGAAAAATGAACTGCCTCTTCAAAGAAAAACAAAACAAAACAAAATGGAATTTTTCATTTTGTTCAGCTTCGTTTTTCATTTTTCCCATCTGAAAATGGTCAAGTGAGCAGTTCCGTGCTGCTGATCAGCTGGTGTGCAGGATTGGGGGGGGGGGACAGTGGGATTTCTAAACTTTTGTTTTCCCGCCAAATCCATGTGTGCCAGCTGATCAGTGCTTGCTTTGGGGTGGGGAAAAAAGTTTTAAAAGCTGGTGGTTTCCCCCATTATTAATAATAATAATAATAATAATAATAATAATAATAATAATAATAATAATAATAATAATAATAATAATAATAATAATAATCAGCAAAAGAACTGGTGGGATCATAAACCTGAAAAAGTGATTGAAAAGGAGCATGCAAAATTTCTTTGCGACTTCCGAATATAGACAGACAGGGTTTTGGAGCATAATACCCCGGATATTGTGATTGTGGAGAAGAAAAAAGTGTGGATCATTGATGTTGCTGTACCAGGTGATATTAGAGTCACCGAGAAACAACTTTGAAAAAAATACCCGCTGTTAGGATCTGACAACTGAACTTCAGAGACTCTGGCATAAACCAGTATAGGTGGTCCCAGTGATAATCGGCACACTGGGTGCGGTGCCTAAAGCGCTAAGCAAGTATTTAGAAGAAATTGGAGTTGACAAAAGTCACCCTCAGTCAGCTGCAGAAAGCCACCTTACTGGGATCTGCTCGCATAATTTGCCGATGCATCACATAAGTCCCAAATGCTTGGGAAGCGTTCGACTAGTGATTTGTATTACAAAATCCAGCATAGTTAGCTGTGTGATTATTATTATTATTATTATTATTATTATTATTATTATTATTATTATTATTATTATTATTAATTAATTAATAATAATATTAATTAATAATAATAATAATAATAATAATAATAATAATGATGATGATGATGATGATGATGATGATGATGATGATGATGATGATGATGGTGGTGGTGGTGGTGGTGGTGGTGGTGGTGATGATGGTGATGATGATGATGATGATGATGATGATGATGATGATGATGAGAACCTGTCCATACAACTGAGGAACCCAAAATTCAACCGTTCATGGCACATGGCATCATGCACCTTCTCGCTTCAACTGTTCATGGGCTGGTCGGGCTCTTCTTCCCTTGGTGTGTTTCTGCCGTGCGCTGAGAGGTGGCAGCAAAACCTCTAGGAACGTTGCAGATGCAGATGTGCAGTGTGTGTGTGTGTGTGTGTGTGTGTGAGAGAGAGAGAGAGAGAGAGAGTGTGTGTGCAGGGAGAGGGGGCTTTGTAACGCTCTACTATTCATCTTTTCCTAGCAGGCCTGGAAATGCCTATACAAGGTTATTTCAGACTTGTTTCTCCCCCATTGATGGCAGCACCCAGATGGAAACTAGTAAGGGGACCACGGCGAGGATCCCAGCTTTGCTTGGGTTGCTAAATGCAGATTTTAAGATGACCGGCCACGAGAGGCAATAGTCTTGCTTTGAATTAGGAAAAGAGTTGGAGGAAAGGAGATGCCATCTTCTGTCATGTCAGTTGGCTTGCTAGCTTATAGCATTACCTTTATGAGGAAGGAAGGAAGGAAGGAAGGAAGGAAGGAAGGAAGGAAGGAAGGAAGGAAGGAAGGAAGGAAGGAAGGAAGGAAATGTTCTACTTAGTATGGATGGAATCTTTTTGTATTTTCTGGGAAGACAAGTCTTTGTGCCCAGAAAAAAAACTCACAATAAAATTTTTAAATTAAGAACAGAACTTAGGGGAAAAAAACTATATGAATTTTAAGTAAGTGGTAGAAACCTATTGTCTCCTCCTGGTAACCAGGCTTGTAGACTTGGTTTTACTGAGCTATTTCATTGCGTGCATTGAGCAGCTAGTTGGACTTGGTGGTCTTATAGCCCCCTCCCAACTTTATTGTTCTTTGATTCTATAGTTAAATACCATGTAAGCCAGGATACAAGGACAATAATTCAGGAAGTGCTGCAGCACTGGATGGTCTGACTTGCCTTATTTCCCACTGATGACATGACATACAAGTAGAGATGGGCACGAAACGAACAATTTTTCGTTTCCGTTTTCATTTTTTTGTTTAGTTACGTAACGAAACGACAAATGAATTTTGACTCTGAAATGTAACGAAACGAACAGAAACACCGGAAATTTTGTCGTGCCTTTCGTTTCCGTTACTGCAATATGAGCGAATTGCTTAAAATCCTTTAAAAAATCACAAAAAATTAAAATAAATAGTAACGAAATGGTAACGAAACGAACGAAAATGAAAACAATTTTTTTTCAAAAATTCACGAAAAACGGAAACGAACCAAAACGGACCCTCCAAATGACAAACGACAAACGAAATGCAATTTTTTTGACTCGTGCCCATCTCTACATACAGGTCCATGCATTTCAGCCCAGAGCATTTCCTTCCTAATCTGCATGTTTTTGTTCTTCCATTGGGGATTCGACTTCTGTTGTAGGAAATGTATTTGTATCAGTGCAGGAGGTCTGGTTGTTTCAGCTGATGTGGAGGAGATTACAGCCATTTTATTTGTAGTTATTTCCATTTGGCTGGAAAAGGCAGTGTTGAAACTGGTGGCCATTTGAATCTTCTTTTCTGCATACCTGGTTCTTGCACCTGTTTTCATTGTACCTTCCCCATTCTCCTATATGAAAGGTTTACTGATCCAGCGGTAAAAAGGGGGGTCGGGGTGGGGAGTATCAATTAGTTTAAAAAAAAAACCCAGAAAAGAGACCCAACCAAAAGAGAAAGGGTCAAGGGAAACCAGAAGCTACCAATCCTGTCAATATCACTAGTCAATTTTTCTTTGCTACTTACTGGTGTGCCAGCTGCTGATTCCATTGCTTCTTCTCCTTCTCCACCCATGTGTGCTCCACATGTTCATGCACATGTGTTGGGGTGTAGGGAAACTCTGTATTCCAATCTGGTATTTTTCCCATCTGTAATATTGATTGAGTGCCATCCCATTTTGAAAGAGATATACATATTTAACAAATATTGAAAATAATCCCACAGCAGCAGCGGGGGAGTGGCTGTGAGAGGCAGCCAAAATGCGAGGGCAGGCAGGTGCAGGACAACACCTCAAATACAATGATTCTAAAACCTGTTTAGCCCTACAACTGATGTACAACACCATTTAAAAATAGTTTGAAAGTTTCCCCACGAGGACATGCCCAAACCACATGACTACCATGTAACTTTAAACTGACTTCAACAATGCCAATCCATCTCCTGATTTATGATCATAGCCTAACCATGCTGTCTCATTCATAAGAATTGCAGCCACTCAAATGCAGAGATTGCTATGGCACGGTGGAGTAATCTCCATACAGCAAACACCAAGGATGGTCCACACACCAACAAGCGCCAGAGCTTATGAACCAAATGTGGTAATGTTTTGCTTTGATACCTCTTGAGGATTTCTGCGTGGAGGGCAATTCCTAGACAGCAGTGCTGCGTGGAGCTTGTTAGGTTTGGTTTAGAGTTAAAGCAGCTCCTGCCCCAACATGGTTCTGTCTGTAGGTTTCATTTAGCCTCTGTGGTCTCTCTAGACCTCTTTCAGTGCTTGCTCTCTTTGTTTTCAAGCAGACAACTGGGGGGAGGGAAAGTTATTTTCTCCCTATGCTATTTCCTTTATTAAAACGTTGGCCGCTTTCTGCAACACCTCTCTTGCCTCTCATCGCCCCACGAAACGGTTTTGATTTTGACCAGACGTTTCCAGGTGAGTAGGATAACCCTCTGCCTTGCAGCTTTTTGGGTGGGATATATATACACATGCACATATATGTATATATGTATGTATGTCCACCACTCTTTGAAAGAAAACAGACCTGCCATTACTCGCTCTGCATATAACCTGTAAGGACAATCAAATGCTGCACATTAACAGCAGAAAACGGTTACTGCCTTCAGAGGGAAAAATGGGCTTGGTTAGTTAATGCAAACCAAGGGACCATTAGGAGCAGCCCAGGATTTTGCTGTGGCCCCATGGGAAAAAGCAGCTTAACCTGAGAGAGTTATTTGTGTTTGAAATTCCCTCTGCAGAGAAATCGCTCGGAGGGGATGAATGCCTGTCCCAATCAAGAAAATTAAAACTGACATTTATATTCTTGGCTGGACATCAGCCTTTGCCGGGTTTAGGATGAAAATCCAAAAGGACCTTGACAGATTGGAATGCTGGGCCAAAGCTAATGGAATGGGTTTCAACAGAGGGAAATGTAGAGTGCTACATCTAGGTAAAAAGAATGAATTGCACAGATATAGGATGGGGGACACTTGGCTGGAGAACAGTACCTGTGAAAGGGATCTGGGAGTCTTGGTGGACCACAAATTGAACATGAGTCAGCAGTGTGATGCGGCGGCCAGGAAAGCCAATGCTATTCTTGGTTGCATCAACAGAACCATAGTGTCTAGATCAAGGGAAGTGACAGTACCACTCTATTCTGCTCTGGTCAGACCCCCACCTGGAGTACTGTGTCCAGTTCTGTGCACCTCAGTTTAAAAAGGATGTTGACAACCTCGAGCGGGTGCAGAGGAGGGCGACCAGGATGGTTGAGGGTCTGGAGGAAATGTCTTATGAGGAACGGCTTAGGGAACTGGGAATGTTTAGCCTCTCTAAAAGAAGGCTGAAGGGGGTGTATAATAGCTATGTTTAAATGTTTGAAAGGATATCATATTGAAGAGGGAACAGGTTTGTTTTCCATGGCTTCAGAGACTAGGACCCGGGGCAATGGTTTCAAACTACAGGAAAAGAGATTCCATTTGAACATTAGGAAGAGCTGTTTGGCAATGGAATATGCTGCTCCAAAGGAGGGTGGTGGAGTCTCCTTCTTTGGAGGTTTTTAAGCAGAGGCTGGATGGCCATCTGTTGGGAATATTGTGATGAGGTTCCTGCATGGCAGGGGATTGGGCTAGATGGCCCTTGAGGTCTCTTCCAACTCTATGATTCTATGATTCTATGAGGTTAAACATGGAGCATGCGACTCCTGGTGTGCTTTTGATTTGAAGTCATTGGAGGGAGGGGCTCGATCTGGCCGGTTGTACATGGGGGTGGAAAGTATCATCCATTCCTCTCCAACTGGGACCCATTCAGAATTCTACCGCCATGATAGCTGTAAAGTGACAGTAGCAGCAGCAGCAGCAAACTCCTACTGGTGCCAACAAGAAGTTGCTGCTTTTCAAAATAAAAATGAATTAATCTCTCATTGTGGGAGAGGCATTTTTTTGTGGTCATACAGTGAACAGGAGAGAAGAATGAACCTTTCTGTGATTGTATCCTGCTATCCGAATAAGGACCTTAAGTCTCGGCAAGAATGGTAGTGAGCACAAGAGGGGATCCTGTAGACCATCATGGTTGGTGTCATCAACATTCAGCCTGTCCTTTGCTAGGTAATGCTTGGTATCGTTTCTCCTGCTGGCAACGCAGGTGCAATATTGGCCAGCAATGTCAGGCCATTTCATGGCATTTTGAATCATGGGTACAGAAGAACAATATCCTACATGCATAAATTGGAGGTGGGTTTTGTTTGGAAGACCTTAATAAAGGGGAGCCGTGACAGCTGGAGGTTACTGGCAATCATAGTCCCAAACGGTAAAATTCTTAAGATCTGACATGAGACCAGTGCAAGTTTCATACTGACTCTTCCCCCTCCCACTAGATGTTAGTCTACAGTCTTTTAAGGAGCAGGCATCCAGGAAGCTTTCAGGGTCACTTCTAAGGCAGATGCGTTTTCATGGGCTGTAATTTATAGAGCTTCTCTCTATCACCTGCGACCTGCACCATCTGTTGGCAAGCTGGGTTCTTTCTCCCTGGCTGACGCAATGCTCTAATCTACAAACACATGTTCTTCACCCAGGTTTCTCTCAACAACGGCCTGGCCGGCAGGAGCCTGGGGAATCACGTCCCCAAATAGGATACATCTCTTTGCCAGCCTAGGCAGTTCGCTAGTCATGAGACCATGACAACAGTGAGCTCAATCGAATTGGGGTAGCAGAGACGAGACATGAGTGGCTCATGACTCAAGAGCAGAAGGTTGAACGACTAGGGGTGGTTGACGTCATGCACAGCCAGTAAAATCGCAGAGCGGTTAACGCTCAGCGGAAGGACTGTGTAAAGTGTGGGCTTTAACAGCCATCTAGCAGTGCTAAATAAAGACACAAACACAGCGGTGACTCCCTTCACCAAGAACTGTATTTACAAAATATATACAAGTCCAGCAAAAACAGAATTGGCAGGCATATACCTTCGTTAGTTATCTTGACAGTCCAGTAGTCCAAACTTTCCGGGAATCCAAACTGACAGACTAACGAGCTGCTTCTTCCAACCACATTCCACACCATAATGAACAACTCTCTTGCTTTTATGCATGTGTCTGATGCAATCATTACTCAGCAAATTGACAACTGAGCATGACCAAACTGTCACTTGACTTGACTATTTGCCAGAATATAATTACACAGGTGTGTAGCCCACTCTGCCTTGTCATTCCCAACCTGCATCATAACTTGCAATAGGACAATTCCATTTTGTACAATCCTCAACAGTGTCGCTGCTCACTTCCATTGGGCCTGCTTCCAGCTGATGCCATCTACTTCTTGGCAGGGATGTGGACGCGGCTCAGACTTGACTTGGGGTTTTCTTTCCCAATGACTTGGATTTGACTTGCGATCTGGAAAGCACCCATCCCCCCCTTTTTTTCTGTGGTGGTGATGGAGAAAGGCTTGGACTCGGGGCCAAACACTTGGACTTGGACTTGGGACTTGGGACTTGGACTCAAAAACTTGCCAACATTCCTGCTTCTTGGGGTATATGCAATTGATGGAGTTTGGTCTTTGCGTCCCTTGCTTAGAAATTGGGTAGCTGTCTGCTCCTCACATTCATAAGCCCCTTAGGAGAAACAAAATGTCAGGTTGTGTAGCTGGACAATTAATTGTTTATCACTTGCCTGTCAAGGAGATGTCCTCCAAGGAAGGTTTACAATCTTAATATCTCAAACTACAAAGAGCAATGCAGTTTGGTCAAAATGTGACAATAGTCCTCCCAAGTGTCAAAACCACAATTAATGTGGGAGGGAAAGAACATCATTCTAGTGACAAAAGGGCAGCACATTAGCCACTAGAAGCCTACAACAATAAAGTAATTTTAATTTGGCCCCTGGGGGTTAAAAAAAGTTTGGCATTACACAATTCTTTGTGCAAGGAGATCTCTCTATATTTGGACACACTATTCAACAGAAATAATTCTACTCCCTCAGTTTTTTTCTCCTAATCCCCCTTGATGAATCATATGTCAAATGCTTTGCGAATATTTGCATTTTGCTTCTAATAATTACATAACAGCAACATTCCCAAAACTTGTCCACTTAGAACTGGGATATGTGTTTATGACGTTCCACTCATGGTTGCAACTACACAGCAAGGACAACAACCCTTCAAGCTGCTGTATATTTGCAGTCCATCAAATTGGGTTTCCCCCACTGGATCCCTGTAGCTCTCCAGATGAAAATTTGTAGAAATCAGCAGGGCAAAGCCAGAGGACAAGGTTTATACAGAACCCCTACAGCAGATGCTATCTTAAAGTGCTAACAAGATGCTAACTGGCAATTTCCACCTTGCTTTCTTTCTCTCTCTCTCTCTCTCTCTCTTTTTGTTCAGTTCATTTCTCCTAGGCGTTCTAGTGTGTGTTCCAGTGCTGAGCTGAAACCTTTCTTTTAAAAGAAAAGGAAAGAAACAGTGCGGAAGGTAAGGGCGCTCAGCTGAGGAGAACCGACACCCCTACAAATGCCCCTTTGCAACAGGTCGGGCGACCACACTGAACCAACCAAAGGAAAAACAAGGACAGTCCCCTGCTTTAAAAGGAATGCCCCACAACTGTCTTCCCTGAACTGGGCTTTCTATCACGTAATACCTGGGTTTTAATTTGATGTAAACTGTGCCCAATCGGATGTAAACTGCAAGGTAAATAGCCAATGTAGTCGCCCTCTTGGTTCAATGGCATTGCCTGTCAAGCTCCAACCCAGTGTGGTCAATAGGTGGGATGGAAGCCCTGATGCAGTTTTAAAACAGTGCCCATGTGGCCTTCTATGAAATGCACCAGGGCATGTGTCGCGCGAAATGGCCAATGTCACTGATAAGTGACTTATTTAGTGGATGCTCCTCAGTTCCTGGAGGGCTAATTATGGCCTGAGAGGGGCTCATCTGAAGTGGAAGGAAGATGTCTTTCCAGCAGGCAGGCTGGCACCCCTCCCCTCCTTCTCTACCTCCCCCCCCCCGTCGCCCTGTTCCTCTGACTCCTTCCACATCTTCATTTATTACAACCTCCCTCTCCCCCCCCCCCGGCCCCCCAGCAATTCATGGAGCGCAACAGATGTCTTCCACAGAGAGGCCACTGTGATCAATAACGCGAGACAATGAGCCCAGGGCGGAGTGAGGAGGGCGCTTGATGAATAAACATCAGGCCATTCAGAGGGCATTGCTTCCTCTCCTCGCACACACAAAATGGAGTCCGATTGTGTGGCGCTCGCTTAAAATTCAGCCCCGGTCGGGATCCGTCTTCCCAAACCACCCTCCCCCCCGCAAAAAAACGGCGAGGTGGCGGCTGGCCTGTTTGTTTGTTTATTTATTTATTTTCCCCCCTCCCCTAACCCCTTGAAATGGCTGTCTTGATTCTTTTCATTCCCTCTTCGGCAGCCCACTCCCCTCCCCCCACCTTCTTGCCACCACCACCCTTCCACCCCATTATCTTCCTTTTCCTATTCCCCTCTTGTGTCTTTCTCTGCCCAGCTTTTGTGAGCCGGGCTGTGACGAATGGCGGCAAATGGAGGGCGCTGTGGGAAACTGGAGTGAGCCATTGAGAGGGTGGGTGGGTGGTGATCACTCTTCCCTATTTTCTTACAGAAGGGAGGGAGGGAGGGGGGGTCATGCCTGCAGATTTTTTTTTTTTTGGTCTGGCCGCCCTTACAGCTCGAAAGAAGGTGTAAGGGCTGGAGAAAAGCATCCAAGTTGAAGCAATATAACTGAATCTCTCTGTCTCTTTAGAGGACGGGGTGCCTTTGGGAAGAAAAACCACACCTAAACAATGGGGGATGTTTTAATACTACCGTTTTTCTTTCTTTTCCCCCTTTCTCTTTTTCCTCCCAAGCAGGGGGCATTGACTTGTTAAAGCGAAACAGGGCACGCCAAGCGACGGAACGTCCCTTGGTCACCTCCCAGGGAACAAGTCCTCGTTTCCCAGTGCAGAAACTTCGCAGAATTAATTTGTGACGTTTGCTGGCCCATCGGGACGGCGTCCCGTGGCCTCCTTCGCTTTTCCAGCTGAAATGCGGGGTGACCCGTCAAGACGGTACTTAGCACGATGACCCAGTGTGCTTCCGCCAAAGCCCAGAGAAAAGACAAATGGAGGGGATGAAAATGCACAGGCCTCCCCCCCCATTGATCAGGGACGGTCCAGGATTTCAACCTCTCAATGCTTTCTTACCCTTCATGCATTTGTTCTGTTGATATTCTACCTTTCCTCCAACCAATTCAAAGGGCCTTGATCTGGTGTCTCCCCCTTCTCTCTCTCTCTCTCTCTCTCTCTCACACACACACACACACACACAGCAGTTCTGTGAGGTAGGTTAGAACTTGGGTTTCGGACACCCAAACCACTACATCATGGCGGTGCTCTCTTCGAATTCAGTGCCTCTAAAGACTTTGCATCCTTTCTCTGATGGCTAAATGTGCCCCCTACCCTCCAAATGCTGAGGACTGGGTTGGGCTTGATTTTAGTGTGTCTCAGTGTAGCTGTATATTGGTAAACTCAAAATTGCCAGTGTCCTGCATTATTTTAATATAACTTCAACACAACTTTTTTGTCAAGGAGGAGGGCAGTACGGATGATCATGGTACTGGAAACCAAGCCCTATGAGGAAAGACTGAGATACATTTATAGCCTTGAGAAAAGAGGGGAGATACAATAGTGGGTGCATGGTGGCTCAAGGGGCTAGAGCACTGAAACTGTCAGCTGCAAAGTTGGCAGCTCAGCAGTTCGAGTCCTGGGTGCCATGTAGTGGAGCGAGCTCCCACTGTTAACCCCAGCTCCTGCCAACCTAGCAGTTCAAAAGCAGGTAAATGCATGTAGATCAATAGGTACCGCTGTAAAAAGCAGGAAAGTAAAGAGTGTTATATGCGCAAAAATGCGTTCAGCCATGCCGGCCACATGGCTTGCACAACACTGGCTCTTTGGCTTGTAAACAGAGATGAGAACCGCCCCTAGAGTTGGACTAGTACACATGTGTGAGTGGGGGGAACTTTACCTTTACCTTTTTGCAATAGTGCTCTTTGGATACTTGAAAGATAGTCCTAGTGAGGAGAGGCAGAGTCTGTTCATAATCATCCCAGAATGCAGAGCATGTAATAATGGGGTCGAGAAATTAAGAAGCCAGATTTCTGCTGAATATCAGAAAAACACACACATTCTAGCTGATAGAGAAGTATGACAATGGAACCAATTACCCCAGGAGGCAGCAAGTGCTCCAAGTCTGGGGGCATTCAAGACAACATTGAATGGACAACCCTCTGTCACATATCTTGGGCAGCTCAGTAGTTTAGCTGCAGAGCCAGAGGTGGAAAGTTTGATTCCCCATTCTGCCTCTTTTACAGGGGTTGGACTTGATGGACTTACAGGTCCCTTTCAACTCAGTTATTCTATGATTCTAAGGCTGCTTTCACACAACCACTAAAATACGCTGCAAAGTGCTTGCAGATGTGGAGCATAAAATTGATTTTCCACGAGCAGCGGAGTTTTTTTAAAAAAGTGTGAACACGCCCATTTAAGAGTGACCCAGCACATTTTACAAGTACCTGGTCTTGAATTGGTAAAATCCTTGGCCTCTATCACATGACCACTTAAATGCACCTTTTACTGAATTTGCATCTAAAGATTGTGCCCCCGCGGCCAGCCGCATCTTCTGAACATCCCTCTTGACCTCACCCCCTGAAGCGCATCTCAAGCGCATCTTGACTGTTAGGGGTTTGATCAAATTACTTTGCTTGCTGATGCACATTTTGATGCAAAGCAAAGGTCATGTGAACTCCCAAAAGCTGCATCTTCTTCCGGTTTCACCTGTTTTGCAGCAAAACATTTCAAAACAGCACTTTGATGCGCATTTGGCAAATGGGGACACAAAAAAAGAGGTTCAAAAATGCTACCGTGGGGGTGGTAAATGCACACTTAATGTCACATGACCACTCTCAGAGAAAGTGCACATTTTATTATCATCCACATTTGGCGGTCATGTGATAGAGGCCCTTGTCACTGTTCCAATGCAGATTTTAAACTGTTACTTGAGTTTGTGGGAACATGGAAAATCCGCACCAAAACCTTTTTGCCCCCATTACGGTATCTTTGCTGCGGTCCTCTCAGTCCTGTCCCCATTACAGGTCGGTTTTTCAAGGACCCAAAACAGGGCTTTCTCTGAGATTTCCCCTAGGTTCCAAAATGTCCTTCCTTGTACGGCTAGGCTGATCTACACTCTCCTCTCTTTTTGACAGTAGCTGAGAGCATTTTCATCCCAACAGGCTTTTAGTCTTTAATATCTCAATTTATCATAGGTAGCGCACCTACATTTGCTACCAATGCAACCCCTTTTTAAAGGCTTTTATCATTCTTAATTTGTTTTTACATGGTGATTTTAGTATTGCCATGTTCCATAAATTTTAATGACGTCTTTTATGATGTCTTAATTCTTGTCTCTTTTGATGATTTGTGAGCTGCCTCGAATCGCATTTCCAGGAATGAGGTAAGTAAGTAAGTAAGTAAGTAAGTAAGTAAGTAAGTAAGTAAGTAAGTAAGTAAATAAGCACTGTAAGTACTGTAAGAACTGTAAGAACTGTAAGCAAACAAGTAATTAAATAAATAAATGCAACCATGTTACTCTTGAGTTATTTTTTAAAAAATAAAGTCATTTTATCCCACAAACAACAGCAGTCTCAATACCGCGAGCTCAGCCATGTGTTCTGTGGTTTCAGCCCTCGGTACTTTGGAATGGCAACATTGACATTGAAATACATTGTTCCATTTTCTTCTCCCACCAGGAAAAACAAATTATATATATATATATATATGTGTGTGTGTGTGTGTGTGTGTGTGTGTGTGTGTGTGTGTGTGTGTAGATAGATAGATAGATAGATAGATAGATAGATAGATAGATATAGATAAATCTACGAAAACATATAGATATAGATATATACACACACATATATAGGACCTTAGTCCTATGTTTGTCCAAGGGGGATATGTATTCTGTTAGATTTAACGGATTTTGTCCTGAGGAATCAGCAAGAAGAACTGGTGAGAACAGGAGCCAGTGCTGGAAAAAGTGAATAGCCTCCAACTGTTCCGCCTCAGAATCATGACTCATTTTATCTCCTCTCCTGTGAGATGACACTGTGTGTGTGTGTGTGTGTCACTCACTCCCCTTTACAACCCCCTGATCTTCATCAGGGCCTAAGTTCCAACAAGGCTTCACCTTCCCACTTTTTATGGAGGTACCTATTTATCTACTTGCATTTGCATGCTTTCGAACTGCTAGGTTGGCAGGAGCTGGGATTAACAGCAGGAGCTCGCTCCGCTGCGTGGCACCTGGGATTCGAACTGCTGAGCTGCTGACTTTGTGAGCCTTAGTCCGCTGAGCCACCATGCCCCTATACAGGAGGTCAAAGGGAAGGAGGCTGGATACAGAGCTGGGAAAGTTCCTTTCCCACATAATTAGTTACTGGTTTAGTTCTAACACTCAGAAAATGTAGCGAGTTACTGTTGTAATTGCAATTTTCATCATTTTTCTGTCCCATTTCTCACGTCACTAATTTTTTTTGAGGAAACCACATCTTCTGGCCTGCTCCCCCCCTTTCCTCACTGATATCTCAAGAGCCAGCAAAGACTATGAGGCAGCCAGCAGCCTTGATAATTCCTTCCTCCAAAGCTTTCTGAGGCCGGATACGGTAACTGTAAAAGTGCGTACAGAACTGATGCCTGAAGAGGGGAAAGCTACACCCCAATAATAGCAAAGCCATCCCTTGTTGTGATCAGAATGCAGTCACCCCCTGGGGAAAAATTACAGACTCCAGCTCTTAAAACCAAGAATTAAGTAGGCCTTTCATTCCCTATACTGGTGTGTTTTCTGTCAAATCGGAAGTTGCTAGCTTATACGAACCTCACTAAGGCTTTCAATGTAAGTGAGATATTTAAGGGGTGGTTTTACCTGCTCCATTCTCTCCCCCCCAGTGCATTTCCATGGCCACATGGGGATTTGAACCCTGTTCTCCAGAGCCCTTGTTCATCACTCTATCCACTGCACCACAACCAGGCTCCTTATCTATAGCTAGTTACTCCTAAATTCTGCCTGGGGTGGTGGTGAATCCATTCTTTCACTCCTATTCTCTGGATTTGATCCTTTGACGCAGTGCCTACCTGCCCCAAAAGGTCTTATTTATTTATTTATTTATTTATTTATTTATTTATTTATTTATTTATTTATTTATTTTCACACATATACCTCTTTCACTACAAGTGGGACTCAGGGCGGTTTACAACCAATAATATAAAACAGTTAAAAAGCTAAAACATCACCAGTACAAACACAGAAAAATACAATCAATAGGGCCAAAAAACTCCAAGGAAGCGGGCCAGGGGAGGAGAAGAAGAAATAAAAAAAAAGAGAGGAAAGGACAGGGCAGCCTGTCCTTTCCTGCCGCTCCTCCTGTCACGAAATTTGCACGGCACAAATCCCTTCTTTGCACCCACCCCAAACGGTTTCCCCAGGACCCTCCGTTTCCAGACGAGAGAAAGGGATCCCGTGTATGACAACGCCTCCACCACCTCCCCAAAGCAACCACCCCCCCAGACACACACTCCTGCTTGCCACCACCACCATCACCACCCGCTTCCCCTGCCACTGGGTGCCCGGCGTTGGTTCAGGAGAAACCGCGACGGTTTAATCCTGGTTGACAGCTCTTTCATCGTGGGCCTCCTTCCCTCCAGCTCCGGGGCTGTGGCTCGTCCAAGGCTCCTTTGTGGCCATAATCAAAGGCTGGTGAGTGATGGCTTTTGGGGAGGGGAGGCTGCCAAGAGGAAGGGGGGGGAGGAAGGCCTGACAGAGGGACCCAAGGCCCATCTCCTCATCCTGTTCAGAGACCTGCTAGTTGGGGTTGCAGGAAGCTCCGGGATGGAGCGGGGGTGGGGTGGGAGGAGGGCAGGTGGGATGTAGTATCCCTTTGTTCTCCATCCCCCTACCTGTTCTAAACTCCACAGGTGTGCCGTGTGGGTGGCAGGCTCATCTGGTCACAGGATCAGGCCAGCGGTTTCCCACCGGTCTGGGGAGGAGATGGGAGATGACCTTCCTGCTCTTCTCACACTGTGGAATATTCAGGCCTTTTGTGTGTGTGTGTGTGTGTGTGTGTGTGTGTGTGTGTGTGTGTGTGTGTGTGTGTGTGTGTGTGTGTGCGTGTGCGTGATGCAGATGCTATACTTTTGCCTGCTTCCCTCTGCTTAGGGCCATTTCTCTACTGGTGCAGGGATTTGGTGTACTTCGTTCCTTGTTTGCTTTCTCTCTTTTTTATTGTTATAGATAAAGTCAAAAAATAGGGGAGAATAATGTGGGGTACAGAAAAAAGGGGGATGCAGGTTGGGCAGAACACAAAAATACAGTGGACCCTTGTATAACAAACAGTTTCTATAACATAAAATCTGTACAACATAAAAAAATCCGGAGATAGGGGAAATTTGCTTAACATAATTGCCTATGAGGAAAATCCGTACAACATAAAAATGGGATTAGTCCATTTTCAATGCATTCCTATGGGAATTTGTATAAAGGAAAATTTGCTGAACATAATTTAATTTGGAACGAATTTGGTACCTTTATACAAGGTACCACTGTATCAGAATCATCTTACAATTATAGGCAGTTCAGTTCAGGTACGTATATATGTACATATCAATAACCAAACAGTTTTGGCTTCGGTCATATTTTCAATTTAACTTTGTCTTTTTTCTAACCACATATAAAACGTGTCCCAACAGTCCTGGTGTTTCGCCTTCCGGTGTACCTCTAACCATTCTGATGGTTTCTCCATTTCTGCAGTCTCAAGGATTTTAGCTATTGACTCCCATTCATTTGGTATTCCTGATTCTTTCCAGTGTTTTGCAAAGACAAGTCTTTGTGCTGTTATGATAATAATTACTCAATATACACTTTGCTGATCTGTTGTGTCTGGCATTGTTTGGCTTCTCAATCCCATTCTCTAATGGCTGTCTCTTACTGGAGTGGTTCAACAGCATGGGCAGGCAGTATTGCAGAGGCCTCTTTCTTACTTTTCATCAGTCCTATGGTGCAGAACTCCAAACAAGGTAAATTGAGAGACAGTGGGGAGAGGTGGCTGTCAGAGGTTTAGAGACTGATGTCGGCGTGAAAGTCTGTTTTTGCTCAGAGACTGGCTGGGGCCACTGGCTTTCGTCCGTTGTCTATTTCCTTTCCCAGCTTTCATCGTCACAACAACCCTGCTCAGACTCAGAAAGAGTTGCCTCAATGAATGAGGACTAGGACTCAAGCATCTCTCCTCCAGGAGTAGGTTCTGTCTGACCCCAAACCTTGCATCCCCCCAAAAAGTGAGGCTGGAAAAAGAAGAAAAGGAGACAAAATGCAAAATAGCACCATTGATCATCATCTTTGATGGTTACTTCACATCCATTCTCGTCCTGGGAGGAAGTTCGTTGCGTGTTGATGTCGGTCGCGGTCACGTGGTCTTCTTCCAGTTCTGTCCCTGTTCCCGTGTACGCATGGGTGTGATGGATGATACCGGCATGACTGTTACTGCATGTCCTCATTCCATGATGAGATGTGAAATTCCATGACTTTGTTCTCTGTTTTTTTTTCTGGCCCCGACCTTCTGTTTTTTGATGTTTCGATTCCCCGAAGCCTTGCCTTCAATGGTTACAGAGCTAAGTTTGAGGCATTTGTCTTTTAATCTTTCTGCACTGCATTGCTCACTCCATAGGGAATGTACTGGCGAATGGCACTTCGCACTACTGCCACTAGATGGAGAATGGCACGTTGCGTGATGAGCCTTACCTCATGGCCACTCGTCTCAGAACGCGAAGCATGATGAGCAGATTCCCGAGGCCAGGGAGGGGAATCTCTCATCCCACTTAAATCGCAGTTCAGGAGGCGTGGTCGGGACGAATTCCCCTTGTCCCGCAATGGACGTGCGGTTAGATTACTTCGTACCGGTTCCCAGCGGGACCGTGAACAGTGATGAGATGGACGTGGAGTCTCAGCCTTAGCCCAGCGCTTGTCAAGGTGGCCCAGTGTGGGAACTGAACTCCCAGCCTCTGGCTTGCCAACAAAGCTCTCCAGCGGTTCTAAATACTTCCAGTCCCAGAAGGTTAGGACGCCCACAAGTGCACAAAAGAAAACACCAACAAAATAAAAACAGGGTGAGAGGAAACCCTTATAGCTGGTAAAACACAACCGTACCCCAGCTGCTGCCAAATGAAAAATAAAATAAAATAAAAACCCAGGCGGATGGAAATAAAATATTTCAGCAACAAGACAAGGAGATAGTTGCCTTAGCTTGGACTTGGCTTTCATCTTACAAAATGTCCTTGGCCACGAGCTGAGGAAGTTGTAGATCCAAAAGGTAACTTTTCCCAGGTCTGCTTGCTAGTTAGTGGCCAGGTTCATGGGAGGATTCTGGGAGATGCGGTTCAAAAATTAAAATGTCCAGACTGTGATCTTGATTCAAAGCAGTTAGAAGCAGAAAGCTGGTTTCCACCCTCAACGCCCTGAATTTAGAGGTGAGGCTGGCTGTTTCCCTTTGGGAAACCTGATCCGAAATTAAAGGGAATGGGAATCATAGACTTAGAGAGTGGAAAGGGACCCCAAGAGTTGCCCAGTTGGACCCTGACACTTGCAGGATGTTATCTCCCAAAACATGATGCTTGCTGGTTTTCCAAGTTAGGCCATTATACGCACACATCCCGGTGGGAGGACCCAAACAGTGCGCTGCAGTTAGAATAGTTTGAACCAATAGAACTTACAGTTTGAACCAATAGAACTTACAGAAGAGTTGACTCACTAAATGAGAAAAGAAGATGGAGCGCTTTTGATACATTTTTTTTTAAAATACGTGAAAGGTCGTGCTAGAGAGGAGGGGTAGGATTTGTTCTCGATCAACCCAATGAGCAGGAGCTGCAACAATGGATTCAAGTTATAGGAAGCGAGATTCCGGTTGACCATCAGGAAAAACTTCTTAACTGTTCGAGCAGTATGAAAACAGGGCCAGTGGCCTTGGGAGGTGGTGAGGGCTCCGGCGCTGGAGGCATTCAAGAGGACATTGGATCACCCTCTGTCGGAGCTGTTTTATTTGGATTCCTGCATTTAGCGTTTGGCACTGATGGCCTTATACGCCCCTTCCAACTCAATTATTCTCTGATTTTAAATCCCTATGGATTCAATAGGCCAACTTCAATGCCCCACACTTTGGAACCATCTTCTGAGTGAAATTAGGACTGCAGAGCCCCTCTTGGTCTTCAAGAAGCTGTTGAAAACCTGGCTCTTTAAGGCAGCTTTCGGCGATCAAGTACAGTAGGACCCCCGTATCCACTGATTCATTATCCACTGATTCAGTTATGCATGGTTGGCAGAGTTAAAAATTAAATAATTCAGCAGCCACAAAGCAAGCTGTAAATAAAGCAAGCTGTTGTCAGAAACAGCAGCTGTAAAGCAAGCAACTGTCTCAAAACAGCTGTCATAAAGCAAGCTACTGTCAGGAAACAGCAGTTTGGGGTTGGGTGGGCAGGCGTTCTCTCTTATCCACGGTTTTCATTATCCACGGGAAGGCCTGGAACCAATCCTCAGGGGATACCAGGGTCCTACTGTAGGAGGTTGATTTGTTTTATGTGGTTTGTTTGCCCACCTGTGTTTTTCACCATCCTGCCTTAGTATTCTTGCTTTTGTATTTTTTTTACCTGATTTGGGTTTGGTTATTTAATATGTCCTATTGTGGAAGGTGTTTATTCTTTTTGTATTGCTTTATATTGTTCACTGCCCTGAGTTCCCTTGGGAAAATCGGGCAGTATATAAATATAAAAATAATAAATAATAATAAAATAATACATTTGCCATGCTAAGCAACAGGATTTTGCCAATGTTAATGGCATTAATGGTAAGCAATGTCAAGGTGCTAGTTCTTGCCTGCTTCATCTCTATATACATTCCAGTTTTGTGTGAAGCAGGATGACGGTAAAGGAATCCCTCAGGCAGACTCTTGTGGTTCCTGGCTTGAGTTGCCAAACACCTCGACGTGCAATGTTTCAGTTTCGGAAGAACACATGTTAGGTCATAAACTCGGGATTCTCTTATCTCCAAAGGGCACGTCCACCAATTAGCTTATCTGCTGGCGAGTGAGGAACAGCTCTTCTTATCTAGACGATTTCCTTATGCTGAAAAAGACGGAGGCAATCTCAGTCTGTTGAAACCAGTGGCAAGTGAATGTCTAGTTTGGAAAGAGATGGAAATCTCCCGGGTCTACTTCCTCTCTGCCAATAAGAACCTTTTCCAACAACGAAAGTTTCTCAGTGGCATGTAGGATCAGTGGAGAGTTGGTGATTCTCCAATGACGAGGGAGGCCAAAGGTCCTATTTTACAGACGAGAGCCCTCTCATCTGAAGGCATCCTCTAGGTTGGCTGCTGCCCATTCCAGCTCTTCCTTAGAAAAGCTTTTTCATCAACAATAAGCAGATTGAACAGTCATGTGTTCCACTGGGACATAGTCTTCTCCACTCTATGGTTGGCACGGGACTAAATTCATCTTAAGGAGACCTATAAGACTTCCACTGGATTCAACAGCTTGGCTCTAGTTGGAATTAAAAACCATACTGAGCCTATAATAGCCCAAATCCTATTCCTTACTGTAGCAAATCACACTAGAGTAGGCTTATGGAATCACCGAATAGCCTCCTCCATACGTTACATTGACTCAAATAGGCCTACTTTAATTGCGACGTACTATGCTCAGCTACAGTAGGTCCCAGTTAGAGTGGCTTACTTCGGCACAGAGGGGTTGACTCACCACATCCCCATTGACTCAATGGGGCTACTCTAGGGTAAGCTACTAGGTTAAGCAACAGGATTTGGGCCATTGCGCTTTAGGGTTGTTTACTGGCTTAGGCCAAACTCTGATTCCCAAACCAAATAAACTGACTTTGTCCAACATCTGGATTGAAACTGAATGGTAGCATTCAGTGTGGAGCAAAGCAAAATAGGAACTAGACGGGTCCTGTGATTCTGACAACGAAAATAACTGGAAGTCAGACTTAAGGGAGAGACCATGTGAAATGGTGGCATGATTAGGAAGGGAAAGAGAGGTCTTCAATCATGGACATCTCTAATATGCAATCTGGAGCAACATGTCCCCCAATTAGTCCCAATGTTTATAGCGAGCTTTAATATGAGTGAAGTGTAACCAACAGCCATAAGATAATTAGATTGTAATTTATCATGTATGATCTCTGATATATTTCATCAAGGCTTCTAAGCTTACATACATGCTATTAGAGGTGGGCACGAAACAGATAAACCATGGTTCAGTTCATTCTGTTTCGGCCCCTCTCAATTTGTTTCATTTCGTACAAAGTTTTAAAACAAAAATTTGTGCAAACCAAACCAAAATGAATTGGTTCGGGTTACCTGGCTGGTGGCAGCGGCAGCAATCCCAGTGGCGGTAATGGCAGTGGCAGCAGCGATGGTGGTGGCAGGGAGCTTAGGCCGGCCTGCCGGCTGCTTGGCCACTCCAGCTGGCCAGTGGGGTTCCAGCTGCAGCAATCCCAGCAGCAGCGGCAGCTGCTCAGAAGCCTCCTTGTGGCCTCGCCAGGCCTCACCCTTGCGTAGCGGTGGTGGCGACCTTACTAGACCACAACTTGGTGGATTGGTGGTGGTAGTGGTGGCCACCGCCCAAAAGGCAGTGGACGTGCTGGGTGGCAGTAGACCTTGCCGCCACCTCTGGAGCCCCGGCAGTGGCCACGCCAGGTGGCATGAGGATAGTCAGCTGCAGGAGTGGCGCTGGGTAGCCAGGAGGCCTCCCCATCCCGGACATCAGGTAAGAGATGTCGGTGGTGAGGAAAACAAAAAATGAATGGCACAAAACAGAAATTTCCACGTTGTTTCATTTTTCTTTAAAGGGGCTGTTCGTTATTTTTTCGTTACATAACAAAATGAATAACAAAATGATTTTTTTATTTGTTTCGTGCCCATCTCCACATGATGAGTTGGTGAAATGCATGTCTCAAGGATGATTTCTTGGAAACTGCAGAGTCCCTCTTTGTGGAAACTGCAGAGACCCTCTTTACTAATTTCCTTTCTGCCAAACCACAGAGAGAAAAGCAGAACTAAGCTCCGGTGTGAGGCCTCACGCCTCTCACATAAACCACCTGATGGAAAATTCCTTTTCTCCTCGCTTTGCTATTAGAAATATTCTTTCTTAACTGCTTAGTAGATGTATGCAATTTATATCTTAAGAAACATATTTCAGTTCAAATAAGGAAGTTTATCCATGTGCAAAGCATGTGGATCTATCTCGTACAAGCCCAAGACTACATGTGTGACCTTATTGTTTGACAAGTATAAAGGTGTTCTGTTCCACTTTAGAAATTCTCTCTCTGGCGGTTACTTCACATCCTTCTTTGTTCCATGACTAGTTTTGTAACGTAACAGCGTTGGTTGCGATCACGTGGTTTTGTCCCTGTTTCAATGTTCCCATGGTTGTGATAACTTGTCTCGTGACAAGTGTTACCTCGCGTCTTGTACCCTGATAAACACTGAAATTTTTTTCTTTTTTGGTATTTTGCTTCTGAAAAGTCAAAAAATAAACCAAACAAACCCAGACACAGTTTTCTGAGAGAAAGGATTCTTTCATTGCATGACAGTCGTTACTACACGGTATCTTGTCTCAGAACAGAAAGCGGGAACAAAGAGTGACAAGGGAAAATCCTACCCCAGCACCAAGTACTGCATTGTCACACTTAGCACCCGTTCCAGTGGCGTGGTCGAGACAAATTTCAGTCGTTGCGCGACAGACATGAAGTAACAATTTTTGTACCGCTCCTAAGCGCAACACTAACAGGGACAAAATAGATGTGAAGTAACCGCCTTACTCTCTCCGAGTAGAGACATCCGTTTGCACATTCGAATAAACCTTTCTCAGGACCTGAAGTTCCGAAGCCTGCGGCTCTGTCTGTCTGTCTTTAATAGTCTGAAACGGCTAAACCCATTGCAATCCAGAATTGTTTGTGGGTGACAGAAGTTGCAGAGTGCCCAGAATCCTTTTGATGCTGGCCTAAGGGAAATCTTATACATCATAATGGCAAATGGCTACTTGTTAACAAGATACTGCTTTCATTCCCAGTCAGGCACAGGCTTGGTGTGATCAGATCACGATGGAATCAGATGGAATCAGTACCATAATTTACCCACTCTGGCACAGGCAGCCATACGTGGCCCCAAAGTAAAATATGACCTCAGCGGAGGGGTCGCAACAAGATTGACGAATCCTGGAAGAAAAGGTTCAGGGCTCTGGAGTTCAGATTCACAATATTTCCCATAGATGACATTATATACAGTACAGGTTAACGCAGTTCAGCCAGGGAGTCCCACCACCACCACCACTCTCCATCTGTAGTATTTCCTTCTGCCCTGGAGGCTTCTACATTTTTGACAAGCAAGAAGCCGGCATATTCCATGCTGTGTGTGCAACAATGAGTGCCTACACCAGTGTTGGCGAATCTACGGCATGGGTGCCAAAGGTGGCATTCGGAGCCCTTTCTGTGGGCACCCGACATCGCCCCTACACAGCCACCCATATACAGGTTAAAATACTTTATTGGCACTTTGCGAAAAATTAGTGGGTTTTGAATTGCGGTTTGGGCACTCGGTCTCTAAAAGGTTCGCCAATGTCACTGGCCTACACTGACCTTTTCACATGTATCAATTTGCTGTCCAAAAATTACACAGTTTGTATTATACTGCTGAAATACAGCAACCGGATGTGGCTAATTGCTGTATTATAGTATTTGTTGCCATGAGCTGTCAAGTCCCTTCTGACATATGGCGACTCTATGAATTTACAGCTTCCGTTATATAATGTAGCATAATGTGATAAAACGCAACACAATACAAGAAGTATAATACAATAGGATCCCCGTATCCATGGGATCAATAACCACTGATTCACCTATCCATGGTATGAAATATTAAAAAATATTAAAAGAAGAAATCCCCAGAAATATATATAACACTGAAGTATATTTTAATACATGCACGCACACACACATGCACACACACACACATGCACACACACACACATATACAGAGAGAGAGAGAGAGAGAGAGAGAGCATTTTTAAAAAATCAGAGAATGACAGAACCTAGAGATGTTATTTTAAAAGACGTAGCCAGCGCATCTAGGTAGAAGAAAACAATTATACAATAATTTTAAAAATAAATGAAAACAAAAAAATAGAATCCCCTCATGTTTTGCAATTAAAGACTGGTTGTTATATTTCTACGTGAGTTTTCATGGAGACAACAACTTCTTCCAAATTCAGAAAAGCACCCCACGTGAAGGCTAATGGCACTCCAGTACGCATATGAGCGTGGGAAGGGCAAATTAAGTTATTCGTATTAAAATGTGGTCCAAATTTATTTTTCCAACATCTCTTCCTGAGCAGCCAGCGGAGAGTGAGGGAGAAGGTGAGCTCTCTCTCTCTCTCTCTCTCCCTCTCTGTCTCTCTCTCTCTCTCTCTCTGTGTGTGTGTGTGTGTGTGTGTGTGTGTGTGTGTCACAATTGGGAGAATTTTTGATGCCCCTCCCTCAGGTGGCTGGAACCAAAAGACAATCACTGTACATTTGCATAATTATTCGGAAAAGGACAGGTACCAGGGAAAAAAAGCAGCATCAATGACTCTAAACCTATATGGGGACAGTTGGCCCGTGTGCAGATATAAAACCATGGAACCAAGTTTCCCCTGCCGGCATCCAAAATTCCCTTGGCACAATATTTCTGTGTGGCATGGTTCATCAGTCTTTCCGTCCACCAGCCTGCCAAATATACTTGTTTTCCTGAGCGCTGAAGTCAATCAAACACATGAATAAGAATTCAAATAAATATCCCCAATAATATTTACTTGACAAGCCTTGTTCCCCTCTCTGTACCCTTATGTCTTTCCATTGGCTTGGGTGGCGTTGACCAACGTGGTTGATGACTTTTTCAGTCAGCAGAGGGATTGGAATGAAGTGGCTCAGGGGATGGGGCAGTATATTTGCTGCCATCCTTATTTCGTTAGGCTGACTTCTACTGATTGTATGCATTTGTATCCAACTTTTTTAAGCCATGTTTTGAATTTCTGATAAATTTCCTTGTGCCATGAAGTCAAAGTATAGAGAGCCACAAAGGAGAATAGCATCAGGTTCCCCAGATACTCCACCCCTTTCACACATAGTGTCACTTATAGTCTTGGTAACTCATTCACTGAGGCATTTGTAGGAGAAAGAATAATAATATTATTTTACAGGAAGCTTCAGACTTGGATACACTACTTTTTTAAATGAATAAAAACTTAGCAATTAACTGAACAGATCAACAGCAAACAAACAACTGCTGCACACAGACTAAAAACAGGAGTAAGTATGGAGCACAGAAGAGGGTCTCTCTTTGAATTCAAAGACAGGAAAGAACAATTGGTTAGCACTGAAGAAACAGGCAATCTGAACCTATAAAAGTCCCTCCTGGTCACACAAATAAAACTCTAAGATGTCTTTCATCCATCAAGGTAGTCTGCATAATTGTTTGCCTACATAATTATAAGGTAGGTTTGACTAAGATAGTCAGAGGCCACCCATCAAGTTTCATGGGGCACCGGGGACTGTAGCATGTGTCTACCCAGTCCCAGCCCAGCCCTCTAACTGCTGGGTCACACTGTCTTTTACCTGCCTGTTTCATGCTGCTAGCTTTAACTATAGTAAGTGTTCCCGAGATCACAGCTGGACCTGAGAAGGCATGTGAAGGAACAGTGCTGCCCTCCTGCTGTTTCAGTATAATTTGGAGAACCTCCGTTTCTCTGTATCTTCGGGTGAATGCATCGCACGTTTGATGCAGCTTGATAATTGCCACTCCTTTTGGGGGCTGCCAGTGGACAATATCAGAAAAATCAGATGTGATTCAAGAGGAATTCAACTGAGTAAATGTTCAAAACACACCTCCCTTTCCATAACTGGCCAGTAGAAGAAATCACATTCACAGGAGTTTAACTGCTTTTTAAAAAAAAATATTTTGGACAATTCTCGCTACATCTCGGGAACTGTCACGTCGCTGCAGAAAACAGAATCTTTTTCATCTCTGTCATCTCAATGTTTAAGCATTTGCTTGGACAGGCTGGCAAATATCTAGAATGCCAGAGGAATAAAGAACTTGTCCGACATTGTTTTGGCTGTGTTCTTCTTTAAAGCAAATGCAGACTCAAGCAGACTCGATGCCAGGACACTCTTGCAAACAGCAATGCAGTGGTAATCCAGTAAGAACCTGGCCTTTTCAGACTACAGTAACCCCCCCCGTCTATCACGGTAAGTGAGCTACGTCCTCCAAAGAAGAAGAATTGGTAGAGCAGAAGAACCCAGGTGTCATTTGCATCAAGTTGTACCCTGTCACAAAAGTTTGTTCCAAGTTGAGTGAACTTTGTTCCAAGTTGAAACAAACCCCGGTGTGAGTCCATGTTCTGCCTGTGTGTCGCAGAAATCAAGCACCGGGTTCCGGTCCAATGGCGCATACCGCTGCCAGCCCCTGAGAAGGCATGCTCCAGGAAGTTCTGAGTTCCTTTTAGGGCGGGAGAGGTTCATAAACCATGCGCATTGCTTCCCTTATTTATGATTTTTCTCCCCATCCACCAAGGCTGATACTTCATGTCCATCTCATCGCTGTTCGCGATCCCGCTGGGGACCCGTACAAAGAAATCTAACCGCACGTCCATTGCAGGACGAAGGGAGTTTGTCCCGACCACGCCCCCTGAACTGCGATTTAAGCGGGATGAAAGATTCCCCTCCGTGGCCTCGGGAATCTCCTCATCTCGCTTCTCGTTCCGATATGAGAGCCCGTGAGGTCAGTCTCCTCCCGCAACGTGCCATTCTCCATCTAGTGGCAGGAGTGCGAAGTGCCATTCGCCAGTACATTCCCTATGGAGTTAGCAAGGCAGTGCAGAGAGATTAAAAGACAAATGCCTCAAACTTAGCTCCGTAACACATTGAAGGCAAGGCTTCGGAGAATTGAAGCATCAAAAAACGGAAGGTTGGGCTGAAAAACAACAACAGAGAACAAAGGCATGGAGTTTCACAACTCATCGCAGAACGAGGACGTGTGGGAACAGTCATGCCGGTATCATCCCTCATGCCCGTGAGTACACAGGAACAGGGACAGAACCGGAAGAAGACCACGTGACTGCAACTGACATCAACACGCAACGAACTTCCTCCCGGGATGAGAGTGGACACGAAGGAACCGTCCAAGTCAAAAAAGGAACAGAGGGCAGCATCCAAGCCCTGCTGGACAGGACAAAGGCCAGACGTCCCACATGGATCTCGAGTTCATTTTGTTTCCGTGGTGAGGGCCTGGGCCAGAGAAAAGGTAGAATGGAAAGTGGCGCAGCCCGTTTTGCTTTTCATTGTTTATTCAGTTGGCTCTGCAAATAAAATAAAATAAAATAAAATAAAATAAAATGCATATGTCTTCTCTTTATAGCTTTTCTGCTGGGCCCTCTGCCAATAGGTGCACAGGGCTGGTGAGCTGTATACATTGCAATAACATTGAAATTGCATAACGAGGGAAGGAGCGAGGAGAGAGAAATGCATTCAGCAAGGGGGGTGAAATCTCTCCCTTTTTTGTATTATTTTTAAAAGGCTCTCCCCGGGGAGGGCTGGCACCTGTATCGCCTATGCTAGGATTACTGGCAATTTCCTTTAACCGAGAGGAGCCTTTCTTAGCTCGGCCTGGTGCTCTCCAGATGTGCTGGACTCCAAGCCTTGCTCATCCTAACCAGCCAGAGACTACTGGGTCAGGATCGACAATGTTGTGGCACAACCACTGTGGAAGGCACACGGAGACCACACGACACAGATTCCCAGCTGGCCTAAATGTCCAGGCTGTGGTTTCCCGGTCCCCACTGTTGAACATCCCAATGCTGGGTGTTTATGTTCACAAATTGGGTGCTGGGATTGGGTTTCAAATATCATTGGGTTCCCCCTTGTGGCCAGCCTGCCTCTCTGGGCACTTTTACACGACCCCTAAGATCCGCTGGCCACTTAAATTCGAACCACAGATCTTGGTGGTTTGCTCCTCTTGCTGTGTTCCCACCCCTCCGCACTCCCGTGCTCCTGTCTGTGTGAGGGGAGGGAGAAAAAAAGGGAGAAAACAATGCAGGCTCATCTCCGCTCTGCCGTCGGGCGCTGCCCTTGGAACATTCCAGTCTCTTAAAGGGGCGGGGGCCAAAAAAACCCCCAAAACAAGGGAAGGAGAGCCCGGCACTCACCGCTTTGAAATCCGCATCAGAAATTTTTCACCTTCAGAGACCAGGTACTTGGAAAATGCGCTGGGACGCGGTTAGGTGGGTGTGGTCGTACTTAATTTTTTTAAAAGTCCGGAGGTGGTGTTTGCCTTGGATTTTAGGGGTCGTGTAAAAGCACCCTATGCCTCTGGTGGTGGGGGGAAAAACTTTTGCTTACTCTTTTATTGTTGCTTGGTGAGTATCTCAACTTTCTGGAAAGAGGTTTCAGAAAATGACAAGGAAATAATCATATCCTTTCTGAAGACTTAATTCTTCATATATAATATGTCTAGAGAATATGGCATCACCCTTCAAACTGCTTACTCTACATGTCCTATTGAATTATTTCCCAGAAAATCTGCATAGGGGAGTGATAGAATTGTATTTATGAAGCATTAGAGATTAGCAAAATATTTTTCTTCAACTAGACACTCAGAAATGCCCAGTCCATACAGCTTGTGACTATTCTGGCTAAGAGATTTGGGATGGTGTGGTTTCGCAAATTACTTGTCCAAGCTTTACTATAAATTTTGTTCCCTGCTCAATACAGCTCTGAGCAATGAAACAGCACAGCAGCTAATGGAGGTAGAGGGTCAAGAAGGATTGTACAGAAGAAAAATGGAAGCAACTGATGTGAGGTGCCATATTATTACCCAACAGTCTTCTTGCAAATGGGTGCAAATGGGTGAAATAAAATGTATTTGTGGTTTGTTGCTGTGGAGCTGTTCGGTGGGTTGCTAGTATGTGTGCAGTTAAGAAAGCAGCATATGCAAGTCTGTAAATTCAAGCCACTGTAAGTAAAAATAATTTAAAATATTTTCTCTTACAAAAGTCTTGGAGTGAGTTACTGAGACTTGAAAAGCCAATTGATGAGAAAAAGGGTGGATTATCTGGAGAACATGAGGCTGTAAATCTTTCCGGATCTCTCTAGTTCTCATGTGTAAGAAAAGAGATAATTTTACCAGATATTCAAAAGCTCTGCTATTCGGAGCAGGGCACAAAAGAAAAACAGTGAATCACAATGCCAGTGTCTTAAACCTTTTAGATGGTTACTTCACGTCCATTCTCGTCCCAGGAGGAAGTTTGTTGCATATTGATGTCGGTCGCGGTCATGTGGTCTTCTTCCAGTTCTGTCCCTGTTCCCGTGTATGCACGGGCGTGATGGATGATACCAGCATGACTGTTACTGCACGTCCTTGTTCCGTGATGAGATGTGAAATTCCATGCCTTTGTTCTCCGTTTTTTTTTCGGCCCAACCTTCCGTTTTTTGATGTTTCGATACTCCGAAGCCTTGCCTTCAATGCGTTATGCAGCTGAGTTTGAGGCATTTGTCTTTTAATCTCTCTGTACTGTGGTGCTCACTCCATAGGGAATGTACTCGCGAATGGCCCTTCGCACTTCTGCCACTAGATGGAAAACAGCATGTTGCGTGAGGAGCCTTACCTCACGGCTACTCGTCCCGGAATGAGAAGCGTGATGAGCAGATTCCTGAGGCCAGGAAGGGGAATCTCTCATCCCGCTTAGATCGCAGTTCAGGGTGCGTGGTTGGGAAGAACTCCCCTTGTCCCGCAATGGATGTGCAGTTAGTTTACTTCGTACCGCTCCCAAGCGGGACCGCGAACAGCGATGAGATGGACGTGAGGTATCAGCCTTACTGCCAATAGGTAAGCTAATTGGAGAAGCAGTTCAGCCTTTTAGAATTGGGGGGGGGAATTCACAGAGGCTGGGGAACTGCCAGAGGGTGGTGTCATAGGAAAGGGAATATAACCTCCAGAAGGCCAGATTAGGACTTCAGGAGGACCAGGTTTAGCCCCAAGGCAAAAAGGTCACCATTTTGGATGCAGATGCTACTTTGGGATAAGGGAGGAAGCGAACCTCTTCGGAAAACAGGCGCTTGTTTTCGTCAGGGGGCGGTGGGGTGGGCAGTGAGTGAAGTGGAAAGCCCCTCATTTCAGCCTCTTGCTGACTGGGACAGTTTAGAGTGGGAAAATAAAAGCTGCAAGAATGTTTTGCAGAGGGAAACACACCTGGCCTTAAGAAACCTTAGATTTGTTTTCCTTTTGGGATGTTTGCTTGGTCAAGGTGCACACATAGGTGACTTCCTATGGATGCATAAGGAACTGTCCATTAGGGCCCAAAGGTTGGGGTGATGATTAGGAATTTTGGCAGGGATGACAGCCCGGGATATGTTCAGCTCACAGTGCAGGGGTCCTTCAGCCTTTCTGTAACTTAAGCCACCCCACACCTCCCCACCTTTCTTCTAGATAAGAAATAAGCCGAAAGGAGTAGTTTCTCCTATGGAACAATTAAATTAAGGAAGGGAGTGGTGAATTTAATTGGCATAGGCTGAGAATGGGCTGCATGAGGGTAAACAAGCTGAATCTAAACCCTAACAAGACAGAGGTGCTGTTGACCAGGAAAAAAAATCTGATTTAGGAGCCAGGATTTAACTCATTCTAACTCATTGCTCTCCCTGACAGATCAGTTTCATTGTCTCGGACTGCTTCTTAACTCTGCCTTGTCACTGGCTCCCCAGAAACAGTCATCCATGCCTTGATTGCAACTTGCCTTGACTACTGCAGAGCACTTGACCTGAGATGAGCCTTGAAGACGACTTGAGAGCTTCAATAGGTGGAATATTGGCACCTTATGGGCTGCTAACCGATACACAGTATTATAATCATATGAACCCGATACTAAAAGACTTGCATTGCTGGCCACTGCCAGTTGCTTACTGGGCCCAATTTAAGCCTTAAATTTTAAGGTCTCAGTTTTGACCTTTAAACCCCCAAATTGGCTTGGGGCCCTGCTGCCTGTCTTGTTATGAGGTTGTTAAGCAGACAAATACCCACAGTTTTGTCAAGCCTGCCTAAGAAACACATTGGACGAGTTTTTCTCTTGTGCGATTCTGAGGTTACGGAATACACTTCCTTCCGCGAGGGCTCGGTCACACTGGCAATAAGAACCACAGTTGAATCAGTTTGGGAGATATTTAAATCAATTCATAAGTTTCCTGCTACATGCTGGGACCCCTCAATTCAGGGTGACTCATCCAGTTTATGACAGAGAGGCAATCTTCTCTTTGAAAGACTGTCCAGTTCAATCTTAATCCACAGACAAGGAATTCTGGAAAAAGAGAAAATAGCGGTTTGTGATTGTTTGGGTTTTTTTTTGCCCAAACAGGTATTCAGGACTTCCATGCCTGGTCTGCTCTGGACGCTGCCTCTGACAGGACATCAACCTGAGGAAGCAGGGCTGGGGTGTCCAAGCTCCTGTCTGGACCCCCCGCCCCCCAAAAGGCATGAACTGTTGAAGACGAAACAATAAGGCAATAAAGGGAGAGAAATGCATGGAGTCATTAGGCATCTGGAAATGGCTACACCTTCCTGTGAGCAGCCACTAACAAGAACTTTGCAACCTGTTTTGTGGTGTACTTCTTCTGGTCAGACAAACATGACCTTGAGACCTGTCCCACAGAAGGTGGACCACACCTCTCCTGATTTGTTCGAAGAGAGGGCAGAGGATGTGGGGGAAATTCAATGACCCATGTTCCACATGGGCAGAATCTTCCTTGATGGGGGCTTTCCCTTGAATCTCCCCCGAAGAAGGGTTGAAAGCAGAACGTTCAGTCTGGACCGCAGGTTTTCTGATGTGTCCAACACATGACACATGTGGGGAGGTGTTGACTTTGTATTCCTTATGCTTTCTTTGTGGTTTCCTTATCATGCTGGATACCTCAGCTGCCCACCCTGTAGTTCCTGAGATACTCCCAAACAATTAATCACAGACTATACTCAGGCTCAAGCTGATTCCCCCCCCATGTAACAAAATCGGCCAAATCTGGCGCACAGATCTATCCTTTACGAGCATTAGAAGATCTCTGTACTCAACAGACACTGTGCTCAAATTACAAGGGTAAGGAGGCCTTGTCCCTCTTACACAACAAGTGTTTTTTCTCAGGATTGCCCAGAATCTGGGGCCAAAGGGTCTTTGACCCTGTCACGCTGCTAAAGGCAAGTGTGTGTTGGATTGCTTTTTTAAATATATGTGACGTTTTGCTACCCATGTATGGAAAATTGCCATTGGAATAAGTGTGTTTGAACCTGGCACATGATCCAGCAAAATCTGGAAAGGTCGCGTTCTATGCAGCCAGCTGTGCTATCCACTGTCCCATCCTGGAGACCCTTCATAGATTGAGTGGGGGTATGCCCTGTTCAAAATTCAGGCACGCACAACAAGCACTTGTCTTGCATACATTAAGCTGCTGAATCTAACCTTGTTTGTTTTCAACCACAGTTCGTAGAATCACCGGATCGTTGAATAATGGAAGGGGGCCTATAAGGATACTGAGCCCCCCCCCCAAATGTAGATGCGCTCTCTTCTTTGATCACCAAGACCTGTCATGATCTCTCATCAGTTTCCTGAACAGAGAGGGACTAGTACTTCATAGGATTTGTTGATAGGGATGGGCACGAAACGAAAAACGAAATGCTGTTTTGTCATTTCATTATGTAGCAAAACGAAATGAAGCAGCATTTCATTAGAGACTAAATGAAACAGTCATTTTTCCATTGAGATGAAATATTTCATTCCATCGTTTTTGGGCTCCTGCCGAGCTGTCAATGCCTGGACCACTTTAAACCTGGCCCAGTCAGCATCAGGAGAATGCCCTGGTGCCAACTGGGCCAGGTTTAAAGGGCTCCAGCCATTGACAACTCAGCAGGAGCCCTCAGAAAATAGTGGGGAGGGCAGTTCCGGTGATCGCACTGCCCTCCTGACCGTTTTCTGCAAGCTCCTGCCAAGCTGTCAATCGCTGGACCCCTTTAAACCTGGCCCAGTCAGCAATAGGGGTCCAGCAAGTAACAGCTTAGCAGGAGCCCTTTAAAAATGGCACCCAGAGTCCTGGGCACCAAATCTGGTGCCTCTAGGACCTAAGGGAGCTATTTCATTTAGTTTCATTTCGTTTCATATGATTTTTTTAAAATTTCAAAAAAAAAACATAATGAAACAAAAAGGGGTAAGCACAAAACGAAACGAGAACGAAACATTGGTTTTTGTTTTTGTTTTGTGCCCATCCCTATTTGGAGACTATACCTTTTAATGCAGCCAGAAATGACATTTGCCCTTTTTGTAACAGCACGGCACCATTGGCTTGTGGTCTACAACATATCCAAGGTCCTTCTCACTCGTAGTATCACTGGGCCAACTATCTCCCATCTTATTCTAAATCAAGAAATCATTTTCCCCAATGGAAGGCTTTACAAGAGGAAGACATTTTAAAATGGAAAAGGTTGGGGCTTGACGAACACCCCCTGTCCAGATTCCTCAACTCTTCCTGTTCACATCTGGATCCAAGCGTGCTCACTTCGACAGTTCTATGTTTCGTTGCAAGCCACATGTTTCAGTTGAGCCAAGACCTGAACTCTGGTGGGTTGTCTGCCATTTGTAAAACAATTTATGACTGATCCATAAAAATAAAAGCAAGCAGGGATGAAGCTTGTCCAAAAGTCTCTAAAATATAGATCTTCTCCTTTTCTTCTTCATCTTCTTTTTAAAATATAGATTTGTATTATTTTTTTCCAACCACGGGCTAATGTTTAACATTCCTAAGTGATGAGAGCATGTTTTTATTGCCTTTATTCTTTTCAACAAGCTGGAACTGTGAAAATGAATCTTTGCCTTAGCCCCGTTAGTTAAAAACTGAATTTTGTTCTTTTTTTTTTAGGAAAGAAAAGGGAGGGAAAGGTGGAAAGGGGGGACAGAAAGAATAATAATGTTGTTTGTAGAAATGATTGAAGGCAAAAATAACAAAGGTGAAGGTGGAAATAAATCTATCCGACAAGAGAAGGTGGGGGGGGGAGGCTTTTCAATAATATTTTAATGCAGTCATAATAGTGATAAATAATAACTGGGGATTTTGCAGCTGAGCTGGGGTGGGAGATCCCTTCCCCCCAAATAGAACAGTGGATCCTTCCCTCTCCATCCCTTACTACCCCTTCCAAAATCTGGGCTGTGATGAGCTCAGGGATTTGGCTTGGTTTGGCAGGGAACACTGTAGAAGCGACACTGGGGGCCCGGTTGGAGGACGGACCAGGGAGCAAAAGAAAAGAAAAGCAAAAAAGAAAAAAAAAAAAGATCCAAGATCCAGGCAGAGGCCTGACTTCAATCACGTTATCTCCAGGCTCCGGAACAACACAGACCACACAGTGCTTGCTGAAATAACTTTTACTGGTTCTGCAATATAACTTCCAGCCTGGGTGATCTGGTTCCCCAAAGACCAACTACAACCAGCTGTCTCTCTCTCTCTCTCTCTCTCTCTCTCTCTCTCTCTGTGTCTGTCTGTCTGGAAGGGAAGGGAAAAAACAAAGGGGAAAAAAATTAAAAACGGCACAAACATTGCGGCCACAATGGTGCCACATGGCGGTGCACGCACCAGCCCCGCCATCTCTTCAAAAACTGCCTCTCTTTCGAAGCAAAACAAAAGCCCAAAAGGGGGACAACCATGCGGTGTCACCTTAAAGATGAACTTTTATATGTTTTTCATGTGAATTCTCACGGACGAGTCCACTTCGTCCAGCATCAGAGTTTCTCTTTTGGAACTCTGCTGCGCCATTCGGCGAAACCGCATTGTGGATCCGGGAGAGGCGGGCGAGTCCATTGTGAGGAAGGCAGTCACGGCTTCTAGAACAGCCCTTGGAAAAAGTTATCGTTTTGGGCGGTGGGTCCCAACATCCCGCGGTCAGCATGGCTGATCCAATAGTGCACAGAAGAGAGAAATTGCATTTCAAAACTACAACTCCCATGATTTGAAACAACACAAAATCCAAGGACACATTCTCCCAAGGTGATGCGCAAACTGGTGTTTTTTTAGCCATGGGTTTGCGTGGGGTGAAAAGTAACTTTTGGCAAGTGCACTGCCCAGATTCCTCCAACCAGCATGAACAGTGGCCATGGATGGTCCCAATAAAGTAACTTGTCCAAACTGCGGGAGAAACCTGCATTGCATACATGACTCTGTTAAATGGAATAGGCATTGATGGCCAAGTGTGGTTGCTGCTGTCAAAGAGTTGGATCCAGACACTTATCTCCAAGAATCGTGGTTGTTCAAAGCCTGCCTGAAAAATGATCAGTCTTCTGCTCCTGGTGGAAGGATAAAAGGTAGGGAGCCAGATGGATCTCTCAAGGGTCTGCTTCCTACCACCAGGGAACTGCTACCGAGAAGGCCCTCTCTCAGGGGCCTGATGAAGAGGGACTCGCTGATGATCTTAAATGCTGAGAAGGCTCGTATGGGGAGATATGGTCCTTCAGACAGCCTGTTTTGAATGTCCACTTGTTTTTCCTTATTCTGTTGAATTTTAATTAGCGTACAGTGGACTAAGTCTCCGAAACTGTTGACTGCAAAGTCGGCAGCTTGGCGGTTCAAATCCCGGGTGCTACGCAGTGGAGCGAGCTCCCGTTGATAACCCCAGCTAATGCCAACCTAGCAGTTGGAAAGCATGGAAATGCAAGTAGATAAATAGGTACTGCCATAAAAAGCAGGGAGGTAAAACAGTGTTTCCTTGCAGCCATGCTGGCCCCATGGCCACAGACTTGCACAATACTGGCTCTTTGGCTTGAATACAGAGATGAGCACCACCTCTAGAGTCGGACACGAATAGCATGCATGTGCGGGGGGAACCTTTACTTTTTATGCTTCTAATTCCATTCTTTTTAATATTGTGAGCTACTTTGAGTCCCTTTATTAGGAGAAAGGTGGCCTATCAAGCAAGCAAAAAACTACAAGGTTGTGTTGGCATAGGAGGCATTGGAAGGGCCCAGCTGGCTTCCCACGGCTGGTGCTTCCTCCTTTCATCCTTACTGTGCCAGGTTGCCCCTGCAAATCATCGCCTCATGTAATTGAAAAGCTCAGAAGCTCCGTCCTGAGGTTGCCAATGCCAGCAGCCTGTAATGGGTTCAAACCAAGGGCTGCAGGTGTGTTGGCATAGGAGGCGTTGGAAGGGCCCAGCATGCATCACTGTGCCAGGGAGCCCCTGCAAATCATCGCCTCATGTAGAAAAGAGGCCCTTCCGTGGTCCTTTTCCAGCCCAGCCCAGCCCAGCAGGCAGCCGGTGGTGGTGGGTGGAAGGCTTTTAACTGGCATAAGGTTACGGCCAGGCAGCCCAGCCATGCCAAGGATGCAAGGAATCCGCTCGCAACCTCAAAAGGATGCATTCTTTTTATCGGATAATTAAAAAACGAAGAAGAAGAAGGAGAAGATGAAGGGGAGGGCTGGTGGCGAGGGGGGGGTACGCATGGGATCCCGGCACACCTGCTCAGCTGACAAGCCAGCCAGGGACAGAGAGAGAGAGAGAGAGAGAGAGGATGGAAAGAGGTGAAGACGAAGGAGGTGAGGAAAGAAGAGTGAATGAAGGGTGAAGGTCACAGAGGTCAGGCAGAACCTGTTCTCATGGTAAAAAATAAAAGTGCACAGGAACAGGGTCAGGTGGAAGAGTGGAAATTCAGCCTCAGTTTGGGAGTTCTATTGTTGTTGTTGTTGTTGTTCAGTCGTTCAGTCGTGTCCGACTCTTCGTGACCCCATGGACCAGAGCTCGCCAGGCCTTCCTGTCTTCCACTGCCCCCCGGAGTTTGGTCAAATCCATCTTGGTTGCATCTGTTCTGATGCAGATTTTAAACCGTTACTCAATCTGCACCAAAACCTTTTTGCCCCCGTTATGGTGTCTTTGCTGCGGTTCTCAATCGTGGGATCAGAACAGTTGCGGAATTTCAAAATGCGGCCATGGGTACACCCGAACTGTGACATCAGCTGCGTGACCACTCCAGGAGGTGATCCGGATCAACGTTTGCTGCGGATTTTAGAGGTTGTGTGAAAGCAGAATCAGACTCAGGGTGCCAGGTGATGTTTCAGGAGTTTTTCCCGGGTTTATACAGAGATGTTTTTTTTAAAGGGGGCATGTAGCCAGGTGGGGTACTAGAGATGGAGAAGTTTTGACATACGCTTGTGAAATGGCATGATGTTTATGGGTTCTGCACAAAATATTTTCCATCCAGTCCAAGTACCCCCGACAGGTGGCCATCCAGCCTCTGCTTAAAAACCTCCAAAGAAAGAGACTCCACCACCCTCCGTGGCAGCAGATTCCACTGCCAAACAGCTCTAACCATGATGATGTTCTTCCGGATGTTCAAATGGAATCTTTTTTCCTGTAGTTTGAGACCATTGCTCCGAGTCCTAGTCTCCGAAGCCATGGAAAAACAAACCAGTCCCCTCTTCAATATTGACTTCAGATTTGTTGTTGTTGCCAAGTCTGTGTGTTTACACACAATATTTTGCAAGCTAAGAGAACCCCTCTCTTAGGATCTGACAAACGACTCACTGCAGCCCTCTTTTCTCAGTTTTTGGCCCTGAAAACCCAAGGAAAGGTATCCCGGACATCCTGCGTCCATTGAATTTTCCCTCTGCTTCGAGTCCAGTGCTCAGAGAAACACATTTGTGGTTGGAAATGATAGGGCATGAGTGATATAAAAAAGAAACCTGGAGATGCTGACTAGGGCTTACGGGAACTGAAGTCTAACACCTGCTTTAGAAGGTCATATTAAACCACCAGGGTCCTCTGAGATAGCTTCTGATGGAGACAGAGTGATAGAGGGCACCCAACCCCCAAACAAAACGAGACTGTATCATATAGGCCGGCAAGATGAAACATGTGTTTCTCCATCTGTTCCTGATTTCCAGCTCCCATCGGCCTCGCGGTTGGCTGTGTTGGGTAAGACTGATGGGACTTGTGGTTTGGCTCCATTTGGAGGACCAGGCAGTCTCTCATCCTGGCATACGTCAAGGGCAGCTACTTTTACCTGATCCGTGTTATGGGGGGGTAGTGGATATGAAACTTAGGAGGGCAAAAAGAAATATCCTCTTCAGAAATCTTCACCTTGCTGTTTCAGAAGTACCCAAGAAGAGCCTGAGAAAACTATTTTATGTCCGCCCCCCCACTCTTTCAATCTCTCTTTCTCAATCACCCCTCCCCCCTCCAAATTCAAGTAGGGACCATAAGAACCTAAGAACCTAAGAAGAGCCATGGTGGATCAGGCCAAAGGCCCATCTAGTCCAGCTTCCTGTATCTCACAGTGGCCCCACCAAATGACTCTGAGAGTGCACGAGACTAGATCTCTGTCTCCTGATACCACTCCCCTGCATCTGGCCCTTGAAGTACCCTGGTTTTAAGCCTGGCGATGACACATCTCCATCAGGGTCTATAACCTGTGATGGACTTTTCCTCCAGGAATCTGTCCAATCCCCTTTTGAAGGCATCCAGGCCAAATGCCATTACCACCTCCTGTGGCAGGGAGTTCCACAGACTAACAACACGATGAGTAAAAAAAAATTATTTTGTCTGTTCTTTTTTCTGACTAATGTTCTGGTGCTCAATAATATGTCAACCCCACCGCACACCTGCCTGAGACCTGGGAGATACTTGAAATTCCTGGCTGCTGGCACCCATTCCCCACCTGACCACCTGCCTTTCTTTCTGCAATGGAGTGTCTTTTATGGCTGCCCGAGGTTTGCTTTCATAGAAGGTGGATCGTGGGCTCCTCAAGCTCAACTATTTCTACTCTGCAAGGATGTTGGAGAGTTCCTCCCAGCCTTCCAACCTTCAGTGGTGGTGGGGAGGCCAAGGAGACTGTCACTGCATCCTTTGCTCCTCTGGCCTCCACACATACATCCTGGCTGCTCTTCAGTCAGTTCTAGGAATAGTGGTGCATCCATACAGCTGAAGCATTGCAGAGAGCTAAGGGTTTCAATCCCGTTCTCCTAGTCCATCAATCTATCCACCACCCCTTCAAATTCACCTGGTGCAAGTTCTGAAACCTTCAGTGCATCATATGTACAACTCTACTCATACTGCATCTTCTGCCGTTCACACTGTCTTGAGAGGATCTTCTTTTCTGATATGTCTGTGAAGATTCTCAGTCATCCAGGTGAAGTTATCTGGGAGTAGAGTCATGGCAACTGGGCTTCTTTTCTTGTGAGATCGAAACGTTTCGCCTCGTGGTGCAGTGGTTAAATGCCTGCCCTGTACTGCAGGTGAAACTGTGCTCACGACCTGGGGTTCAATCCCAGGTAGCAGGCTCAAGGTTCACTCAGCCTTCCATCCTTCCGAGGTCGGTAAATTGAGTACCCAGCTTGCTGGGGGGGGGGGAAATGTAAACCGCCCAGAGACTACTTAAAGTGGTATGGGGCGGTATATAAGCAGAACAGTTTGCTTTTGCTTTTGCTTTTACTCATCCAAGTAGCTTCATCAGTCTGATGGAAGTTGGCGGGAGGCTTCCAATGTATAGTTCATCTTGGTTTCATCCCACCCTGGCCTGAATGGGGTAGTTAGGTGGACAGTGGCCTGAATGGGCTCATTAAATGGACAATGGTCTGGGATGCATGAAAGTCCTACCTATGGAACCCTTCTCAACACCCATTAGCTGTGGTCTTCCTGGTGGAGGGGTGAAGTGCTTCAGATTTGTCTGGGGATCGATGAAAGTCCAGCATGATAAGTGGGAGAGAGATTGTTTTCTGATGCACCACCCTTAAAAGCAGTGCTTCAACCCTTCAACATGAACGAAATTCTGAGGGCTCAAAGACCTGGTACTATTCTAACTGAACTCCAGGCCCTCAACGGCACTGGGGAAAGTCCTTTAATGTAGGACCCTCTCCCACCCCTCTTGAAAAATTCTTCCTAGTACCCTCCTCCGTTCCCATAAGAAATCCTTAAAAACGACTCGCCTGTCAGGAAACTTCAAAATCAGGGCCAATGTTTTTGAAAGTTTTTTTTTAAAGGGGGGGCATACACATCTGCCAATATAATCCGACTTTTCCAAATAAATAAAACTGGCTCTCTCTAACTTTGATCCGGCATGCTGGCCTTTTTATATTTACTTAATTGTTCCATCCAAGTGCTGAATGGGGCTGGCTGCCCACAGCCGCTGAGCCTACATTCCTCAGGGCTTATCGCGGGACAGCCTCACCTGTTTATTATTATTCTGGCAGGCTGGGCTAATTCTCTGGCCTGTCTGAATGCCGCGCCCTGGCTGAGCTCTCACCTTGGGGGGATCCACCTGCTTTAAGTTTTTCCCTGCTTGGCCTGCCTTTCTTAACCTGGTGCTCTCACATCATTCCCCAAAGCCCTCAAAATCGGGGTGGGGAAAGATGGATGCCGCACCGGGGCATCTGTGGTTTGAAGATCAGCGGCATTGCTGAGATAACTGGGGCTGTGCCCTGGATTTTTTTACCTGCCCGTTAATCGTTAAAGAAAGCACCCATTGTTTCAAGACATCATTGTGCACGTAGGGCAAAACAGAGCAAATTGTATTTCTCTTTAAGAAAGTGTCTGGAAGTTGAGTCATGGCAACTGGACTTCTTTTCTTGAGAGATCGAAATGTTTCGCTCCTCATCCAAGCAGCTTTGTCAGTCTTTAAGAAGGTGCTGAGTAGAACTGCGTCATCATGGTTATCATGCAGGAGGAACCACCTGGCGAGTCATGGGACATGATGTCAAGTCAGACTTAAGTTGTATCAGCAGCTCGAGAGTTTTTCTTTTTTCAATGACTTGGATTTGACTCACAACTTAGAACCCTCCCCACCACCACCCAAAGCTTGTTTTTAATGGAGACTTGGACTTGGTACCAAAGACTTGGACTTGGTATCAAAGACTTGGTCTTGGACTTGGTCTTGGACTTGGACCAAAGACTTGGAGTTGAACTTGGAACTTGGATCCAACAACTTGCCAACATCCCTTCCTCCTGAAAGGGTTGACCATATTCTGTCATGTCATTGGAAGCAGTTGCAACATGGACGCCTGGATCCCAACTCCGCAATCAGATACATAAGGTAAATTCTGGACACAGGAAACAGCTTTACACTACACTACTAGCTAATTTAACCAGAACTGTCATTAGTACTGACAGAAGTTAGGGACCTGAGATATATAAGTCCCACACATACAAAATTTAAAAAAAAAAAAATAAAACAAAACAACAACAGAAAGAACAGCTTCTGCCTTTTCATGGCATCCTGAAGCAGTTGCTGTAGGCCACACTTGCTAGAAGATTCTAGAAGGGGTAAATCTGCCCCAAGTAACTTTTCCATGCACCAAATCTGGGATTGTTCTTTCAGGTTTAGCTACCAACTCATGATGGACAAGGGAATGAGAGATCTTTCAGGAAATCACTACATTATCTCAGCTATATAAGATGGATCCGGTCCACACCTATCACAAAGTGTACACTGGTTGGTTCACATTGCCGCCAGCCAGTTCCCCCATGGGATGTGCCCTTTCTCTGAGGGGGGCATTTAAGGATCTCACTGGGGTTCTGGGAGGAGCCACAGTGGGGCCAGGACATGCCTTGAGCTTCCTCAATGTCACCAAGACCCAGTGGGTGACTTTCCTCAACAAGGCTGAGATGTTGTGAGGTAAAAGATGGGAAACAACTGGATTTTGTCCTGTGACCAGATGCAAAATTTCTCATCTGTACTGTTTCCTGATGATTACGATGATAATATGATGTGACAATATATAAACTAGTGCTTACAAAGGCCTATCGATGAATCTTCTCTTTGATGCTCTGTTCCCTACTTTAGGAAGAGATTGATTCTTTGTTGCCTTACCTCTGCTTTTTTCAAGTAGTTTTATGGGTTGATTAGAGATTCCAGACTACTGCTATAAAAGTCAAATGGGGAAAAAACAAAATGAAACGATCTGGTAGAGGAGGCTGTGTGAAATGAAAGGATCGCAGCACGAAAAACACCAAACTGAAAGGGGCACTTCATGAGAAAAAAGTCATAATGAAATTCTGTAGATGCATTCTTGTCAGATAGATCCTAGTTTCAGCCAAAAAGCACGATGGGTAATTTTAGACCACTCACTGCCTCATAGCCTAACTCACATCACAAGATGGTAATAAAATATGGGTACCTTGACTTCATTATGAGGAAGAAAGAATACAATTTACTAAATATTGGTAATAGCATGTGTAGCAAAAGTAGAGGATTGCATGTGATTTCAGGAACAAAACCCTCATTCGGGGGCAAGTTTAACAAAATGGCTCCTTTAAAGCACTCAGCCGTCCCAAGACGACTCCTATAGCGACTGGATTCATGGAAGGAATTGGGCGGAGGTTATAAAGACCTTATAATTCCTTTCCTGAAAAGAGTTTTCCTGGGCCTTTAAACCACCGAGCAGCTGCTTTTCATTTCATTTAGATATTTTATATACTTTTAAAACCGATTGGTTTCTGGATGGGCCAGCTATAGGGTTAAGTAAAGACATAAAGTAAAACGACTTATAAACAGACTGCAGCAGCTTTCGCCATATTACAGAGCAGTCGCAATATACTCCAGTGCGTATAGAAGTCAATACTGTAATTTTGCTCTTAAGGAGACGGGGAGCTGCTGAAAATGTCTTCCCCTCTGTGTCTCTCTCTTATGCACATGTTTCTCTCCTTCTCTCCTTCTCACTCCCTCTGTGTGACTGAAGGAAATCTGGCAGTCTTCAGAAGAAAGTCGGAAATGGCCAAGATGCATGGAGTTGCTGAGGTCAGCATGCCAGCCTGAAACCCCGGGTTCCCTAAGGATCCGCCCCTCTTGGAGTCTGCGCTTGTGTGTTTTGGATTCGCCTCACACGGCGTGGCCGCTCCTGTGGTTTTCCTCATTGACGAAAGGCACAGGTGAGGAAAATAAATTAATGGACCTAGCTAAATAAATGGGAAGCATATTGGCCGGAGGCTTACCTAGGGTGGCCCTTGTTGAAGCAGGCCACTCTTCTCTTGGAAGGCAGCTGGTGTTAACCGTCCAGATGCCGGGCAGTGGTCCCATTTTCCCCACCCCACCCCTGGCGATTGTAGCTAGGGCTGAGGGGAGTTGTCATTTGGAAACATCTGGAGAGCCATGAGTCCTCCAGCCTTGCTCTACTGAAAGGGCACTCCAGCAATTGCCTGGGTTTCCTTCACCAGCAGAAGAGACCAGTCAGGGTCTTGAACTGTCTGTTAAAAATTAACAGCTGGACACCTGGTACCCAGATCTCCTGGTCACTGTTTCCCCCATTATGGTGCACATGCAGAAATTATGCAAAGACATGCTTGTCTCTGGGAGGTCATTTCTTCTTCTTCTTCTTCTTCTTCTTCTTCTTCTTCTTCTTCTTCTTCTTCTTCTTCTTCCACTGCCATGTCCTTGTAGAACAGTGGTGTCCAAACTTCAGCCCTCCAGATGTTTTGGACCACAACTCCCACAGCTCTTTGTCACTGGCAATACAGGCTTGGGATTCTGGGAGCTGTGGTCCAAAACTGGGGCAAAGTTTGGACACCCCTGTTGTAGAACATTGGCGACCACTTGCAGGACTTGGTTTTGGTCCAAAGGTATTCTAAACAGAGAATCTGTCCTCAGTTTGAACCATTGGCTTAAATCCTTAAGCCAGAATGTTCTTCTATGCCCAGGCCATGTTCCCTGTCTCTTTTTCCTTGAAGGATAACCTGTAGCAGATGGTATTTGTTGTTGTGCATTATGTGACCAAAATATTGCAATTTTCTTCTCACACAGTAATATGGTCACATGGCTGTCCAAGGTGTCTTCAGAATGAGAGGTCATTGGAGCAAGGAAATTAAAAACTGGCCAACCAACCAACTGATCAACCAACCAACTGACCGAACCTAACCTAACCAAACCAAACCAAAAGAAGAATTACATCTGGAGAACAGTTGCAACTGCCTTGCTTGGATTAATGGAGGAGTGGCCCTGGGTTTAACTATAACACATCAGACACATGGGACATGTTTTAAGTATACTACTTAGTACGCTTGCAGAAAGCTACCTAGATGCTCTAAGCACATCTGATCTCTCCTGATTTCAGAAGCTAAGCAGGGTCGGCCCTGGTTAGTACTTGGATGGGAGACCACCAGGGAATACCAGTGGCTGTAGGTGCCTGGAGTAGGAACTAGCAAGACACTTCTGTATTCCTGCCAAGAAAACTCCATGGACATGGAGTCACAAAGAGTCGGTCACGACTGTAACGACACAACACACACAGATGCTTGCAGAAAGCTCAGCATTTGCAGCAGCTGCTACTACCACTTATTTGGTTCTTTTCATGCTCATCATTCACCTTTCAGTGACTGAAGGAATAATAAGAAAAGCTGTGATGTTTAACTTGGTCCTAAGAAAAGCATTCCTTGTACTGTGTATTATTTTTCATTATCTCAGACAGTGTCTCACAGGGTACATGAAGCTCCCAGGCAAGTCACAGAACCTTATGGGTTCCTGTAGTCTTTGGACTAATTTAAATAGCAGGTTTTCAACCTTTGGCCTTCTAGGGTTATTTTCTTTAGACTTCAGTGCGCAGCAGTCCCTCCCAATGTGGTCAACGTGCCGGGATTCTTGAACGCACAATGAAAAACAGTTGGCGGGCTAAAGGTTGAAAGCTATTTCCTACATTGGTTCATTCATAGATCTGTTGCAGGTGGCCAGTTATGATTGAGAATCAGGATTCAGTAGCACATATCTTGTTTTTTGGTACTTATTATTAGTATGCCTCTTGCCAATTATTTTTTTCTTTTTTGTTATTTTGTTTAATTGTTGTTGGGTATTTCCCTTTAATTTTATTATTATTATCTTCTCAATGACTACTATTATTCTGTGGACTTCTTGTGTTTTTTATGTGAACCGCCCACAGTTCCCTCTGGGAAATTGGTGCGGTATATAAATAAATAAATAAATAAATAAATAAATAAATAAATAAATAAATAAATAAATATCTGCCTGATGCTATCATGGGAGGGTTTACTATCATGTTGTTTATCATCAGCTCTGGTTCATTTGGAGGAGACTTGCACAGGAGAGCTTTAGGATGGCTTATGATATGAAGCTAAATCCAAAGAAACAAAACAAAAGACAAAAACATGAGGCACCTTAAAGGCTAACTATCATATTTTAATGCGAGCTTCTGTGGACAAATCCTGACAGCTTCTCTGTTCTGTGCCTTCTGAGTAAACTGAACTGTCCGTCAGTCAGTCGGCCAGGAACTTTATTGGCATCAAAAAAGCCTACAATCCAATTCATAAATGGCTTAACGAAATCTTAGATCAGGATGTAGAACTTAAACCTGAGCTATGCTTGTTAAGCATGACTCCAAACAATATATAAAAAAAAGAGGTAAGATATTTAATGATACATATTCTTACAGCAGCCAGGTTGGTCTGGGCCCAAAAATGGAAATCAGAAAACACCAACAAGCGAGGAGATAATAAGCAAAATTTTAGAATGTGCGGAAATGGATAAATTGATGTATAGTCTAAAACAAAAGGAAGAAAGCAAATTTGCACAAGTGTGGAATTTATTTTATGCTTGGGTAAAGAACAGATTAAAAATGAGTTAATATGTAAAAGATCTCAATGTTTGTTTCTCCTCAAAACATGAAGATGTTGACAAATGTTTGTTTTGGGTATGGAATATATATAATAATAATTTTTTTTAAAAAAAGCATACAATACAATAGGCAATAATACACGCACATACAAGGAGTATGTGCCCAATTAAAATGGCATGGGTGCTAAAAAAACAGAACAAGACATGGTATGGCAAAACACAAATACACTGAACTGGAATTCCTGTTGTCAGCCCACACACCGGAAGGACACCGTGCTAGCAATGGCTGCTCTCATTTATTTCAACACCCCTCTAACTAACGTTCCTGTTTTTTTTCCTTTGTAGTGGCTCATAATTTATCTGTCCCACATGCTCATGTGCAGGGGATGGCTGGTGAGAGCAGAAACCTTGCATCTGGCTGTTTTCGGGCAGCCCGGGTGTGCCTCCGCTTGGTGATTGATGCAAACCATCTTGGGGGCAGATGGAGAGTGCTTGAAGTTCGCCAACAGCGGCTTTAGCTATCCAAGAGGCTGACGGATGAAGCGTGTCCAGCCCTTGATGGATGACACCTCCAGCAGCCTCCATCTCCTCCACCTCCTTCCCCCAGCCTGGTGGGTTGCTTGCTGTCACGCGGAAGGTGATGGAGCGTGTCCGCTCGGCAAAGGACGTCATTGCCTTGCCCTGCACTGGAGCTTCTGTTGACGCCCCATCGTTCTTCCCTTCCTGCCTCTTTTCCACTCCTGAGGCCAGATCCGCTGGAAATGTAAACTGCCACAGCAGACGCCTGTGGACACCAGCAAGGCTGCACAAGGACTGTGACGATTGCCCTTATGGGGCTCTTGGGTTGAAACCAAGATAGGCCTCTCTTTACGAGCTTCTCATAGCCTCACCCTGTAATGGTTAGGCCTCTATCTCTTTTAGGACTATTTCAGGCATCCTTTAGCTGAAACATTACTTAAAAAAAAACAGGTTCTAGATTGGGGGGGATCACCACTTTCCCATGCTCTGTTGGGGCTGCCTGGGACCTTTCATTTCAAGAGCTTTCTGCAAGCTGGGAGAATGAGAAATGAGCATCGGGAAGCACAGATGGGGCCAAGACGGGAGGCTGAAGGAAAACAAAAGAGAAAAGAAGGAGATAATTTTCTAGGAGAGTATGAGGTCTCCTCTTGGTCCTTGTGTGTTTGTAAAGAACTTGTCGAAACTTGCCAAGGCCTTCCCAGAATGTGGGTGGGTTGCATTTTTCAGGTTACAACTCAAACGCGGTCCCTTCCTCAGCCATAAAGCAATCTGAGATACGTAGTCCAGAAATGCAACTTTCATCAGGTGGGCACAAAGTGCTGATGATGGATCCCTGAATCCAAGGCAAAGCAAAATGGACAGGTCTGTCGGAGGGTTTTGAGTACTTACCTTTCCAAGCCCCCCCCCATGTTTTCCAAATTCCATGGTTGACCTGTGCAGGGGCATATCTAAGGAGGGAGCAGAAGGATACATCTGCCCCAGGTGCAGTAATCTGGGGGCGCCGGGAGGGGGAGCAGGAGGAGGAAGCCCTGCACCCTCCTGCCATCCAGTAGTCCTCTTTTCCCTTAAAGCTTAGCGATGGCACCCCCTCCTCCGCCTCTGCCTCCACACCAGATGAGCGGTGAAGCAGGCAGGCAGGCAGGAGCACGGTGGCCGTGGCGCCCTCCTCCTCCTCTTCCTTGCCTTAGTGGGAGAGGTGTAAGGCATGCATGTGCTACCGCGTGCATACGTGTGCACACACACACACACACCCATCTGCCTGTGTGCACGTGCACACACACCCAACCCATTCCCGCAGGGTCCCCCATTTAATTTAACAAGAATTTCAAAACTCTTCAGAAATATTCTATATAGATCCATATATTGTATACTCATTCATATTTCCTCCCAACAAATGAGGGATTACAGATTAATTAATTAATTTAGTTTGCATATTTTACCCTACCTTTCTCCTTGAAAAAGGACTCAAGGTGGCTTACAGCAATGAGAGACAATGCATATTCCAGTAAAATTAAGTTTGAGAGTAGGGAATTGAGGGGCATATTAGAGCATTAAAAGACAACATTAAAGCTACAAGAGAACAGGAGCAGTTAAAGAGAAGAGTAAAAATTCCATGTAATCATGTACAGGAGACCATCTAAAAGTTACGAGGGATGATAACTAATATGGAAAACATAGTGTTTTCATTCCAGTTTTCTCCATTGAGGAAGTAAGGGATCATTTACTGGAAACTACACATTTTCTCTGCCATGGCAAGAATGGTTAAGATTTGTCCTTTGTAAGGCGAAAGGCAGGATAAACAGGTTTTAAATAAAGAACTTAAATAATAAAGTTCCCTCCCAACAAACAAACTTTGGACATGTTTTTCCCCTTCCACTTACAGATGACAACCCTGTAAAAATTCAGTGACTTCTGTGAGGTCTATTAGAGATTTTTAAAAAACTCTTACTCTTATGCAGTTTAAAAGTTTTGCTGGGCTTTAGTTTAACAGCATGACTTTGATTTCCATATGCACTGTACTTTAAATTTGTATTTTTAAAATAGTTGCAAACCACCTTGTGTTTAAAGGCAGTCTACACATGTTAGTAATAACTAAAACCAATTAGGCAAATGAACCACATCTGTATACATTTACTTATTTTTGCATATTATGTTTTGTGTCTGACTGCCCCCAGGAGAGATCAGGAATAATGCAATCAGAGCCCATGGAATTCATTGTTATAAGAAGAATGAAAGTTTTGTTTTTCTAGTCCCAGAATGTTGAATTCTACATTGTTATGAAATTCTGTGACTGAAGGTTGTAGTAGAAGAATTGCAGAATTTAGCTCCCATAATGCTGGGAGATGTCTACAGAAGTAACATTTCCATGCTCTGCACAAAATACACTTGCATGGTATTTGGAGTACAGATTTTGAAGCTGAGGCTCCAGTACTTTGGTCACCTCATGAGGAGAGAGGACATTTGTCTTGATGTATGACCTGGAAGTGAGAGCTGGACGATAAAGAAGGCTGATCACCGCAGAATCGATGCTTTTGAGCTGTGGTGCTGGAGGAGAGTCTTGAGAGCCCCCTGGACTGCAAGGAGATCAAACCTATCCATCCTGGAAGAAATCAACCCTGAATGTTCACTGGAAGGACAGATTTTGAAGCTGAGGCTCCAGTACTTTGGCCACCTCATGAGGAGAGAGGAATCCTTGGAAAAGTCTCTGATGTTGGGAAAGATTGAAGGTGAAAGGAAAAGGAGATGGCAGAGAATGAGATGGTTGGACGGTGTCATCAATGCAACCAAGATGGATTTGACCAAACTCCAGGAGGCAGTGGAAGACAGGAAGGCCTGGCGAGCTCTGGTCCATGGGGTCACAAAAAGTTGGAGATGACTGAACGACTGAACAACAAAATAAACAAAGGAATTACAGCATCTGTAGCTAAGTTCTTGTTTTCCGCTGGGCGATCTCATACAAAGGCCTTATTAATCTGATTACTTTTCTAAACATGAGCACGTTTTAGCAATTATTTTCTTGTTCCTATTGTTGCATTGTTTTAACTCTAGTCTGTCATCATATAAGAAAGGAGGGAGGGAAGGAAGGAAGGAGAACGAAAGAAGGAATGAGAGAGATAGAGAGAGAGAGAGAGAAGAAGAGAGAAGAAAATACTCTCAACCTCATCTTCACTTTGCTGATTGACTACTAGAGATGGGCACGACTAAAAAAAAAAGGTGTTTCGTTTGTTGTTTGTCGTTTAGGGGGTCCATTTCGGTTCGTTTTCATTTTTCTTGAATTTTTTGCAAAAAAAATTCATTTTCGTTTCGTTACGTAACAAAATGAAAAAACGAAAATGAAAACAAAAATTGCTCATTTCGTGCCCATCTCTATTGACTACAAGACATGAAAAATCCCTTTCCCGAGACTTGTGTTCTGTTTTGTCTTTACGGAGGCCGAAAGAATGAAGCAAGGTGCAGAAAGAATGGCATGAATGGAATTCGAAATGCTGACATGTTACCGCTTCACAAGTAGAAGTAAGCCAGCCTTCCAACATCTGGCCTTGCCCATGTCTACGAGCAACTCCAGATGTTCCAAAGACATTTTACTCATTATATTTTCTTTATTCCTGTTGTATCCCCCCCCGCTGCTTTTTCTTCCCCTGCCATGTGATTTGCTTGCTAAATTGATGGAGACAGGCTTTAAAACTGGCTAGGCTAGGGGAAAAAAAGTAAATACATGATTGAATGGCTAGATGAAGCAAATTATTTCACGAACCCAAGGTGAAGATGTGCATTTCAGGTGAATGATGTTTTAGGGCATTTTTGTTTTGTTTTATAGGATTTATTGTGCAGTAAACTATCAGGCCCTTTTACAGAAGAACATCGCAATGTCATAAAGATCAGAGGCTGGAAACCAATCCTGATGAGGAAAGACTGAAAGAACCGGGCATGTTTAGCCTAGAAAAAAGAAGACTCAGGGATGATATGATAGCTCTTTTCAAATATTTGAAGGGTTGTCCTACTAAGCTGTGGTGCTGGAGGAGAGTCTTGAGAGTCCCCTGGACTGCAAGGAGATCAAACCTATCCATCCTGGAAGAAATCAACCCCGAATGTTCACTGGAAGGACAGATTTTGAAGATGAGGCTCCAGTACTTTGGCCACTGGTCCCATCACCTCCTGGCAAATAGAAGGGGAAGAAATGGAGGCAATGTCAGAGTTTATTTTCTTGGGCTCCTCGATGACTGCAGATGGCGACTGCAGCAACGAAATTAAAAGACGCCTGCTTCTTGGGAGGTAAGCAATGGCAAACCTAGGTAGCATCCTAAAGAGCAGAGACATCACTTTGCCAACTAAGGTCAGGATAGTCAAAGGTATGGTTTTTCCAGTAGTGATGTATGGAAGTGAAAGAGGGACTATAAAGAAGGCTGATTGCTGCAGAATTGATGCTTTTGAGCTGTGGTGCTGGAGGAGAGTCTTGAGAGCCCCCTGGACTGCAAAGAGATCAAACCTATCCATCCTGGAAGAAATCAACCCCAAATGTTCACTGGAAGGACAGATTTTGAAGCTGAGGCTCCAGTACTTTGGCCACCTCATGAGGACAGAGTCGTCCTTGGAAAAGTCCCTGATGTTGGGAAAGGTTGAAGGCAAAAGGAAAAGGGGACGGCAGAGAATGAGATGGTTGGACGGTGTCATCAATGCAACCAATATGGATTTGACCAAACTCTGGGAGGCAGTGGAGGGCAGGAAGGCCTGGCGAGCTGTGGTCCATGTGGTCTCGAAGAGTTGGATACAACTGAATGACTGAACAACAACAACACGTACTAAGGAGAGGCAGGATCTGTTCTCAATCATCCCCGAATGCAGGGTAAGCAACAATAAGCTCAAGTGATGAGAGCCCAGGTTTTGGCTGAATACTAGGAAAAACTTCCCAACTGTTAGAGCAGTACGGCAACATCTGGTCAAGCTGCCATCCATCAGAGGTTGTTCAGCTGCAACTTCCATTAGCCCTCATCCAGACCCAGCCAGTGGTGAGAGAGATCATGGGAGACAACAGTTGGGAAGTCTCTCTTGGTCCTCAAAGTTCAAGCCACAGACCAGACCAGATGTGTGTGTGCCTGTGTGTTAGGGAAAGAGAGAGAGAATGAGATTGTGATGGGTGTCACCAAGATTCAAGAGCATGGCTTTATTGTTATTCTCAAATTATCCATAGCAGAATGTTGGACTGAATAGCCTGAGATTAGATCCTGGGGAACTATGGAAGAAGTCCTGCACTGCCTGCTGAGTCCACTCCATCCAAAACCAATATATTATTATTCATGATCCAGCGCCGGCCAAGGAGACAAATCTTTCAGTTTAGTGTCACTAAAAAATGCTGCAATCAAAGTACTTCATTTAAGGTGACGCTCATGGATGAAGGCAAGCTCAACAAATAACCACACATCTGTGTCTAATTCTTTTTGCAAAGCATCTTTCTGTTGGTCAGGACTGTGGTCTTCCAGATGTTCTTAGATTACTCATTCATTCGTCTCTGATTTTTTGTTAACTAAGCCTGATGCGATGTGGAATTCAACAACATCTAGAAGGTTCCTCTCCCACATTTCAAATAATCAGAGGAAGCCGCAGAGGTGACATTTGGCCAAGCTTGCCCATTATTAAATTATACATTTGAAAATACTTTCACCATGACATAGGTACATAGGAAAACCCTTACAGTGGGAGTCAGGTTATGGGTTCATCGCACTTTGTTGACATCATCCGACAGTGGCTTTTTGAGGTTTCGATCAGAAACCTTCCTGGACATAGCAGAAACTGAACCTGGGAGGTTCAGTATGCAAAACTGATGTTTGACAACTGAGCTACATGGCCCCTTCACTGACACCTGCTGGAAATGATGCTTTATTCTGTTGTTATTGTTAATGTGGACATCATTTAAGGGTGAAGAGCAGGTGCAGGTAGTCTAGGCAAAGATTGCTCCTAAGAAGAGAGAGTAGTGTTGAAGAGTATTGGAACCCAAACAGGGAGTCCTGGTTCAAGTACCCAATAGGGATGGGATTTTTAGATTTTTTTAAAAAAATACAAATTCCATCATTCTTTATTCTTGGAGTTCTACCTGATAGGCACTCACCTTACAGACACCTAAATGTAGCTCACCTCGGAGAAAGGTCTCAATTGGAAGACGTAATATATGGTGCCGCATGGATGGACCGTCACTTCTGAATTGAGATTTGTGTCCATCTCTAACTAGAACTCAGTGGGGCCATCTCCAAAAATTGGGTGATGAGGGAAAGAAAGACCTTCTTCAATCAGTGCAGAGTTCAACCAAGTTCAAACCAGTTATTGCGGCCAACCTGGACAGCTGAAGAAGGGGATTGCATTAATCCCTGGAGGTTAGGAATATCATCATCCCAGATGTCTGTGAAGATTCTCAGTCATCCAGGTGAGTTTATCTGGAAGTTGGGTCATGGCTCCTGGACTTCTTTTTCTTGAGAGATAGAAATGTTTTGCTGTTCATCCAAACAGCTTCATCAGTCTGAATACAGCTAGTGTGACTCCTCCATCTTATAGTCAGCTTTGACCTCTTGTCACCCTGGTCTGAAATAGGCTTATAAGATGAGCAATGGCCTTAAGAGGTTTGTTAGGTAGACAGTAGTATCCATAGCCTTAAGGTGAGCAATGGCCTAAGGTGCTGAAACCTATAAAGTATGGGTCGTTAGCTATGGCCTTGGTGGCGAAGGCTTTTTGATTTGTCTGGGTACTGTTGAAAGCACACCCTGATAAGTAGCAGATAGACTATGCCTGAGGCCGCCACCTCTGTAGAGGGAGGGGGTTTCAATGCTCACATGAATGGCTTCCCTGACTCCTCTCTCAAACTACCTGTCTTCTCTGTCTAATATGTGTACATCCTCATCTTTGAATGATTGCCCTTTGTCCTTCAAAGGAGGTGTACTGCTGATTCTGGTCCTGAGCTGTTATCCCTGAGCTGTTACCCCTCCTATGTTGGGCCATCCTTCTGCTTAATCATCCCAGACCCATCTGGTGGGGCCACTGTGAGAGACAGGAAGCTGGACTAGATGGGCCTTTGGCCTGATCCAGCACAGCTCTTCTTATGTTCTTATGTTAACCAGAATGGCTGTGTCACCTCCAGTGCCAGGAGCAGTATGTCTCTGTATATGGGGAAAGGGGAAAGAGAGCACAATGGGACTTGTGTCTTTCCACAGGTCCTTAATGGGTTAGTTTGTAGACTAGATTCCACAGGATCCTTATTTTTCTTTTAAACACTTGCGGGGCTTTCTTGTAGATTCATGATGGGCTATGCCGAGGAGACGCAGGCCATGTATCATCCGCCTGGGAGCTAAACTTAATAAATAAAGAATAAAGATCGCTGCCAGCAGTCAGAAGCAAATCTTTGTTTATCTCAGAAGCAAAGCAAAAGATGGTGCAAGAGACAGAGGTGGAAAGAACCTGCTGTAAGGCATCATTTTCATCTCTAGCTGGCTTAGTTTGGCTTTCACTCTCCTATTCCTGTTTGCATTGGCTGTTTGTGATGCAAAATGATTCAACTGGGAAGAGGAACTTTCCAAAATCTTGTGGAGGGGGAAGGGGGGAAGGATGAACTTGTGGTCAACTCACATACAAGTTATCATCATATCCTTGGCATCCTTGACTGTCTCTATAAAGAAACAAGAGATGCGTAGGATTTTCCACTTAACAAGCAGTTGGAAAAGGTGTGGACAGATGACCTTTTGGAAACACACACTCTTGGTACCCATCTTTGGATCAATGGTGGCTTACATCTTGGTGAGCCCTACACAAAGCTGGACAAAAAGCTTCCAATTTCTTGTTTTCACTGGAATTATCCACACGTGGCACTCAGAATGGATGTTTACCACCTCTGCAGAGGACACTCCTCTGAATATCACTGTCCAGCTCACTATCGGTTCTTGGGCGGCTTGGTGCCCTCCTCCTATCCCCCGGTACAGAGAAATCTTTACATGTGGCACATACTTGCCTGTAAGGCCAGGAGCATATTTGGGGGGGGGGGCAGAAGGGTATATCTGCCCCGGGAGCAGAAATCTGGGGATGCCTGGAGGGGGGGGAGGAGGAGGAAGCCCTGCGCCCTCCCACTGCCGCTCATCAGGCGAGCAGCCAGGCAGGCAAGCGTGGTGGCTGTGGCGCCCTCCTCCTCCTCTTCCAACTCTTTGTTGCCACTGCAGGTGGCGGCGGAGAAAGCGGCTGTGGGCCTCAGATGTGCTGGTCGGCCGTCCCTTGATAGCTGCTCAATCACCACCACGGCTCTTAGCAGGCTGGCTCCCCGCGCTGGTGAGCGGAGACGGTGTCGCTGGTGGGAACTTGACTTTTCCTTGCTTCACCACAGGAGGGGAGGGAGACGAAGGCGGGGAAGTACAGATATTGTCACGAAACAAGACGTGAAGTAACAGTCGTCACGATACCATCAATCACGCCCATGGGTAAACGGAAACAGGGACAGAACCGGGACAAGACCACGTGACTGCGAACGACGTTATCATGAAACCAACGTAATCTCGGAATGAGGAAGGATGTGACGTAACCGCCAATGTCTCTCTACTTCTGGGCAGCGTTTGGCTGTGACCGATAAAGAGTGGTTCCAGTTGACTGGGCAGGGAGACCTCGTGGATTGATTCACTGTCCTTCCCCATCACGCACACCCACAGAACCGAATGCTCCACAAACCTCTCCTTGTTGGAGACCCTCTACATCCAGATGTGAAAATACAAGTTTCCTCCTTAAGATGCTTTGCAGGGGAGCTGCATCTTGCACCCACCCTCGGCCTGCCCTGTTCTTTTTTAAATAAAGATGACAAGGCGTATCAAGGCATCCAGCAGGCAGCTGGTCCAGCTTCTCTCCTCAAGGTTCACCAATATAGGGTGCACAGTCGGCCCCAATTTCAAGCTGAGCTCTAAAGTTCCAGTGATATCACAGCCACCTTTTAAAAATGCCGTTAAAACTGGCTCCTCTCCCTCGCATGTTTTACGTGCTGCCACATCCCTTCTTCAGCAACGGACAATGCATTTTATTTCACATTTAACATATAATAATTTATTTTTTGCCTTTCCAGATGGGAGTTTGTGGGATCATTTCCCCCCACAGAGATTAATAATGAGAGCCCTAGGAAATGGCCAGTAATCACTCTTAGGTCAGGCATGTCCAAACTTCGGCCTTTCAGATGTTTTGGACCACAACTCCCAGAATTCCAAGCCCGTATTTCCAATGGCAAAGGACTGTGGGAGTTGTGGCCCAAAACACCTGGAGGGCCGAAGTTTGGACATGCCTGCCTTAGGTGAGCCTACAAATTGAAGCCTCTCAGAGCTCTGGTTTGACCTCATCCTCTGGTAAGGCTCTCCTTTCCAGTAAGGAATGGAAGAAGAACGGATAAGTTAATTTCCCTGAAAGTCACGGCATTGAGGCCGTTGAAATCATTAGCCATTTGGGGAAAAGAAATTAGGTCAGAGAACAAACAACAGGACCCTGCATTTGTTAATGAAGGGAATCCAGTCTACAAAGTGGTTCCATTTGTCTTGGCGCCTACAATGGATGATTACCATTAAACTCCCCGCCGTACGTGCTGCCCTCCAGGGTAGGCCGAAGCCATTTATTTCATATTGCGTGGGTTCTTGGAAGGGGAAAAAACTGGACAGTGTTTATTTTGACAACAGAAAGTGCCGCTCCTGGGAGTTTCTGGATAATGTGATTTGTCCGAGGTGAAGGAATAAATGGTTTATTTTAATCCCTTGTATACGCGTGGCCTGTTGTATAAATACAGCATGTGCTTCTCACAAAGGCTTTGCGGTTTATGACACAATGGAGGGGCAGAGTCTGCCAGGTTCCAGCCAGGGGTCTCCGAGGGAAGATGGAAAACTTCACACATTGAGCGCAACTCACAGCGTCCAACTTATAGGTTAAGACTTGTCCCAAACTTGCCCAGTCTTCGGATTGTCTTCTATTTTCTCAATGGCAGGATTCGTCTCTAGGACCACTCAGTTTCCGATACATTACGGAGAAAACCAAGTCTTCATTTCTTGTTGACAAGGGACAGGTGACCCTGTCTCTATTGTTCATGTTTGCACTCATCAAGCATGTTCCATTCTATTTCTATCTGAATCTGTTTCTTTTCCAAGATCTGTACATTTGTTTCTATTTGTTTGTGTTTTGTGCACATTTTCTCCTGCGGTGTGCCTTTTTGTTGCTTCTATGAATCCCCCCTCCTCATGCATTGCACATTTGTAATTCCAGTTTTCCCTGTTGCATGTGTTCGGGGCAAGAAAAAGCTTGTTAAGATGAGGCTTGTTGGTTGTGGTGGTAGGGTTCCATCTGCTAGATCCAAAGACTTCTCAACCCCGCCATCACCACCACCAAATGGAATGACATTTGTTTTGTTTCCTTGATTTTCAGGGGAGAGGGTTCCAAACAAGGAAAACTGGACTTCTGGACTCCGTAGCAGGGGTGTTTCCTCACTACAGCATTGCAGTGCATATCCACTCAGGTCTGGTTTTAAAAGAGAAAAATCCCACATTTTTTGGCATGCACGTGAGATACAGTTGTTTCCAGGAGTGTCAACGTTGTCCTTAAGCTGCGAAAATGGCCACTTCTGTCCACAAAAAGACACAACACAGAAAGAAAAAGGCAAATCTGTCAGTAGAATAGGTGAAATGGCCCTACTTTTAGCATGGATCTCTAAGAGTAAAGCCTGAAAGATGTATGTATGTATGTATGTATGTATGTATGTATGTATGTATGTATGTATGCATGCATGCATGTATGTATGTATGTATGTATGTATGTATGTATCATCAGACTGATATTCTGATAATCATGATGATGATGATGATGATGATGATGATGATGATGAGGATGAGGAGGAGGAGGAGGAGGAGGAGGAGGAGGAGGAGGAGGAGGAGGAGGAGGAGGATGCCAGTGTCCAGTTTGTGCAGTTGTCAACATTTTGTTTGTGTTTTTTATTATTTTTGAATTTTTTTCTGTCTGTTGGATGCCTGCATGCTGTCTGAATTTGAAAAAAAATCATTCAAACAGTGCAATGTGGGGAAAAATGAATAACGAATCAAAATGAACCAACAAAAAACCAACAAAAATTCATTAAAAACGAAACAAAACAAAATGAACCGGAAAACGAAACAAAACAAAATGAATTGCCATTTTTTGTTTGTGCCCATCTCGTATGTATGTATGTATGTATGTATGTATGTATGTATGTATGTATGTATGTATGTATGTATGTATGTATGTATTATACTTATAACCTGCCCATCTGCCCACAGACCAAGTCCATGATGGAGGCAACTCTTATTTACCTCAGTTCTTCACATGCAATGCATGTTGATCAAAATTCAAAGATATTTGTTTAGTTTGTTTGTTACATGCCGTCAAGGAGGGACCAACTTACAGCAGCCATAATATGACTTTCTAAATGAATAAGTGGTTCACCAGTTCCACTGAGCTTCCATAGCTGAACCCTGGTCACCGCTCTGGAGAGCCATTAGTCATGCTTAGGCTGTTTCATGACTAGTTTTCCCCATTCCATCCTTTCAGTTCCACTGGAATTGAGGACATTCTAGGAGACGCAGAGAGGCCCAACTCTCCGTCCATCCATCCCCACCCACGCAAAGAAATGCATCTTCTCCAAGGTAAGATGAGTTGTATACTGGGTCACCTCCAACAGAAATAAAGGACGGCCCTCTATAAAGTATGACACATGGCTGCCCTAATAGCAATTCATCAGCTATAAACAGCTGTTCCCATCATGTTCCCATCCTTAGGCCTCATATCACTAATCTAGGTATGGCAGAGAAAAAGCCGTCCTTGAGTTATCCAAGCCAGGACATTTATTTACAAACACCATGAAATATGGTGGTGAGCTACATGGAATGTTGTCTAATATCACATTTGATGCAGCCAAACAGAGTGCTGACAACAGGCCTCTCTGGACATTTGTGTTGTTTCCATAGTTTTGGCACTTGGTTGTTCCCTGATGGACCGTTACTTCTCAGTAACATTCTCCATTGTCTAGTCTTTTACAACTTTGAGGCACATTTGCCTGTGCCACCACCAAATTGAATTGACTGCCTTCTCCCACTAAACAATCATGTGTAATCTTGAACTGCAGAGTTGGAAGGGATCTTATGGCTTGTCAAGTCCATTCCCTGCCAAGGAGGCACAGTGGGGAAGACACACAAGCCACCATTTTGTCCTCAGGAATGCTGTCATGTGACAAGACCATTGATGAAAATCACAAGGAGATGTCATAGCCAACATAGCCAATGAAGTGGCAGAGTGGGCCAGAGGGCGGGAGTCCAAAGAAGAACCTAAGAATGATCAGCAATGAAAGAATGCAAGAGTTTCCCTCAGAAGTGCTGAGAAATGTCCAAACGGCCATTTGTTTGATATGTAAGCATAGAACCCTATAACAGAGTCTGATACCACATTGCTTTGGCTCAATCCATGAGGTCTTCCTTCACATCATCCATAATCCATCACCACCGGCTCTGCCGATCAGCAAGACCAATGGGAACTGCAATCCCGTGGTGGCATGAGTGGCTTGTGCACACATCCTTTAGGCAGCCTAAAGGATGTATGGGGGGGGGGAGATAGGTGCCACGTTTTCATATTTCCACGAAACTCTTGCAAATTCAAACCTAGATTCGAAATGTTTCAACCACAACCTTGGGAAGTGCAGTTGTGAAACCAGGGCCAGGAGTCAGAAACTAATTAAGTCTGTGTGTGTGTGTGTGTGTGTGTGTGTGTGTGTGTGTGTGTGTGTGTGTGTGTGTGTGTGTGTGTGTGTGTGTGTGTGTGTGTGTGCAGGATGCAGCCGTATTTTCATTGGGTTTTAAAATACCACACACCAAATGTGTACACTCCTAGGAGCTTTCCCTGCTCCGCCCGTAGGTTCCTGTTCCACCTGTATTGCCTCACCAACACCTTGTGAAACACGGGCAATTTTTTTTCCAGCTCCTCATCTGGGCCCTCAGAAGCCCAACTGTTATGCATACCTCACATAAGGAATGCTCTTGAGGAAGAAACTATATGGACAGGGAGATGCAGAGAGAAAGCAGGGAAGCACACTCGAGCCAGGAGGAGAGATCAGCTGGGACATCTGAGGTCCTCCAGACCTAGTCCCTTTAACCTCCTTCTCTCCATCCTCACAGGTTTGGGAAAACACTCACAGAAGGAAGCCAAAAGGTTTCGCCAGATGGCCGACCGGGCTGACCCCCAACTATTTCCCCCCACCTTTAACTCTTCCTTAGGAAAACAAGGAACGGGCCAGCCAATGGGTTTATGGCTTCCTCTTGTTCGACCAGGTTCCTTGGCACTCCACCTCGTCTTCCTTGGCGAGCCTCCTCTCTTTTGGCTGGATGGAGGGGAGAGCACTGCTTTTTTTAACAAGTGCTTATAAAACAGCCGGTTGGATCTGGATTATTCATGGAGAGGGTGCAAGAAAGGAGAAGAAAATTATGGAAACAGGTGCTGGGAGTGATGTGTGTGTGTGTGTGTGTGTGTGTGTAAAAGGGGACCAAACTCCCTCTTTGATCCAAAAGCTGTGGGGGGTAAAGAAAACACAATGAGTGTACTATGGTTTATGTCTGATCTGTATAGGGCAACAGCTATAACTCTGTCTTCAGTTTCCTTGCACATCTAGTAAAGATTAAGAGATGAAAATATTAATATATTACCTCTGGGCTGGGCAATCTGATGCCCTCCACATGTAGGACTACAGCTTGCATAGCAGTAGTAGTAGTAGTACCCTGTTTCCCTGAAAATAAGACAGTGTCTTATATTAATTTTTGCCCCCAAAGATGCGCTAGGTCTTATTTTCAGGGGATGTCTTATTTTTCCATGAAGAAAAATATGGCACACATTTACTGTTATCTTATTATCGGGGAGGCCTTATTTTCCGGGGGGGGGGGGGAGCCTTACATTTCAGCGAGAGGCAAAACTGTAATTAGGTCTTATTTTCAGGGGATGTCTTATTTTAGGGGAAACAGGGTAGTAGTAGTTGTAGTAGTAGTAGTAGTAGTAGTAGTAATTCCTGTTGCTGTTTTTGTTGTCTCAGTGCTTTTAAGCCAGAACCAATTTATGGTAGCTCTCATAGGGCTTTCAAGATAAGTGAGATATTTAAGCAGTGGTTTTACTAGTTTTACTCTCCCAGTGAGTTTCTATGGCTGAGCATTGATTTATCTCCAGACCTCCGGAGTCCTAGTCTATCCACTACACCTCACTGGGTACCCTCAGCCTGCATTAACTTCAATCTAATGGGATTGCTTTGGTGAGCAAAAAGTCCAAGTTCCAAATGTTTGATGAGAACATCAGATTGGCTACCTGTTAAAAAGTCTGCTGTGAAGCTTCCATGTCTGGGCCCTCAGGTCCTTTCAACATCCCTCAGCCCATGGAGGACATTGGCCCATCTTGAACAAGACAAGATTCTAATCCAGTGGTTCCCAGCCCTGGGTCCCCAGATGTTCCTGGACTACAACTCCCAGAAATCCTGGTCAGCACTGCTAGCGGCGAAGGCTTCTGGGAGTTTTCGACCAAGAACTTTGGAGGAACCAAGGTTGGGAACCATAGCTCAAACCTTTTGAAGCTTGAATGTACATTTTACTTGAACATTTCTTTGAGACTCACAAACATTCAGGTTCACTAAGAACCACCTGCAGCATGAACACGTGGGAATCAAATTTATGTAACATGATTATGTGACAGAAAATAATGAAAAACACTGAGGGAGGAATGTTTTCACAAATGGTACTCAGACGCCTGTTTCATCGGTAAGAATGGAGTTTACTGGAAGGCCACAGTTTTTGTACGTCAGGCCTTGAATACTGAAAACCTATTTCTCTGTTTGCAGCTGGTTTATTTTTGCTGTCTGCTAAGGAGCCAGGGCCCTTTCCTCTTTAAATCCATTATGGCACACAGATACAACAGGTTCCTCCTGATTCTGAGAACAGGAAGAATTACTAAAGATGGCTGGCACAAATACGAGAGATTGTTTGACTGACTGACTGACTGACTGACTGACTGACTGACTGAGTGATTGATTTTCACCATGCCTTTCTATTTGCAAAGGACCCAAGGCAGCTTACAACAGATAGAGGCAATAGTTAAAGTAGTAGGGAATGTGTGCACGATGGTTGTTAACAACATTAAATACAGTGTTTAGTCCTTGTTCTGTGAAGAGGAAAATGGCTCATACTAAAGCAAAGGACTTAGAATCATAGAACCATAGAATCATAGAATCATAAGAGTTGGAAGAGACCTCAAGGGCCATCTAGTCCAACCCCCAGCCATGCAGGAACCCCCATCACAGTACTTCTGACATATGGCCATCCAGCCTCTGCTTAAAACCCTCCAAAGAAGGAGAGTCCACCACCCTCCGTGGCAGCATATTCCATTGCTGAACAGCTCTAACCGTCATGAAATTCTTCCTAATGTTTAAAAAGAATCTCTTTTCCTGCAGTTTGAAACCATTGCCCGTGCTAGTCTCTGAAGCCATGGAAAACAAACCAGTCCCTTCTTCAATGTGACATCCTTTCAAATATTTAAGCATTGAAAGTCTACTGATGGGAAGGCATCCTGCAAACATTTCGCAGAAGTACTTCTGTGACAGGTGGCACAAGATGCTTCACCGGCCGCTATTGTCCTGACATGGCTGCTCTGCGGGGTATCCCTTGGTATTAAAAAATCTACAGAGTGACTGATGCACAAGACCTTCCAGCATCTGGTACACAAGAAGACTTTAAGATGGACCTGTGAGTCTAGAGTTCAGCAGTGATGGCTCTGCAGGAGGCAGCCAAGCCTAGTCAGATGGGCTCTTGGAGGAGACCAACCTGTGTGCGATCCACACCAAGAGAATCACCATCATGCCCAAGGATATTCAGCTCACAGGTCACATCTGTGGGGGGCAAGCATCAGAGGCTTGGATGGGCATTGGCTCGGCTCCTGTTTCTTGCCAATGTACAACAGCAGCACAGAACAAGTTTGAGACCAGTTGGGAAAAAAATCGACCAAGAATGGCTGCTTCCTTTATGCTTGTGAAAGACAACATGAGAAGGAAGTTTAGGAAATATAAGACATTCTGCTGTAGAATGCAGAAGTGGCAGGTTCCTCCATCCCTACATCGGTGTGTGTGGCATCTCAGTGGAGAATGCTTTCATGTTTGAAGCACGGCTTTTCAATTTAACAGTCAATACAGAGCATCCGTCAGCATTTTAAAGATGAACAGATCTTTGGGTTCCTGGAGTTGGCCACACTTCACTGGATGCCTGAAATATAAGCTATGCATGAATGTTGGTGTGTGCATTTATCTTTTAAAAATGGCTACTTTATGTACTCGATCCACTGGTAAGATCTATTTCGCTGGAGTATCAAGCACAAGTCTAACAATTATATATATGATGGGATACAAGCTCTAGGGATGCCCTATTGAGCATGATAGAGAAATAGCAGACTGTGGTCCATAATTTCAAAACCACAATCATCAATCTAAACAAAGGGCCTCAGACAACGTGTTTCAAAACACGATAATTCTGACTACCACAAGCTCTCTGACCTGGAAATTTTTTCCCACAGAGCAATCATAAAATCCAAATATTGTGAAAAAAGAGAAAGTATCTGGCTGGGAATGGAAGAGTCAGTCTAGTCCTATTAGATGTTTATTATTAAATACCAGTGGTACCTTGTATAAAGGAGTTAATTCATTCCAAATAAAGTTATGTTAAGCAAATTTTCCTTCGTACAAATTTCCCATAGGAATGCATTGAAAACAGATTAATCCCTAATCGCGGCCATTTTTTCTGTTGTATGGATTCACCCCATAGACAATTCCAGAATTTTTATGTTGTATAGATTTTATGTTATACAAACCATTTAACAAACCGGTTTAACAGATTTTATGTTATACAAACCATTTAACAAACCGGTTTAACAGATTTTATGTTATACAAACCATTTAACAAACTGGTTTAACAAACCGCATTGCATTTCTACATTCATCTGCAAATAATGGAGTCATAGAAGACGTGAGTTGGAAGGCACCTCTAAGGCCATTGACTCCAACCCCTGCTCAAAGCAGAAAGCCAAATCAGAGTGGATCAGACAGGTAGTGGTTTAATTTTTTCTCTCGAATGCCTTCAGCATTGTAGAACTCGTCACCTTCTGCAGTAATTTGTTCCACTGTCATATTGTTCCAACAGTTAAGAAGTTTTTCCTGGTTTTGTCTAAATCTGGCTTCCTATAGCTTGCACCCAGTATTACGTATCCTGCACTCTGGGGTGATGAAAGAGAAATCAAAGAAGTGAAAGAGAATTCCCATTTCACTAGTATTTAAGTAGGTACCTTGGGCGATCTTTGTTGCCGAAAGCACATTTGAAATGATTTTTGACATACTTTTAGATCCAAGGACTAGAGCTCAACAACTAGAGCTCAACATTTAGAACAATGCAGAAATTGGAGGTGTTCCCATCTGCACATCAGGCTCTCTATTTCTGGATCTTCCATCCTTCCAAGGTTGGTAAAATGAGTATCCAACTAGGGGGGTGTTGGCAATGTGTAGCCTCCATAATTAAGTTGTAAACCACCCAGAGAGTGCTTTAGGTGCTATGGGATTGTATATAAGCAGGCTTTGTTTTTTTGCATTGCAACTTTTCTTGTGAGGTCAAAACGTTTCACTGCTCATCCAAGTAGCTTCGCCAGTCTGGAGAAGCTACTTGGATGAACACAGAAATGTTTCAATTTCACAAAAAAAAAAAGAAGTCCAGTTGCCATGACTCACCTTCTGGAGAACCTCACCAGGATGACTGAGAACCTATGTAGGTGAGGCAACTCTGGTAGCATTGGTGGCACCTCAGTGCCAGGCAGTTTGTTCAATTATATGAAAGAGAGCTTCCAGAAACAGGGCAGGTGGTGACCTGGGGCATGGATTTGAGTAAGACATGAAAGAGGCAGACACTGAAATTATGGCAGTTATTTCCATTCACTGCCTCTTGGCATCAAGGCTGTCTAGACGATGGAGGGGATGTGGGCAACCCCCTCCCTTAGTGCCCCTCCAGCCCTCTGATCTCTCACAAGGGAACAGAGGGCTTTCAGCTATGGAAGTGGGTAGTGACCGACAGCCCAGACTCTGAAGAACCATGCCAAGTGAAGTGGCTACTGTAGCTGCTACCGTCTTTGCTTCCTCCATCTTTCTTCTGAGTCCAGAGGCATTCTGGTGAAATCGGGAAGTGGCTGCAGATGCATCTCTCGGCGTTTCTCGTCAGTCTGCGGGGCCCTCCTAAACATATTTTTGAAAGAAAAAAAAGCTTAAAAAATAAATTCGGAGATTCATCTCCAATACAGGGAACCTTTGTCAGTGGCAGTGGGCCGCCTGAGGCTTGGTATATCCTGGGCCTTTCCATTTCCATGCCAAGTGCTGATTCTTGGCATGCTTGGTGTGTGACTAGCTCCCGGAGGGTATCATGCCCCTGCTGCTCGTTGGCACAGCTGACAAACTGGAGATAACCTTGATTGGATTGGTCGGTTCAGAGCCATGCTGTATGGAGGAAATGAGAGATGGGCACAAAACGAATTTAAAAAATTGTTTTGGTTCGGTTCGCACAAATTTTCGTTCTAAAACTTTGTACGAAATGAAACGAAACAAATGGAGGGCCCCTGAAACAGAATGAACGGAACCATCGTTTATCTGTTTCATGCCTACCTCTAGAGGAAATGTATCGGCGGTCCAGGTGCAGCATTCCGAGGCCTTTCTCCTTGACTTAAACACCCATGCAGTGGTTGGATCTGCCCAAGCATATTTAACGGTGTGCACGATTTCGCTGAATCAGCGGTCGAGTGACCCTCTGAATGGGCCATTAAGAGGAATCAACGCTGGCTTCAGTCCAAAGTGCTCATCATCTCATTGTGCCCTCATCCCACGAAATCACCCTTCCTTCTATTAAGCAGATGGCAGGAAAACCTTGCATGCACATTACAAACCACTCAGAGCCACGACAGCCCTCCTCCGGTGACATAAAACAGCTGGCATTATTAACCCAAGGTGCTTAAAACAATTATTAAACTATATAACCTAAGACTTGAGCCTTAGAGTAAAGATTGAAGAAAGAACGTATTAGAAAGGCAGCCCTGTAAATGCAACACTAACGTTTGTTTGATTTGGACTAGCAAGTTGTCTTTGGCACAATTTTTGTGTGGAGTGCAGCCACTTCATCATTTGCATCTGATGAAACGGGCTGCCGTCCACGGGCACATTTGCCAAATAAAGCTTATTAGTCTCCGAGCTGCCACAAGGCTCTTGGTTGCTTTTTGTTTTGCCACAGTCTAACTTGGCAATGCCCTGGACATGCTTAATGTTGGCTTCCAAGGACTGGAGAGTTCAGATTCTGTTATTCCTCCCTCTCTCTCAACCTGGCCACTTATCCAATTAGCTCTAGATTTTCAAATCTTTCAACAACACAGCCACCCTTCTCTTTGTGACATCGAAGCAGTGGAGCCAATGGCAGGGAGGCGACAGACCCAGCATCTCAGGGGAATCCTTCTGTGACACCAGAGTAGCTGCACCCATGATGCTTGCATTGCAAGGTTCCCTTGATGCCATAGTCAGGCTTGCAGGCCAGTGGCCCATGGAGAAGGTAGCAAAAGGATGTAACTGCCGTTGTCCATCTGAGTATTTTAGGCAAGCATGGAGAAAGATGGCACACTGTGAGACTGGAAAGCTAGTTGGAATGTGTCTGTGAAGATTCTCAGTCATCCAGGTGGGGGTTACATGGATGAGTCATGGCAATGGGACTTTTTCTCTTGAGAGATCAAAATGTTTTGCTACTCATCCAAGCAGCTTCGTCAGCCTAACAAAGACTGACAAAGCTGCTTGGATGAGTAGAGAAACGTTTTAATTACTCGAGAAAATATGTCCAGTGGCCATGACTCAACTTCGAGATACTGTAGTTGGAATGTGCTTTTTATTGTTTAGTAAAAGATGGTGTGTGTGTGTGTGTGTGTGTGTGTGTGTGTGTGTGTGTGTGTGTGTGTGTGTGTGTGTGTGTGTGTGTGTGTGTGTGTGTGTGTGTGTGTGTGTGTGTTGGGAATGGACTGAGATGGATAATTCTGATTTTTATGACTAAACACCCAGAACACTCCAACTGGCATAGCCAGAAGATTTCTGGGAGTTGTAGTCCAAAACATTAAGATTTTGTCTCCACAGGAACGGGTTGTGCAGTTTCTATGCTTTCCCAGCCAGCATCCTTGGTGGCTAGGAAAGCCCTGAAAGGTATAGAAGAGGAACAGAAAACAAACTTAATCAAATCATCACCAAACATTAAAAGATTGGGGGCCCTCCAACAAAACTGCTCAAATTGGCATCTTTTGAACTTTAGGTGGCAGTTCATCAGAATGACAGTCAAGCACTGGCCCACCTCACAATGACGTGTGGGGCCTGCCTTAACTGGGATTGACTTGTCTTAACTGGAATTGGCAAAAGACCCCATTGATGCCAGATGCTTCTCTCAGATGCTAGAGCAGGGGTTATGGTCCCAGAAGTAGTGAACATGTGTATACACACACACACAAAAGAGTCTTCTCACACCATGGAGACTAACAGGTTTATTGTGGCATTAAGTGTTTATGGAGTAGAGCCCACGGAACCAGATGTTAACTACAGACCCACATGAAGAGGTACAGCTGGTGGAGGAAATTTGCCACCGTGGAGCCCGAAAGCTACAAAGGGCACCTTATGACCCAGGGGCACTGCCACAGCCACTTGCCTCCGAACCCATGAGAGAGTGGGGCACAAGTGGCAGCTGCCCCATTCTACCACCCCATATCTTCAAGAGTGGCAAGAAGGAGTGTGTTGGCTCCTTGTGGGTGGCCCAAGACTGTGGGCGTGCATATGTGTAATGCTAACAGCGTAATTTTCTGACAGATCACCAACACATTCCAGCCTCCGACACATACCTCCTCTGAAAATATTGGCACATCATGATGTTTCACTACCGCTCTTTGTAAGGCTGAGTATCCATATTTAACAGGACTGCAGGGGAAAGGCCCTATTATTAGGCTGAGTGAATCAGAGCCTTGGGGGGCAGATAATTATGTGCTGCTGTTTAGCCCAACTCACAACACCCCTTTCCTGGCTTTTTTAGATATAGAATACTAGGAAGTGTTTTGCCACTCTTTTTCCGAGAGGCACAGTGGGTGGATCAAACCCCCGGCCTCTGGCCCCACAGCCCCAGGAACCCAACTCACTGAGCCACCAAGAAACAAAGTTACCTCCCAAGCCTACGAATGTAGCTTCTTTTGAACCTCCTGCTCTCATTGGATACCCTCGGAAACAAGGCAAGATTGCACCACTGAAGTGGAGGTACAATTCCACTGCCAGTGCATTCAGATTCTTTACATGGAAGTCAGAGGCAGATTTTTGCAGCCAAATATCCTGGAACAGTCCTGGGCAGGGGCGTCTACATTAGTCCCACAATCATTACCATTGCTGTATTTTGTTCCCCTCTATCCAGTGTTCTGTGCGCAGAAAAGTGTGCAGTCATGCTGGCCACATGACCACGGACTTGCCCAACACTGGCTCTATGCCTATGGCTTAAAAACGGAGATGAGTACCACCCCTAGAGGTGGACATGACTAGCACACAGGTGTGTGGGGGAACCTTTATCTTTACCTTATCCGCCTCTCATCCCTAACTGTACAGTACTGAACAGTTAAGTTCTCAAGGGTGGTTCTTTTGCTGCTCACGTTTCCTATGACGCACAGGTTTCTATCCACATTCCCAGAAATCCTTTGTGCGCAGTCTTCAAAAGTCATTGGCCTGGCACATATCTTCAAGCCCAACCCACAGTAGCAGGCAGCATGAAGGGGACCCTTCCAGAATTTGATAGAATCAAAGCAATGGTAGAAATAATGAAAATGAAACACTTAGGCGGTTACTTCATGTCCATTTTGTCTCTGTTAGTGTTGTGCTTAGGGGCGGTACAAAAAAAGTTACTTCACGTCCGTTGCGCAACAACTGAAATTTGTTTCGACCATGCCCCCGGAATGGGTGCTAAGCACGACAATACTGTACTTCGTGCTGGGGTAGGGTTTTCCCTTGTCACTCTTTGTTCCTGCTTTCTGTTCCGAGACAAGATACCATGTAGTAATGACTGTCACGCAACAAACCATTCCTTTCTCTCAAAAAACTGTGTCCAGGTTGTTGGTTTTTTTATTTTGACTTTTCAGAAGTGAAATATCGAAAAAGAATTTTTAAGCCCCCCAAAGGAAAAAGGAAGCTAGACAAATTCCGTGTTTGTCATGGTACAAGACCGTGAGGTAACACTTGTCACGAGACAAGTTATCACGACCATGGGAACACTGAAACAGGGGGGAAAAAACCACATGATCGCGATTAACGCTGTCACGGTACAAAACTAGTCGCGGAACAAAGAAGGACGTGAAGTAACTGCCTTAGGCAGGACGTTCATTCCCAGCCAGAGGTTTGAGCTATGATCCCCCTCAACGTCTTCAATTAACTGGCCCTCTCAGACCTTTCCTTCACTTGGCTCCTTGTTAAAGGTTTGTCATTACTGCGTTATTCTTAATAAACGTTAAAAAATGAGGACCCATGCACTCACACGCTCAGCCCTCCCTCCTGTTCCCCCAGACACACCAAGCAACCGTTGCCAAAATATACACTATACATAGGGGAGTCCATCCATTCACATGATATGTATATGTACAGAGTCTCTAGAACAGTCCGTTGAGTGGAGTGCACGGGGAACCAATGGGCGAAAGAGGCAGGAGGCCATGTAGGAACAGACATGAGCCCAAAACTATCACGGCTTCAGGCATTTCCCTTTCTTCTCCCGCCTCTGCAGTTTCCGCAGGCGCCGAGTCCAGGCGTCCCGCCACTGGATCACCAAGCTGTTCTTGTCGGCCATGAGTCCCGGCCGGTCGGCGGGGTTTTCGCTGATGCCCATCACCAAGTACTTCCTGCTGATTTGGATCTTGGGGCATTTGCAGGCCAAGTCTTTCATGTGGATCCACAAAAAGTTGTCACCCCGTTTCACCCGCTCGTCCCGGACCTTGTAGACGGAGAGGATGTTGACCGTGAATTTGGCCCAGCTGGCCACCGTTTCCATGTCTAAAACGTTGACTTGGACAACTGAAAGCGGGGTGGGAGAGAAAAGGAGAAAGGAAGGTCACAGCGGGAAAAGGAGGAAGCAGAAGATCCTAAATTCCCCCAAGGGTCAGCACATCCCTCAAGCAAGCCCAACCTCTTGCGTTTCAGAGAATCACAGAAGAAATTGAGTTGGAAGCAGTCAATCGAGTCGTGTTCTGTATCATTTTCTAACCTATTTATTATTAAATACTTCCATTCCATTTCCACATTAACCTGCAAATCTTAGAATCGTAGAATAACTGAGTTGGAAAGGGCCTTTAAGGCCACTGAGTTCCAACCTCTTGCTCAAATCAAACAATACCTGCCAGGTTCAAATTTCTGTTGAATGCCACCAGTTTTGGACCACATTCCACCTGCCAAGGTCATTGGCCACATTGTCATCCTACTCTAACAGCCATGAAGTTTTTCCTGTTATTCAGCCAAAATCCAGCTCCCTGTAACTTGAGCCCATTGCTACATGTCCTGCATTCTGGGATGACTGAGAATAGATCCTGTTCCTTTAGCATTACCAAAAAAAAAAAAAAAAAAAAAAGAGACGGAGAGGGGGTATGATAGCTATGTTTAAATATTTGAAAGGATGTCCCATTGAAGAAGGGACTGGTTTGTTTTCCATGGCTTCAGAGACTAGGACTCGGGGCAATGGTTTCAAACTACAGGAAAAGAGATTCCATTTGAACATTAGGAAGAACTTCCTGATGGTTAGAGCTGTTTGGCAGTGGAATCTGCTGCCACGGAGGGTGGTGGAGTCTCCTTCTTTGGAGGTTTTTAAGCAGAGGCTGGATGGCCACCTGTCGGAAATATTGCAATGGGGGTTGCTGCATGGCAGGGGGTTGGACTGGATGGTCCTTGAGGTCCCTTTCAACTCTATGATTTTATGATTCCTCCTCTTTAGGACTACCTTTCAAGTAATTGACAAGTGCGATCACATCTCCCCTCAGTCTTCTTTTCTCTAGGCTCAATGTGGCCAGTTCTTTTAGTAGCTCAGGTACTCAAGCTGGTACTTCATTTATGGTCATCTCTATGTTTCTTACTCAACTGCTGTTTTGATTTCGGGGTGTCATGTCTTGTTCGTTTTTAAAACTATGGTGTTCTGTGTTTGTACTAAGACCTTGTGCAGCCTGACAGGAAGGCGTCTCAAGGAACTCAATGGATAGAAAAGCCAAGTATGAATGCTTAAAGGAAACAAGGGACTGGTATCCAATTGCCATGATCAGCAAGGATAATTCTGCCTCTGCAGAAGATTCATCCGCCCCCTTCTTCTTTCATCCTCGCCACTGCTACCCAGTCTCGTAGCCATCCGAGAATGGTTTCTTCTCCCGCTGCCATCTCCACCTTGCCAAAAAATATCTTTTCTGCTGGAGCCCAAGTGTTCCAGCAGAAGATCAATCATGGACCTTGCTCCCTCCCTCTGCTCCAAAGGCTGAATGTACTTGTGTCAGGGTGATTAACAACCTGCAGTCAGGATGCCCTGAGCGAAGGCTTCACACACACATCTCCTCCCATTCAAGTCTCCTCCAACCTCGCCACACACACACACACACACACACACACACACACACACACACACACACACACACACACACACACACACACACACACACACACACCTTATAAGACAAGTGATAAAGTGAAAAACGGTCTTTTTAACATATTTGGCAGACTGGGAGGGCCTGTGGCTGGGCGGGTGGAGGGAGTGAGAAGGCGGAAAGGACAAAATGTTTTCTTAGGATTCGTTGGTACGTGTGCAAATCTTGAACGGGGGGAACAAAATGACTTGGGAAGTCTGTACTGAGCTGCTGCGTGCGTTGGTGTGGACCTCCATGTGGCACAGAGTACGGGAGTGTGAGCAACAGAGCACATACCTCTGGCAAAGACAGGGAGATCGGCAAACTGCCCGCATGGTGTGAGCAGGGCAAGAGTGCTTCATGGCTGGCATCTTGTTGCTCCACCACTTGAATGTCAGCCCGACTGGGCCAGATTCTTAATTGTCCATTTGACGCTTGCACCATATTCTGGAACTCCATACCTAAACTCTTGTATGCTTATGGTACGAAATCACTGTGGAGCTGGTCTACCGAATCCGCGAACGTCAGAGAAAATTGGACAACCATCTGGCTTGGATCCCTGCATTTATATATTTAAACTATTTCCATTTATGTATTTAAACTATTTCCATCCAGTCTTTCACCCCAAAAGGACTGAAGGTGGCTGAAATTCTGAAAATGGGCAGAGGGTTCAACTCGACGGCCTTATAAGCCCTGTCCAACTCAATTGTCCTATGATCCATTATCTCCATTGTTTCAAATAGACCTACTCTAACACATAGCTGTCAAGTGTTCCCCACAGCCACCCGGGACTGGGAGCTCCAGGGAGGCGGGGTGCTGGCAGCCGAGGCCCTTCAGCTAGGGGGTGGAGCCTTATTTGCATACAGGGTTCCCAGAATCCTTTGCGGTGGCTCCCAAATGCTCACTGTGACCTAGGGGATATATATACCAATCCGGGACAGCTGGTGGTGTGTGGGTTAGGGGTTGTGCAGGGAGAAGTGCTCTCTGGTGGGCCACCTGGCAGCCGCCCGCTGCCAGAAATGCAGGACATTTCAGGGAAACATAATTTTTTGGGGAAGATGGTGGGAGTGATTGATCCGTAAATGTCCTGCCAAAAATGTGACATTTGACAGGTCTGCTCTAATGGTGGCTTAACTGTGCTAAAGTAAGCAGGGGCACCGTTCAATTTGATGGGACCTAAGGTGGAGTTTTAGCCTTTCTTTACTGTCCATGGAGTTTTCTCTGCAGGGATAGCGGAGTGGCTTGCCAGTTCCTACACCAGGACAGATTGTGAAGCAAGGCTCCAATATTTTGTCCACCTCATGAGGAGAGAGGAAAGGAAGACAAGTTTAAGACGTCCCCAGGTTGTGGAACGTGCTCCTCCAGGAAGTGAGGTTTCCACTTCCTTTTTTTCTTCCACTGATTAGCAAAGACCTTCCTGTTCAGGCAGGCTGTTAAGTGGTTTGTTTAATTGGGCTTTTAATGAAAGCTGTATTTATTGAAATCAGGGATTTTTTAAAAACGTTTTTAAATCATTTTAATGGTGTCTTTTAAAAATATTATTGGATATGTAATTGTTTTTAATATCACCTGTTTTTCATGGCAAGCATTGTGTTGTTTCAGCTGATTCTGAGTTACCCTAAGTCCCCATATGTGGAGAGAGCAGGCATATACATGAAATAAAGCAAATAAATAATAAAGATAAAGTGGATCCACGCCAGGAAAGTGGACAGTTTCCTGAGGACTTTTGAGAGAAACCTGTCACCTCAGCCGATGATTCTGTCAAAGTCTTGGCTGAGGTCTGTGATGGAGAAATGTCCAGGCAGGGGACACATGGAAGCCTCTAAGTCAGACATGTCCAAACGTTGGCCCTCCTGATGTTTTGGACCACAACTCCCAGAATTCTAAGCTTAGATTGCCAATGGCAATGGACTGTGGGAGTTGTGGTTCGGAACACCTGGAGGGCTGAAGTTTGGACATGCCTGCTCTAAGTGTTCTTTCATGGAGTGGAGCAAAGTTAGACCCTTGCTTTTGAAATGAGCAGGGAAGCAACTCGATGGATGCTTGAAGAAAACTAATGGCAAATCCAACCTAACTCAGGATAGACCCACCGAAAGATCCTCTTTCTGCTAGTGATAGTGGCAAAGAAAGATTCTTTTCATTGCCCAGCAGAGCTGTTCTGAGTAGCCAAAGCAAAAGTTTTCTGCTTATAGCCAAGCACCTGTTACACATGTCCCTTGAGAAAATGATGTAGACAGCCTGTTGGGGACAATCTGCATAACACATCGCAGACAAAATAGCTTAGTTCTGCCTCGATGAGGCATATGGTTCATAGAGGGCTACACAGAAGTTTCATGATTATTTCATAGTCCTTCATGTAATCTTACTTTCACCCTTTGTCGGACAAATCACCCGGGAAATTTTCCATCCAACAGCCAATCATAACATCTGAAGTGGGGAGCAGGGATTTTGAATCTGTAAAAGGTCTGGGTGGTTTGTAACCCAGTGAGGGGTGTTCTTTGCTTTAGTTGTTTCTTTCGGAGCAAATCACTGTGTGCCTACTGAGTTTCTGATAACCTCCATCTTGGATTGTGCTGCCAATCCAGAAACACACATTCTAAGCACTTGTGCTTCCAAATTTATCACACCACACTACTAACCACAAGCTAGACTCTTCCTGGCCTAGTGTGGGAGAAGAGCAGAAATAAATAAATTCCACTTTTGGACCCGATGGCCTTATAGGCTCCTTCCAATTTCATAATCCTATGATTCTATATTACAGCTTTTAAAAGATGGATTGGAGAGGGTGACGTTGCTTCTTACCGTAATCTTTCTTGCAGTACTTTTTCATGTTGATTTTGTAGTTGCCTTTGGCTGGCTTACAGTAGGAGTCACAGTCTGCAGGGAAGAGAGGAAATGAAATCAGAATGACAAAAGCAAAGCTAGCAGAGTGGCAGCATAATGGACCTGGCTAGGGATGGGCAGGAAATGAAAAACAAAATCTGGTGCCTCTAGGACCCAGGGGGAGCCATTTCGTTTCATTTTGTTTTGTACAAAATTTTTAAAAGAATTTTGTAAGAAACGAAACAAAACAAAACAGGATGAGCACGAAACGAAACCGAACGAAATATTATTTTTCTATTTCATGCCCATCCCTAGACACTGCTTATATTGGCTCAACAGTAGTATAGCACAAGGATGGATCCTCCAGTTATAGTTCCTCATTTGTTTCTAACTTTGTAAAAAGTCCATACAACCATTCCTACACATTCTGGCTTAACGTTTAGGCAAAGACAGGCAAACTAAAAGTAGACACAAAATTTGTGTGCACGTTGGCTAAAACCTCCTGAGCTTTGCACATCCTGGTGACTGGTGTGTGTGTGTGTGTGTGTGTGTGTGTGTGTGTGTGTGTGTGTGTGTGTGTGTGTGAGAGAGAGAGAGAGAGAGAGAGAGAGAGAGAGAGAGAGAGAGAGAGAGAGAGAGACCTAGCATGGAGCAACACTTCACATAAGGCCTCCGTTTACAATCCTAATCCCAAGCTTCTTTTGTTTTTTTTTGCAGTCCTGGGAGGAAATAGAGGTGACATTTGTGGACGGTAATAAACAGAGAGAAGAGAAGTGTGTAATCCTTGCCACTATTGAAATGGCTTACCTCTGTTTTTCCACCATGGTGAGCTTGAGTAGTGGGGGGGGGCAGTAGCCATTTGGAAAGGGCAGGCAAAAGGTACAGGAAGGTTTAAGCCCCCCTCTCTTGGTTTTGATTTATTACTGCATCTCCTAGCACAGATGCTAGCAAAGTGTTTGGGTATGAACCCCAAGTCCAAGTCTTGGGTATCAACCCCCAAGTCTCTGTCCCTATTAAAAATAAGCCTTCTCCACCCAGAAAAAGGGGAGGGGGTGGATTAGTTCTTTCTAAGTTGTGAGTAGCATCCAAGTCATTAAAAAAACCACCCCACAATAGCCCCAAGTTGAATCCAACTTAAATCATAGGTGTGTCCATCTTGACAGTGAGACTTGGACTATAATACTTGATTTTTAGTTGGTCTTGAGAACTGGGTGAAATCAGCAGAGAGCTGAGCTTCTAGCTGCCATTATTAAAATGAAAGAACAGTAGGGACATGAGTGCGTGCAGGATAAGGAAAGCAACCAAAATTACCGGGAGGGAAAATATTGGTGGCGGTATTTTCTTTTGCAGCTTTGTAACTACGTCAATCTTAGACGGATTTCCACAAGGATAACTAAGAATTTTATTGTGTGTTTTCTTTCATGATTGTGTTTTATTGATGCTATAAAAACTATTATATTTAACTTGGCAGCACACTTTTTTATTTGTGCGCATGATGCTTTGATTTTGTTCAGACCGAAGGTTGAAGCAATAAAATCCTTGCCTGACTTGAATGAAACCCTGGATATATATTTTAGGTCCAGTGCTGTTCTTACTATGGGGCACTTGCCAAGGAAAGAATACTTCATAATATTATTCATGAACTGCTGGATCATAAAAAGAAAAAGAAAAGAGCAGAATACAACCCATTCCACCTTTTAACAAACGTCTGTTGAAACGCAGTAGTATGTTGTAACTAGAATAGACCCACTGACTCCGTGGGTATTTGAGCAAGAACTACTGCAATAGGTTTTACTGATTGAATGGACCTACTCTAGTTGTTCACTTCTTGGGTGCCCATCTTCACACAGTGAAAGGGTGTGAGTGTGTCAATAAAACTGAGAGCAAGTTGGCCAGACTTTGTAAGGAGTGCAGTCGCCTAAGGCAGAACGGTCACAGCTGAGAAACCAGACTAAGATGCATCCACCTGGTTCAAGGGCATTGGCCACAGCAGCAGAAGAGAATGGAGAGTTCCATTGGAGATTGATGGTGGCCAGAGACAGCAGCAATGGTAACTGATGGAGGAAGCTACAGGAAGTTGGGTTTAGGTTGAATACCAGGGGAAATGTCTTAACTGTTAGAGCAGTACAACAACAGATGCCATAATCTTGAGAGGTGGGAGTATTCCAACAGTGGAGCCATTTAAGAGAAGATGGGAGAACTTTCTGTCAAGTCTGCTTTGACTTGGGCTGCTTTCACATGACCAATAAAATCCGCAGCAAACTTTGATCCGGATGAACTCCCAGAGTGGTCACATGGTTAATGTCACAGATCGGATGTTCCCATGGTCGCGTTTTGAAAATCCACAACCGCTCTGATCCCACGAGTGAGAACCGCAGCAAAGATACCATAACGGGGGCGAAAAGGTTTTGGTGCGGATTTTCTGTGTTCCCACGGACTCGAGTAACGGTTCAAAATCCGCATCGGAACAGCGATAAGGATTTTACCATCTCGAGACCAGGTACTTGTAAAACGTGCTAGGTCGCACTTAAGTGGGCGTGGTCATACTTTTTTTTAAAGTCCGCTGCTCGTGGGTAAACAATTTTATGCTCTGCATCTGCGAGCCCTTTGCCGCAGATGTTAGTGGTTGTGTGAAAGCACCCTTGGATTCCGGTCTTGGAAGGCCCTTTCAAAACCCATTCCAACCCTATTTTGCTATGATTCTACTCGTTTAACCCCCTGTCCCAGCACATGGGTTGTGATTCAAATCCCCCCATTTTACTGCTATTTACTGAACAAAACAAACATAACCACTCCTAGTGGCCTCAATGTCTGTCCATCCAGTCTGATCTCCACTTTTTTTGGATTCTCAACCCTTGGGTTGCCCGTATGCACTGACCATTGTGTTGGTCATCCCTGGCCTGTGCATGGCTAATGGCTTTTGGGCCAAAGGCTCCCCTAGGAAAGACAGGTCTATTACGACGTACCTGCCTCCCCTTCTCCTGCAAGGAGAGACCAGGGAGGGAAGCGTTGCTGCCTCCCACTGCCCCCCCATTATGTTTCCCAATGCTGTGGCTGGCCATAGCTTCACCCCTTATATCAAACAGACTGTGTCTGGGTTAGGATCCAAGTATCGCCTCCTCTCCTGGTGCCCCCCCCAGGTTTACCTCCCCAGTTCCCTCGTGAACTTTATTTTAACAATAAAGTGGGAGGAAGAGAGGGTTACTGGGGTGGAGTGTTGGTGTGTGTGGGGGACACGTTTCCCGCCTGGCTTTTTGCTGCTCCCTGCCATCTTCCTTTGAATGTCTCAATTTGCCTCTTGCCAAAGGTTCAGCTTGGGCCTGGCTTTTTCTCCTCCCATCTCTCTCCACCCATCTTTCTTCCTTCTTCAATTCCTCCCCCTCTGGTTCTCTCCCTCCTGCTTGGCAGCGGTCTGCCTCCATCTTCCCTGGGACAGGGCATGCAGTCAATGGAGAAGCTTTTGTTCCTCTGGACTTGGCCAGAAACGGTGGAGGAAAAGAGAGCTTGTGTGTGTGTGTGTGTGTGTGTGTGTGTAAGGAGTATACAACCCTCTGGCATGCCAGCGTCCAGAGAAAAGAAAGGAGAGAATCCCATAAAGCAATCCTAGCCCAGCTGGGACTCAGTGGCTCCAGCCCGTTTCCACACCCCTCTCTCATTCTTCCAGCGTTCATGTTCCCTGCTTCAAATTTGTCACCGCTGAAAGACGGCACAGCATGAAACTAATTCAGTCCCAAAGGGGAGTGAGGAAAGCCATACGGTAGAGGTGGCCCCCTTTCCACCTCTGGCCGGCCGGCAGCGCCCAGGCCTTTCTCCAAGTTTGTTATGTACTCCTGTTTTGGGTTTTGTTTCCGTCATTTATTTATTTATTTTTTCACAAGGCAAAGCACACCGCCAAATTCCAGTGGGCTTCAGGATGGCTCAATCCGCGCATTGCTCTCTTGTATTTATTTCTCTCGCACTTCATCGAAATCTGCACACATCCAGACTCTTGAAGAACAAAACAAGACGAAAGACCCATCCAATTAGCATGCTCAGAACCTTTGAAAAGATGCTACAAGCTTTAGAGCAGGGGTGTCCAAAGTTTTGGCAAGGAGGGCCAGAATTGGCGAGGTGAAAATGTGTGGGGGCTGACCAATCAGCCCCATTTGGCCCCTGGGCCGGACTTTGGATAAGTCTCTATAACATGCAAGGAGGCGGGGAGGGCGCTGCAGCAATGGAGCCAGGGACGGGTAGGCTGGGCAGGTGGCTGGGGGTGGGGGTGGACAGAGGTAGGGAGGGCAGGCAAACCATAAAACTGCAAGCTGACGTCTCCATCTGGTATGGGGAGGGGCCAGCTGACGGGGATGCATGCCAGGCTGAGCCGGTGGGGAGAAGAGGTCGTGGGCCATTCAAAATTTGGAAACAGGCCACATTTGGCCCCCGGGCCTGACTTTGGATATCCCTGACTTAGAGAATCAAAAGATGGGAAGTAAGCCAGCCAGCCAGTCAGCCAAAACAGTGTTTTGTGTGCAGAAATGCATTCGGCCATGCCTGCCACACGGCCACCGACTTGTACAACACTGGCTCTTTGTTTTGGAAACGGAGATGAGCACCACCTCTAGAGTCAGAAATTACTAGCACTCATGTGTGGGGAAAATCTTTACCTTTCAAAGGAGAGGACAACATTTTTGTATGATGTTTGAATGTGCTAATGTTAGGCACAGATGGAAACCCAGAAGGAACCACAATTTCCATAGAAATGCAACACCTTTCGCCACAGCTGGGTAACTTCCAACTCAATAGCCTGTGTCCTGCTCAGTCCAGGTGCTGGATGCAGGGCGGGCAATTTCCTTCTTGCTTTCACTTTCTGTCCTTATGGGCCTGGTCCTCTTTCAGCTAGGCTTGTGCCAGGCTGCCCTTGAAGCAGATAAAAGGGGCAATTGTCCAGTGATGGCCCTTAACATGCAGGGGTGACATCTGTAAAGGTGGACACAGAGGGCCACTCACACTGGAAAAGGAGGAAAGAAGGAAGTCCTGGTTTTGCTGTGACGGAGGGTCAGCACAGTCCTTGGGTAAGTCTCATGCTGCTTCTTGGGAAGGTAACATGGCAATCTTTCATTCATAAGTTTGGTGAGACATAGTCTATGGCAGTGTTGGCGAACCTATGGCACAGGTGCCAAATGTGGCACTCGGAGCCCTTTCTGTGGGCACCTGACATTGCCCCTTCACAGCCACCTGTATTCAGGTTAAATTTCTGTTTTGGCACTTTGCAAAACATTAGTGGGTTGTGAATTGCAATTTGAGCACTCAAGTCTCTAAAAGGTTTGCCATCACTGGTCTATGGTGAGAACAGCGGCAACCAGGGTGAAACAGTATGTCACATTACTGTTGCCTCTTCTGCACAGGTGCCATGGTGGGAGATCCTGCCTCTTCTACCCTTCTCATTTTAGGATACTGACTGGGGGGGGGGCATGGGGCATGGGAGAGAGACCTAGTGAGAATGTAAGATGGCTATGTGTCCTGCCTTACAGAGGACCTTTCAATGATGTACCTTCTACTGATTCTCAGCCTTTGCTCTCCAGATGTTTTGGAGGTTCCGAACTAGGGATGGGCACCAAGCAAAAAACAAAATGCCGTTTTGTCAGTTCATTATGTAACGAAACAAAACAAAACAAAATGGGGAAGCAGTGTTTCTTTAGTAACAAAATGAATTGGTGGAGTTTTTGTGTTTGTAAAGAAACTGATTCATTTCACCGTAAAATGGCTCCCCTAGGTCCTAGAAGCATCATATTTGGTGCCTCTAGGACAGGCATGTCCAAACTTCAGCCCTCCATATGTTTTGGACCACAACTCCCACAGCCCTTTGCCATTGGAAATACAGGCTTGGAATTCTGGGAGTTGTGGTCCAAAACATCAGGAGGGCCGAAGTTTGGACATGCCTGCTCTAGGACCTAGTGGAGCTGTTTTATAGAGTAACGAATTCGTTCATTTCTGATTCATTTTGTACAATTTTTTAAAAAGAATCATTTATAACAAAATGAAACGAATCATGGGGGAACGAAATGAAAGAAAACAAAACACAATTTTTCCATTTCGTGCCTGTCCCTAGTCACAACCCAAGATCAGTTGGCAAACAGCTGTAAGTTCTGGGAAGTGAAGTCCCACCCCCTTGCTCCATTTCAGTGGCTCCCAACTTCCGGTCTCTAGATGTTCTTAGGTTACACAACTCCTAGAAATCCAGCCCAGCATAGCTAGTGGTGAACGCTTTGGGGAGGTTTAGTCCAAGAACATCTGGAGATGCGAACATGGGAACCACTGCTCTGTTTAATAGGTAGAGAAACAGAACAGAAATGACCCAATTCTGTGTTCCCGACCTTCACCCAGCAAACAGACATAGAGATATGGTGGCAAGCGTTCTGCTTTGCAGAGGATAATTCTCTGTTTCGAGGTAGCCCCCTATTTCAATTTGCATAGGAAGGACACTCCCCGCCTAACTCTGATTTTAAGATAAATAAGCATAATAAGGAAGAACTTGGGGACCCTGAAATGGTCCATCAGTGAAGAGCAGCACCTGAGAAGATCCAGTCTTCCCCAGTGTAAGGATACACACTCTATTCCTATTTTAATTCCGCACGTCTACATTCCAATTCGTAAATGCAAAAGGTACGTCCAGTGTTGTTTTGTGTGTGAGATATCTTTCCCCTCTTCTGATGAAGCACAAGCAACCAACTCATCCCAGGGCAAAGAAATGACAGATTTACCTGCCTGCATGATGGATCTCCTACAACACGATGGTGTGAAGGAAGAGAACGGGGAGATTTATGGGAGACTGTAAATATGGCCTACCGTGCCAACGGGCCTTCCACTTATAGAACTAATCAAGCACTACAAGAGGATTCATGGCATGCCTCACGAAGCTATACCTGTTCATAGCCACTGAGTCATTGATGAATGGGTTGATACATTTCTGGCGCCTTTTGGCTCCGCTCTGTAATGGCCCGATCCAGATGACAGAATGTGCATAGCATAAATAAAGATGAGTGAAGGGCATAAGAAAGGAGCCGCATGCACTGCGAAGATGAGGTTATGTTTTGTTGAGTCTCCATTTGCTATGACTAAACTTTTTCGCCCCGGAGGATGGCTGACTATATTTGGAATTACTGAGCCCGTTGCTTAGTCTAGTTTCACAAGGAGAAGGAGTGAGAGACAGATTCCAAGCCAAAGACACCCAGATAGAGAGACCATTTTTCACGGCTTTATTTCGCTCGTCTCTGAAGCAGCAAAAGACGTTGGCGCCATCATAATAGCTTTCTTGAGTCTAGAGTTTCTCTCCAGATCTGCTACCCTACATTGCCTGGTTTTGCATGGCAGGTACCCCAGTACCCCACAGGATGTTTCATTCACTGATTTATCACATTTGCAGCCTCTCAAACTGGAGGACGCCAGCAAACTATTCAACAGGAAGAGTTCTAAAGGCTTCCTGTTCAAAACATTGATCTGCACAAGCAAACAGGTCCCAGGAAGTTCATTTCTAAAACAGAGTGTGGTTGGAGATGGGCACGAACCACCAGTTGTGCTGGTTCGTCCTTTGGGGGGAACGGGCATCTAGCAGTTCCCAGCCAGTGGGTACCTACTCAGAGGCAGTGCCTCAGGCTTCCCTGCCCTGCCCTCTCTGCAGGCCGCCTCTGAGTGTGCATCAGCTGCTCAGATAAAGGATGAACCAACACGAACTGCCTGTTCGTGCACATCTCTAGGGAGGGATCACACAGGAAAACAGGGCTCAATTGGGAACCCCCTGTAGAGGAGTCCGGTGCAATCTCTCCTTCCTGGCTATCACACGACACATGGGAAAATGCCCTCCAGCCCTGCTCCTGTGCCCAAGCTGGGCATCAGCTGTAGGGCGTCTACTTTCTGCAGCCAGACTGGAGCAGCTCCCTGGCAGACAGAAGGAACACTTCCCATTCATGCGATCCTTTTCAGTGCAATCACCTGATATTACCAAAACTTACAGCTCCAAGATGCAAGGAAGTAGCTACTGGCAACAGTGGTTGAGATCCAGTTAAGAGTTGCAACAGGCATAGGCCCATTGCATCAGGAGGGATTTGGTGGGTCATCTACTAAGTTGGCAGCTCGGTGGTTCGAATCCCGGGTGCCATGCAGCGGAGCGAGCTCCTGCTGTTAACCCCAGCTCCTGCCAACCTAACAGATCGAAAGCATGTAAATGCAAGTGGATATATAGGTACCGCCGTAAGAAGCAGGAAGGTAAAACAGTGTTTCCTTGTAGCCCAGCTGGCCACATTGCCTTGGACTTGCACAACACTGGCTCTACGGCTTGAATATGAAGATGACCACCACCCCTAGAATTGAACACGACTAGCACGCATGTGCGCGGGGGGGGGAACCTTTACCTTTTTTTACCTACTCTCTGAGCTCCACTGGTATTCCAGTTGTGACTTGCTACTGGATTCCAACCATTCTAGTTTTGTGAGCTACTGTACATGTTATATGAAGGTTTCTGGGAAGGCTTGGTTGTGAGTTAGAACTTACAGCAATCCGAACCCATTTGTTGTACAAAAGACCTGATTCTGTTGGAGATCAAAGACTGACAAAACTTTGCCTTGTGTTCTCTGTACCTGTCTCCCTTTTGTCTAGCCTGGATGCCTTCAAAAGAGGATTGGACAGATTCCTGGAGGAAAAGTCCATCAAAGGTGACAAACCATGATGCAGATGTGTCATCTCCAGGCTTAAAACCGGGGTACTTCAAGAGCCAGATGCAGGGGAGTGGTATCAGGAGACAGACATCTAGTCTCGTGTGCTCCCAGACGCATTTGGTGGGGCCACTGTGAGTTATAGGAAGCTGGACTAGATGGGCCTTTGGCCTAATCCAGCATGGCTCTTCTTAGGTTCTTAGGTTCTTATGTTTCCTGGATTTTCAAAGTTGCAAAAGCGGGCTGAGTTCCTGCCATATGCTGTAAGATACCCCTCAATTCCCTGTTCTTAAACTTGAATATGTCTTGATTGTACAGGACTGTATATTGTCCCTCCTTACTATAAGCCGCCTTGGAACACTTTCCCAGGGGAAAGGCAGGGTGGAAATACTCATAGATAAAATAAAATAAAATAATATCATTTCATACTGCACCGAAGACAAGGCTGAAGATTAGAATCGTGAAACAAAGGGAAAGTCGGTGGCTGGAACCATTCTTTTAGAAAAAGGGAACCGACACCAAAATGAGCTGGCCCTAATACAAATGGGGAAAGCCTTGCCAGAAGCCTCTGTGACCGTAAATCTTTGTCCCTGCCTTGTATAATTATAATTTTTTAAAAGTGTCACAAGATGTAAACTAATCTGCAGTCAGAACACACACACACACACACACACACACACACACACACACACACACACACACACACACACACACACACACACACACACACACACACAGAGAGAGAAGAACCCTCCGCCAATCGGTGGCAAAGGGCTCAAGGAGGCAGCCATTCCTTTAAAAGGCCTGGAAATTATGACTGAGATTATTTATAAAAGCTATAAAACAATTCCCCCAGCAAAGGTCGCTCTGCACCACCCCCTCCTCTCCCCCAATCCTGTGCTCTGCAGCCCCGCCTTCCTCTTCGCAGCCTCCCACCAAGCGCAAGGGAACCTTCCCAGTGGGCGGCAGGCAGGAACAGGGCGACTGGGAACACAGAAGGTCCTGACATGCAGCACATGATGACAGAACAACAAGAGCTCAGCCGGGGGAAGGCAGGCAAGGCAAGGGGGGGAGCAGGGACGTCCCGTCCACCCCCTTGCTTTTCTGTATCCAAAACTGGAACTTGCAATATGGAGATATGTGGGTGTCTATCAAGGTCTACGGCAACAACAACAATGCTAAATGCAAAGCAGGGGTGCCTGTAGCTTGTCACACACCCTACAGTGTGTTGGCGAACCTATGGCACAGGTGCCAAAGGTGGCACACGGAGCCCGTTCTGTGGGCACCCGACATTTTTTTTTTTTTTTACCCAGCGTGTTGTTAGTCTGTGGAACACCCTGCCACAGGGTGTGGTGATGGCATCTGGCCTGGATGCCTTCAAAAGGGGATTGGGCAGATTCCTGGAGGAAAAGTCCATCACAGGTGACAAACCATGATGGAGATGGGTCATCTCCAGGCTTAGAACCGGGGTACTTCAAGAGCCAGATGCAGGGGAGTGATATCAGGAGACAGATATTTAGTCTCATGTGCTCCCAGACACATTTGGCGGGGCCACTGTGAGATACAGGAAGCTGGACTAGATGGGCCGTTGGCCTGATCCAGCAGGGCTCTTCTTATCTTCTTATGTTCTTATGACATTTGCCCCTCCACAGCCACCTGTTTTCAGGTTAAATTGCTGTATTGGCAGTTCGTGAAAAATTAGTGGGTTTTGAATCGCAGCTTGGGCCCTTGGTTGCTCAGAGGTTCGCTGTCACTACCCTACGGTGAAAAGCAACACCTGTGAGGTTGCTCTCTTCCACTCCAGTGATGACTCATCCTAAGGTTGAAAGGAGCGCGTCGCTCTTGCAAAGTCTGGATCGGAATCCCTGTGGAGTCAAGTGCCAGTCCTGAAATCCAGGCTGGCATGCCTTTTTCTTGGAGAGCGGCCTCTTAACCATAACAAATATGTGGCCAACAGATCCTGCCTGGTCCTCTCCAGGCTGGGAAGGGCTGTATCTATTCAACTGGGCCAGTGCGGCTAAAAGAGAAGGTGTCCATCCATATCAAATGACAGCTCCCGGCGTGTTGAGTGCAAAGGAGGGGGAATGCAGAAGAAGACTGAACTGATGGGCCCATGGCCGCACTGACCATATGAAACAAAAAACAACAAAACATGCAGATCTGCTGATGTCATTCTGTGTGGTTTGGCCCTTCCTTTTTAGGAAGGCTTGCAAAGTGTGTTTACGGGAGCCAGATTTTTGGGGAGAGTTTATCACATTGTTTCATCTTGTCTTTGGTGGCTGCTTCACTGCTCTGTTTGTTTAGTTGGTCTGTATTTTGATCTTATTTGATTTTAATACACCTCTATTATAAATAGAACTTTAACACAGAAGTATAGAATAAGGGAGTTGGATGATGTTTATAAAGCTTTCAATCCACCCCCTCCCCTGCTCCCTGCTCAAGGCAGGAATCCAATCAATGTACGACTGGTTGCTTTCCCTCGAATGCCACCAGCGTCGGAGGGTTTGCCACCCCTAGAGGTAACTGGTTTCACTGTTAGAATCATAGAATCATCGAAGCATAGAGTTGGAAGAGACCTCAAGGACCCTCTAGTCCAGGGGTGCCCAAACTTTTTGTAAGGAGGGCCAGATTTGGTGGCTGAGAATGTATCAAGGGCTGGTTGCTCCCCAACCCTGCCACCCCACTGCAAGCCCCACCCACTTTCTTTAAAAAAACATGGGGTGAAGGAGTGGGAGGGAGGGGCGGGCCAGCCAGCCGCGGGCCACTCAGAATGGCCTGACGGGCCGGATTTGGCCCCCGGACTGGACTTTGGGCAGGCCTGCTCTAGTACCAACCCCTGCCATGCAGGAACCCCCATCACAGTATTTCCAACAGATGACCATCCAGCCTTTGGAGAGACTTGGGGAGTCTGACTGGAGGGAGAGAAGGAGAGTACGACTCCCATGATCCTCTCTGCAAACTTGCTTTGTGGCCAGCAGAGGGAAAGAGGGGGCAAAGGGTGCTGGAGAGAATCCCTTGCGGGAACTTCTGTAGCTCAGGTGCGATGCTGGTAAAGCTCCAGGATGTGGGCAGCCTGAGCGTTTGGGCTGCAGGTGGGCAGGCAGGCAGGCAGGCAGGCAGGCAGCCTGGGAAGTAGGGTTCATTTTCTACTCACTTCCCCTTCTTGGTCTTCTCATGGCCGGATCCTGCACCATGCCCTCCTCGTTGTCGTCGCCCTCCTTGGCTTCTATGGGGGCCATGTCCACTTTCGGCTGCATGGTGGGAGGGGTGGTGCATGTGCAGATGTGCGGACACAGGTGTGCACATGTCTATGGAATTTTGTCTTTTTGTTTACGCGCGTGCTAGGAAAAACTTGACAGCTATCTCTTCCACTACTTGAAAAGTAGTTCTACAGAGGAGGGGCAGGATCTGTGTTCAGTCATCTCAGAGTGCAGGACATGTAATAATGGGCTCACGCTACAGGGAGCCAGATATAGGCTGAATATCAGGAAAATTTTATTAACTGTTAGAGCAGTACAACAGTGGAGCCCATTACTTCCGGAGAAGGTGAGTGCTCTAACTAGAGGCATTCAAGAGAAAACGGGACAACCATCTGTTAGATCTGCTTTGATTTGGATTCTTGCCTTGAGGAGGGGGTTGGATTGGATGGCCTTACAGGTCCCTTCCAACTCAATTGCTTTACATTTCTATGATTCCTTTTGCTCCCTTAGAGGTGGGTAGCAAAAGGACCTCTGTGCTTGCTGAGACAGAAATGTTTGTCACATCCTTATGTGGTCAGGCGCAGTGTGTTGGGGCGGCGGCGGCAGTGGTGGCGTTGTGTGTGTGTGGGAGCAGAAGATGGGAGCAGAGGGAGAGAAAAGGGGGGAAAGGAAAAAAATTCAATACAGCGTTTAAAGAAAAATAGGCAGTGGGATGTGTTTGCAAAGAGAATGTACCCGTTGAGTAGATTTGGAAGCACCGTAAGCCAAAGGCCGGGCTTGTGCGTGCTGGTGTATCAATCACGAAGAACAACCCTATAAAAGTGTCACGGGAGGTTGGACGGGCATCAGAGGAACAGCTGAAAAAAATCTCAATCCTTGGCCAGTTCCATACACCCCGATACAGGCACATCCCTCACACACCGTTTTCTCTAAATGTCCAGGATGAGGTGTTACCTGTACTCAAGGGATTGGCAGACACGGATTCGTTTAAGCTCCAAAGGCTCCTTCAGTGTGACCCTGAGCAAACAGGTGGCTGCTCTCCTGGCCTTCGTAATGAGGTCTGCCCCAGCACAGAACTGGAACCATCCCAAGGATATTTTAAAAAAAAAGAACACTAATAGGTAGCAGGCTGATTGAAGACATCTGGGGGGAGGGAAAGGGTTGCAGAGGCAGGAGTGAGCTGCAATTTGAGAAGGGGGCACTGATTTGAGAAAACCTGGGTCCCAAAAGCAGCAAAATATATATTTTTTGCATACTTTCAAAGGATCCATTAGGAGGAGGTTAGGTTTGCTTTGGGGTTTGTACGCTGTGCCTATGGCGATTTGGTAATATCAGCCTTCTAGGTCAATGATGCCAAATGACGGTGCAAAGTATTTAAAGAGTAGCATCATCTCAAGAGTAACAGTTCTGGTCCGTACTGACTCCATTTTAAAATGGCAGTCAAAACAGGCGATTTGTTGCAATTCGTTTCATCAAGGTTGATGAATTCTAAAACACAAGTGCTGTAACTTTTAATGAACTAATGAATTGATTTTCTGGTTTCTCTCACTACCCCCCCGAAAAGCCACCCCAAAAGGGGCAGAAACTGTACCTAGATAGAAAAATTATTATGTGAGAAAGAAAAACAGAGCGATGAATCAAAAACAGATAAGAATTAATCATTTCGTATTCACTGGGATTGTCACTTCCAATGAATATGTAGGGAAGAATTTTTGATAAATTGTCATTATTAAAAAATATATTGTGATTCTTTTTAACAAAATCACACGTCCTATTTTTCTTTAAACTCTGTATTGAATTTTTTCCATTTGTTCTTATTCTGAATTGTCAAACCATTTTGATTTATTGTATTTGTGCTTATTTGCTTCTTTGTTCTTTTTATTATTATGATTTGATTATTCGGTTTGATTGATTAGTTTTTATTTATTATTTTAAGTTGTTCAATCTGTTTTTGTATTTTGTATATTTGTAAACCGCCCAGAGTAGCTTTTTTCTAGATGGTTGAGGTATATAAATCAAATAAATCAAATAAATAAATAAATAAATAAATAAATGCCCATCTCTAATTGTATGTGAGTTCTGTGGGAAGTTTATGTTTTAACTTGTAAACCACCCAGAGTATTGCTTGCACCAATGGGGTAGTATATAAATAAAAGTAAACAAACTTTATATTAGAAGAGGGCATGCCTTAAATGCAGACAAAATCTGATTGTCACATCAGGCACTTTCCATGCTGCCCAGAGGTTTTGAAGCTGGCTTCCTTAGTCTGGAGTTCAGTCTTCAGGGAAGAAGCACCGAGTCTGATTGCTTAGTGAGGTTCTACCTGAATCAGATCTCTAGAACACCAATAACTTTCAGCTTCTTGTCATGCCTGAAATTTTTAGTTTGGCCCTTAGGTGACAGCAGCAACACCAGAGATGGGACAAGGCCACTGATAAAACAATAGCAAGTGGTTGACACCCATGGAAAGAAATTCGTTCAAACCTCCCACTGCCAAGATAGCATCTCCACTGAATGTCCACCGAATTCAGTAGGAAAAGAACAGAAATAGCAAACCAGGGCCCCTATCACATGTTTATTAAATGTGCATGGTAATTTGATGCATAATTTCTCTGAGAGCGGTCATGTGACATTAGATGCACATTTACAGTCCTCACGGCATCAGTTTATTGATCCTGTGTTTTAGCATTCCCATTTGCAAAAAGCGCATCAAATCCCTGATTTGAAATGCTTTTTTCTCTTAAGCAAATTTTCCTTTCGACAAATTTCCCATAGGAATGCATTGAAAATGGAGTAATCCCTCATCGCGACCATTTTTATGTTGTATGGATTCGCCCCATAGGTGATTCTGTTAAGCAAATTTCCCCTATCTCCATTAATTTTTTATGTTGCACACATTTTATATTATACAAACCGTTTGCTATACGAGGGTCCACTGTACATTTAAAAAGAGCAGAACAGCAAAAATGCACACTATTACCCACCCACCCCACTCACTTTTGATGCACAATTCTATTCTATAAAAATTCAGAATGAAATAATACATCCAGCAGTAGCCAAGGCATCTATTTTTTTTGAAGTGCATCAGGGTGGGGACCAGTAATTCTGATGCAGTTTTAAAAATAAAAAAATGTGCTTTTTTAAGTACAGTGTGATAGAGGCCCAGAAGTCTGGTGGTGGTCAGGGATGATTAAAAACCCATCGTCAAACCATCAGCAAGGCTGCATGCCAAGGAAAGCAGGGATGTTGGGGAGTTTTGGGGTCTGAGACCCAAGTCTTATTCCAGATCTTTGGTGCAAGGTTCCATGTCTGAGTCCCTATTAAATACAGTCACACACACCCCTCAGAAAAGAGGGAGGGGTGGTTGGTTCTGAGTTGTGAGTTAAATCTGAGTCATGGGGGGGGATCCAAGTCATTGATCCAACTTGACAGCAAGTCCTGCAACTGGAGTCCTCATTCCTGGGAGAGGGAAGGGGGGGAAGGCTTCTCTAGAACTCAGCAAAATACGTAGCGCCTACTCGTTTTTCCTTTGTGTGAGCAGGGGTTCACATCAAGGAGACCGGTTAAACTCTTTCAACATTGGCTAAATCTACGCTGCTCACCTGTGTTTGGAACATAAAAGCTTTATTGGAACAGAAGGGGGAAAAGAGATTAGAAACAGACGTCTGTGCAAGAGCTGTCCTCCCGCTGGTCTCCCCTAATTCTCCGACTACTTTCCTCTGCGAAACTTCCCCCAAAGTCAGTCTCATGTCTTGCCTGCTTTCTTTTCCAAAACATGCCCTATTAGTCTCCTTTCCCCTCCTTCTCCTATATCAGGGCTGTCCAACTTTGAACAGGCCAAGATCTACTTTTTCCGGCCCCAAATGCCTGAGGGCTACTACACGAAAACCTCTACTTAGGAATTTTATCAGTTCCAAGCACATGCTCATAAGTAGAGATGGGCATGAAATGAACAATTTTTTGTTTCCGTTTTCATTTTTTTTGTTTCGTTAAGCAACGAAACAACAAACAAATTTTGTCTCCAAAATGAAACGAAACAAACAGAAACACCAGAAATTTTGTCGTGCGTTTCGTTTTCGTTACTGCAATACAGTGAACTGCTTTAAATGCTAAAAAAATCACAAAAATGAAATAAATGGTAACAAAACAGTAATGAAACAAAGAAAAACGAAAATGAATTTTTTGCAAAAATTCACGAAAAACGGAAACGAACCGAAACGGACCCTCCAAACGACAAACGACAAACGAAATGTCATTTTTTTGATTCGTGCCCATCTCTACTCATAAGTAAAAACTTTTGTAAGCAGAGCAGCAGTTTCCCATAGGAATGCATTGAAAACCAATTAATCAGTTCTGGAGGGAACAGATTTCAATGTGCCATGGCCCTTGAACTGCCCCACTCGGCTGAGACAGTGGGCTGGCAGACCCAGAACTTTGCTGGGGCAGTGGTGGTCCTTGGGATGGGGGAGGGAAGGGTGGAGAACTTATCCCCTCACTTTTTTATTGGTGGTTGGCGGGCTACTTTTGAACCCTTTGCGGGCTACCAGTAGCCTGTGGTCTACCTGTTGGGCAGGCCTGTCCTATATCAATCTCTTCCATGTCCTCTATACACCTTTTCCCACTTAAACGAGGCATTCATGGCCCAGCTTAGACCTTATAGTGCCACCACCCAAGATATAAATGTGTTTAGGTGAGGAAGGGTTTTTTTTTGTATGTGTGTATGGCATTCATCCAGGTGGGCATAAAGAAGAAATCATAGCCCTTTGTGAGGGTGTGTGTGAAACAGGAGGGGTGGGATGGGACACACACATGCACACATACAAAACACTGTGTTTGAAAGACTGCATATAAGAAGCTTCATAAAATTAACATTTGGAACAAAAAAATGACAGAATTCTTCACTGACTGTGCTGGCTGAAGCCTTCTGGACAGAGTAATTTACACGTGTAACCTTTCTTAACTTTGGTGTATGCAGAATGGACTGGGAGAAATAAATAGCAGGTAAAGTTGAATGCAAGTTTTGGGGCAGTGGTGGTGGTGTGGGAAGGATATAAAAACCAGGGATGGAGAACTTTTGTCATGGGACTTCTAGTCAACTCGGACTCCCGTCACACTGGGGACTCATAGAATCATAGAATCATAGAATCATAGAGTTGGAAGAGACCTCAAGGGCCTGCCATGCAGGAACCCCCGTCATAGTATTTCCGACAGGTGGCCATCCAGCCTATGCTTAAAAACCTCCAAAGAAGAAGATTCAACCACCCTCCGTGGCAGCATATTCCATTGCCGAACAGGTCTAACTGTCACAAAAATCTTCCTAATGTTTAAATGGAATCTCTTTTCCTTTCGTTTGAAACCATTTCCCCGTGTCCTAGTCTCTGAAGCCATGGAAAACAAACCAACTTGAAATCAACTTGCCCCCCCCCGCCAGTGACTCGGATTTGACTCATGACTTGGAACATATCCTCCCCTTGCCTTTTTTTGGGGGGTGTGTCATTTTAATAGGGACTCAGGACATTGTTACAAAGTGGAAGGCCAGCAAGGAGCTACTGAGTAATTGGGCAGACCCACATCACTCCTCACTGCCTGGCCAAGAACAACCTTGGCCCATGTGGGAAGCATTAAACAGATTGTGTGTTGGGGTGGGAAGATTAAAGGATAGACTGAGAAAATGGGGCTTCCCTACAGAGGACACGAATGTGGAAGAAGAGCAAACCATCTCACACATCTTAAGTTGTGTGCGATGGATGCCTTGCAACATGCACAGGGGAAGATCTTATGTTGGCAAGAGGGAGTGATGTCTATGTGGCCCGGTATTGGGCAAACGTCATCTAAGTGTGTTTGCTTTTTAAATCTTATGCATTTTATGTTTCCTTTTACGCACAATAATTTTATTATTTATTTATATTCTGTTTAGTAGTACAGTAGGACCCCCAGTATCCACTGGGGATTGGTTCCAGGGCTTCCCGTGGATAATGAAAACCATGGATAAGAGAGAACATCTGCCCACTCACCCCCAAACTGCTGTTTCCTGACAGTAGCTGGCTTTATGATTGCTGTTTTGAGACAATCGCTTGCTTTATAGCCACTGTTTATGACAGTAGCTTGCTTTACAGATGCTCTTTGTGACAATAGCTTGCTTTACAGCTGCTGTTTGTGACAACAACTTGCTTTACAACTTGCTTTGTGTCTGCTGAATTATTTAATTTTTTCCTCTGCCAACCATGGATAGCTGAATCAGTGGATAATTAATCAGTGGGTATGGGGGTCCTACTGTATGTGTTTATATTCTGTTTATTAGTATGTGTTTATCTGTCAAGATATTTTGTCGATGCTTTTGACACAACTAAAGAAAGGCCTCCCCATGACCAACCATGAACAGAGCCATCTAATTTGCAAAATACAGAATGTATGGAAAACTCCTGCCGTTCTCGGCACTTTCCTCTTCTAGTGATGGGTTACTCTGCTGCACACGTTGGCCCTGAAGATCCCAGGTTTTGAGAGACCCCATTCCATTGGGAGGAGAGGCATGCACACGAAGAAGCCGGTTGCTAGTGCGTTGCCACAATGCGCGTTGGGGTAAGAGAAGCAGAGTGAGAGCAAGGGATGAGCCAGGGAACCTCACCACAGGCCCACGAAGCAGGCGAGGGCGGGCGAGAAAGGGAAAATGGAGTAGAGCTGACCCAAAACGGCAGACAGCTGTTGGGCTCCACTTTCATGAAGTCCTGTGAAATGTTTTTATTGGGCCTATTTGGCATCAGCTTCATGTTTGTCTGTGCATGTCTGTATATTATGAAAGAAAAAAGCCTAAGTGAGTTTGCGTGTCTGGTTTATTTCGCCTGCCCTCTTATTGTAAAGGAATATTTTGTTTTAAGAGAGATGTGACTTAATTAGGTGTTACGGCTGCAAATCTTTTACTGCCGAATTCCTTCGGAGCCATAGGCGGTTGGAGATGTGGGCATAACAAAGCATATGGGAATGATGCGCCACCATCCAATTTGGGGCAGTGCCATTAAGCTTTCTCCTAACACATTTCACTCTCTAAGTAACTTGACATGCCTGCCGCTTCCGTCAAAGGTGCGCTCTGACTTTTGCTAAATTATATGCCTAGAAGAGTTGCCGTTTACATCAAAGCAGAAGTATCAGGAAGCAGGAATGGGGACTTGCCAGTTGTGAGTTGCTGTAGAGTCCGACCTGAGTAATACTGGCAACTTGAGACGGACTCAACTCGGGACGAGGTGGTGGTGGTGGAGGAAGACTTGGACTATGTCTGTGAAGGTTCTCAGTCATCCGGGTGAGTTTATCTGGAAGTTGAGTCCTGGCAACTGGACTTCTTTTTCTTGAGAGACTGAAACGTTTCACTGCTCATCCGGACAGCTTCGTCAGTGAAGACTGACGAAGCCGCTTGGATGAGCAGCAAAACATTTCAGTCTCTCAAGAAAAGAAGTCCAGTTGCCATGACTCAACTTCCAGAGAAAGATTTGGACTTGACTCACGACTTGGACCCATTTTTCTGAGTCACATTGTGGAGTCACTCTTAGAGATGGGCCTCCCTACCTCCTCCTGCCAACACTGCCTTCCAGGAGCCAGCTGCTGCCACTCACTCACCCACCCGCCACCCAGCTGATAGGCCTGCACATGTGCAGAGGCAGTGGCCACCTCCAGAAAGGGAAATCAGTTTGCTCTTTGAGCAAGTGCAGGCTCAGTTTCCCTTCCAGGCCTGCGGTTGTGCATGCGCCCCCTAGTGGGGCATCAAACTCAGACTTGAGGCTTTGGACTCAGGACTCTGGCCTGAAGACTTGGACTTGGGACTCAGAGCTGAAGACTTGCCAACATATCTGTTGAAAAGCTGCAAGAAGCTGCGACAGAAAATAGCAATGAAGGTGGTGGGTACGTCACAATGGGTATGTCATAAAAGAGCATCAGAAGGAGATGGATGTTAAATAGGTTGACTCTGGAATGATCTAAGCCCGGAGGTGGGGGAATCTTTGGCCCTCCAGATGTTTTGGACCAGAACTCCCAGAATTCTGAGCCTATGTTACCAATTATAAAGGATTGTAGGAGTTTTGGTCCAAAACATCTGGAGGGCTGAAGGTTCCTCACTCCTGAACATGTAGCTTTGAAGCTGAAGACTTGTTGTTTAATAAAATAAATTAAAGTATTTGCTTTTTTGCTTTCGTTTCTGAGGGTGAAGAGATAGATAGATCTTTATTTATGGTTGTTAACCAAATCAGAGGCTGAAGAGGGATGTATTTATGGGCAGCAACAGACATTATCAACAGCTTTGCAATTAGAAAAGGGAACCGCTAAAATGCAAAAAAAAGTCTGAGTATACAACAGGTGCTTCTCTAATCATGCTTCATTTGCAAACGAGCTTCCTTTCACTTGTGATTGTTTTTTAGTATTTAAGGATGTGATCCCCATGATGAATGATCTGTCTAGGACATCTGCCCAAATCACTTTTTGCTTGAATCACAAACTGCCAATGAGCTCTCTCTCTCTCTCTCTCTCTCTCTCTCTCTCTCTCTCTCTCTCTCTCTCTCTTTTCAAATAACATTTAAATGCTGGTTTTCAATATTTAAAACTATTTCTTTTTGTTTTTTTCGGAATCATTGCTGATTGGTGGCTGGTAGAGATGGGCACGAACCGAAAAATGGTGATTCGTTTTGGTTCGGTTCGGTTTAGGGTTTGGTTCAGTTCATTTTATTTTTAACGATTTTTTTCAAATATTTGTTTCATTGGTTCATTTTGTTTGTTATTCGTTTTTCCCACTTTGCAGGTTTTAATCAAATTGACAGTGCGCGGGCAGGGAAAAACGTTTAAAAAAACAAAAAAACACAGATGTTGACAACAACTGCACAAACTGGACAGGCTGCATCCTCATCCTCATCATCACATCCTCCTCATCATCATCTTCAATCATCATTCATCATCCTTTGTGGGCGGCGGTGGCAGCAGCGGTGGGGCGATCCTGGCACCTTTTTTTCCCCAAGTGCGAACCACATGGCCCCTGGGTCTGGGTCGGTGCTGGTTTTATTTTTTTATATATTTTCTTTATTTTAGGGAGCCAACCCAACCACCCCTGGGGCCGGGTTGGCACTCCTTTTTGATTATTTTGTTTTTCAAGCGCCGACTGCGCAGCCCCGGGGCTGGGTCAGTGCTGGTTTTATTTTTTATATTTTTCTTTATTTTAGGGTGCCAACCCAGCCACACCTGGGGCTGGGTCGGCACTCCTTTTTATTTTTTTATTTTTTTGTTTTGTTTTTCAAGTGAGGCTTCGTGGCCCCTGGGGCCAGGTCGGTGCTGAATTTATTTTTTGTTCTTTCCCCTTTATTTTAGGACACCTAGCGCGAGCCAGTCAGATTTTTTTTTTAACTTTTGCCGGCCGCTGGCCAGGTCTATTTATTTATATTTATTTATTTGTCTCATTTCTATACCGCCCCATTTCCAATATGGCACTCTGGGCGGTGTACATAATAAAAACAGATAAAAACAGTAAGTCAAGATGGATCAATGGGCGGTAGGCAGATAGCAATAATAACCAACAAATATCAAAGGAAAAAAATAAGGAAAAAAAGGAGAAAAAAGGGGGGAAAATAAAAAAATAAAAAAATAAAAAAAATAAAATAGAATAAAATAAATTAGGATAGGTCGCCATATGCCTCCCTGAATAGCAAGGTTTTCAATGCCTTACGGAAGGCAGGCAGGGACGATGCAGGGCGCAGCTCACTGAGAAGATGGTTCCAAAGTGAGGGGCCCACAACAGAGAAGGCACGGTTGTGGGTAGCCGACCTCCGTGCCTCCCTAGGAGTGGGCACCCGCAGTGAGCGCGCCTGCGATATCCAAGTGGGTCTGGCCTCAGCTGACCTCTGGGAGATTCGCTCCGACAGGTATTCAGGGCCCAAGCCATGGAGGGTTTTGAAAACCAAAACCAAGACCTTGAACCTTATCCGGAGGACCACGGGCAACCAGTGTAAGTGGGCCAGCACTGGGGTGATGTGCTCAAAGCGATGAACACCAACCAGCAGTCTGGCTGCCGCATTCTGGACCCGTTGGAGCCTCCGGACAAGGGTCAAGGGCAACCCCACGTAGAGTGCATTACAGTAAATAATCCTCGATATCACAAGGGCCTGAACAACTGTCCTTAGGCAGGTCTGGTGTTCATGGGCTGGTACCGGGACCGCGCGCTGGATCTTTTATTTTATTTTATTTTATTTTATTTTATTTTATTTTATTTACTGCTGACCATGTCCACCTACCAGCTGTAGCGCAGCCAGTCGGCTCCCCCCCTTCCTGGTTGTCCCCTCTCTACAGCCCGGAAGACTGGACCGTCCAGGAGGAAGGACCAGCACGAGGTAGGAGACATCTTCACCATTAATGAAACAAACCAAAAAGAACCATTTTTTTTCCGGTTTGGCTCGTTCACGCTGAGGTTCGTTATTCATTTCATTACGTAACGAAACGAATAACAAATAGCACTAAAAGTTCATTTTGTGCCCATCTCTATTGGCCGGATATGCCATTTTTAAATTCTTATTTATTATTATTTTTTATCCACTTCACCAACTGTTAAAAAAATTTGCCTTGTGTGTGTGCATCTATCAGAAAGTATTCTTAGGCTGCTCTGGGGCTGTGTTCTGAACCACAAGCCAGCAGCAGACTAGCCAGCATCTTGTAGACTAAGGTGCAGGCCTGCAAAATGACTAAAGTATAACTGTACAGTAGTTACTTTTGGGAAAGTGTTACATTTTCCAAAGGACGCTAGAACAATAGTTGTAGGTTTTCCCCCTTCCTGTTTTATATTCTTTGCTTTTAATATAATAAGCCACCTTTGGGCCATTTTTGGTGAGAAAGATACGTTATATAGTATATTTTTTTAAATAAATAACAACGGCTATCGACTCTTTTGGTGGTGCCTAGTGATCATGTTTGCAATCGTATGCATGATTGTTCCTTTGAAAACCCGAATACTACAGCTGCTGGCCTGGGATTCAGAACACACTTTTCTTAGATATATTTCAGTGCCGTTGCTGGGGCTGCAACAGACCACAAGAAAGAGCAGTGCAAGCCACTTGTTGAATTTTTTTGGCGCCTCTTCTCCTCCCTGAAAGGAGACCACCTGCTAAATATAAAGTGACTAAAATTTACATCAACATGGCAAGACAATGTAATCATTCTTTGTGGCTGAATTTCCATTGCTCAGCCTAGCAAGTTGCAGAGAGGAGCTCTACTGAATGAGCAGAGATGTGGCAAGTACCCCTCTGTCATGAGATAAATCACTCAAGTCAACTCTAGAGTCACGACTAAAGTCATATAACGAGAGTCGGTCCATTTGAATCAGTGGACCTTATGGAGGAATAAGTAACTCTTACTAATGGGTCTACTCTAATGTTACTTCCTTTTCAAGGTAGCAAGACCTCAGTCATGAAGTTATAGCTGTCCTGTAATTTAGTTATGGCACCTGGGATTCGAACCGCCAAGATGCCAACTTTGTAGCCAATAGTTTCAGCGCTCTGTCCTACTGGGCCTCCATGCCATGGAGTGAGCTCCTGCTGTTAAACCCCAGCTTCTGCCAACCTAGCAGTTCAAAAGCATGTAAATGCAAGTAGATAAACAGGTACCGCCATAAAAAGTGGGAAGATAAACAGTGTTTCCATGCGGCCATGCCAGACACATGGCCACAGACTTGCACAACACTGGCTCTTTGGCTTGGAAATGGAGATGAGCACCGCTGCTAGAGTCTGACACGACTAGCACACATGTGCGGGGGGAATCTTTACCTTTACCTTTAATTTAGTTAGGCTTCTGTTATTGGAAAGCAGAATTAATTCTGAGTGAGTTGTTATTTCCAACTAATTACTTCCAGTCTCTGATAATGAACTCCATCACTCGACTGCGCCTCCCAGCTTCCTTTGGAAGAGAGAAGCACAGGCCGAAATTCCTCGCCGTGCGTTCTGGGAAGCTGACTTTGTGCAACCCATATTTGAACTACAAGCAGGATTTATAAAAAGAAAACCACAGATAGTTCTGTGGGCCACTTAGCAGCAGACTTCCTGGGCTGAAAGGAAAATAAAGCGTCGGGGTTCCTCGTCAGGTTCCGTTTCATATTCTTCCAACGAAAACTTCGAGGTAAGAGCCCTCAATAGATTTTAAACGAAAAATCTGCACCTTTCCTTTCCTGAAGTATCTTGGAAGGGAGATTTTTTTACAGGCGCTCGTTCCACACCTCTGCCCACCCTTTTCCTGAAAGTATCCCAAACTTTGATGTTCTTAATTAAGATACCTAACGGCCAAAAAGGGAAAAGAGGCTGGGATGAGAAAATACTTCAGAATTTTGGAGCAAACAACGGAGTTGCTATGATTTTCTTCCTCACAAAATCCTCCTTGCCAACAAATTAAGAGCGAGGGAGTAGTTCTTTAAATCCTCCTCTGCTTGAGGTTAAGGGTGGAAGACAGAGACTCCTTCAAGGGCTGAAGCTATAGATCTCTAGTAGAGATGGGCACGAATAAAAAAATGGTGTTTCATTTGTCGTTTGTCGTTTGGAGGGTCCGTTTCGGTTCGTTTCCGTTTTTCACGAATTTTTGCAAAAAAATTGTTTTCATTTTTGTTCGTTTCGTTACCATTTCATTACCATTTATTTCAATTTTTTGTGATTTTTTTTTAGCAGTAACGGAAACGAAACACACAACAAAATTTCCGGTGTTTCTGTTCGTTTAGTTTCATTTTAGAGACAAAATTTCCAAAAGTACCAGATCCCCAGATTTCCTAGCACACATATTGTAGCCTTTCTCTAGTTCCTCGCTAGTTCTAGGTCAGTGGTTCTCAACCTTCCTAGTGCCGCGACCCTTTAATACAGTCCCTCATGTTGTGGTGACCCCTTGCCCTGCTTGGAACAGGCAACAAGCAGGGGCCTGGCCACTGCCACAGGTACCATAGAGAACTTCCCTCTACAGGCACCCTCAGCCAATCACAGCCTCAGGTGCCATTGACTGATTTGGACTTGGCACCAAAGACTCAGAATCAGACTTAGGACTTGGACCCGAAGACTTGCCAACCTCCCTGGTAAAATCCCACATATCAACTGCAACCACACATGCTGTTTGATTGAGACAACTTTTTTTTTGCAACGGTGCACTTGGTAGATGGCTAAGTTTATTTCCAGTGTGTCAGTTGACCATTTTTGCAGTTGTAGGTCTAATCCATATACCTTGCTGACAATTTCTTATTTAAAGAATGCAGCATAGACTGCATTTAAACATTTCTCATTAGAATATACACTTTCTGTTTGTTTTCCCTATGTTTACTCGTTTTCTCCTCTTTCTCTGTGCCCTTTTCCTTTAAGGCACGGCTTTCAAGTTATCTCCCTAAAAGATACATTTTTTTCACTGGGAACTACATCACAGAATTTCAAGTGTACTATTTGGCAGGTAACGACCACCCAATCAGTTTTTCAGTTTGGAAAATGCCACTTAGTTGAGTTTTCTTACAAGTGTAGACCAAATAAAACTCTCTTTGTTCCTTTTACATAATGTAAAGGGAGTAGAAAATAGAACTTAGAAATATTAGTTTTAGACTGTTAATTTCAGGGTCTCCTAGGCAGAATGGCATGGCAGAGGATGCTGGGAGTAACAGTCCAAAAAAGTAACTTTTAGAAACATTGATTGAACAAAAAGAAGAAAGTGAAGGAACTGAAAGATAAAAGAAAAATACACATATACCACTATTTGCATAAAATCTATGCAATGGAAGATTCTTAATATGCTATCTCTGTTCCGAAAATCTTTCCATCCAAAGCACTAAGATTTCATATGAGGACAAGACTTGAGGAGTCACCAGAGTTACACAGAACCACAGATATGGGTGTTTTGTTACCTCGCTTTACCTCGCACGGGGCAAAACTCCAACCAGGAAGCAGTTTCTGACACACCATCTTTCCCTCTCCCTGGTGCTGGCCTATCAGACAGGGAGGCGGGATGACGCATGTCCTTGCACAGCTCCTGATAGGCCAGTATCAGGGAGAGGGAAAGATGACGCGTTGGAAGCTGCTTCCTGGTTGGGATTTCACCCCGTACAAGATAAAGCAAGGTAAGACACTGGTTGATTTTGTTCTGGAGGGTGGGACTGCATTCCAAATGCCAGCTGTGCTGGTGTGTTTTGTTTCAGACACAGTCCCCTTCCAAAACAAAACACCCATCTCTACAGAACAGCAGCAACAACATAATCATGCTGATCAATGCTTGCAAATAAATAAACTAACGAATATCATCATAAATGCACAACACGGCATTCCATTTGCTCACCTGCTGGTTCTTCTGTGCTGGTGACCACTGAGGTTGGATTGATGGCAGGAATCTCTGGGGGGGGAAAGGATGAACAGTTCTTAGTTGGCTGGAGCCCAGATTTGTGCATCTCCTACGCAAACAGTTAAGACTGACACCAAGTCTGCTAATACTTGCCACACTTTTTGTGCTACCCACTGGGAGATGGCTCTTTAGTCTTGAAAAAAAGGTGCCTGAGTGGGGACCTGATTGAAATGTAAACAATTATGCAGGGATGGATAAAGTGGATGGAGGGAACCCCCTTTCCCTCTCACACAATACCAGAACCATGGGTCATCTACTCAAATTGAGGGTTGGGAGAATTTTAGGGTGCCGACGAATGAGGCCACCCCTGGGGACCAGTTGGTGCTCCTTTTTTAAAATGTTTGTTTAATTTTTATTTTTTCAAGCGCTGACTGCGCGGCCCCTGGGGCCTGGTCGGCCTTGGTTTTATTTTTAATTTTTTTCTTTATTTTAGGATGCCAACCCGGCCAACCCTGGGGCCAGGTCAGCACTCCATTTTTTATTTTTATTTTTATTTTTATTATTATTTTATTTTATTTTATTTTATTTTATTTTATTATTTTATTTTATTTTATTTTATTGCTTCTGGGTTCCTGCCCCCACACTACAGCTGTAGCACAGGGCTTTTTTTCCCTTTAAGCGCCGACCACGTGGCCCCTTGTGCCCAGTCAGCGCTGGGTTTTTAAAATATTTTTTTCTTGATTTTAGGGTGCCAACCTGGTCAGCCCAGGGGCCAGGTCGGCAGTCCTTTTTTATTTTTTATTTCATTGTTTGTTTTTTACTGCTGACCACGTGGCTGCACTACAGCTGTAGCACAGCTGTCAGGTTTTTTTTTCTGGTTGTCGTCCCTGAAGCCAGGAAGACTGGACCTCCAGACCAGCACCAAGTAGGAGACATCTCCACCCCCACCATTAATGAACTGAACCAAACCAAACCAATTTTTTTCATTTCGTTTCGTTTCATTTTAAATTTACCCCTAGGTTTGTTATTCATTTCATTACGTAACGAAACGAATAATGAATAATGAATAACAAAACAAATGAAAAGTTCATTTCGTGCCCATCTTTAATTGGAAGGATCCTGATCCCATCTGTTATTATAGAATTATATTTATATACCCCTTTCCTCCACTGAGCCTTTCCTCTTGATATTACTATACCTCACCATAACCCTGTCAGGTAAGTGAAGCTAAGATAGGAGAAGAAACTGGTCACTCAGGAAGTGGCCCTTTAACCACTACACCACATTGCCTCTCCAACCAAGTGCCATCTATTTTAACTAGCAGCAGCTTTCCAGGCCAAGTCATCATTTGTTTTGTATGTGTAGCTGTTGTGAAGTTGTTTCTGACTTCGGTGTACCCTACGAATCGGTGTTCTCCAAAAGCTTATATCATTAAGGAAAAGCAAAGCAAATAGCAAAACGTTTGGCTTATATACCGCCCCAAAGAGCTTAACGCACTTTGTGGGTGGTTTACAATTTATTTATGTAGGCCACACATTACGACCTTAGAAAGGAAGAAGTCTGAGCGAACCTTGAGATGGCTACCTGGGATGGAATCTTAGGTTGCAAACACAGTTATAGCTGCAGTACAGAAGTTGAACCACTATGCCACAAAGCATTCATTAACAGCATTCTCAATTGAGTTAATCTTGGAAATTAAACACCACAGTTCCCTTATCGCTCGGACTTATCTGAGACTTCCTCTTTTCATGGTGCCTCCAACTGTTCCTAACATTACTGTTTTTTTCCAATGAATCTTGACTAATGATCTATCCAACATACAATAATTTTAATTTAATCATTTCAGATAGCAATGAGTGTCTGGGTTTGATATGATCTCTAGAGCTACTTGTCTCGTTGAAGGTCCATGGTATGCATACCACTTTCTTCCAATGCTACATTTTAAATGAATAAAATGGTTTTCTATTGGCTTGCTGCACATCCAGCTTTTGCACTTGTACATAATACCTCCCTTATGCCTTTTAAACTGCAGGCATTGAAGGCTGAACAATTGATCTGTTGCGTGCATGCATTCGGGCAGATGCCTGAATACACACACACACACACACACACACACACACACACACACACACACACACACACACACACACACACACACACACACACACACACACACACACACACACACACGTGTCTTGGCACCCAAGATTCAGAGGGAAAATTATGAACATGGACGCCTAAGTACTGCATCTTTTTCAGTGAAAACAAAGGGTAAGAGATAGCCAAGTGGGAAGAAATCTAGGTTCCTATCTCATTTGATTTTCACCTACATGCCAAACTAATTTTGAATTGTTGGGAGCCTCTGTAAGGCAGAAGGTGAGCTTTTCCTATTGCTACCCTCTTCCTGTGGGTTGAAATGGCATTCGCCTGCATCTTCCTGGTCTCTGGATCAGGAACTTTGAACAGAGTTTACTTGGCACGGTCCTTGTAATATCTGCATTCTGTCATAAGGTGTTGCGATAGAATTGTCTGGTGAGCATGAACTTGTCCTTACAAAGAAAGAGCAAACAGCGCTATTTTGATACTGTATGTAAAAAAAAGAGCCTTGCAAAGTATAAGGAGACACCCAATGAGCAAAAAAGATCTTTTCATAAAGAGCACCACCTTCTGTTCTAGATATTATGACTAACAATTTAGCCAGTGTTTAAGAATATAGAGTTATAATCCAGGCTGCAGTAAGTAAATTTATTTCATGCTGCCCTGGAAAGGGGATTCCTTGCAACTAAAACAGGGAATACTCTGACAATTGGTGTCTTTCTAATACTTCGGCATCTTCAAACTTCCCCCTTTAATAGTCAGCTAGTTTGCTGGTGTATGTTCATAGACAGGATCTTACATTAGTTGCCATGACACGCCCATCAGCAATTCTTTTCAAACTCCATTTTATCCCCCTTCCCATCTCTTATTTAAAATCCCATTTTAATCACGGAATCCTTTTAATTAAAAAAAGCACCCATTTTTGAGCAAGAAGAAAATCTTTGGTCTCGCAGAAGTGTTGTCGCGTTCAGAATACCTGGTGGTGGTGGGGAGTATTTTGCTCATTCACTTTCATCCCTTCAAAATGTGCACTCACATCAGCACAAAGGGCTCGGTTGCACTGGCAAAAAGAACCGCTATTGAACTAGGTTTTTGATTTTAAAAATCCCAGGCACACATGGAAGGAGAAGTTTGTTGGCGCAGGAATCAGGGTTTCTTAAAACCAGAAGTGAGGTATTTTACCTGGCTGGCGGGGGATCGTTTATTTTAATGCGGACGTAAAACTTGATTTATTTTTCATTGGTTTGGCATGTGTGAATGCCTCTGTCAGTATATATTTCATCTGTTGCCTTGTGTTGGTTGTCTCCCATAGCCACTTGCTCCTTCATTGTGGGCTTGGTTTTTTTAAAATTGTTTTTCCTTCCAAGTGGAATAGCGATAGTCTGACATGACAGTGGAAGTTTACAAGTCAGGAGAGAGACGGAGGGAAAGCACTCTTATCTCCTCCAAGTGAAGCAACTCCTGATATTGTAATTTAACCAGTCAATTCCCCTTTGCAAAGGAGGAGGACTTGCTTCCCTCCTTCCTTTCTCTGACCCCTCCCCTTCTCTCTCAGCCGGATGGTAACTTTCCTCTGTCATGTCAGATATCGCTATTCCACTTGGGAAACCAATTTAAAAACAAGAAGTATCAAATGACTGGGGGTGGGGCAGCCAGTGGAAAGGCAGGCAGGCACTGGACAAGGCCTCAAATACAGTGGTACCCCGACTTAAGAGCAGTTCGACTTAAGAGCAATTTGACTTAAGAGTGGAAAACTGTTGGCATTTTAACTGCCACCTTACAAATTTTATATATAGTCTGCTCGACTTACAATTTTTTTCATTGTTTTTATTTTTCAACTTATTTTTCAATTTTTAGGTAGATACCCCGGCTTAAGAGTAGTTAAACTTAAGACCATGCATTCGGAATGGATTAAATTCATAAATTGAGGTAGCACTGTACAACAATTCTAATTTGGATTATAACACTGAAAGCTTGCTGGTCAGTGAAACGATTTAAAATCTCACCTGTAGCTTTAGGAATGGACTTTAAGTCTCTACTTGATACTGGAGTAATAATTTTTCAAAGTGAACGTCCACAGCAATGCATAAACCATGACTGGAAATTAATTTAAAATACATCACAGCTGGAACTGATACAAATCAGCAGTGCGACCAAGCCCTAAGAGCTTAGATGAACCTGTATATACTTGTGTCCAATTTTGAGCATATGTCGTCCATTGGCTTAGTGATACTTCTCTTTTAGAAGAACTCCTTGCCTCTCAAGGCTCAGAAGATCCAAGAATCTAGCACTCTGTTCTGATAATTTTTTTTTTTTGGTCTTAGGTCATCTGTGGAAAGGATCTACATGACCACACCTTCCTAGCAAAACCAAGCAATGTGCAATTTAATTAATATAGCCTGTTCCACAGATATATTGTAATGGACCACTCTACAATGTCCTTGGCTCAGGTGAATTCTCCTGACCAAAAGTATTCTCCAGAGGTTGAGTCATGGCAACTGGGCTTCTTTTATCCATCCATCCATCCATCCATCCATCCATCCATCCATCCATCCATCCCATCCATTTGAATTCTATACCACACCATCTAGCAACAATGGTGGCTTTTCTGGTGAGATTGAAAAGAATTCTAGTTGCCGTGACTCAACTTCCAGATCACCTCACCTGGATGACTGAGAATCTTTACAGCCATGACCCAAAGTGGAAATAATCCCAACCACTCATCTCGTTTTTAGGGCAAACTGTAGATGCCGGCATTACTTTGGGAAGAGCCAAACGAAGCAAAGTGGGTGGGTGGGTGGGTGGGAAGCATGCAGAAGGCATGAGAAATTCAACCACGTTACTCACTGATGCAAGGAGCCACTGGTGACCGGCTCTGCTGGTAGCCTTTGGCGCAGCGGTTGCAGGTTAATCCGGTTACGCCATCTTTGCAAGGGCACTGGCCGGTGGTCTGGTTGCAGGTTTTTCCAGCGGCACCCACAGGATGGCAATCACACGCTAAGCACAGGGAGAGGAGGGAGGGGAGACAGGGGGAGGAAGGAGAGGAAAGAGGAAAGAACATTGGACGAGGCAAGCACACGTACACATTTCTGCATTGACAAAATTCATAAAACCATCTCCTCTGAGACCCAGAACTGTATAGGAACAAACGGTCAATGCCAGCCACTTAGGAACAGCAAGCCAAAGTGATCCCAGAGAGTCCAAACCAACCTCAGGGTGAGACTGGATCACACAATAAACTGCAGAGCCAAATTATCATGTGTGTTTGTTGTGTGCTGAACCCTCGGCCACCTCGTGATCTGGTGAATCCTTTCCATGCTCTTAGTATCAAGACTGCTCCGCTAGCCTGGGTTACACATCTCCCTTCAACAACGCTGGGTTTAGGGGTGCCGGACCCCCCATGTAGTTCAAAACCCTGACTTAAGAAAGGGTCACCACCGTCAGACTTGACTTGACAGCACACCATTATTTATTATTTTAGAAGCAAATAGTGAAAAAACACAGGACACTTACAGCTACCAGGTATGAAGACCTACAACTTCTCTCTCACACAGCCAGTGGCCATGCCGAGGGAGCATTCTGGCCGTTGTGGCTCAAAGTGGTTACTCTGCCAAGCTCTGACACACAGCACCTTTGGTTTATCATTCAGTTATGGAAACCGGCAAGCCTCTGATAGGACCCTCTTTGTAAGCAAGAGAAGAATGGACCATAGACGGCTAGCAATATGCAAATGAATAAACACATGGAGGAGGGGAATGGTCAGTCTGATTGTGTGCCGTGAGAGACACATGCCCCCTTATGCTGAAGTGCTTTTGAGGGATTTGATGCCAGCGTCTGTGGGCTCTTATTTGGCGATACAGCCCTGAGGCAGTTTTCCCTAAGGAGCACGCTAGAGATGGGCATGAACCGAAAAAATAGCTATTCGTTTTGGTTCATTTCGTTTTAGGGTTCATTTCATTTTAAATGAATGTTTTTAAAAATTCATTTAATTCATTCTTTGATTCATTATTCGTTTTGTGTGTAGTGTGTATGTGTGGTGCTTGTGCAACTTTGGCTGGGGGGAAAGAGGGGTTTGATCTTCCCCCCAGCCACTGTGGGGTGGGGGAAAGAGCTCCCTCAGCCAGCGCCTCTCAGCTAAGAGGCGCTGGCTTGAGGCCAGCTCCTCAAAGAGACCCTTCTTTCCGCCTTCCGTCTCCGTTTCGTTTTTCTTTGAGGAGTCAGTTTGTCAGGTGGCAGTTGATTCCATAAATGAGGGCCCACAACTGAGAATGCCTGGTTCCATGTTGTTACTTTAGGGGCCTCTCTTGGATTTGGGAGCCTCAAAGGAGCTGCCTCAGAGGATCGAGTGATGTGGGTGGAATTCTGTGGTAGGAGCTGATCTGACAAATATAAATAAATAAATATACTGTAAATATAAATAAACCCTTAACCTGCACTCTCCTTTGAAAACACTCATGGCTGGTACAAGGGAGACCTCCATTCCTCTCTCCTCCTTTTGAGGCTTGCTTGAGATGGAATATTCCAGACAATCCCCCACAATCCAGCAGGGGGAGACAGAGAGAGGCACCACTGACTCATTTGTGATCATGTGACATGCTCCAGTGCTCGTACTGCAAGACATTGCTCGTTGATCAAGGCAAAATTGACCAGAAAGGTTTGGTTGTCTTGCAAAACACCTTTAAACCAAGGCATTACTGTATTAAGCTTCTATTTTTCCCTATTTCCAGTCATCAGAGTAATCATTCCTCTCCGCAGGTCCAATGGTAAGCCACTGCACCCTACCAGTTAATAACAAAATACTCCCAATACAACTGTCAGTCTACCTATCTATCAGCCAGTCTAGACTGGTCTAGTCCAATATACCCAATCCGATCCCATAATAAATACATATAATACGTACATATTAGATATGTGTGTCACATATTGCATATAACTTGTGGACTAAGCTTTCTGGCTGCAGATGCTGAGGCTTCCTGGTACAGCTTTCAGGCAAGTCAGAATTGTGCATTGTCCTGCTCCGACAGGATGCTTCTACATGACCTTTCCTAGTCTGTCATTCTTGGGCCAATGTTCTGGATATCACCTACCTAGTGAGTTGCGCCTTGCATCGTCCCTGCCCGCCTTCAAAAAGGCTTTAAAAACTATGCTTTTTAAGGAGGCATATGGGGACCTTATTTCTATTTTTTTTTGCACCCACTGTTGCTTGTTGAGGGTTCCCCCTATTTTGCCCTTATTGCTGTCCCTTCACTGACGTTTTTATTACTGTTTTATCTGATGTTTTTATCTGTAAACCACCCAGAGTCCCTCCGGGAAAATGGTGTGGTATAAAAGCGTAACAAACAAACAAACAAACAAACAAACAAACCAACAAACAAACAAACAAACAAACAAACAAAAGCATCTGGACCAAGAGGAACACTTGTAACGCCCTTCCCCGAAGCCGAGGGCGAATTCTTCCACTTGATGGGATCATCAAGGCAAGACTTCCCCTCTATTCTTCAGCATGGAGGCCATCACAACAAGTTAGAGGCCAGGAGGGAAGGTGTATTAAGAAGGAGGTGCTGCCTAGATGCCATAAGCACATCCGATCTCGCCTGATTTCGGAAGCTAAGCAGGGTTGGTCCTGGTTAGTACTTGGATGGGAGACCACCAGGGAAGACCAGGTGCTGTAGGTGCCTGAAGTAGGAACAGGCAAACCACTCCAGTATTCCTGCCAAGAAAACTCCATGGACATGGGGTCACGAAGAGTCGGTCACGACTGTAATGATGCAACACACACACACTGAACTACAACTCTGAAAGAGGTGGGCGGGAAAAGAAAAGGAGAGCCATTTTTTTGTAAATGATGATGAGTGGTTTCTGGTGGAGGAGTTTTGAAACTTCAGAAAATATGTGTCGCGAAGGAGGTCTGGTTTATGTCAGAAGGAAAAGGGGCTAAATTTATTTACAATGCTTGACTCATTTTTATTGTCAGAGAAGCAAGCCACGAAGGTGGTTGCTCCAACAAAGTCTGCCAGGCTGGTTAACGTTTTTCTGACGGTCCTCGGGCCAAACGGCCCTGAACCGCTCGTCTCCCTCTGCCCAGCTGTGAGAAACTGCATGTTAAAAATACCGTTAACATTAATTATGAAACCGCATACGGATAAAATGCATAAATGCGGGCTTTATTGCATCACAGGCAAGGGCGAACATTTCTTCTATAGCCTTGTAAATACTGCTCGTAAGCTGCAACACCCAGCTGCTGGTTTGATGAATCTGAATGCTGAAGAGGGGGTCCCAATAACCCATCACCCCAAAACAGAGTATGCGTCCATAAAAGAGGATGAAAGTTTTATTTATTTATATTGATTGACTGATTTGCCACCCTGTTAATGCAGGCATGACTCTGGGCAATTTACAGATTAAAATTTAAGCCCCATAAAAACCCATATAACAAAATACATCCAACCATACTGGGATCTAACATGGTAGGTGTAAAATTTATACAAAAGCAAGTGAGCAAGCAAGCAAACAAACAAAGACAACAACAACAAAAACACATCAAAAGTGCAGAGGAGGGCAACCAGAATCATTAGGGGACTGGAACAACTTCCTTACCCTCTGAGGCTGCAACGGCTGGGCCTCTTCACTCTTAAATGACGGGGCCTAAGAGGTGACCTGATTGAAGTTTATAAAATCATACACAGTGTGGACAAAGTAGGTAAGGAAAAACTGTTTTCCCTATGGCACAACACTAGACCTAGGGGGTACTCCATGAAACTTTTGGGTGCTAGATCTCAAACAAATAGGAGAAAGTACTTTTTCACCCAGAGGATCACTGGTCTGTGGAACTCCCTGCCAGAAGAAGTGGTGACAGCCGCCAGCTTTGACAGCTTTAAGAAAGGATTGGACAAGTTCATGGAGAACAAGGGTATCCATGGCTATCATGATGGATGGCTAAGGACAGCCTCCAGGTTGGAGAGATAGGAAGGCTATCTCTCAATTAGAGATGGGCACAAAGTGAATTAAAAATTCATTTTGTTATTTGTTATTCATTTCGTTACGTAACAAAACGAATAACAAACCGCCCTCAAAGAAAAAAAAGAAACCAAATGGAAATTTTCATTTTGTTTCATTTTGTTTTTCCTTCCCCCATCCGGCATCTTCTTCTACCTGAATGTTGCCAGCTGGGCCCGGGACTCACTGTTGCCACCGACCAGCCCCTGCGGTGGAGGGCTTCCGAGGTGGCTGGAGGCCTCCCTCTGGGGAAAAAAAAAGCACTGATAATCTGATTGGTGCTTGAGTTAAAAAATAAAAACCTGTGGGCCAACTGGCCAGCACTTGAATAAATAAATAAATAAAATAACAATTAAAAGGTGCTGACACAAACTAACTAACTAACTAACTAACTAACTAACTAACTAACTAACTAACTAACTAACTAACCCATGCCAATCCGGCCCGCAGACCAGCTGGTTGGCAATAATAATAATAATAATAATAATAATAATAATAATAATAATAATAATAATAATAATAATAATAATAATAATAATAATAAATAAATAAATAAATAAATAAATAAATAAATAAATAAATAAATAAATAAATAAATAAATAAAATGCACCAACTCAGGCCACAGTCCAGCTGGTAGGCCCAATAATAAAATAAAATTTTAAAAAAATTAAATACTCACTGACCCGGCCTACGGGCCAGCCGGTTGGCGCAATAAGAAAATAATAATAAGAAGGAAAAAATGTGTTGACCTGGCATGAGGGCCAGCTGGTCGGCACAAGTTTAAAAATAATTTAAAATAAAAAACAAAAAATGACCCAAATGAAAAATGAAACAAAATTTTTAAAAAATTGTTTCATTTAAAACAAAAACAAAAACAAAAAAAAAAAAAAACAAAAAAATGAAAAATGAAACAAAATGCCATTTTGGCATTTCATGCCCATCTCTTCTCTCAATACCATTTGCAGGGAAGCTTAAGCAGGTGAAGACATCTGCTTGGGAATACCCTGAAGCAAGTGGTGAGCCACTGTGTGAGACAGAATGCTGGGCTGGATGGTCTGTGCTCTGTTCCAGCAAGGCTGTTCTTATATTCATTAACAAATGTTACCAAATTATCATTATCATTGAAATCGCTGTTACCAAATTATCATTGTTATTTTTAAAGATGGAGCCTTATTATACTTTCTTTTAAACAGGTGGGCACATGGCCTCCTGGAGAGGTGCACGGATGCCAGGGGTGGCCCATTCAGCCGTTGTGTCCTTGGCAGGTTTTAATCTCCACTATGGGCAGGGTTGCTGCCTAGATGCCCTAAGCACATCTGGTCTCGCCTGATTTCAGGAAGCTAAGCAGGGTCGGCCCTGGTTAGTACTTGGATGGGAGACCACCAGGGAATACCAGGTGCTGTAGGCGCCTGGATTAGGAACTGGCAAACCACTTCAGTATTCCTGCCAAGAAAACTCCATGGACATGGGTTCACGAAGAGTCAGTCACGACTCTAAGGACAGAACACACACACATGGGCAGGGTTGTGAAAGAGGCATTAGCTTCACAGCTGCCTTGTCCATTTCATCAGCCTTACCAACTGAAACTGAGCCAATAAAACTGTGAGTAGACAGTGCACTGTACATCTCAATCTGATCTGCTTGGATAAACGAGGAGTCGTGGTCCTGACAGATGTATTCCATCTTGGATCTGAAATGGGAGGCCAGTGGGTTGCCATTTGCTACAACCCACTGTAATCTTTGCTCTAAGGCTGCCATCGTTGCCTCCCTTGATCTCTCTCCTCTTCTTAGCCTTGCCCTGGAAAGATCCACTCGACACCTCCAAAGAGAGGAAGGTGCAGTGCGATAGCCCCTCCACCAGAGGACTGTCCCTTTCGAAGCAGGAGAGGTGGCCATTTTCGCATGGAAGGCGGGCAGCTCAGCGTGCCAAGGGACGCTCGACACCAAACTCCAGCCGCATCAAAGCGTGTTGTGACTGAGGGGAAAGCTCAACATAATCCAATGACTCCGCCACCCGCTGCCATGTGTTATCGCAGCTGAGCCCCCCCCCAAAGACTCTCATCAGAAACACGTCCGTTTCCAATCCGGGCCCTGATCTGATAAGGCCCACTGCATCTGTTACCCATTAGAGGCGGCGTGCTCACCTCTTGCTGCGTTGGAGAAGGCCCGTTGTGCGGGGACATGGGGCTCTAACTCAACCCCATCTGGTGAAAATTAGGGGATGCGATAACATCTCTTCTGAGGGGGCTGGATGTGTGCACGTGTGTGTTTTTGTTTGCCTTTGGAATCATGTTTGGCTGTTACCCTGATGGAAACCATGATATTCCTCTTCCCAAGCAACGCACCCAGATCCTCAAATTGGGCTCCGGTTCAAGGTGAGTTGAAACGGAACGCTCGTCACACTTAACTGTGCGATGAGTGCTTGTCTACCCAAGGCCACATCAAAAGTAACAACGTTTCGCTTGAATTCAGGCCCGTGAACAGCTGTTTAATTAATCCCCAAGGGGTTCAGAAGATGAGCAGCCAGTGGTGGTGGTGGTGGTTTTGTTTTCTTTTGAACTCCACTTCTCAGACCACCAGGGGACTTTAGGAATCACAACCTAAAATGTGCCTTTTTCCAAGCCTTTCCTCGACTGTATTTTTTTCTCCAACCATGGGTTGTGCCCAATTCCCAGAACTACATTTTCACATGAAATGGAATGTAGTGAAGGGAGACAGACCAGAAGAACTCAAGAATGGAGCAAATGCAGAAGAGCACAATAGTTAAACAGGTAGTACAGTTACCTCCTGCCTATCGCAGGGGTTAGGGACCCACCCGACCCACGATCACTGAAAATCGGCAATATGTGGATGCAGGTCGGGTGGGGGGGGCACAACATCACGCACCACTCGCCCATACCCCAGGGGAGGCGCAGGTGGGCGGTGGGAGTTCTTGAAAGAGGGGTGTCATCTGCGGAGCCGAGTACTCGGCTCCGCGGCCAAAAGCCCTTTTGGCATTGCGCACCGCTTGCCAACACCCCAGGGGGTGGGGAGAAATTGTGTGCAATAGCTCCAGAGGCAAGCCCTGGGCTCCAGCTGATTGGTGCTGGGGTGGGGGAGTAAAACCTTTCTTCCCCCACCGCAGCACCAATCAGCTGGAGCCCGGGGCTTCGGAAAAGGGGGGAAGGTTTAAAAAGCTCCCAAACCTCCCCCCCATGTCCTTTCTGGGTCCTGCGGTCCTGCGATATAGCGGGACCGCAGTATGTGAACCGCAAAAGGGCAGGGGGCCACTGTACAGAGTGGGGGAAAAAAACCTCTTTTTTCTAGCTAAGGCTCTCTAGAGCAGGCATCAGTTGGAGTAATCAATGTTGGGTGAAATCTGGCTACATCACTTATGCCTCTGTAAAGTTAATACAGTGGTACCTCAACTAACTAATTTAATCCGGTCCAAAATCATGCTTTTAAGTCGAACTACTCTTAAGTCGGGGTACCACTGCAATGTCATTATCAGCAGCAGTCTTTTTGGAATTAAACATGCCCTATATATGTCTTATAACCCCTTTGGTTTTGGTGATCACTGAGTGTACAGTGTGTGTGTTGTGTGTTAGTTGTCCCAGCCCTTTTTCTTTCTTGTGATGTTATTATATTTGTATTTTTTTCAGTTTATTATGGGGGTTGTGTTTGGGCAAATTGTTTTTCAATCTGTTGTACACCGTCCAGACATCCCGAGGGAAAGTCGGGCAGTTAATAAGTACATAGATAAATAAATATAAAATAAGTTAGTTGTTCAGAAGCTGCAGGATCTGTGGGATAGGAGGAGGAAGTCTTTAATTACCAAACATCCCCTCTACTAGTAAAACTCACCACTGTCATACTGTGTTACACCGCATTTTGTCCTCTTTCCCAAGTGATGCATGCATAGGAGTCCTCAAAACTGAATTGTCATAGCCGCTACTTCTCCAATGGTCTTCCAAGGTCACCACACATGGCCTGCATGCGACAGTGGCCAGGCTAAAATTTAGATCCCAAATGGTTCTTAAGGCCCTTTCCACAAATTGCCATGTTAACAGCAGGCAATGCTCTCACTGGAATCACCCCTGCTTGTATCATAGCTGGGGATGATGATGGGATTATGGCTCTCCCAATGGTTCTGGACAACAACTCCTATCTGCTCAGACAGCTTAGCCAATTGCAAAGATACCAGGAGCAGCAATCCAGCACCATCTGGATCTCAACTAGGGATGGACATTTCGTTTCGGAACCAGTAGGTGCCCAGGTGGTCCTTGGAACTGGCTGATACATGCAGATCCAATTGCTTTACCTTTCTCTGTCTCACGCAGGGTTAAAATCCAACGAGGAAGCATGCTGCAATGTCATCTGTGCTAGATCTGTGATGCTGGCCAATCAGGAGCTGAGTAGGGACAGGCATCATCCCGCCTCTCTGTCTTATTGGCCAGCAGCACGAAGCAGGAAAGATGACATTGCAACATGCTTCCTTGTTGGATTTTAACTCTGTGTGAGACAGAGAAAGGTAAAGCAATTGGATCTGTGTGTATCAGCCAGTTCCAAGGACCACCTGGGCTCATGTGGTTCGTTTCGTAACCTACTGGTTCCGAAACGAAATGCCCATCCCTTACCCCAACATATTCTGCCCACCTGTGTTACAGCATCCAGGGGAAATTTTAGCACTCCACACTCGAGTCACAACTGCCTCCATTGATTTCCATGGGCCTATTCTCATTTGACCAAAACAGGATCCAGCTTACCCTTTACAAAGAGTATTTGGGTTATCTAATGTTTCAGGCTGGCTTTACTGCTGGTGATCTGCCAGGTTTATTGCTGGTGATCTGCCAGGTTTATTGCTGGTGATCTGCCAGGTTTATGATGGATTTCCCACCCATCTCTTTTAATGAGACGCCGCTGCTCTTATCCAATCGTGTAAATTGCTAGGGGGGAGAAACATTTCAGATTTCTTCATTGTCCCCATGTTTTTAAAAACAAAGAGAATAAACAAAGACCAGCAATCTAAACAAAAACTACAAACCAGTGTCAATGACAGATATACACATGACGAATGCATACCTAATTACACAGCATTTCAACTTGAACTGCATGGAAATGACCTTGCTGTTTATATAAAAATAGCGAAAAGGAAACCGACCTGATGCAAAGCCGTTCCACAATGTTATACCTTCTTCCAGCTGTAGATGTTCAGTCCCCTCCTCCCCGACATTCCTTCAATTTTGCATGCTGTGTGGGTCCAGCCTCTTAAAACACTCTCTCCCAACCTGGAACTCTCCAGATGGGTTTGGACAGCAGCTCGCTGCTGCCCCAGCAAAGCCGGTGCTGGAGTTCAAACCATCAGACGACACCAGATTAGAGCTGTTCTAACCAACAACAGGGAAGCAGGGCAATCCCGCTGTATTTTGTGACCTGCCATGTGGACTAGGGGACAAGCTGAAGGAGTGGATTTAAACAGCTAGGTTAAATTATTTGGTTTGCAGCCAGGTTTGGTCATGCTTCGGCTTTGTTGTTGGTAACACGCCCTCACGTTATCTCCGACTTATGACAGGCTTATGAATGAGCAATCTCCTAAATGTTCTCTTCCCAACAGCCCCACTCAGCTTTTGTAATCTCAAATCTGTGGTTTCTTTTAGGGAGTGAGTCCCCCTCATATCTGGCCTTCCTCTTTTCCTGCAGGCTTCCACTCTTCCCAGAACAATTGTCAGTGATTCAGTGACTTGTTCCCCATCTTGCCTTCTCAGGGTATACCCAAAGTGTGACAGCCTCAGGTTTGTTATAGCTTTGTGACCCTGTGGCGCTCTGTTTGAAGGACTGAGGCTGTAAACACAACCCGTAACTTCAGACGCAGCTTTACAACATCCTGCTTCTTGTCTCAACTAAGGTGATTACATCACATCCTTCTTTGTTCCATGACAAGTTTTGTACCGTGACAGTGTTGGTCACGATCACGAGGTTTTGTCCCTGTTTCAGTGTTCCCTGGTCATGATAACTTGTCTCGTGCCAAATGTTACCTCACAGTCTTGTACCGTGACAAACACTGAATTTGTCTAGCTTCCTTTCCCCCCTTTTTTTGGGGGCCTTAAAATTCTTTTTAGATATTTTGCTTCTGAAAAGTCAAAACACACACACACACACACACACACACACACACACACACACACACACACACACACACACACACACACACACACATCCCCCTACCTCGACAGTTTTCTGAGAGAAATGAATGTTTTGTTGCGTGACAGTTTTTACTACATGGTGTCTTGTCTTGGAACAGAAAGCAGGAACAAAGAGTGACAAGGGAAAACCCTACCCCAGCACCAGGTACAGTATTGTCGTGCATAGCACCCATTCAGGGGGCGTGGTCAAGACAAATTTCAGTTGTTGTGCAATGGACGTGAAGTAACTTTTTTTTGTACCACTCCTAAGTGCAACACTAACAGAGGAAACATGCTGATTATTTATTTATTTATTTATTTATTTATTTATTTATTTATTTATTTATTTATTTATTTATTTAGATTATTTTTACCCCACCTTTCTCCTTGGAAAAGGACCCAAGGTGGCTTGGGAAAGGACCATTGCCCTCAAATATTTAAAGCACTCTGGGCAGTTTTAATTCAAATATGCAAGCTACACAGTGCTGCCCACCAGCAAGCTGGGCACTCAATGTTCCAACCTCGGAAGGCAGGAAGGCTGATTGAACCTCAAGCCTGCTACTTGGGGCTGAACATAGATGGCTTGCAATACTGCCATTTAACAAGTGGGCTACGAGGCACCACGAGGCATCCAGGCAAGTAGAAGAGCCAGAGGTAAGCAGGGGTGATGGTGGCAGCAGCAGACTCCCCAACTCTGCTGGTCCCAATCCTGGTGCTGAGTTATGATGCCAGCATGGGACAACAAGCAATCCCTCTATATCAGGGCTGACCAACTTTGAACAGACCGAGGTCTACTTTTCCATCCCCAAATGCCTGAGGGCTACTACACTAGGGAAGGAATTCTCCAGGGGGGAAGAAGAGGGGAGATGTCACCATGCAAAGGAAGTGGGCATGCCCACAACCACACCTCTCATTGTCCCCTCCCCTCCCCTCTCCTCCCTCCACTCCCTCCAGCGACACAGATGGTCATGAGAATGGCACACCGATAATCTGGCCAGTGAGGGGAGCAGGGGACTGCGCCATGGCCTTTGAACTGCCCCACTTGGTTGAGACAGTGGGCTGACAGACCCAGAACTTTGCTGGGGCAGTGGTGGTCCTTGGGATGGGGAGGGAGGGGTGGAGAACTTATCCCCTCACTTTTCTATTGATGGCTGGTGGGCTACGTTTGAACCCTTTGTGGGCTACCGGTAGCCCGCAGTCTACCTGTTGGGCAGGCCTGCTCTACACAAAGCAGTGGTGTGAGGTTGTTTTTGCAGGGCCTTCAGAGAGGGCGGGCCAAGCTGGACCCCTGCCAAGGGCCCACTCCTACCTCTGGGACCCACTAGCAAGACCCCCTTCCACCCGGGACATGATCCTCACCTGCATGGTTGCAAGCTGTTTTCCCATCTAACGTTCCCTGTAACCTTGGAAACACTGGTGATCTGAAAGAGGAGGAGGAGATGTCTCAGCCTGCTGGACTGTTGGTTGTCTGCCTGGGAAGCTGAAGGGGGTTCTAATAATGAGGAAGAGCAGGAGGGTCAGCAGGATCTGGTGACAAGCCGGAGAGACAGGAGGTCTCTGAGGTTACGCATTTCCCCCCAATGGCCTTCCAAAACCTGGAGCTGGCACCGGTTCCTTGGAAAAATTTGGATCGGAAAATTTCTCAACTCCTGGAACTGGCAAGGGCTCGATTTCATATGTTTGACATATTTAGTAAACAAAACTTTTTCCCCCCTTCAAGGAAGGAAAAAAGTACACCATGTTAATTTTATGCACTGTATAAATATTTCAAACATTTTTTTCCAATAGTCCAAAGGAGTTGAAAGGAAAGATTTCATTGGAAATTCGAGTTCAATAAAGAGTACTTAATGTGGTGGAAATGTTATGTTCCAACACATTTAAAGCTTTGCTTGGAAATTATTTGAATTGGAATGCTTGTAAATAGGTTTTTAAGCCAGGGCAACCCAGTAGTGTTGTTTAAATGGCAAAAGCTGGAGAAGGGAGAGCAGAAGACACACGTGCACACCCTACCTTGGGAGAACCACCTGGAAAAAAGCAAGAATCACAACTTAAAAGCTAGTCCTTTAAGTGATATTAGACTGGCATCCATTCGTTATGTTCCTAATTAGTTTTATGAACTGATGCATTTTTAGAAATGGAAAATTTTCCATGGAAATAATCGGGTAGTGGAAAATTCTCAGAAATACAATTTTTTTTTTCAGTCACAGAATTTTTTTTCCGAACCCACATCTCTGTGCAAAATGTGTCACTGGGGTGACAAGTCCCTACACGCTCGGTTTAGCAGCTGAATAGCAACAAGGCCAACACTATCATGCAGGGGCCAACTGAAGACCGCCAAGAAGATATCAGGGAAAACATACCTGTTGGTGGGTATTCCCTACACAGCATTCGGAGGGGAAGGGAAGAGGAAATGTCCCATCAAGGTCAGCAGCCCTTAATAACTTGATCTTCCACCTGCCTACCAAGATCTGCCTGATTATCATAATTATGGAGTGCCAAGTTGATTCTCAGCTGCTGTGGCCTCCCTAGGGTTCTGTTACTGGTCCCGACTTGTGGTGGTGTTTTAGGAGGGCACAGTTTGCCCATGGCCACAAGTGGTCTCCAGGGTTGGGTCCTTGAGTTGTGAGACTCACTACCAAGTTTTACTTCATTCACAATGGTCACCCGACTTGGAGCCGATTTGATCTTTGTTTTCGGTGACTCAGAGTCAAGTCACAACTCACAACACTTGTGTTTAACAGGGTGCGGACTTTGGGCTTGAGACTTAGTACCAAAGACTTGGACTTGGTACCAAAGACTTGGACTTGGGACTCGGACCCAAAGACGTGACCAACCTCCCTGGGGCGAGGCGCACAAACCCATCAGCTATAGACCCTCTGGGCGATTGTGCTTGGTTCCGTCTCTGACAGAGAGCCACACGCCAGTCCCATCTCTGTCGGTAAGTGCTCCAACCTACTGAGCTATTCCCAACAAGGGGTGCAGGACTTAGGTACTATCTGACTCCCATTCATCATGCTGCTCTTTCATGGATCCCCAGGCCAATCGGAGCCCATTCACACCTCAACCAGGAAGGCCACGGCTAACAACCTTAGCTTAACTTAAGTTAGCCTTAAGTTAACCTTAGCTTAACGGGTATTGGAAAGGGCTGTATTGATGTGATTTTCACACACCCCAGGCCATTGTCCACCTAATGAGCCTATTCAGGCCAGGGTGGGGTGAAACCAAGGTAAACTATAAATTGGAAGCCTTCCACCAACTTTTCCTGGATGAGTAGCGTAACATTCCGACCCCACAAGAAAAGAACTCCGGTTGCCACGTCTGAGATAACCTCATCTGGATGACTGAGAATCTTCACAGACATATCCGAGCTCTGCTGTTTTTCTAACCCTCTTCTAAGCTCCGTGCGGACCCCAGCGAAGCAACAGACAGGGCCTGGCACTGCCACCATGGCTGTCCTCTCTTCCAGTTTTCTATCATGGCACTTGGGTCCCTTTGCTAAAGCACCAGCTCCTGGGTGAGGCTTGCAAGTTGCCAGCATGGAGCTTAAATCATCTTGTTGCCCCTGCCAATGCGCCCGCCTCGCACCTCGAGCGGTGGATATTATTGCTGCTAAGAGCTTCGCTGCCACTCCTTTGCCAGCTCTTGCGGGATGCAGTGGACATTTTATAGCTTTGCTTAAATTATTGGGGATTAATAACCAGACGTGCCTTCGATGGCTTTGCAGGAATTCGCGTTCAATTAGCCCAGCCTGAGCATTCGTCTTGGGTTTTCCATACGCCCGGCTTTTCCATATTATCAGGTTCCCTTTCTACTTTATCCGCTGGAAAGGGATCAACGAAAGGTATTAGGCTGTCAGCTCTAATGCAGCCGCCTCCTTCCAGACAACCCCGGGACGTCGCAGGAGGGTTCGGCGCGATGTGGCCTGGGCTTTGGCGCGCTTGAAGCGAGCACTGCCTCGGAGCTGTCTCCGGCGTAAATTGAGCTCCTTGGCTCTGGCGCAGGAAATGCATTAGGGCTGCCGTCTGGAAAGCTCTTCATGACATTAAAAAAAGAAAACATACCAGGGCCAGATAGTCCTGCTGCCAGATCAAAAGGACAGTGGTCACCGCTTGCTTCCCCTCGGGGCCTCCCTTCGAGGACTCCTCCTCCCTCAAAGACGGAGGAATTGCGGGAAAGGTGGCGCAAAGATCTCTGCAGTCCACCCCATCTCCACCTCGCCCACAGTGCCCTGGCCCACTGCCTAAGGACCCCCTTGAAACACAGTGTTTGGGTTTGCAGGGCTGTCTCTCAGGACTTGCGTTGGCCACTGGCTTGCTCCAGCAAGAGTGACGCCTCCTTTGTTCATTTGGGCCCTGCTTTGCTGACTGCTTGGGGCCAAGCGGAGATCTCCTGGATCACCCCCGATGTTTAACATGCCCAGTTCTCAAAGCACATCTACTTGCTGCCTGTAAGTATTTGGTGGGTTTATTTTAAATGTGTGTGTGCTTATGTCAGTGGTCTACGATGGTTTTGTTGTCATTTCTAGTTGGCTGTAAAAGATCTTGTGAGCAGTGTGAGAGGGGTTATTGGGTATTCGAAGGAAGGAAGGAAGGAAGGAAGGAAGGAAGGAAGGAAGGAAGGAAGGAAGGAAGGAAGGAAGGAAGGAAGGAAGGACAGATGGACGGACAGATGGAGGGTCGGTCAGACAAAAAACAGAATCATAGAATGATTGTGAAAAGATCACCTTGCCACAAGTTAGGAGTGAGGATTGAGGGCAAGCCAAAGCAAAGGTCTTACAACCCCTATTTTGTTGTGTTTCTGTACATTCTACCTGCACCTCCATCCCATTCTTGGTTCACCTCAAGGGGTGAGATATTTTCCTTCTCTCAACAGAATTTCTGCACATGCCTTTTGCCTTCTAAAATGAACATATTTTTGGACGTGCTTCAAAGATCGGCATCTTGTACTCGTTTCTCTCACCATCGTTCAGTGTCCTTGTGCATATTTCTTCCTGTACACTGTTTTAATTATTTCTTTATTTTAAAAAAAACATCTGCAGGATTTGTCGCTCCTCTGAAGTCCATCACAAGCTTCGCAACAGTATGGGTTTTGTGGGGAAAGAGTTTTGGGAAGTGCGAAAGTAATACCTTTTACAGCGAGCAAACACAGAAAGATGTGGACAAGGTTAGCCTCGAGAAAAGAAGACCAAGGGGAGAGATAATAATAACACTCATCAAATACTTCAAAAGATTGTCATACAGAGGAGGGGCAGGATATGTTCTCAATCATCAGGAGTCCTGTGATGGGGGTTGCTGCATGGCAGGAGCTGGACTAGATGGCCCTTGAGGTCTCTTCCAACTCTATGATTCTATGATCTCAGAGTGCGGGACATGTAATGATGGCCTCTAGCTACAGGAAGCCAGGTTTAGGCTGAATATCAGGAAAAAACTTCTTAACTGTTAGAGCAGTACAACAACGGAACCCATGGATTCAGGAGAGGGAGAATGTCCAGTGCTTGTGGCATCCCAGAGAAAATTGGACAACCCTCGGTCAGATCTGCTGTGATTTGGATTCCTGACTTAAGAAGGGAGTTGGAATGAGTGGCCTTAAAGACCCCTCCCGATTCCATAATTATTTGATTCTATGACTGCATGGATTCATAATCAGCAGGCTAATGTTCAAGTAGAACAAACTCCTCTGCGGGGAGCAAGTCAGTCAAGAGCGTATATCATTATCTATCACATGGAGTGCATGCATTCAGCAGCTAAGCATGGGGACTCTTGGTTAGTACTTGGGTGGGAATATAAAGTGGTCTGCTTATATACCACCCCATACCACTTCAAGTAGTCTCTGGGCGGTTTACAGTTTTAATTATCGTATGCAGGCTACATATTGGGCCCTACCCCCAGCAAGCTGGGTGCTCATTTTACCAACCTCGGAAGGATGGAAGGCTGAGTCAACCATGAGCCGGCTATCTGGGATTGAACCCCAGGTTGTGAGCACAGTTTTAGCTGCAGTACAGCCATTTAACCACTGTGCCATGAGGCTACCAAGTAATACTTGGGATCACTTAGTACAGATATGGGAGAAATCCTGCTAGAAAGATTCTGCTCCCAGCTTAAGCGCAACATGAAACAATGACAGAGCTCACGTTTTGGACCTTTTGTGACAGAAACGATTGCAGCCACACAAGACTGGTGCAAGCTCTTGCAGCCACACAAGACAGTGGAGATAATCATGAACAAGCCCAACTAGAATTTTTGGGGTCTGTGATACGGGGACTCTTTTTGGGGGGGCAGCTGGAGGGATTCCTGTATGGGATAGAGGAAGAGTCACTTTAAGGGAGATCTTGCCTCACCCCCTGACTGCACCCTGCAATAACCATCTTTCCATAGACAAGCCATCTGCTTCAAGGTAGCCAAATGTCTAGGTTTTTTGCTTCCTACTCAGAACCAAGAACAACCCCCTGCAGTTCAATAGCTCACCACTTGGGGCAGTCCTACACCAAAATCCAGAAGCACCTGGTCCTGGACTTCTGTTACGCTGGCCGTCATGGTGGACCAAGAGTCATGGAGCCACCTGGAGACACCCCTTGCCTTGCCTTGATTGGCAACCCTCTGATGCAAGAAGCCTCAAATCTCTCTCCTTGGGCCAAGTTTAAAGAATAGTCTTGGGGGGCAGTGGGGGCAGTGAGGCAGGCAGCTCATTGGTGCCTCCCCGTATCTGCTCCTTGGCACAATGCCATTCTTTCCGTCTTGTTGAGCAAGCCACCGGGAGGAAGGAAGCGGCACCCGCAGGCTGGGTGCACAGATCCTAATCACTGCTTCACCTCAAAGACACCGGATATTTCCATTCAGTCTGTGGCAGCCTGGCGCTTCTCTGATGCAAGGTCTTAGGTCGCGGTCTCACCAAAGTTTTCTGTGCATCTTAATTTGATGCGTAGGTTTTTTTTTCAGGTGGTCACGTGGTGTTTGATGCAGTTAGTGTCCTGTCGACAGTACAGTAACCCCCCGGAGGGGCGGGTGGGGGCAGCGGGAACGATTTGATCACTCCCTGCCTCCCCCTGCGTGGCTCCGAGGCCTCCCGGAGGGGGTGAGGGGTGGCAGGGAACAATGCAATCGCTCCCTGCCCGCCCCCCGCAGGTACTGCGATCCCGCAATATAGTGGGACGGCAGTACCTGAACCGCGAAATGGCGGGGGTGACTGTATTTTACTGTTGTTTTACTGGGTAGTATTTTACTGCTCTGTGCCCGTCTCTACTTGCTTACTGCACATATTCTCCCTTTTTTCTGAGTCAATTTTTCTAAGTCTTTGTTTCAGGAAGTGGCAGGAAAAGGGGTATGAATTACTGTGTATTTTCTGGGTTGCACATTGCTAGAGTAGCAAAGAACTGCGCTTTGCGCTTCTTTAAGGGAAGTTTTTTAAACCAACCCCTAGCGGTGGTTTAAAAAACTTCAGTGAAAGTGCGCTTCCGGGGTGTGGTCGGTCAGGGCACCAAATTACTTCCCTTCGCAGTTAGGACACAATCTTTTACTGCGCAGTTTGCTGCAGCAACAATGCACAGAAAATGCTGGTGAGACCGTGGCCTTAGGCTGCTATCCCACAGCCAGAAAATCCGGATCAAAGTAAAATGTGGATTTCCCCCCGGAACAATCACCTGGTTGAAAACACTGTTCCTGTGTCCCCACAGGCACAGTTTAAAGAACCACATCTTTTGTGTTCCCATGAGCGGGAACCGCAACACCGTGGAACGAAAAGGTTTTGATGCAGATTTTCCAAGTCCCCACGAACTCAAGTACCGGTAAAAAATCCGCACCAGAACTGAGGCAAGCTTAGTACCACCTCGAGACCAGGTACTTGCAAAACTTGCTGGGTCATGCTTAAGTGCGTGTGGTTGCATTTTTTCCCTTTAAAGTCAGCTGGTCATGGGGACACAATTTTATTAACCGCATCTTCAAGCAGTTCAAAGCGGTTTTTTAGTGGTTGTGGGATAGCAGCCTTAGACTCCCATAGACGGAAGGGTAGGGAAGTCGGAGGGATGAGCTTTGTAGATGGGTGGCAGGAGGTGGCCCTCCTTGGTAAGACCAGCCTCCCGTGCCTTCAGTTAGGGAAGAAAAAACATGAGCGGTATGTCCCACCACCACCATCATCACATCCCCGAGGCAGCCAGGATTGTGGCTTGGCTGCCCTTCCCCGCCTTATCACCTCTTAATGGGGATGCTTTGTAACCTCGTCACACTCTGCAATTATGTGCTAGGGCAATCTCAACGCAGGACTTGCCTCAACAGACCTCAAGCTGCTGCTGCTGCTTTTAGAAACTGGAAGCCAGGATACATTTCCACTGAGAAAGGGAGGGAGAACCCTTTCTGGGTTTCCCTATGGAAGAGGAAGAAGCCTGGAAGGCCGCCAGAGCGGTTTGGGGTGGGGGGTTGGGGGGAAGAGGACTAGAAGTAGGTGGGGACGGACTCGGTTGCCTTCCTTTCGGCTCCTGCTTGACAGACAGCCTCAAATTCTTCCTGGGTACATTCCTGATTACCACCGCTGGCACCCTCCCTGCAATCATCAGCTTCTGTGTGCATGTGTGGTATGGGATAAGGAAGATATCTTCAAGGAACAATCCTAAAGCCTGAGCAAAGAACTTAAGCTAAGTAACGAGAGCTTCTGTTTCCACAGGGGCTGGCAATAGCCATGCCAAAAAAATAAGGGAGGAAGGTAAACAGCTGTCTCGGAACCAGTCGTTGAAAGGACTTGTGCTAGGATGACTGTTGAGGGACTGGGGAGAATTAGGTAACTACAGTGGACCCTCGTATAACAAATGGTTTGCATAACATAAAATCTGTACAGCGTAACAAACAAATTCTAGAGATAGGGGAATTTTACTTAACAGAATCGCCCATGGGGAGAATCCGTACAACATAAAAATGGTCACTCTGTTTTCAATTCATTCCTAAGGGAAATTTGTACAAAGGAAAATTTGCTTAACATAATTTCATTTTGAATGAACTAATTTCTTTATACAAGGTACCACTGTACCAAGATGCTCTCTCTCTCTCTCTCTCTCTCTCTCTCTCTCTCTCTCTCTCCTGTGTTCGGGATTATTTGGCTTCCCTGGTTGGCTGGAGAGGCAGGAACACAACTTTGTCAACATCATGTATTGTCAGTCTGTGGGACCTGCCCACATGGGCTGCCACGTGACTTGGAGATACCGCAAAGGTAAGCCCCTATCATACTTGGTTAATGAATTGGAAAGGGTGGTGCCAGGGAGTGGCTGCTCTTCATGTCCCACGGATTGACCTCCCTTTTGAACATAAGAACATAAGAATATAAGAAGAGCCAGTCCCAGGACAGATCCCTGGAGCTCACCGCTTTTTAACTCTCTCCATTGTGAAAATTGCCAATTGACACCTACTCTTTGTTTCCTGGCTCTCAGCCAGTTCTCAGTCCACAAGAGGACCTGCCCTCTTATCCCCTGGCTGTGCAATTTTCTCAGCAGCCTTTGGTGAGGGACTGTGTCAAAAGCCTTCTGAAAATCCAGATAGAAAATATCCACCAGTTCACCCAAATCCACATCCCTGTTGACCTTTTCAAAGAATTCTAAAAGGGTTGTCAGGCAAGATGGGAAAACGTTGGGGTAGAAATAAAGTCAGTAAGAACATGGGGCAGGGGGTGGAACTCAACGGCCTTGTAGGCCCCTCCCAACTTCATGATTCTATGATTCTATGTTTCCCTGGTCCCACCTTGGGTCATATAGCTTATGCATGTCGTTCTCTGAGCCTGTAGGGTTCCATTTCTGCTTGCGCAAACTTTCTAAAGATACTGCCTTCTAATAGTTGTTGTGAGGTTTTTCGGACTGTTTGGCTGTGTTCTGGAAGTTTTTCTTCCTGACGTTTTGCCAGACTCTGTGGCTGGCATCTTCAGAGGGCAAGGAGCTCAGGGAACTAGGAGTTCTCTCTGTGCTCTGGGTTATAAAGTGAGTAGGACAAGGTTTTTTAAAGTTGAGGAACGTTGCTACCCCTGATTGCATTGAAACTCCTTAATCCCTCCATCACAATACAATGACTAACACCTACTTTCCTGCATAGGATAAGTTTCCTCAACATTAATAGACAACATTACATTAAAGCAACATGGTTATAAGTAGTCATAAACACAACGTCTATGTGAACCCATAGATTCATAGAAAATACACATGGTAGTCCATCATTCAGGGAAAGCTTGCCTGAAGAGAAAGGTCTTTGCCTGTTTCCGGAAGGACAACAGAGATGAGGCAGTCCTGACCTAAAAATATCCCATTTAGTTTTCTACCTGTGCACCTAAATTAGTACATTTGTACAAGTCTTCTGTTTTGTGCTAACTTTAAAAACAAACAAACACGATGGTGCTTGTATGACCCACTCTGGAAATCCATTGCAACTCTGATCTCATTGGCTCCTGGGGAAAAAAATTGGCTTCCCACATCTGCTGCACCTATCATGGCAAGGTTTCAAAAAGTGCAGTGACCCATGCGGGAAAAGAGCACAAACTCTTCCGGTTGGGGCATAGGGCAATACATGAACGGGAGGCCCTGCCAACTCAGCTGTTTGACCGATTAACAAGGATCCCCTCTCCATTTCCTAATGACCTGGCAGGCCAGACCCCTGCTACATTCCGTCTGCCACGGCGGCCCTCGGCTTTACGAGACGCTTGTTAAAACTGTGAAGTTTCTCCTCTCTGCATCATCCACGTTCCATTTCATCCCTTAGGGCAGATTAGGATTTTTCTAGGTAACGCAATAAGGCAGAAGGAGAAGGAGCGGAGGGGGGAGGAGGGAAAAAAAGGAAGGTTCCCATCCACAGCACCCTGCACCAACTGCTCCTTCAAAGAAAAACACTTGGATCGCTGCGTCTAGCCCATACTGTGGCTCAACTACAGGACTGTTATGATCTGCCAGCGAATTTCTTCCAGGTGCGAAACATTCGTAAACTAAAACAGATTCAATTACTTGTTAAAAGAAAACATAAGGAGTGACACCAGGCAGCCAGGTCCCCCAAAATCACAGCCACAGCATGGATCAATGAAGGGGACGAGGGCAAAAAAACAAAACAAAACAAAAAACCTAAAGCTGAAATGATACTTTTAACATGCTTAAGGTCTCCAGCGCATATTTTGACTGGTAGAGATCGAGGGGAGCGGGTGGTGGCGGCAAATCGCTATTTATGATTTGAAATGTCAATAGAAAATGCAACGCTGGATTTAAAAAAAATTTCTTGCTGGAACTCCAACCCCCAGAATCCTCATCCCAGTCGCTTGGCAGCTTTTGGAGTTGTAACTTGGAAAGGTAATTTTTCCAAGGACAAAGAAAATGTGAGAATAAAAGCAATGTGTTCTGCTTAATAATAAATCACTTGGGAGCAAGTTAGTAGCCTGTTACAATGGTCATGTTGGCCTGGAGATTATCAAATGAGCAATTGGAATGTCCACCCCCCCAAATGGTCAAAGCAAATCATTCATATCAGAACAGAACAATCCAAGACAAAACACATGATTATCACACAAATTATGTAGCATTTGTTCATTCCCATGTCCTCCTACAGATATGATGGTCCCCTGTTATTTATCTGCGACTTTCTGTCTTGCTAGCCATACTGATATTTGTTCCTAATGCTTTGTTTCCTCCTTTCTGCTGTAAAATTTAAGCCATACGGACAAAATACTTGCAGAAATAGACAGTTAATGCCTTCCTGGGAAATGCCAGTCTTTCTGCTTCCACCTCGGAGGGACCCAGGTCATTTGAAAAGATGATCGGTGGGCCATGAGATGCAAGAGGCAGCGAACAACTGGATTACAATAACTACCTGCACCCTTTAGTACATCATACATCCCGAGGGCAATCTCAAGACCTCAGCATTCTGCATTTTACAGTAATGTAGGAGTGGGAATTTTGCCCATTGGCAAAACTGTCTTCTAGGGATGGGGATTTCGTTTCAGAACCAGTAGGTTAGGAAACGAACCACACGAGCCCAGGTGGTCCTCGGAACTGGTTAATACACGCAGATCCAATTGCTTTACCTTTCTCTGTCTCATGCGGGGTTAAAATCCAACTAGGAAGCATGCTGCGACATCATCTGTGCTAGATCTGCAATGCTGGCCAATCAGGAGCTGTGCAGGGACAGGCATCATCCCACCTCCCTCTCTGATTGGCCAGCAGCACGAAGCAGGAAAGATGACGCCGCAGCGTGCTTCTTCATTGGATTTTCCTCTGGAAAGGGTTACCTTCCTATCATAGGCATTGGCCCCTCAGGGCAAGACTTCCTTCTCCGGGCAACAAGTGGAAGCAAGACCTCCGCTCTTTTGCCACGGAGCTGTCGTTAAATTCATTCTGATCTTACAAGATGTGGAAATGGGTGCTTAATCCCAACGGCTGAGCAGCACATATATAAAAAAAGAAACAACATGCTTTCAGGCTTATGACCAAAATGACACCCATGCCCGCGGACATGCCTGAGACCTTTGTGGAAGCCCCTGGCCAGCAAAGGACTTTGGTGTGTCAGGAACATGTTTCCTGCTCTGAGTGCCACTAGCCATGATTCCGACAGCAGCAATGTTGGGTGGGGTGGGGGGAATCATATTTTCCAGAAGAAAATTGCCATAGAAATGATGGCAATCTTTTTCCACGGAAAATCTTCCATTTTTAGAAATGACTTCTTTTATAAAATTAATTAGTAACATCATGAATGGGCATGATGTACGCCAAATTATGCAACTGGAATGTGTACAGGACCCGCCAAATCTAAAATTTAAGTTGCCTTTTTCTTCTTTCTTTGTAGAGAACTTCCCCCAAGAAGCGCAGATATTTACGTCTGGAGCTCTTCAGGCACATGAAAATCAAGATGTTAACACTTTTCAGAGCCTTTAATTTGTTTTTTCCACTCAAAATCAAAGCAACGTCAAGGAAACATATCCTATTGGGCTGTCACATCCTAAAAATATTTGCAAGTTTTCCAGTGAAAATAATTTCCAAGAAAAAGTTTGAATTCATTTGCTTATAATATTTGAAACCACATGTCGACTACAGGACTAAACATATTTACTAAAGAGCAGGCCCAGCTAAGTACTATAATATTTACTTTTGGAGTAAAGATCCATATGATTGCATTGAATCTACTGTACTGATAGGTCAGGCCTTGCTTTATTCCAGCTCAGGTCATTAGATCTTGTTTTGTGGAATTGATTCTCCAGGTCTCCAGACCTTCCGAGAGCTTCATGGGACTTGTGGAGTGGTACCTTGACTAATCTGTTCCTAATCCATGCTCTTTAAGTTGAACTACTCTTAAGTCGAGGTACCTATCTAAAAAATTAAAAACATACTCTAAGTTAAAAAATAAAAAAATGAAAAAAATATTTGTAAGTGGAGCAGACCATATCTAAAATTTGTATGGTGGCAGTTAAAATGCCAACAGTTTCCCGCTCTTAAGTCAAATTGCTCTTAAGTCGAGCTGCTCTAAGTCGGGGTAACACTGTAACTTGGGATGGCTTCCCTTTCTGGAATGCGACTGCCAGAAACTGCCACCACCAAGATGGCTGCCATGCTGGCTGTGGGAACTTTTAGAACTACCTTTCCAAAATGTAGCTTTTTCAGGCTCTCTGTCTGAGATTCAATAACCCAAAATTATACAGGGGGCAAACGTTGGCAACACGTACAAGGAGACTTCTCCTTTTAAAATCTCAGACACCATGTTCCTATAAATGAACCATGGTGTGGGCTCAAATTATTTAGTGCTGACAGAGCAGTGGTTCCTTGACTGGGAGACCCACCAAACAAGAAAGGTTGCCTTCTTTGCCGTTGGTTATAAGCTCCATTCTGAAAATAATTAACCTGGAAAATGCACATCAACAGACATTCAGCCCCAGACACTGCCTGCTACTCTTCCTCTGTTCACTCCATTCACACTCATGATCCAACTCCTTATTGTTGCCATGGAAAATCTATAGGCCTCCAGATGTTGCTGGACTACAACTCCCATGATCACATGCCATCACCTGTGCTGCTTAGAGATCAGAGGCACCATCATCCAACCACATCCAGAAGGAAACACATCCCACATCCTAGCCTTGGGAGTTTTTCTTAGGTTATAATTCTGATCTCTCTTGACTTTCACCGCTACAGTAATTTTAGTTTCTTTCTTTCAGTACTATAAGTCACCTTAGATCCTTCAGGAGAAAGGTGGCACAGAAGTAAACAAACAAACAAACAAATAAATAAATAAATAAATAAATAAATAAATAAATAAATAAATAAATTTATTCTGATATGTATGATGCTGAAAATCCCATAAACAGCTTCCCTGCCTGGCCTGGCAGTCCATGTCAATAGAAATCCAGCGGCAGCAAAACCAACAAAATCTAACAATGACCCTCCAACTTGGATGTCTGAGGCATCTTCTTACTCAACCGAATAATTCTGTTTGCGAAAGGTGTTCTCAACTCCTGAGATGTGGTTCCTTGTGCTTTGCTTTTATCGACGTGCCCTCCACACCTCCCATAGTGCTGGAAAGTGCAGGGGTGGGGGTTACTCCAGGTGCTGGGGCCAAACACAGGTCTCCTGATATTCACTTGTTCCTAAATCAACCCTCTGGAGTGTCTCCAAAATGGCTGGAGTCTGCCTTACCTTTGCAAGCCTTACGGTCCGTGATGGATTTGCTCATGTCCCGGTAGAACCCCTCTTTGCAGTAATGACAGTGCCGCCCGGCGGTGTTGTGTCGGCAGTTGAGGCAAACGCCGCCGCTCTTCCGCCCGGAGAGTTTGTAGAGCTCCATGTTGAAACGGCAGCGGCGGGCGTGAAGGTTACAGTTGCAGGCTGCGAGGGAGAGGCAGAGAGCAGGTGAACATGGGCTGAGGAAGGAGAAAGAAGTGAAGCAGCCCGCTGGTAGGCTGGCTCAATGACTTGGGTCTCGGGCTGGGAAGCCAGAGGTTGGGGGTTCAAGCCCCCCCACTGCACCTCCTGAGAGGGGCTAGACCAGTGGTTCTCAACCTGTGGGTCCCCAGATGTCACTGGACCACAACTCCCAGAATCCTCCACCACTTGCTGTGTTGGAAGGGATTTCTGGGAGTTGCAGTCTAGGAACATCTGGGGACCCACAGATTGAGAACTATTGGGCTAGACTCTATGATCCATAGGGTCCCTAGATGATGCTGATGGAGAAGAACCCAAACACTCACTCTTTCACCTACCATAAATGAGTTGTCAGTCACACTGTGGGCAAAGGTAAGGCGGCAACTCCCAGAATCCCCCTCCCTTGTTTCTAGGAGTATTCTGGGAGTTGTAGTCCTGATTCAGGCTAGAGATGTGCAGAACACATTTTTGGACCATCCCTTCTAGAATTCCTGACCAGAAAATCACAATTACTTTATTGAATTACTTTATTCGTTCCCTGCCTGTTCTCAATGACACTACGACATAGAAGTGTTCTGCTTCTGCTTATATACCCCATACCATGCCAAGTAGTCTCTGGGCGGTTTACACTTTTTAATTACAGTATGCTGGCTACACATTGCCCCCCCGGCAAAGCTGGGTACTCATTTTACCGACCTTGGAAGGATGGAAGGCTGAGTCAACCATGAGCCTGCTATCTGGGATTAGAACCCCAGGTCGTGAGCACAGTTTTACCCGCAGTTCATTCAGATCCTGACTAGAGATGGGCACGACTCAAAAAAATGGTGTTTCGTTTGTCATTTAGGGGGTCCGTTTCGGTTCGTTTTCGTTTTTTGTGAATTTTTTGCAAAAAATTTCATTTTCGTTTCGTTACGTAATGAAAAAAAATGAAAACGAAAACGAAAAATTGCTGTTTCGTTAGCATTTATTGCAGTTCAATGTATTTGTCGCAACGAAAACGAAACGCACGATAAAATTTCTGTTGTTTCGTTTCATTTCATTTCATTTTGGAGACAAAATTCATTTTTCGTTTTTTGTTTCGTTACGTAATGAAACGAAAAAAAAAATGAAAATGAAAATGAAAAATTGCTTGTTTCGTGCCCATCTCTAATCCTGACATAGCTAAACTGGCTGGTCCTGTTTTGGGAAACCACACTCTCTCTTCCTTTCACTCACTCCAGTTCTCCCTCTTCACCTTGACCATACACCTCAGTGAATACAGATCGGATGGCTGTAAATGAAGTAGAATCTTAGTTCACATGGTGGCGTCCACATTTTGTCTAGACAGTGAGCTTGTCTGCCATAATTACCAGGGATGTTGGCAAGACTTTGGATCTGAGTCCCAGATCGGAGTTTTTGATCCCAAGTCCCTATTAAAAACAAGTTTTACCCCTAAAAAAAGAAAAAGGGAGGAGATGGGCGGGTTCTGAGTCATGAGTTGAGAACAAGTCATTGGACACATCATCATCATCATCATCATCATCATCATCATCATCATTAACAACAACAACAACAACAACTGTGGCAGCAGCAGCAGCAGCAGCAACAACTCCAAGTGGAGTCACCAGTGCAACTCAAGTCCAACATGACACCAAGTTCATCAACCTGATTCCCCGCCGTGATCATCGCTGTTTGCTCAGTTTGAATTTCTCAGCAAATTACAGTTGGCATAAACAGAGAAAAAGGGAGGACTTGGGAACAGGCAGTCTGAAAAGAGGAGATGCAAGAATGCTTTTGGGAGAGGGCGATGGTGGAGGAATTTAACCAGTATTTGGGCATAACAACTTACAGTATTCCACCCCTCCTGTGTATAAGACTATAATTTGGTCTGAAATTGGTAGACTAAAAAATGAGCGCCGTCTTATACACGGGAGTAAGGCAAGGAGAGAAACATGTGGTTGCGAAACTGTAGCTTTGGGTTGGAAGTGTAGGGGCCGTCTTATACATGGGGGCAACTTATAGACACAAAAATACAGTAACTAGGTTGGCACGATGTTTAAAACAGTCTTTTTTAAAAAGCAAAGTAATAATGAAACCTGCTCCATTGACTAAAACCATTCCAATTCCTCAGCCTTTCTCATGTCCAGCGGCCACAGGGAAAACAAAACAAACAACTAGAGAAACAAAACCTCTCACACAGACGATAACTAGTCAATATTACACAGGGCATTTCTGACTGCTTTGCTTGGCGTGGGTTCAATCCCAGGTAGCAGGCTCATGGTTGACTCGGCCTTCCTTCCTTCTGAGGTCGGTATAATGAGTACCAAGCTTGTTGGGGGGGGAATGCGTAGCCTGCATACTGTAATTAAAAACTGTAAACTGCCCAGAGATTACTTGAAGTGGTATGGGGCGGAATATAAGCAGAACACTTTGCTTTACATTGGGTGTTGGAATATCCTCCTTTCTGAAGCCACGGGGTGGGCGACTAGGAGCGTAGGGTCCACGTGGCCGCAGGTGCATGCCCACCAAATGCTCTGCTCTCGTCAGACCCCACCTGGAGTACTGTGTCCAGTTCTGCGCGCCTCAATTTAAAAAGAATATTGACAACCTCGAGCGGGTACAGAGGGGGGCAACCAGGATGATGGAGGGTCTGGAAGAAATATCTTACGAGGAATGGCTTAGGGAACAGGGAATGTTTAGCCTTTCAAAAAGAAGAGTGAGAGGGGCTATGATAGCTATGTTTAAATAGTTGAAAGGATGTCATATTGAAGAGGGAACAGGTTTGTTTTCCATGGCTTCAGAGACTAGGACTCAGGGCAATGGTTTCAAACTGCAGGAAAAGAGATTCCATTCGAACATTCAGAACTGCATGACGGTTAGAACTGTTTGGCAGTGGAATATGATGCCACGAAGGATGGTGGAGTCTCTTTCTTTGGAGGTTTTTAAGCAAAGGATGGATGGCCATCTGTTGGAAATACTGCAATGGGGGTTCCTGTATGGCAGGGGGTTGGGCTGGATGGCCCTTGAGGTCTCTTCCAACTCTATGATTCTATGATTCTATGAAAACAAAGGAATCCACTTCTTGATCCTACCGGTGCCTGATTCTCATCGGTATGGCCTGTTCCACCCAAAGCCCTCCCGTCCGGTGCCCAGGCAAAGAGACCACCCTCCTTGAACTGGTTGGAGGCTGGAAGCAAGGCGCCTCCCCCCCCCCGCCAGCAGTGCTTAAAGAGCACGAACAGAACCAGCTGTGGCCGGGGTTATGCAGCCGAGAGCAGGGTAGGGAGGCTGCTAAAGTAATTTGGGTTGCTTCCCCTCCTCCCACTCCCTTGATCGGTCCCCCCCGTTCTCTCCTGATTAGCCACAGAAGCCAAGCTGCAGTGGGGCAACTATATGTGGAAATGGAATTTATTTTATTTTATTATTTTTGCCTCCTTTTAGAAAGAGGAATGGGAGGTGGGAGAATTAGCCGTTCCTGTTTAACACGCCCACAAAAAGATAATGGGAAAAAGCCTCTCCATTTCCCTTGCCCTCGTATCACCCGTCCCCTTCCCTCCCTCCCTCCCTCCCTCCCTCCCTCCATGGCCAAAACACCCAGGCTGGGGTGAGAGTTTTTCCAGGCGTGCTGTGAAATTCATTAATGTGTCAGCCCCGTGATTTAACTGCTGGGCCTGCTTATCATTTCCATGAAATTTCTTCTCCACCAGCTCTCCCCTCCCTCCCCGGTCACCCTCCCCTCTCCCAATCCTGGGATGGCATGCAGTGTTCTCTGGATGAGAACAGAAGGAAGCAGGAGGGGTGGGGTGGGGAGCATGAAGGCGATTCCCTTGAAGATCAAACTTGGTGGAGCACATTTGGAGGGTCCTCAGGCGCTGAGACAGCTTTATGCCGGCCAGTCCTGTTCCCCATCTCCTTTCCCAGAAGCCTTTGCTCCATCTCAGAGCACGAGATTCCAGGCACAAATGCAACCATCTTTACCTTCTCACTTGGCGGCTGCATGCACAAATAATGCACAGCAAAAGGGCATAAACATTACACAAAATGACGGGGACACCAAGGGGACCAGGGGCTACGCCCGCGGCTTTCATTTCCAACTGGAGTCAGATGCACTGAAATGAACCAAACATGTTTTGTTGTTGTTGTTGTTCAGTCGTTCAGTCATGTCCAACTCTTTGTGACTCCATGGACCAGAGCTTGCCAGGCCTTCCTATCTTCAACTGTCTCCCGGAGTTTGGTCAAATCCATATTGGTTGCATCGATGACACCATCCAACCATCTCATTCTCTGCCGTCCTCTTTTCCTTTTGCCTTCAATCTTTCCCAACATCAGGGACTTTTCCAAGGAGTCCTCTCTCCTCATGAGGTGGCCAAAGTACTGGAGCCTCAGCTTCAAAATCTGTCCTTCCAGTGAACATCATTGGCTGCGGAGAACATAATTAATCTGATTCTGGTATTGTCCATCTGGTGATGTCCATGTGGTAGAGTTGCCTTTTGTGTTGTTGGAAAAGAGTGTTTGCAATGACTAGCTTGTTATCTTGACAAAACTCAATTAGCCTTTGCCCTGCTTCATTTGGAACACCAAGGCCAAACTTGCCAGTTATTCCTTTTATCATTTGACTCCCTACTTTAGCATTCCAATCCCCTATGATGAGAAGAATGTCTTTCTTTGGTGTCAGTTCTAGAAGTTGTTTTAAGTCTTCATAAAATTGGTCAGTTTCAGACTCTTCAGCACCGGTAGTTGGTGCATAAACTTGGATTACTGTGATGTTGAAAGGACTGCCTTGGAATCGTACCGAAATCATTCTATCATTTTTAGGTTGTATCCCAGCACTGCTTTTCTCACTCTATTGTTGACTATGAGGGCTACCCCATTTCTTCTATGAGATTCTTGCCCACAGTAGTAGATGTGATAGTCATCTGAACTGAATTCACCCATTCCTGTCCATTTAAGTTCGCTGATGCCCAAGATGTCAATGTTTATTCTTTCCATCTCACGTTTGACCACATCCAGCTTACTCTGGTTCATAGATCTCACATTCCAGGTTCCTATGCAGTATATTTCTTTGCAGCATTGGACTTTCCTTTCTCTTCCAGGCATGTCTGCAACTGAGTGTCCTTTCGGCTTTGGCCCAGCCACTTCATTAGCTCTGGAGCTACTTGTACTTGTCCTCCGCTCTTCCTCAGTAGCATGTTGGATGCCTTCCGACCTGAGGGGCTCATCTTCCAGCGTCATATCTTTTAGCCATTTGTCTCTGTCCATGGAATGTCCTTGGCAGGGATAGTGGGGTGGCTTGCCAGTTCCTACCCCAGGAAGTCTTATTACAGGCCTCATTGTCACCAGTGTAATTAGCCTTACAATGATGAAAGCACAGTTCAGCCTGTTTTATTTTGTAGCCTCACTGATCAACTGGGACACAAAAGTAGAAATGTGCCCCATTTATAAGAAATTCTAGACTGAGGCAAACCGAACATGTTAGTTGTACCTAAGAAAGCCCTTTGCTTTCGACTCTAGAAGGGTCAGGCGTAGGTCCGTCCTCCTCAGGTCCCGGAGGCGGGGCTAAGCTCTCCTTGCCTGCCTGCCAGCCCACAGACTGTTGAGTTCATGGCCAGGGTGTCTTGCCCACCGCCCACGCTGCCGCTGCAGCTCACCCACAGCAAGTGGTGAGGGCTCACCCGGCTCTTCCTGCTGGGCTTTCCGAGACAGCCCGCGCGCCCGCAGCGGGGATTCAAAATGTTGAAAAACGGAAGACTGACAAAAAAAAAAAAAAGGCTAAATGAAGCCAGGGAAATCCAGAAGTTGCCATGAAACAAGGACGTGAACTAACAGTTGTCACGAGACAAGTAATCATGCCCGTGGGTAAACAAAAACAGGGATTGTACAGGGACAAAATCATGTGACCACGAACAACGCTGTCATGGAACAAACGTAATCGTGGAACGAAGTAGGATGTGAAGTAACCACCTAATCCATTACACAGAGGTACTGGGGGGGGCGAATGGGGAGGATAGCCAGATATACTGCCCTGAGGTGAATTACCTCAAGAGACACAAACACAACAAACTAACAGGAAAGCCCAGTGAATCGATAAAGCACCAGTTTGGATTTGAAGAGGAGGCCATGTGAAGGATTTGGGATGCATGGGGTTGGATGGAGAAAAGTGAAACTAAGAAAAGCCAAGCAACAGGAAATGAGAGTAAGCAGTCCTAAACTTTGAAGGGACATTATCAGACCAGATCGTGGTGTTCTTTGGACCATGCTGGCCCTGGAATTCAAGGAGCAGTGATCGGAAAGCTAAACTTCCTCAGACTCCACTTCAGGCTCTTAGGACTCTAAGTACCTGCTGAGGGTCTAGTCTTCCTCCACGCCAGTCAGCGTCTCAGGGAAAATCAGCTTGGCAGGCAGGGTGAAGCAGCAAACAGGCAACCGGCCCAGCCCTAAGTGGCAAAGCTTGGCAGGAACACCTCAGCTCACTTCCACAACATGTCTGCACTTGATCTCCCACCGCTCGTGCATCTTGTTTGCATATCTTTGCTTTCCCTCCCAAGTTGAGGAGAGGAAGAGCAGCTAAAAAACATGTACTGTAGCCACGAGCTGAGCCAGTTGTGTGTGTGTGCCTTTTTTTTCCATGTTACAACTCAATCTCTCCCTGTCTCATGTTAATCACTAATTAAAGGCCTGAATTGGTCCCTGCTGTTTGAGGGTATTAATAAGAATTTAATTGCATAGTTTGGGGTTAATTATATAGGAGCTTCCTTCCTTCCTCACTTAAATGCCACCAATTGTTCTTCCACCCCGCCTTTAAAAAAAAAAAAAAGAATCACACGACCAATTAAACAGTCATAGGTTAAATTAATTTGAAAATAATAGACCAATTACATAATCCCGAAGCTCTTTGTTCTTCTTCCAAAGGCCACTGAAGTTCCCCCGCGATGCCGTAACCTGCCTCCTCCACTGGAAGCAGACTCAGCGCCCAGCCGACTTGCCTGACAAGGGTCTTGGAACCATTCACCAAGGGAGCCGCAGTCGTCATGAATTCCTTATGTGGACGTCAGCGGCAAAGCTCCAGCGGATTGAGGCTCTGCCCTGCGCCTTCCCTGGTGGTGAATCTTTGGGCAGCAGCCTCTCCCCAGCTGGGATTGCTGTCTCCACGGTGTAGGGGAAGAAGCCAGCTCCTGTCAAAACCTGCTGCTGTCCTCAACCACCCACCAGACGGTATGAATAAAGAATCCATTCTGGAACCCTCGGCTTGGTCCAACCAACAAGGTTGCTAAATGGCAGCCTTGAACTGGCACCACCATTAGAGCAGGTCTACTATGCTTCTGCATCTTCAGAATTTTAGGGTCCAGATCAAGGGGAGAACCAGAATCGCTCTATTCTTGTTTTTATTTATTTATTTATTTATTTATTTATTTATTTGAGCCTTTATTTGAGCTTGCCTTGGGTTCTTTTGGGGGGAAAAGACAGGATAGAAATATTTTGTATACATAAAATTTATTTATTTATTTATTTATTTATTTATTTATTTATTTATTTGGGTCTGTGTTGGGTCCTTTTGGGAGAAAGGCAGGATAGAAACATTTTGAATAAATACTATTTATTTATTTATTTATTTATTTATTTATTTATTTATTTATTTACCCTGCCTGGCTAATGCATATGTACTAATGTGGCTTACAAATGGCAAAAACAAACAAACAAACAAACCATGTTCTCAGGCTTTCCCCATGTTTCAGAAGGATATAAAGATGTTGGACTCAGTTCAGAGGAGGGTAACCAGGAGGAGTGGGCCCGAAATGAATAATGAAATGCTGTTAATGCTGTTTTGTCATTTCGTTACCTAACAAAACAAAATGAAACGAGGAAGCAGCATATTGTTACAGAAGAAACAAAATGGTTGTTTCCCCCCCATTAAAACGAACCGTTTAGTTCCATCTGTAAAAGGGGTTCCTTGCCTGCAGGGTGGCCTCCCCTGCTGGAGATAGTGAAACAGTTATAAGATATTCTGGACAACAGTTTCCATAATCCTTTAACATTGGCCATACTGCTGGGGGATTCTTTGAGCCAAAATCCAAATTATCTGGAGAATCCAAGATTCCACACCTGCACCCCAGGTCTAACACTATGTCAAGGTCAACAAAACAAGCAAGGTAGACCCTACTGGTCAAGATCTATTGAATTCAATGTGATTTACATAAGCAATGGCACCAGTGGGTCCATTTTAGCTGGATTCTGTTCCAACTAAATCCAACCAATTGGATTTGGCCAATGAGCTTTTTCTGCGAATTATGCATTACTGTGTTCTGAATCTACTGCCAATAGATACTAAAAATATCCATGATGGTTACCTTTCCTTGCAGTGGCGTAGCAAGATTTTGGGGCGCCTGGGGACAACGTTGTTTTTTTGCCCCTCCGGCCCTCCCCAACCCCATCGCATCCACCCAGCAAGGGGGGGCAATCCTGCGGGCGTGGGGTGAGTGTGGGGTGCACGAGTGTGCGTTAGCGTGCACACGCTTTACTTCTCCCATGGTGGTGACAAAGAGTTGGAGGAGGAGGGCACCACAGCCACAGCGCTCGCACACCTGCCTGCCTGCTTGCTTTGCCACTTGCCTGGCGCGCAGTGGGAGGACACAGGGCTTCCTCCCCCTCCTGGCACCCCCAGATTTCTGCACCCAGGGCAGATGTACCCTTCTGCCCCACCACCCAGATATGCCCCTGTTTCCTTCTTCTCCTCTCTCTTCAGTTTGGCTAAGGAACCTCTCAAAACTTAGAAAGGCCTTTAGAAAGGACAGTTGATGTGGCATCGTGGTCATAGTCTAATCTAGGGCCAAAGGGACCTGATTTTAAATTCTCACTTTACCACTAGAACTTTTTGGGTGACCTTGGAGGCCTAGGTCTTGATCTTGGAGTCCTTTCTTTCACATGCTGACCAACCTCACCACGTTGTTAGGAGGCAACAGGAGAGGCATGTGTGCTACTCTGAACCCACTGAAGGAAAGGGTGAAATATAAATGCAAATTAATAAATAAGCAAACAAAAGGAATCCTGATTTTCCTGCATAGAGGGAAAACAACCTCCCAACACTCAGCCTGGAACAAAAATGGAATAGAACAAACACTCTTTTTTAAAAAAATGAATGCAAGCAAAATCAAGCTTGACATAATGGCCTAATCCAGCTCAACAAGGAGGCAGGCAACTGAACTAACATTCTTGCTGCCAAATCCAAAAGGGAGGGTGCTTTAAGTTGTCAGCTGAGACATTCCCGGAGTGAAGACCACAATAACTCCTAATATTTGCATTAGGAGTTTGCTAGTCCTAAACATGTGTCAGACCAAACTGGAACGGAAGGCAGTTCTGGATCTACTTGGTGGTTTTCTAATACATCAACAACTATTTCCGAGGCCGGATTATTTAGAAGCAAAACAACTTGTCACAGCTAAATTAAGTTGCTGACAAGAAGCAAGCCTTGGGTAATCAAGAAAAGATTTCTGGATAAACTTAGTGCCGTTCCAAAGCATACCACCGACTCCTAGGATCAGAATGTAGAGATGGGCACGAATTAAAAAATGGCATTTCATTTGTTGTTTGTCATTTGGAGGGTCCGTTTCGTTTCGTTTCCATTTTTCATAAATTTTTGCAAAAAAGTTGTTTTCGTTTTCGTTTGTTTGTTACCATTTCGTTACCATTTATTTCAATTTTTTTGTGATTTTTAAAAGGATTTTAAGCAATTCACTCATATTGCAGTAACGGAAACGAAACGCACGACAAAATTTCCGGTGTTTCTGTTCATTTCATTTCATTTTAGAGACAAAATTTGTTTGTTGTTTTGTTACGTAACGAAACAAAAAAACAAAAACGATAACAAAAAATTGTTCTTTTCGTGCCCATCTCTATCAGAATGTAGTCAAAGCACCCTGTCTCCCTGCCTCCTTCAAAATGTGCCTCTGAAGACAACTGGATGGAAGAACAATGTAGGCGCTGGTACCATCAATTCTGCTTCTAATGCCCCCCCTTTCCTCTCACCCAAGCTGCTACAACCCCCTTCCCACTGTTATCGGGGGAGACACTTAGCAGGTGGCACCGGGGAGTCGAACCTGAAGGACAAGTGTTGGCTCTGTTACCTAAATCTGATTTCTGCCCTGCCAACGCATCTGCGCCTTCTCCCATGTCAGAGGCATTAAATGGATCAAATCAAGTTGTCTTGGGGGCGTGGTGGCTCAGTGGACTAAGGCTCCGAAAATGGTCAGCTGCAAAGTTGGCAGCTCGGCAGTTTGAATCCCGGGTGCCACGCAGCAGAGCGAGCTCCCGCTGATAACCCCAGCCCCTGCCAAACTAGCAGTTCGAAAGCATGTAAATGCAAGTAGATAAACAGGTACTGCCATAAAAAGTGGAAAGGTAAAACAGTGTTTCTTTCCAGCCGTGCCAGTCATGTGGCCATGGACTTGCACAACACTGGCTCTTTGGCTTGAATACGGAGATGAGCACTGCCCCTAGAGTTGGACACAACTAGCACGCCTGTGCGGGAGGAACCTTCATTTCCACCTTTTACCTTTAAGTTGTCTTGAGCAGCCAGCTGTGCCCTTGAGCAGAGATGGCTCCATAGCAGGCCACAGATGCTCCGGGGCTTCTGCGGGAACAATTTAATCACCTCTGTCCCATCTCCACCCCACAACCTCCCACTTCCACCTAAAGCAACGGGCTCACTCTGGGAATGTCCTAGCCATGAACGCTTCTATTGTTACCCACAACATGTCTGAGGCGGAGGCAAGCTGCCGCTCACTGTTGTTGGTTTAATTTGTCATATTTGCAATGCATCCCCAAATCCTTCTTTCGCAGAAGACAGGAAGCATCAAACCGCACCAGGAAAGGTTGTATCTCTTGATGCATATCTGGCTAGTGCCATAAATGTGGAGGAGGAGGAAAGCAAGCCTGGACAAGATTTCCAACTCAACAATTAGGTGTCAGAGGAGCTGTGGATTTGGGGAGGTGCATTACCTTTCTGGTATTCTGCTACCGCAAGTTCGCAAACCTTTGTTCTCACTCTGAATTCTGGAGAAATAATGCAGAATGCATTTCCAGGTGAAGCTTGTCTGAATCTTCTGTGAAAGTCCAACCTATGCAACCCTTCCCAACACCCATTAAGTTTGGGTCATTAAGCAGCGGCCTTCCTGGTGGAGGTGTGAAGTGGTTCTGATTTATCTGGAGATTGATGAAAGGGACGCTTGATAAGTAGCGGACAGATTGTGTCTGAGTCCCCCACCTCTGTTGAGAGAGGGGTTTTCAGTACACACATGAATAGCTTCCCTAAGCCCTCTCTCAAACCACCTCTCTTCTCCAATATGTGTACATCCTCATCTTTGAATGAGTGCCCTTTGTCCTTCGAGAGGAGGTACGCTGCTGATCGTGGTCCTGAACAGTTGTCCCTTCTGTTTAATGGGTGTTTAGTTTCTCCAGTGTAGAGGCCTGCACACACCTCACTGCATTGAAATGCATACTGGTGTTGGGTCTTTTGGGTGGACGAGTCTCTGCCTCAGTGTGTTTGTGGGTTTGAAGTAAATGGGTATGTGGTGTTTGCCAAAAACCCTTTAAAGCTTTTCAGACACTCCAGCCAGGGAAGGAATGACCAGGTTGGGTAATGCAACCTTTTGTTCAATGCATGAGTGAGTACAAGGAGTTTTCCTGCTGTATGATGTATATATGACTTAATAACATCCTCACTTTTTAAAAACGGAAAGCAATGGGTAGGAACAGAACACATGTTGTGTCCTTTTCCTACAAAATCATAATTCCTTAAAATATAGGCACCGGGCACTTTATTTAAAGGAATTAATCAAGAGACAGCATGTTCATTCTTTAAGCCCTTAATCTTTTTTTCCAATCCCTATTGCAGCTCGGCTTTTTCTTTCTTTAAAATATTTTTATTTTAAAACTAACAAAGTAAAAACAGATACATTGCTTATCTCCTGCCATGTTACATATATCAGGAGGAGTTTTCTCCCAATAAATTGGCCTAGATGTTTCATATTTCCCTTCTCATCTTAAACAAGATTGTTTCCATATTGCCATATTTACTCAGTTTTTTGCATTAATGTTATTCTAATATTTTTCCATCAATATTATGTTCGTCTTTACTTATCTCTATCTTCATCTAGTACAAAAAATACAGATAATAGATTACAATATTGTACTAGCTAGTTAAGTCTTAGCAGTATTCTCGATCCTAGAACTTAATTCTTCATTTAACTGAGCAGCTTAGATTATATTTGACTCGTTCAATATATAGTAGGTATATGCTTACATCTATTTTTGTCTAATTCAAGAAGTGAAGATAAGTTACAGCTTGACTTGACTTGACTTTTTCTTATTCTCCAGTGGGATGAGCCTGCAACTCTCTCTCCCTTTCAAGTGGACAGAGGAATTAGCATGACAGAAAACCTTGAAACAATGTACGGGAAGTTCTGGCATTTGGCCTCTTAGGCAGAAGGCACAGTGATGATTAACGAGAGAGAACCTCATTAACATTACAATAAAAGCATTGCATCAGGCTAGAGATGACTGCAGTTGTGGCAGCACCAAGGGGGTGGGGTGGGGGTGAACAAATTCAATTTTAAGAGATAAAATGGATGGATCACTTCAGAGTTTTGTAAGAAGATGCTACAGCAGCACTGTTGGGGATATCCAGGACACGGTGCTGTCAAGTGAGGTGCCACAAGCAATCAATACCGTTCCAGATACTGATCCTATCTGTTGTTGATCCTCGACCGCCTTGTCAGTTTGAGTAACTTTTTGCTCAGGTGACGAGTAAAACCCTTCCCATATTCTCAGATGAAGGCCAGCAGGAACATTTGGAATGCAAATAATCATGTGTGTGTGTGTGTGTGTGTGTGTGTGTGTGTGTGTGTGTGTGTGTGTGTAGAAATCACCACCATAGGCTTTGCATGCTAAAATCCCCAAGTTCATTCTCCCTCTCAGAGCGGAACTAGAAAAACTTTGGCGTGAAATCCCGAAAATGCCCTTCAGAGTTGGCCCTACTTGGCCAGACAGACCAAGGATCTGACAAAGGGTGAGGCGACTTCCTAAGGAACATTGGAAGCAGGTTCAAAGGAGGGCCGGCCCGCAAAGATGAGCAGGGAACTGGAAGCCAGGCCCCAGGAAGAAAGACCGAAAGAATGGGCCACGCTGAGCCTTGAGAAGAGAAATCTGAGAAGAGATATGACAGCATTTTTCAAATATTGGAAGATTAGTCATGCAGAGGAGGGGCAGGGTCTGCTCTCTGTCAACCCAAAGTGCACAACAAGTAATAATGGGTTCCAGCAACAGGAAGCCAGGTTTCGGCTGAATGTCAGAAACAAAAAAACAAAAACATCTTAACTGTTAGAGCTGCGCGACAATGGAACCAATGGTCTTGGCAGGTGGAGTGTGTGCCAGCGCTGGAGGCACTGAAGAGAAAATTGGACAACCATCTGTCAGATCTGCTTCAGTTTGGATACATACACTGAGCGGGGGTTGGACGCAACGGCCTTTGAAGCCCCTTCCAAATCCACGATTCCACAATTCTATGATTTTTCTGAATAGTGTGGCTGGAACACAGAGAGGGTTCCTGAAACACTACAGGAAACTAGTTCTAGACCAGGCATGTCCAAACTTCAGCCCTCCAGATGTTTTGGACCACAACTCCCACAGTCCTTTGTCATTGGTGTTACAGGCTTGGAATTCTGGGAGTTGTGGCCCAAAACATCAGGAGGGCTGAAGTTTGGACATGCTTGTTCTAGACCCTTGGAGGAAGTATGACGATCAACTTGTGCAGGCCAGGTTACCTAACAATCTCAGACAAATAACCCACCCATTCTTATTCTCCCCCCCACCCCCAAATACTGTAATAATAAAAGAAAATTAAGCTGCAGACAACCAAAGATTGGTGCCAAATATGCTAAGCCCACGACTTGGAGTTGGACTCGGAGTTGTTCCAAAACCACAAAACGTATTGGACTCAGAAAGTTTTTTTGGATCTGAGGTTGTTTGGGTATGCTTTGTTTTTTTAAGTAACTGCATACATTCTTTTCAAAGAAACACACACACACACACACACACACACACACACACAATTCATTCATGCCACCCACTACTATTTCATTAAATGAGACATTCTCCATTTGGCAGGAAAGTTCACGTTGCTGTACCTGTAGAAAAGAACCAAGTCCTAAAGATTTCTTCATCTCCTGCATGGCTCTCCTTGAACACCATTCCAAGACTACATTTTTTTTTTTTAGACAAGGACGGGCATTTTTCAATGGTCTTCAATGGACCTTGAAGCGCCATGACTCTCTACAACTTCCATCCCAAGAAAGATTTCTTACAAAAACTAAGTGTTGTTATATTGGGTGGCTGGGTTCCTGGGTAGAGATGGGCATGAACTGGAAAACCAGTGGTTCATGATGGTTTGTGGTTCCTAGCTGCCCAAGAACCATCACAACATCCCCCAACCAAAAAAACCCCAAACCAGTTCGAGGTTCATTTGTTGAGGGATTGTGACAGGGAGGCCCACCCACCCACCAAGAATCATAGAATCACAAAATCACATAATCATAGTGTTGGAAGAGACCTCAAGGGCCATCCAGTCCAACCCCCTGCCGTGCAGGAACCCCCATCACAGTATTTCTGACAGATGGCCATCCAGCCTCTGCTTAAAAACCTCCAAGGAAGGAGACTCCACCACCCTCCATTGTGGCAGCATATTCCACTGCTATACAACTTTAATCATCAGGAAGTTCTTCCTCATATTCAGATGGAATCTCTTGTCCTGCCTCCCTCCTACCTACCGTCCCCATCAACTCCCCACCTGTTCCTGCCGCCACCATCCCCAGAGACGGCAGGCCAGTGGCCCTTCCAGGAGCTAGGTTTACTGCATTTTGCACATGCACCTGCCTATCAGCAGAGCAGTGGGCACATGCACAGAGGCATTGGACCCGGCTCCTGGAAGGAAACCAGAGGACTGAATCTGAGGATGGTGGTGGCAGCAGCAGCAGAGGAGGCAGAAGGACCAGGTAGGTAGCTGCTGAACTCAGTGGGGGGAAAGTTCAGCCCTTTGTTTTGCTTTGATTGCAAACCAAACTCAAACCACCCTGATTCATCTGTTTTTCTAGTTCATGGATCAGTTCATCCCTACCTCAAGTGTTCAGGGGTGGCCTTTGGGCCACCAGGGGCCACAGTTCTTGGGCTGCATGTTGCTTGCTCTTCTCTGTGCAAACACTACAGCCAATGCCTGTGAAGATTCTCAGCCATCCAGGTGAGATTATCTGGAAGTTGAGTCATGGCAACTGGACTTCTTTTTCTTGAGAGATCAAAACATTTCGCTGCTCGTCCCAGCAGCTTTGGTTTGACTGACAAAGCGGCTGGGATGAGCAGCGAAACGTTTCGCTCTCTCAAGAAAAGAAGTCCAGCTGCTATGACTCAACGTCCAGATAGCCACAGCAAATGCAACCTGGAGACCGCCTAAGAATCCAGTCCTCCATCCTTGCAAGAAAGCAAGATGGTACCATGAGGACGGTTGCATCAGGGACATGGCCTGAGCGATGGCGTTCCATTTACCAGGATGGGCACAATCAAGATTCCCCACTGAGAGCATAGACAGAGAATGGCTGCCACCCAGTTGCAGACAAGACAAAGTGAGATGTGTCCCTAGCCTAACTCTGGATAAAGGAACTCCTCTATCATATTACCCCCATGCTGGCAGCCCTGCACTGGTTGCCGGTACACTACCGCATTGACTTCAAGGTTTTGATGTTAACATACAAAGCCCTAAACGGTTTGGGACCTCAGTATTGGGCAGAGCGGCTCCTCCTAAGAAGAACGGCCAGGATCACCTGTGCTAGCCAGGCAGGACACCTGGGAGTCCCAACCCCAAGGGAGGCCTGGAAAGTTGTAACAAGGAGTAGGGCCTTCTCGGTGGTTGCTCTCCAGTTATGGAACCACCTACCCCCTGAAATTCAGCTGGCACCCTTGCTTCAAAATTTTAAAAAACGATTGAAGACCTGGTTGGATAGAACGGCCTTTCCTGATTTCTCAAACACCCAGAGAGACACTATTCTTTTTACCACTTATCTTCTCTTGTCCCCGTTTTATCAATTTCCTGCTATTTTTATCTTTCTTTTAGCCTAATTTTAGTTTATTGCTGTTGATTCATGTATATTTTGTTTTATTATGCTCCTTGTATTTTGGTTTTTTACATGTATTCCTTTGTTAGATTGTTATGTGATTCCATGTTGTAAAACTGCCCAGAGAAGCCCTAGGGCTAGATGGGCGGCATAAAAGTCAAATAAATAAATGAATAATAAATATCCTGCTGTGCCACTGGAAGAGCAAGGATTCGAGAAAGAAGGAGGGAAAAATGAAGGTGCTGCCATGGGTCCAACAACTTGAGATTTTGCAACCGCACTGGGACAATTACACTAAATCAAATGTAGACAGAGAAGGTGTGTGAGAGAGACAACGGAGGGATAGAGGAGTGGTGATGCTATCCAGGCTGACAGTTCCAACCATGTTGACAGGATGCTTCAGCCTGCATAACCCGCCTCATTATTACCATTTAGAAAGTGCCTGAATTCTCTAGTTGGTTGTATAAAGGTTAGGAAAACAAAACTGTCTCATCTGGCGGGCCTATGGCCCAACCCAGGCATGTCCAAACTTTGGCCCTCCTGATGTTTTGGACCACAGCTCCCAGAATTCCATGCCTGTATTGCCAATGACAAAGGACTGTGGGAGTTGTGGTCCAAAACATCTGGAGGGACAAAGTTTGGACATGCCTGGCCTAACTGCAGGTGTAGCGCAGGAGGGGGGAAAGCGGCAGAGAACAAGTGAGCTGGAAGGCAGGCTTGTTCACTCCTCGCATCCCCCCCCAAATGCAAACACAGTTGCAATCTGCAAAATGCGACTGCTAGGGATTGTGGATCAAAGAGCAGAGATGGGGAAAGTAACTTCCCTACTGCTGGCTTCGCAGCGAGATACCTAAACCACTCTGTTGAGTGTGCTAAACGAGCTGCGTAAGCCAGTCGTGCATGATAGCTGTGGTGAGTGGCTTGCGGGTGCCAGACAAATGGTAGACTCCAGCGACCATCAGCAATAAGCCAGCAAGGGCTGTGGGATTATGGGAGGTGCGACCCGAAGCACAGCTGGAAGACCACACGCCCTTCGACCCTGCTCTGGCCTCTGCCTGCCTTCCCACTATGAGTCCTGGCATGGTGGCATCCCGACCGAATGGCCTTGCATGGAAATGGCAGAGACCGGCCAGGAGTGGACAGGGCACACCACAGAGGGCAAGCAGGAGCCCTGCCATGGCTTAGCTGTGTGCAACGGAGGGGGGGGGGACTTCCCAGGAGGGCCCTCTCCCTTTAATTGGTACTAATTGCTGCGCCTGTTCCCGCTGGCCGGCGAGATGTCACAGCTGAAAGGCACAGAGGGGGAAGGCTTTGGCCAGCTAATCCGGCTTTCAGCGGCTAAGCCCCCTTCGGAGGCGTGTGATGGAGGGGCTCATTCACAGAAGGTACACAAAGCATCCAAGAGGGAAGAGAGAAAGAGGAGATGGAGCCGACAGGCCCAAACTTTCACACGGGCAGCCCGGCTAAGCCGCTTTTGTGCAGCTGGAGCCATCAGGGATGTCTTAAAGGGACACCCTCCCGCCCCAGCCCCTCCCCCAGCCCCTCCCCCCCAGCATTGCTTCCCTCTCCTCTTGTTCATCCTTTTGGTTCCTTCTGGCAAAGGTCTGACCCCTCCCTCCCCACACCCCCCAAAAGCCTCCCCCTCCAAAAAAAGGCATAGTGATGCTAAAGGGGACTGTTGTCCAGCTAGCGGTGGGGAGGGTGGGGTGGAGGGGGAGTAAGATTTATAGGGAAATGGTAGAAGTCACCCTGGATGCCCTGACGTTAGCTTTACTCCTGGTCTTTGCTCCTTCCAGCCTATGCTTTTGTTCTCCGTGATGCTGTTTCGAAAATTCGCCTCGTTCGAGGGCCCAAGAAATATGCAGAGGACAAAACTCAGAGACTTTAATTTAACAAAGTACACTGGTTGACTTGAGGCCTCTTTCGTTACCTAGCCCGAATCCACCCGAATCTGGTTGCCTAGCCCGAATCCACTGGGATAACAGAGGTTATTCCAAGGTTGAGATGGCCCCTGCCTATTCTTCACCCCTTCAACTCCTGCCCGTTGAAAAATGGTTGTGCGATTGTGGAAAAAACAGAGGGTTTTCAAGGCAAGAAAACGTCAGCCGCGGTGTATCGTTGAACCCTCCTTATCAGATTAGATTTTATCCCCTTGCTGTCTGAATTGGATGCAGAACAGATCCTATGGAAAGCGAGACTAGATTCCAGTGACGGAACACCGGTGGAAGAAATGCCAATAATGTGCAGATGATGTCAACTTATTGGCAGAAAGCAGCAAGGCCTTGAAATGACTTCTAGTGAAAGTGGAAATAGGGACGTGCCAAAGCAGGATGAAGGCTGAGTGTTAAGAAGGGGGGGGGGGATAACGGCTGCAGGAAAAAAGGGCTACAAGTGGAATTGTTAGACTTTTTTTTAACATACGTTGGTTTAGCTATCAGTTGAAGTGGAGACTGCAAGGAATCAGAAGGAGATTGAAACTCGGAAGGATAGCAATGAATTACAGTAGAACCCCTGTATCCACTGATTCACTAACCACTGATTCAGTTATCCATGGCTGGCAGAGGAAAAAATTAAATAAATAATTCAAAGCAAGTTACTGTGGCAGACACGCAAGCTACTGTCACAAAGAGCAGCTGTAAAGCAAGCTACTGTCGAAAAACAGCAGCCGTAAAGCAAGCTGCTGTCACAAAACAGCAGTTTTGGGCTTTGGGGTGTTTTTGTTATCCACGGCAAGGCCTGGAACCAATCCCCAGGAGATACCAGGGCCCTACTGTAATTAAAAAAATATGTAAGGATGTGTCACTGGAGAAGAAGACCAAGAGCATCCAGTTGATGGCTTTCCTCACTCACCGTTTACGGGTGTGAACATTGGATGGGAAAGAAAACTGACAGGGAAATAATTGATTCATTTGGAATATGGTGCTGGAGATAGACTACCAGAGAGACAAACAAGCACTTCCTAGATCAAATCCAGCCTGAGTCATCTCTGGAAGCAAACTTGACGAAATTGAGAGGTTGCCCTTCTTTGGATGCATCACGAGAAGGCAAGAGTCTCTGGAAAGGTGGAAGGCAGGAAGAGAAGTCCAGATAGAAGGGCTGATGGATATGACTCCATGAAAAAAACCCAGACTTGGGTTTGCAAGGACAGATCAGGGGTGCAGTAGGCAGGATTGCTCATTCATTGGCTTCTCAAGCTCTCTCTCTCTCTCTCTCTCGGGCCACATCTTCCTTTAGGAGCCTCCTTAAGTGTTCAGATCATCCCAAGAAGCCTTCCTCTTGTCCCCTCAGTTTACTTTGCTTACTGTCTTTTTATTGCGTAAGCTTTCTTGGGTCCTTTTTAAGGAGAAAGGAGGGATGAAAATATTTCAAGTAAATAAATAAATCCACACACTCTGTAATGAATTTGAAGCCTAACACTGGCAGCCCCGAGGAGTGCTAGCAGTTTGAGAACATGCATCGTAATGAAAAAGATAAGGATGTTTCTGAACATGTCTGAATGGCATGACCTGAGCCTTAAGAATGAACCCAAAAGGAGTAAAATTGGTAAAACCCAATTCCTTGAATTTTTCCTCTGAAATCTGCTCAATTGACCCCAAAATATGAGTTCTTGAGATCTGACAACCCTAATCATAATAATACCATCAGCATAGAAACATCCTACTATACTAGAAAGCCTGGTGCCAACAGTGTGTGGTGCCTAGCAGCTTGCCTGCCTTCATGTCTCCTCCTCACAGACTGAGCTTAGCTGGCTGCCATTTGGCTGGAGGACGCCATTTTGTTTTTCCCACAGTACATTCAAAGTCGAATCAGTCTGGCGTATGGAAGGAAATACAGTGGTACCTTGTATAAAGGAATTAATTCATTCCAAATGAAATTATGTTAAGCAAATTTTACTTTATACAAATTTCCCATAGGAATGCATTGAAAACGGAGTAATCTCATTTTTGTTATACGGATTTGCCCCATAGGCAATTATGTTAAGCAAATTTCCCCTATCTTCAGAATTTTTTATGTTGTACAGATTTTATGTTATACAAACTGTTTATTATACATGGGTCCACTGTACCAATCAACAGCCACTTATTTTAAAATATTTTCAAAGGTGGGGCATATTATTCCCAAGAAAAAGAGAAAAAAAGTGTAGAAAGAGCTTAGATGCTGAGTCACGAGGCGAGCCCTCTCTGTGAACTTTAAGACACATTGGAAGGTGTGTTGGGGCCTTCAGATCTGGAGCCATTCCTAATGTCAGGCACATTCCCAATCTAAACATATCTTTATTTGCTGGAATGTCAAAGGATGAATGTATCCTCTCTGAAAAACCAGTTACTGTGTTTGGCTCAGCCTCTGTTGTACCTCAGCTCTACCCTTGTACGTATCTGCCCACTGCTTTCTCATGGATACTTAGTTTGTCTAAGAAAACAGAGTAGGCTGAAGGCTCTTCCCTGGGAAGTATCACGTCATGACCAACTAGTTACACAACAACCTGTTCTGGGGGTGCTGGGGAGGTCAACTGTGTGTCATCCCATTGCAATTACTGCCCTTTCCTCTCTCCCCCCACCAGTTTTGTGTTGGTGATGGAAAGGCAGCAGCAACAGCACTGAGAGGAGGGGAAACAATTGTTCCAAGACAGAAGGACGGCAAGGAAAGACAGATCGCACTCTTACCTAGGCATTCGTTGGCTTCCCTGGCGGTGGCCCTCTGCCACGGACGATCATAATGGAACGGCTTGCACCGGTCACACTCCGGACCTTCGGTGTTGTGCTTGCAGTCACACACGAGCTTGCCTTCCTTGTCCTTCAGGCAGCGAGAGGCGTGCCCATTGCACTTGCAGCGCCCTCCAACCTGAAACTCCCCCACAGCATAGTAGTATGAAGAAGAGCTGGCCCCGCCGTCCTCGTCGTCATGGTCCCGACCCCCTAGCTCCCGGAACAAATGGGGGCGGCTGAATATGACTCGGATATCGGTGGCTGTCACCCAGTCCTGAAGCACGGGACTGTTGTCGAAATCTTGCGCCGACGGACGTCCGTCCAGGGTGCTGAAGGCGATCAGCCCGCCGGTCAATGGGTAGAGGTCGGTGTGGCCGTCTGTACACAACGCCTCCTGCTCGTTCTGCTTGGTGACCGTGGCTTTGTTGGGTTTCCCGTAGATCTTCCGGCACTGCGAAGAGTAATACTGGTAAGGCACCCACGTTTTCCCGTAATCCATGGACTTGAAGATGGCCGCCGACTCTGGGCGAGGTGAGCAGAACTGCAAGCTGACATAGATGACCTCAAACTTCTTGCCCAGAGACAGCGTGAGGGTGATGTTCTGTGGCGCATGGTGCAACGTCTCCGAGCGCCAGCAGGTCATGTTGGCGGCAGTGTTGAGGTCGGTGAGGTAGGACGCTGGGTGGGCCTTCCGGGGATCGGAAGAATTGCAATGGCGGGTGGGTGGCTTCCCGCAAGTGCTGGAGGCATGGACTTCTTTTCCAAAGGCCGCATTGACAAACTCCGGGATGCAACGACGGGGCACTCCCTTTTCGTCGTAGCAAGGGTCGGGCGGAACCTGCTGCACCGCAAAGGGGTTCACAGCCAAAGACAGCTGGAGCCCCCAAGCGGGCAGGAGCAAACAGAGCAAAGACAGGAGGTCCATCCTTCCTGGGGCAGATCCTTCTGAAGCCACAACAAACAGTTTCTCTGGAAGAAAACAAAAAGTCATCTGAGGATAGGTAAATATGGAACTTACTTTTTCCCCCTTGGACCAGATCTCTCATAATCTCGCCATCAACACTCATGGGCCAAGCTAGCTGGTGTGTTGTTGTCCACTAATGTAACCCTATGTGGCTCATTCCACCATATATTTTGCCCAGAGATGACAATTCTTAGGGCCCTGCCTCCACAACTCCCATAATCTCACAGGCCACGTGGCCACTGTAACATTCTGAGAGTTGTTATTATATGGTGTCAAGTCGTAACCAACTTATAGCGAACCTAACAGGGCTTCCAAGGTGAAATGTTTTATGAGAGTTTTTACCAGTCCTACCCACCCATCCCGAGTCAGTTTCCATGGCTGAGTGGAGATTTGAACCCTGTACTCCAGAGTGCTAGTTTGTCACTCTGTCCACTACACTACACTGGGCTGGCCTAGAAGCTGAAGTTCCCCACCCCCCAATAAACATTTCCCATATTTGGTTTTGTCTACTAGAGTATTTGCACTGGGATGAAAACCATTTTATATGTGTGTCTCTTTGCAGACCATACACCCATTTTCTTTTCCTTTCTGGACTGCATTACATGTGTCTGTGCTAATTTTAGACACAAATGTTAAATGATAAGCAATAGGTATTAGTTAAATATATACTGTATATCTTTATATACTGTATATCTTACATGGCATCTACTTCACCCTCGTTCTTAGTGATACACTTCCCATGGGCAAATGGTGTTCCACGGAGGATAGACACATTTTGTTTAATTTTGGAAGCATAGCAAAGCTGGATCTGGCAAGTACGTAGAAGACAGGCCACCAGGAAATGCAGAGTTCTCTACTGAGGAGAAGCCACAGCTCAGTGGTAGACCAGTTGGTGTTTTGCTAGCAGGAAGTCCCAAGGTCAACTTTCAGCATCTCCAGAGGGCTGGAGGAATGTTGAATCCTGTGTGCAAAAAACTGTGGACGGCTGCTTCCTGTCAAGAGTTGACAATAATGGAGTGCATGAATAAAGGCAGCTCCCTACAGTTTTGCCTTCTGAGGTAACTATATTTTGGAGAGGATGAGCCAATGGTTCTGCCCTCAGCTACTTGAAGAAATAACAAAGATGTACTAAATACATGGGAGAAATGCCTTATTGACATTAAATACTGCAGGCTGTGTGTAGTCGTATAACTGTTTGTTCACGTGGACGGTACAAGATCAGATAAATGTCATATTGGACGGCATGTGTGGAGATGTTGGTTCAAAGGACAAAAACAAAACAAATCTCCATAGCTACGCAAAGGCCCCGGACAGAGATCCAGAGAGCGGATTAATCAGATCAATTTAGGATTGATTTATTTAGTCTCCTTCAGATATCCCTCCCTTTGTAATATAATTTGTTTTTAGTCAGATTTGGTCAGATTTACTTCGCATTACTTTAGTTCAACTGGTATACAGTTTTAATGTAATTAGAGACTCTGGTTTAGAAACAATAAAATGTTTGTCTTTGCTTACAAAAATCCTGTCAGAATACAAACAAAGCAGGTCTCCTGTTTACTTATTATGGTGTCTAAACTTACTGGTATGTTTTGCTTACACTGCTGGTTACAAATAGACTCACAACACTGAAACTCTGCCGTTACTAACTTGTTCTGAACCTTTCTAAAGATTAACACATTCCTTTCTAAAACTGACACCTTTCCTGAGAGACTCTGACAGAGGTAATAAGGCGAGAATGAGATGAAATGAACACTGTACGCTATAATATGCCAGCAGACTGGCGCCTGCCATCGACTATTCAAGTGCCATTTGTTGACTTGCAAGAGATGGCACTCTAGAACCTTTACGATTGCCTGATGAGATTTCTATTTTTAAGAGTTAATCGTACACAGTGCATATTTAATTTTTAATTTATAACTCCCATTATCACACAGTTCTGTTAACTAGCTTTGATCCGATCTGTCGATTGCAATGAAGGGATGAAATTTAATCCAATCCAACACCACCCTTCGGCCTCCAATGATTCCAGGACTTCAGGTGTCCCTCCCTTCTCCCCTCAACAATCTCCAAGGCCTGCACATCCCTGCCCCATGCCGGGGCTACAAGTGCAAAGGATTAATGAGCTCCTAATGCCCTCAGTGGGGAGCAACCCTGGCCTGTCCCCACATCAAAGGCCTTTGGGGGGATGGTGCTAGCACAGTGGGGCAGATTCAACCCCTGACAAAGCAGCTATTATGTCAGATGAGAATTGCTTGTTCCCACCCACAGTAAAGCCAGGGCAAGAGTTTCCGGACTGAATGGGATGTTAATCAGGCAATTTCCCTCGGCCACCTTCGCATCCCCCTCCCCCTGCCTTAGGAGGAGGCAACTTCCCAAGCCTTCCCTTGGCTTTTAATGGGGACATCAACAGCTCCTGCCTTGGGCATCACATAGGAATTAAAATGAAATGGAATCAGGAATTCCAAAGCAGAACATTTGCAGGGGTTCAGAGGCCGGTCATTTGATTTCCAGTGTCCCAGGATGGTGCCACAGGACGAGATCTGGCCAGTTATTCTACGGACTGCAGCTCCCAGTGTTCCCCATGTTAGAATGGCTTGGCCGAGGAATTTTGGGAATTGTGGTGCCAGGAAGTAATTCCCCCACACACCTCCTTGTTTTCTCCTCACATCTTGTGCCAGTCTTTTGGTGTGACAGTGAGGTAGGTAGATATACCACACAGAGGAGGAGGTCTAACAGCAGAGGGTGGAGGATTACATGAAAACTCTTCATGGTATGAAAAAAATTATTTATTGATTTATTTGTTTGCTTGTTTTTGCATTTTTATACCGTGCCTGATTTCCCCTTGCAGGTTGGTAGGAAATCCTTGTGAAAAGATGGGAGGTACACCTAAGGTGCCCCTGTCACACTTGTGAGTGTCTAGTTCGAAATTACAACCCCCCCCATAGGCAGCTGCGTAGGTCTCTCGCCTGTTGCTGAAAAACCTACACACTTTCTTTTGGTATAGATTTTTTCATGGACGGCAATCCATGTCCATGCCTGAAAAGCTGAGTGTTGTTGTTGTTGTTCAGTCGTTCAGTCGTGTCCGACTCTTCGTGACCCCATGGACCAGAGCTCGCCAGGCCTTCCTATCCTCCACTGCCTCCCGGAGTTTTGTCAAATTCATTTTGGTTGCATCGATGACACTGTCCAACCATCTCATTCTCTGTCGTCCTCTTTTCCTTTTGCCTTCGATTTTTCCCAGCATCAGGGACTTTTCCAGGGAGTCCTCTCTTCTCATGAGGTGGCCAAAGTACTGGAGCCTCAGCTTCAAAATCTGTCCTTCCAGTGAACATTCGGGGTTGATTTCTTTCAGAATGGATAGGTTTGATCTCTTTGCAGTCCAGGGGACTCTCAAGACTCTCCTCCAGCACCACAGCTCAAAAGCATCAATTCTGTGGCGATCAGCCTTCTTTATAGTCCAGCTTTCACTTCCATACATCACTACTGGAAAAACCATAGCTTTAACCATCCTGACCTTAGTTGGCAAACTGATGTCTCTGCTCTTTAGTATGCTATCTAGGTTTGCCATTGCTTTCCTCCCAAGAAGCAGGCGTCTTTTTATTTCATTGCTGAGTGCCTGCCCACAAAAGCTCAAGAGAAACATGTTCGTCTTACCATGGCCTTACCGCAAGACTCTCTGTTAGTTGTCTGGGAAATGCGGAATGCACAAACTGGATGAATATGTACTTTCACAGCCCATGGGCCTTCATGGTAGAACAGGGATTCATGGGTCCCTTGTCGCAATACTCAGTCGCTCGGTTCCCCAAATGGTCTCTTGGTCCTATGTTGACATTACTCAGCCAACCTTCGCCAAGGGTCTACCTAGTGGCAACAGTGGCAAGCTGCAACAAGCTCTCTTTTTAAACTGTGTACAATGCTCAGAGCTTCCAAGATAGCATCAGTCTGAGATGTTGTGGATTATGAGAAATGGAAGCTCGTAGCTGCCTGGCATGCAACCCAAGGGGCCAAGAGAACGCTCCACTCCCAGTGGGCCCAACGGGGGCCCCTGCCAGCTCCCTGGGTGGGTACGGCACCAGTGACAAGTGCAGCCCACTCTTCCAATTTATTGTGAAGGAAGAGTATCGGATAACCCTCTGTACACCCTGTGAGCTCCTCCCCAGAGGAAGGGTGTGACAAGTAATCTGATGAACAAATGAAAATTAATTGCACAAACTCCACTCAACCGGTGGCATGGCTTGCCGCCTAGATCAGGCAGGCAAGGAGGATGACAGGCCGTCAGAAAGCTGTCTGCAGTTTTTGTTTGCAAAAGCAAAAGAGTTCCTTCCATTTGGGCACAAGATTCCGCTCTTTGCCGTGCCAAAACCACTAATGGCTTTGGAGAGAGATGCATCCCTTTCTTGATCAGGACACAGGCAGGCCTCTGGGGTGATGGCTTGGGGAAACAGAACGGAGGAGGCAGAAAAACACATAAAACAACCGCAACTGATAGGAAGGAAGGAAGAAGAACCAGGGGGTGTCACCAAATTGTCCTCTCTACCTTTTGCTCTTGAGTTTGCTGAACATGGCTGGTGTGTGTGTGTGGGGGGGAGGGTGAACATGAGGGTCCAGAATCCCCCAGACCTGATCATTTTACTGTTTACGGACAACACTTCTCTATGCTGTACTAAGCATTAGAAATATGATACAACATCCATATCCAGCAGGGGATCAATTCTGGGGAACCCCCGCCCCCGTGGATACTGAAATCTGCTGATAACAGCGAATGCACTTATCCAAGGATAATGGTGGTGGCAGGGGTGGTGGGGTGCCGGGGCAAAAGCTTTTGCCCCAAACACCCCCAAAAAAAACAATTGCATGCCATCCTGTTACCTCCGAGTTATGGTGACCCTAGGAGCATTCTGAAGTACGTGAGATAGCCAAGCAGTGGTTCGCCATTCTCTCCCCCTGTGAGTTTCCATGGAGGAGCAAGGAGGATACTTTATCCACTACACCAGTAATGGCGAACCTTCGGCACTCCAGATGTTTTGGACCACAACTCCCATGGTCCTTTGACACTGGCAATACAGGCTTGGAATTCCGGGAGTTGTGGTCCAAAACATCTGGAGTGCCGAAGGTTCGCCACCACTGCACTACACCACACTGGCTCCCAGGCGGCACGCTGCAGCTGTAACAAATAATGTGCCGTGTTTTCCTGTCTATAAGGTTCCCCCATGTATATGACACCCTCCACTTTCCTAAACCAGCATTACAGTTCTGCAACCCCATGTACAAGATGACCTTCAATTTTTAGTCTAACAATTTTAAACAAAAATATACACAGGGAAATACTGTAAATAGTTGCCTTAGGCAACCTTTTACTACTACAGCTCCCAGAATCCACCAATTGGCAGGGCTTTCCAGAATGGCAGAGTGACCTGCAATAGATCTATACCTATAAGTCTGGGAACAAAGGGCAGGAGACCAGAAGGGAGAAGATACAAGACAGTACAACTCCTTTTCCTTTTCAATAGTTCTGAAGGAGAGAGACACACAGAGGCACAAACACACAGAAAGACAGACAGACAGACAGACAGACAGACAGACAGACAGACAGACAGACAGACAGACAGACTTGAGCTGAAAGATGTACACTCTTGGCTCCAGGATGCTCTAATTCTAGAGAATCCAGGTTGCTTTGTAGGTCCCTGAACCCGGGGCAGGATTTCAAAAGGATAGGCAGCCACACTTATTTTTGTCTCAAGCAAGCAAAGAGTCCTTGGTAGGGGAGTGTGCAAACCGGGCGAGCAACAGTGTGCGGGTGTGCCCTGCTCTGCCAAAAAAGAGGCTGTGGGTTTGGATATAGTCAAATTCTGAAATATTAATTTCAGAATATACATTTCCCCTTCAGCCCGAGAAAGCGTGAGGGAATTCTTTCCATTTCGCTGGTAGGTAGGTATGCATTTTTTTAATGGTCATGCAATATCTCACTTCCCAAAGAGAAACTATTTGGGATTTCAAAAGGCACCAAAAGGCATGCAACTCGAGAGGTCATCTGGAGTCTTGGGGTAGCCAGTCCAGAGGTACAAGAAGTGAGATATTGCCAACAGTGCTGGGGAAGTTACTTCTTGAAAAGAATTAATTCCTTGTTTGCTTTAGACTAGAGTCTGAAGAGAAAGCCCTTCTGATTCTTAGGTCTGGTCTTTAGAAATGGACTCATTCCCTACCCTTCCAAAATGTTGTTACCTATTGTTGCTTAAGAAAATGAGCCGTGGGACTGAAACCTTTCCCATCCAAGATTTCAAAACACCTGGTTTTGGATGGGAAATGGTGAAAGAGCCATCCCTCAAGGAGGTGAGAGCGATGGCTTGTAGACAAAGGGCCTACCTGGGAATGCCCTCCCAGAGATCCGGGCTATTACAGCCACCATTTTTAATTGATACCCATCCAAAATGAGGTGTTTGATGAAATATTTTATTTATAACTTTTTAAATTGTTTTAAACACTTTGGGTAGTGGGCCTGTTTTAAATAAAAAAATAAAATAAATAAAAATAAGAAACAAAAAATTTCAGGATGATACAAACAGCAGCTGAAGGGAGAACTGTGTCCTTTGGAACTGTGATTCTCCATTGTTGGTCCAATGTTTGTTTGATGGTGGTGGTAGTAGTGACGTGGCTTGGGTATCTATGGTGGCCTTACAGAAGTCCTCAACAGAACACTGAGAGCATGCATGGATCTCTTCTCTGAGACAATCAAGACGCCACACTTTTTTTGGAAAACTCTACTCAAACCAATTCAGCAGTAACACCAAATCTTCCACCAAACAAAAAATAAGATATTAGTACAGCACCGAAACAGACAAGATCTCCTGCAGCGCATGTATATAAAAGGGGTAATAAGAACGAGGAAATTTTCACCAACTTTTCAGTTAATATAATACAATATTGAGATCCTTTCTCTCTCTCTCTCTCTCTCTCTCTCTCTCTCTCTCTCCCCCCCCCTCCCGCCCTGTGTGTGTGTGTGTGTGTGTGTGTGTGTGTGTGTGTGTGTGTGTGTGTGTGTGTGTGTGAGAGAGAGAGAGAGAGAGAGATGAGGGGAGGGATGGAAGGTAGTAATTTTTCACCAACCTCCTAATTAAGAGTGTGTGTGTCTTTGTGTCTCTGTTCTAAGCAAGGGAGTTCTCAAGATATTACGAAAGATTAAACATGCAGTGGGTGGCTGTAATTTGTAGGGTACATAGGGTGCAGCCTGTTGCAGGGTTTTATCTAGAGGGTTGACTGACAAGCAACCACTTCCCACAGAAAAGCTCTGGGCCTGACGGCAGAAGGAAGTGAGTGGGCCTCTCGCTAGGAAAGATGCACACATCTGTCATGTTCCGTTTCTCTCCTCTTCCCATATTTCCAGTCTTGAATTCAGTTCACTTCATTCCTTAATCAGTCAGATTTTTCTTACAGTTTGCATGAATGTTTGTGCATATACTTCTATTTTTACCTTAAATGTATAACTTCCTGTGCCACTTGAAAGAACACTTATAGGCCCCTTCCAACTCAATTAGTCTATGGTGGTCACTTCACATCCATTTTGTCTCTGTTAGTGTTGTGCTTAGGAGTGGTACAAAAAATGTTACTTCATGTCCATCGTGCAGCTACTGAAATTTGTCTCGACTTCGCCCCTGGAACGGGTGCTAAGTGCGACAATACTGTACCTGGTCCTGGGGTAGGGTTTTCCCTTGTCACTCTTTGTTCCCGCTTGTTCTTCCGAGACAAGACACCATGTAGTAACGACTGTCACGCAACAGAACATTCGTTTCTCTCAGAAAGCTGTGTCGGTTTTTTTATTTCTGACTTTTTTAGAAGTGAAATATCAAAAAAGAATTTTTACAGTGCCCCCCCCCCCCCAAAAAAAGGAAAAAGGCAGCTAGACAAATTCAGGGTTTGTCACAGTACAAGACCGTGAGGTAACACTTGTCACGATACAAGTTATCACGACCATGGGAACACTGAAACAGGGACAAAACCACGTGATCGTGACCAATGCTATCACGGTACAAAACTAGTCATGGAGCAAAGAAGGATGTGAAGTAACCGCCAAAATGAGAGACTTATGTGCCTTGCTAGGGTGGAAGATGAGGGGGGACAGCAAATTGACTGCCGCTGGTATCCTGTCCCCTGAGTATACCACTTTACAGAGAGGAATGGCAGAGCCAGCCTTGATAACTACCATTCTGCACCATGGGATCTTCTTTTAAGTAAGCACGGCTAAAGACCAGCCAAAATGGCAGCCAATATCTCCCTGGGAGGATCATTGAGCAACCATAGCATAGGTGGAGCCAATTGCAACATGAGATGAAATCTCCCTGGCAACCCTAGCATCCAAGGCTGGAGACAACCTTCCAAAGACAGCTCTGCTTTCACGTTTTAAAATCACGCTTTCCGACGGACTCCTGCACTGATGTCCTGAAGACCAGTCATCAAACCAAGCCAACTAATCTGCATTTTCCTGGAGATGAGGGAACCCCCTGCCATGAAACAGCTACATTCCTTGGTTAAGGATTTTCCCTTTCTGATCATCGGCTGCCTCTAACGTCTGTTTCTACTCCCAAGGAGTGCTCCTCTACCCGCCTGCAAAGACCAGGCCTTCAAGTCTCATAGACTCTCGGTTCCTCAGACCTTTCTTCGTGCTGCCCCTAGGGTGGCTTTGATTTCAATGAAATGTGAAGTCTCTCTCTGAGTATGTGTTTAAACAATCAAGTGCCAATCCTGACGAATGCAACCAGACAGCAAACTGGGAAGAATTTACCAATGCTGGCTGTAGTGGCAGAACATGAGCAGCTTCTCGCGAGCAGATATAGCAGATTCATCTGTAACTGATTTTATGAATTTTTTTGTTCCAAGAGCTTTCGGGGGTGGGGTGGGGTTGGATATACTTAGACAGACACATACCCACACAGGATGGAAGAGAGCAAGTAAGCACACACACATACAGTATGTGGAAGAAAGATTTGGTCCCAAGCTGAAAATTCTGGACTTGGTTTGAGTCTAATCATTTAGGACTCAACCCAGACAAGAAGGCTCTCTCTCTCTCAGTGCAGGAATTAGAACAGCAGTTCAGAGGGAGGGAAATTAGGCAGACATGGATTATCATTGTGGTCGTGTTTAATTTGGAAGCATTTGAATTTGCATGAATTGGTTGGTTGGTTGATTGATTGGTTGATTCATTGCATACCTCAATTTTCCCCTAAAAAAGAGAGAAGTCACTCAAAGCAGTTTATATATTAAACACACACACACACACACACACTCACACACACACACACACACACACACACACACACACACACACACACACACACACACACACAGAGAGAGAGAGAGAGAGAGAGAGAGAGAGAGAGAATATCAATCAATTGTTTACAAACCAAAAGTAGTAGCACAGACAAAAACACAGAGAGCCCAAATTCGCTGGTCTGTAGACAAAATTAAGCCACACGGTTTTAAAGAATATCCATTGTTTGCAACCACTCTCTTCCAGGTATGTGGCTATCTCTAGACATAAAGTCAAATTCTGTGATCATGGGGGGGGGGGACAGATCCCAATACTTTTACATATGACTATGCTGTGGAGGGGGAAACTTGTGAGATCACATATTTGGACAAAGCAATGGGTGTGTTACTTAGAGGGTTAATGTCAGTAAGCCCTGCAAATGTGTACGTTTCACCATTCCCACCACTATTTCATTTGGCTGGCAATTGTTTCAAAATAAACAAAACAAAGGCCCAGGTAAATTTGTCTATATATTCTTAATATGTAGCAGCGGAATGAACCCATTAAATCGCTTGCCCTGCTCTAGCACATAGGAGTCAGCCTGGATGCAATGGCACGGCCACCCAGAACTAAGCAGGTTTTACGCCCAGAAAAATGTAGCAAGTGCAAAACAGATAACAAGCGCAAGGCTCATTCCTCTTATAAACTGGCCTAGGCACTTCCAGGCCGGCTGGTGTTCGCTGGGAACTGTCCAGCATAAAAGCACAGGAGGCCAGTGCTGAATCGTAACCCCAGGGCATCGGGGCAAGGTTCTGCCAGCAGATATTTCTCCTGGATAAGAGCTGGCTTGGAGCTTCTCTTTCAGAGGTGGCTAGACTGTGGTTTCTCAGGAACCACATTTGGCTTGTGAGCGGCTTCAGAGTGCTTCCCTCAGGAACCCATTCGATTCACCCATGCCTGACCTGCATCCCTTCACCCAGACTCACTCACTCACACATACACAGATCCTTGTTGAGAGGCCCAGAGTCCTTATTTTGTTGACTAACAATTATGATTGATTTGGTTAGCGCATGCACACACACACACACACACACACACACACACACACACACACACACACACACACACTGAGAGAGAGAGAGAGAGAGAGAGAGAGAGAGAACTTCAGAGAGCCTTATTTTGTTGACTGAAACTCAGAGGCCTTATTTTGTTGACTGACAACAATGATCTATTTTGTTGTGCTCTCTCTCTTATTTTGTCTCTCTCAACTCTGATCTCTCTCTCTCTCTCTCTCTCTCTCTCTCTCTCTCTCACTCACTCACTCACTCACTCACTCACACACACAAATGCATAGATCCTTGTTGTGAACTTCAGAGGCATTATTTTGTGGATTAGCAGCTACAATCAATTTGGTTAGCAAATTTGGTTAGCTGGAAGGAATCAGGGACATTGTTTTCTACAGAAACGGGCTCTCTGATTCCAAGATTTGGAAAAATTGCTTTTTTCGAATGACCTCCACCCCCACCCCCACCCCCATCTCCCAGCTGCCATGGCTGTTCCATAATGGCTAGTGGATTATGGGAGCTCTAAAACAACAATCCAGAACTTTGGATGTGATGTGCCAGTTCCCCCAAGATTACTAATATCTCCTCTATGTTTGGTCCTGGTTCTGCTGGACACTGGAAAGCATGGGCAGAGGATGATTATTATACAAGGAACTCAGGGAAACATGCAGGGTTTTTACTGCTGCCTGTTTCATCTGCACAACAGCTGTGAGAACCATTGTGTCTAGATCAAGGGAAGTGATAGTACCACTCTATTCTGCTCTTGTCAGACCCCACCTGGAGTACTGTGTCCAGTTCTGTGCGCCTCAATTTAAAAAGGATGTTGACAACCTCGAGCGGGTGCAGAGGAGGGCTACCAGGATGGTTGAGGGTCTGGAGGAAATGTCTTATGAGGAACGGCTTAGGGAACTGGGAATGTTTAGCCTCTCTAAAAGAAGGCTGAGGGGGGATATAATAGCTATGTTTAAATATCTGAAAGGATGTCATATTGAAGAGGGAACAGGTTTGTTTTCCATGGCTTCAGAGACTAGGTCTCGGGGCAGTGGTTTCAAACTACAGGAAAGAGATTCCATTTGAACATTAGGAAGAACTTCATGACAGTTAGAGCTATTCGGCAGTGGAATATGCTGCCGTGGAGGGTGGTGGAGTCTCCTTCTTTGGAGGTTTTTAAGAAGAGGCTGGATGGCCATCTGTCGGAAATATTGTGATGGGGTTCCTGCATGGCAGGGGGTTGGACTAGATGGCCCTTGAGATCTCTTCCAACTCTGTGATTCTATGATTCTATGATTCTATGATTCTATGATTCTATGACTGTGACTGTTCCCTGAAGCAGCCAGTGAGGGTTTTTTTTTTACGTTAAACCTCACTGTGTCCCATTGCAATTCAAACACTCCAATCACTAGGTTGCACTGTACAGTACTTGGTGGAGCAAGATCTCAGGTTAGAAGGAAATATTCCATTGGAATTAAGAAAACGTTTAAAATGCACAACCCAGGCAAGGTTAATTTTTCTCTAAAAACCGGAAATCAAGCAATCCAATAGCACTGGAGGAATGGTATGCAGTAGGGAGATATGGAATACAGCTAACAATGATAAATTGATATGATTTTAATGGAATATGGGACAAACTGTTGACATATGTATTTCAAAAAGGTAAAAGGGTACACACCGGGAGAAGACTCAGTGTATTTCTGGAGATAAATGGGAAGGTCAATATCTTAAGGATTGAAAGCCTAGTCTATGTCCCAGGTGGGAGGTGAGTTGCATGGGGCATGTTTTGTTATGGTTAATTTATTTTTTATTTCAAATAAATGGCACTTGTTTTGGTTTTTATGTTTTATATTGTTGTTTCTATTTTAAAAAAATAAAAATGTTATACAAAAATAAAAAAATTAAATGCACAACCCTGACCGAGCTATGCCATTAATAGGCATCTGGAAAATTATTTTTGAGAAGCAGTTTGTACCAATTCTTCTTGTTATCCATTGCCATTGCTAAACTGAAATAGTGGAGAAGTTCTCCTCCCTTTACAACTTGTACCCAGTCCTTCTTATTTCACTTTTGTGCATCTAAGGATGCACAGGAATGCTACTGATACTCATAAAATAACCTTTGCCCACCATTTGCAGCATTATTTTTTAAATGTGGCTTTGCCTTGTCAACCCCCCCCCAAAAATGAGAACTCAGAAAAGGTGACTTTTGGAAATATGAATATTATATGGAAAGCAGTCCATGTTTGTGATCACGTAAGGAAGCAGTGATTTCCGGTGTGTGTGTGTGTGTGTGTGTGTGTGTGAGAGAGAGAGAGAGAGAGAGAGCACATGCTATTACGAGAAGTTGTGACATCCCTTCACCCCCTTCCCCTTTGGGTAGCCAAGTGACCCTCAAGGAGGTCAGTGTCTCTTCCCTCCTGCTTTCTCCTGTTTTCTCTCTCTTTGGGTTGAGTCATGCTAAGTCAATATTTTCTCTGTTAACAAAGCAGCGGCATATTTTGGAATCCCTCCGTAAAAGGATGATGAATCAGCAACAGACGTCGAAGCCTTCGGGCCCAAATAATTCCCGCTGTTTTGATTCCCATTTCTGTTTATATTACCCTGATCCTTGGCCACAGATCCAACAGACGGAGGCCAAAAGTCTCCCTGCAGCCAACATTCGGCATAAGCATAAACCATCTCTGGGTGTATCTTCCCGGGGTGGAGTTTTAAAAGAAGGCCGGGGACATATCCAAAAGCCTACATAAACATTGGTGTGTAACAAAACCCCAAAGGCCTTCTTGGAGGGAGGGAGGGAGGGGGGGGTGGAGAGACGCGCGTGGAGGATGGTGTTCTAATGCAAAACAGCTTGGGAAGGGAGTGATTTGCAAAGACGTAGCGGCATGTGGGTGAGCGTGCTGCGGTGGAAGCAGGAAAGGGCGTTCTCAGACCTAAAAGCACCGGGATGCTTCAGAGGATCTGGGGTGGCCCCACCCCTTCCTCCTGAGCCTTTTCGGCTTTGGTGTACCTTACTTACTGGTCATGGAAAATGGCATTTCCCCCAAAACAACACAGTGGGTGGTGAACTATCCTTACTGACACACAAACATTTTTGGGTGGCTTGGTCTTCATTTATACTGTACCCTTGGTCAATCAGATACAAACTGGGAAATGTACTCTCAGATACTCCCAGAATCTACCGCCTGTCAGTCCGATCACTGACCCTCCTTTCTCAGGAAACCCAGTGAGATAAATGCAGTGGTACCCTGACAAGAGCCATTCGACTTAAGAGCGGAAAACTGTTGGCATTTTAAGTGCTGCCTTACACATTTTGGATATGGTCTGCTCGACTTACAAATATTTTTTTCATTTTTTTCGATTTATTAAACTTATTTTTTTATTTTTTTAGATAGGTATTTCAACTTAAAGAGTAGTTCGACTTAAGAGCATGCATTTGGAACAGATTAAATTTGGAAGTCGAGGTACCACCGTGTTTTTCTTTAAAGATTGAAATATCTGCCATTGAACACCAATGTTAGTCTTAAACTAAATAAAAAAGATTCACTCCTCCTGTCCTCTGCCAAGCAGGGAAGGGATTAATTTGCCAATATCTAGAAGTGGCATGCTTATGAAGCCAGGTCATAATACTGCCTTTGGAATGGTCGGGCTTGATTAGATTGTTCTAATCAAGCCTGACCATACACCACCTTGCTCTCTGCAGCTCGCATTGCTTCACCCTCATTTATTGATGCCAATCTATTTAGGGGACTCACATTAATGGAAATGTTGATCCATCACACATGTGAGTGCCTAAGAGCTTGCCCAAGTTGAAGCAAAGAAAAATCAAAGTGTTCTTCTTCTCAGTAATGTCATATAGATGTCTGTAATGCTGTCTGCATGAAGAGTCTCAGGGCACAGTGTTTAAACTGCTATACAGCAGCCAAACCTGTGCTCATGACCTGGGGTCCAGTCCCAGGTAGCTGGCTCTAGGTTGACTCATCCTTCCATCCTTCCGAGGCTGGTGGCATGGGGGAGGGGGAGCAATGTGTAGCCTGCATCATTAAATTGTAAACCACCCAGAGAGTGCTTTAAGTGCTATGGGGGGTATATAAACAGCTTGATTTTCATTCTTCTATTCCTATGAGCCTTCTTCATTCAGAATACAGTTGGAGAGCCACAGGTGGAGATAAGGAATTAGTGCTGAGAATTCTGATTTTGGAAGCTGAGCTACTAATCAGCAGGAATAGAATCAGAATCAAAGTCTTACCAGCTGCAAATCTGTCCACAACAATTTTAAGTATAGTTTATCCCAAATCCCAGAATGGTCCCAATCTTAAAGTCAGTTTAGACTGAATGTTGAGCATTTTTATCCAATTGCCTTGAAAAGTTGCGTGCATTTTTGCATATATCTCTCCCAACTCATTTTTGTATATACCTCTCCTAACTTTTTGTATGGTATCAGCCAACTACACTCTTTCCCCCCAAGTATGGCTTTGCTAATATAATATATTTGCAAACATTTGTGATATTTTCTCAGTTAATAATTTTGCACACTTTTGAAAGATACAGTTGCAAAATTTAGAGAGCTATGGTTTTTTAAAAGAAAGATCATGTGTTGGTTGATGTATTAGTTCAAAAGCCCCAAAATTAAATACGTTTACATTAAAGGTGTAAAGAAATCTCACCCTATGGAGAATTCTCCAGTTCTTGTGAGAGTTCTAGTCCAAAGTGGGAGAGAGACACCATGCCCATGAATTTGCACAAATGCCTCTAAGTGTATTTCCCTTCACTAAACCTAAGTGTGTGACAGAAACCACAAGACTTAAGACAAGTTAGGCAGCATGTAAAAAAATATCTTATGCTTCTGTGTTTCAAACCTCAGCACAACTACATCAGCAGTCACCCCTTAATTTGGTTTTGAAAACATGCAAATTCTTTCTGAGACCAATAAACAAATCTTTCCCATTTCCCTACAGGAGTTTTAGAAAAATCACATTTCCCATTTAGCATGCAAGACATCATTTACCTTCTTAGTTTCACATCGAAATGAGAATTAAATATATTCCTTGTCATGAACTACTGGTACACTAGGCCTTGAAACAGTAGGATCAAAATATTATAAATATTATAAATTAGGGATGCATTAGTAATAATGCAGTATTATTTGCAAACATAAGGAAAGGAAAAAGTGTTCAGCTTCATTCTGAAGTTATTAAAATGGGTAAAAGGTAAAAATGAACAAATTTATGACAAGACCTTTTTCTTTCACTATGTTCACCCATCACCCCAAAGCTTCCTTCTAAAAACTATTTTCTCACGATATGTAACACTTTGGACAGCACTCGAATGTTAGCAGTCATTCCACCACCTTTCACATCCTCCAGAGCTGGAGTTGTCTAGAACTGTTGGCCTTAAATGGAAACTACATACAGTATGACAATTAGCTAGCTTTCCCAAGCTTCAAGAAGGAGGGAAGTGTTTGGAAGAATAAGGTGGGGTGTGTTTTCTCCCCCTTTCCTTTCTTGCAGACAGAAAAATGTGTGTGTTTGTGACATCAGGCTTTGAAAAATGTTGTTTGAAGACCATTGGGAAAGTCACTTTTACCTCGGGCTGATATTTCAAAACAACGTTGGCAGGGAATGTCACCGGACCTCATGGAAAAAGCATTTGGCTTGCCCGTTCCTGCATTATTAATCTCTTGTTTGCTTAATGCGGAACAGGCATAACTCTTCCCTTCTGGCTCTTGGCTTCCTGGGCTCAACCGGACAGCCGTCATTACTTTACGGCTTCTCTGCTCTCAACACGCCCATTTCCACAACCGAGCTGTGGAGCCTGGTGCTCTACCAGTGGAACTGCCCACATCAATCAGAGGTGGGCCAGGAATCTGGGCGGTAAGCCCAGAGCTGAGGTTTCATTATTATTTTTAATGGGTGGGAATGGAAATCAGAAATAAGAGACTAGGTCAAACCACAACTCCGCTGCGGCGAAGTTGGCGCTGCTGCTCCCCTGGTTGCTACCTCTTCGAGCTGATTTTATACATGCTAACGACAGGTTTCGTTGCGCTGTTCGGCCGCGAGAAGCTTTGCAAGGCCACTTTTCTCACCGCCCACACCCGGCTTCTGCCAGGGTTCTCTTGCTGCAGGTGCAGAAGTACGAGGCTCGTAAATGGTTAACAAAAGAGGGGCACTGGGAAAACAGTGGCTTGAAGGGGGCTATGCAAAGAGATCGTGCCCGACAGCCTGATGTATGTGGTTGTAAGGACAAAGATGGTTACTTCACGTCCACTCTCGTCCCGGGAGGAAGTTCGTTGCCTGTTGATGTTGGTCGCGGTCACGTGATCTTCTTGCGGTTCTGTCCCTGTTCCCGTGTACGCACGGGCGTGATGGATGATACCGGCATGACTGTTTCCACACATCCTTGTTCCATGATGAGATGTGAAATTCCATGCCTTTATTCTCCGTTTTTTTCCTGGCCCGACCTTCCGTTTTTCGATGTTTCGATTCTCTGAAGCCTTGCATAATTTGTTCTGGAAACATACTTGTAAACCAAAATACTCTTTAGGAAGAGCACCCCACCCCCACCCCACCCCAAACTGAAGCAATCTGAGTGATCACAGTGTTTATTTGGACCAAGCCTAAATATTCAAAAAGAAAAGAAAAGAAAACAAAACAAAACCAGTAGACTCCACCCTAGATTATTCTGGGATGGAGTGGAACCCGTGAAGGATGGGTTGGAATGCTGTACGAAGAATGCCATGTAGTCTATGTCCTTCAGATCAATCCCAACTGTTCTCACACGCGTGACCCATATAACTGGGCTCTGAGAGTCTTTTCTTTGGGGCCAATTTTGACTTCACCACCCTAGTCCATCAAAGAGGGATTGCAAAAGATGGTCAGTCCGTCTCAGCAGGGGAAGTGTCTAGCTAGCAAGCAAAGAAGGATTGGAGATCAGAAAGGCAGACCATAATAAACTCCAGGCCAGAATGGTAAAGAAGACACATTGCTGGGAGGAGTTCCTTTGTGGACTGTCTGGGAGGTTCGGGAAATGCTGTTTGGGGTGGGAAATGGTTTTCTAGAACTGGAAAAGGAACTGTATTATGTCTTCAATACTCCCCAGAGTTAAAGACCAGGGATGTTGGGAGGTCTTGAGGTCCAAGTCTCAAGTCTCAAGTCTCAAGACCCAAGTCCAAGTCTTTGCTCCCAAGTCCCAAGACCGACTCCAAGTCTGTGGTCTCAAGTCCTGAGTCCCAAGTCTCAAGTCTGAGCACCTATTAAAAACACACACCCCCCGAAAAAAGAGGAACCTTGTGGTGCAGTGGTTAAACTGTGGGGCTGCAGCTACAACTGTGTTCACGACCAGGGGTTCTATTGCAGGTAGCCATCTCAAGGTTCACTTAGCCTTCCATTCTTCTGATATTATTAAAATGAGTACCCAGCTTGCTTGGGGGTGGGGGTGGGGGTGTGTAGCCTGCATAAATTGTAAACTGCCCAGAGAGTACTTTAAGCACTATGGGGTGGTATATACGCAGAATACCTATATACTCAGATATAAGCTGACCCGAGTATAAGTCGAGGCCCCTAATATAAACCCCCCAAACTGGAGAAACTTATTGACTTGACTATAAATCTAGGGTGGGAAATGCAGCAGGGCCTGGCAGCTCCTCCTTTGTGAGCTGGGAGAAGCGGCGTGTGATGTTTAAAATGACTTTTAGCCACTGAGGCAAGCACATTTTAAACATTGCATGTCGCTCCCCCATGATGCAGAGCCGAGGGGGTGTCAGGAGAAGTGACGCGCAATGTTTAAAATGACTTTTAGCCACCAACCCAAGCACCTGCCTCAGTGGCTAAAAGTATTGACCCGAATATAAGTCCAGGGCCCCTTTTTTCAACCCAAAATTAGGGTTGAAAAAGTCTTACATTCGAGTATATACAGTACTTGGCTTTTCTTTGCTTTGAGGAACAGGTGGGTTCCAACTTGTGAGTTGAATCCAAGTCATTAAAAAAAGAACCCTGTGTCAAATTAAAGTCACATCACCAGGGCAACTTATGTCCTACTTGACATGCCCTACAACCTGAGTCCCTATCCCTGTTAAAGACTTAAAGACTGCTTCTAATATCCTTCATTACTTGTAACACATTGCTTCCAATCTCTGGACCAACTTTTCATGGCTGAGTGAAGGCCTGAAAACAGGCTGCCCCGATTCCAAGTTGATATTCTAGTCGCGGATTTCTTTTGCCTGTGACATACCAGTTGCATTTCTTGGCACACAATGCAGATATGGGAGTCACTCAACTTCATTCTGACTCGTGTGAGGAACCCCTGGGGGTAGCAGAAAATGGCCTCTTCATTCCCGTTGCCCCCCCCCATGGGTCAGAGGGCAATAGCATTGGAAACCAAAGGGGCAGGCACAGCTCTGTGTACCCAATGGTAGGTATGCCTGTTTTAATAACAACCAAAGATGGCTTCACCAAGCAGCAGTACATATGGGGTTCCTTCAGCAGCTTTTTTTTTTTGCTCTGTCTTTGCTGCTTAAAAATATAAAAGGACCTAGCCTCCTGTCCAGATGTGGCATCCATCAGAGCTTCACTCCATTGTCTCAGAACCTGACTTAAATTAAGATCAGACAAAAGCCCTCTCAACCTCAACTCCTCTCCAATGTAAGGGAGGAAATTAGCATCTTCTGAAAGAGGCCAGATTTCTTAAGTTAAGAAACACAATGGAAAGAAACCGGAATGAACACAAAGGCATTAAGAAGGGATGCGTCAGAACGGGCCTGTCAAGCCGAGGCTCCTTTTCATTCCTTGCTTTCTCCTCTTCAGAACAACTATCTTTCTTGGCAGAAACTACAGTTCTGTCAAAGCTCTCCGCTGGGATCTTATACAGGGGGAAGCCTCCCCACTCCCCCACCCCCACCCATACTTCCTCATCCACACAACTCACAAACCTTGGCGGGTTTTGTCGTTGGGCTACGGAGGTGTGCACACAGTGGCTCATCATGCACAAACCAGAATTGCTGTTTATTTATTTACAGTGGTACCTTGTATAAAGGAATTAATTCGTTCCAAATGAAATTATGTTAAGCAAATTTCCCTTTATACAAATTCCCATAGGAATGCATTAAAAATGGAGTAATCCCATTTTTATATTGTATGGATTCTCCCCATAGGCGATTCTGTGAAGCAAATTCCTCCTCTCTCCGGAATTTTTTATGTTGTACAGATTTTATGTTATACAAACTGTTTGTTATACAAGGGCCCATTGCATTTATTTTTTAATTTGTAAACCACCCATTTTTCCCGAAGGAACTCTGGGTGGTGTACAACATGTTGCAAAGACAACTTGCTCAAACATATAATAATATAGAAAGGAACAAATTAAAAAAAAATAACAATATGCATAATGCATCAACAGCCAAACTACACAAACAAACTCCGGCAAGTCAGATCCGGAGCCAGCAGACATACAAACTAATAACAGGCCACTGAGTGCTCAAGGACTACCCAAAACATTCCCTAAAGAGCAAGGTCTTCAATGCCCTTCTAAATGCCGGCAGCGAATCCAATTGCCTGATCTCCACCGGCAGTTTATTCCAGTGTCATAAATCTGGCCTCATTTGGCTTAGGTTTTGCTTGCCGGAATCCCAGGCCCAGACAATACCTCCCTATATGGAGCGCTTACATATGATTTATCTGTCTCAGGCAACACAAGCCCACCACGTCTCAGGGCTGTTCTGTTCCTGAGGGGCTTCCTTCCTCACATAATTTACGGAGGCAGATCCCTCCACTAGAGATGGGCACGAAACGAGCAATTTTTGTTTTCGTTTTTGTTTTTTTGTTTCGTTACGTAAGGAAACGAAAAACGAATTTTGTCTCCAAAATGAACCGAACCAAACCGAAACAACAGAAATTTTGTCGTGCATTTCGTTTTCGTTGCGGCAAATACATTGAACTGTAATGAATGCTAACGAAACAGCAATTTTTCGTTTTTGTTTTTGTTTTTTTGTTTTGTTACGTAACGAAACAAAAACGAAATTTTTTGCAAAAAAATTCACAAAAACAAAAATGAACCAAAACGGACTCCATAAATGACAAACGACAAACGAAACACCATTTTTTTGAGTCGTGCCCATCTCTACCCTCCACGCTGCGCCCAGTTCTGCTGGAAGGAAACTGGTTTGTCAGAACGGGCAGCCACATTCGTCTGTGCAAGCATTGTAGGCGAAAACTTAATGAAAAGTAAAGCAGAGACAAACACGTGGGGGCACCTTAAGACTAAATGTTATAATTTTTATTGTGAGCTTTCAAGGACAAGTTCATGCCTGATGAAATGGACTTGTCTATGAATGTTGGTGGAGGCTTCTGGGAGTTGCAGTCCAGGAACAACTTAGTCTGTAATTTAGTCTGTAATCATCTGTCCTCAGGCAGCTTAAAAGCCAAGAGACCCAGTGATCTAGAGTGCAAAAACAAAACAAAAACCCTGGCAGAAAACCCACCATAGTAAATGACAGGCACCACTAAGTTGCAATCCCTTGTCTCCTACTGCCATGCAGCTGGGAACAGGTCTGTTCCACGTGGCACATGGCCATATATGTCCAATGCTGTTGGTAATTAAAACTAAAAAGGAGAAATGAGTGAAATGTTGAACTCCAGACAGAGTTTTCTGCACTGCAGCCCTTTTTATAATGATTTAGAACTGCAGAGTTGGAATGGACCTTAAAGGTCATCCAGACCAGCCTCTGTCAAGAGGGCAGAGGAAGGACTCAAAAATCCTAGCCCAGACGCCTATAACCACTGAGCTATTCAGCCAGATTGGAGGTCAGAAAACAGGTAACGTGAAGCAATACCTGTATGGAAAAGCACTCGTGTGTTAGAATAGTAAGAAAGAGGGGAGTCGTTTGGTAGCTAACGGCAAAGATTACTGTTTTCTGGCATACTCCTTGAGGGCAGTCCTCTCCGAAGCCATGGGAGATACCACAGGGGTCATTCACACCATAACAAATGCCTACAAGAAACAAGGGATGTAGCAGCAGTCCTGGTTGCTGGACATTCCTGGAAAAAGAAGGGGGCCTTAAAGCTTCCCATCATAACCTTCCCCGCTGTAGTGGCAACAAATTGCAATAATTATTTAATGGATGATTAAACTGTTTTTTCTGGTTTATGATCCTCCCCTAAGACAGTCTTCCTACAGTGAGTTAAAGGGAAATTGTTAAAATCCTACAAGTAGTTGTGTTAGTAATACATCCAATGTGTGCATCCGATGTGTGCAGGCGAAATAATAACTGCATGGACTGAATGTATATATTTATACCCCTCCCCCCCAAAAAAACCCCCACATTTATCTCCCACATCTTCCATCCCATAGGAGACCATTAGGGTGGCTCTTGATCAATAACATAAATAAAACAAAACAATTAAAAACCAACCAACGGATCCCGAGCGGCATAATGGCAAACAGCAGCCAAAATGAAACCGCGACTGAATTGGCTCCAAGCAAATGTTCATAGAATGCATTGCTTTAAAAAAGATGGGGAGGGACACACACATTGTAACTTGATGCTGAGTTGAGCTTAAAGAAGTCATCAGGAAGGTCCCCCAGGAAGGCAGTGCTACAATATGCTGCAGGGGATGCAGAATCATCATCACCCCTTTCCAAGTCCTTACCCTCCCTCTGGGAAGAGAAGATGGACTTAAGGTGGCCGTGTGCCCCATTTTAGGCAGGGCAGTTCTCGGCTGGGAATGCCGCGCAATTCAAGGCTCGGTTTAGAGACAAAGGGGCATCCAAAGGGAAACTGGAAAACCACTTTCTGGCCACCCATCGTCAGGTGGGCCAAACAACAAAGAACGGGATGTGCTACCTCACCTTTGGTATGGGACTCCAATTGATCAAAGGCATTCATCCTATTTGGGACTAAAACCTGGATTTAGACCATACTATTTAGACAGCAAGAACCAATGTTGAGTAGTGGATAGGGTGTCAGAAGAGGATGCAGGGCACTTGGGTTTAAATCGCTGCTCAGCATGGAAACGCCGGGTGACCCCTCTTTGCAATCACCCTCTGAGCACCTCCAGTACCTCAAAAGAACCATTAAAGTTGTCCTAAATCAAATAGGGTTGTGGGTTTCCTCTTCCTTCCTTCCTTCCTTCCTTCCTTCCTTCCTTCCTTCCTTCCTTCCTTCCTTCCTTCCTTCCTTCCTTCCTTCCCTTTTCCTCCTTCCCTCCCTCCCTCCCTCCCTCCCTCCCTTTCTTTCTTTCTTTCTTTCTTTCCCTTCCTTCCTTCCTTCCTTCCTTCCTTTCCTTTTCTTCCCTCCCTCCCTCCCTCCCTCCATTCCTTCCTCTCTCTCTCTTTCTCTTTTCCTTCCTTCCTTCCTTCCTTCCTTCCTTCCTTCCTTCCTTCCTTCCTTCCAGAAGGGTGAATAAGTAGCCACACTACAGATGTATTGGCAATTCTTTGGTCTGAATCCCAAGTCTTGGTCCGAGTCTTAGGGACCACCTCCCAAGTCCCAAGTCCAAATCCCTTAAAAGCAATATTTTTCCCAGAATAAAAAATGGGGGGGGGGAGGTGGGTGGGCTTTGAGTAGTGAGTTGAATCTCAGACGTTAAAAACAAAACAAAACAAAAACCACCGAAAAACAAGTGTGAGTCAAGTCACTGAGAAGACTGAAATCCAACTTGACAGAGAGCCTGCGGACGCAAGCCTCCATTTGTGCCATCGAAAGCCCCTCTCCAGTCTCCCCCCCCTCCAGCCAGCGAGTGGCCATGGAACATTAATTTTGGACTACAATCCCCAAATCCCCCAGAGGCGTCGTGAAGCAGACCAAAGCAAAAAGATGAAAACCAACGGCAACGACTGTACACCACCACCAGAAGAGACATACAAATTCTCTTCCAGCTCACGAGGCAACCTCCGCCCCCCCCCCCATAAACTGTCTTCTCCGTCCTTTTGATTGCAATTGCAAGAGGAAATCAAGAACTAAAAATTTGCCGCAGTTGTCTGTTTTGCTACCTAAGGCCATCTCCTCGCTCTGCCCAACAGTCAGGCCAGCTCTGATGCTTTCCTTTGATTGCATCCCCCCCCCTCCCCAGCCCCATGCATAATCTTTGAAGGCCTTTAGGACTGAAAGGAAGCAAGTTACAGGCATTTCAAGCAGGATCTACTGTAAATCTGAAGGTAAAGGTAAAGGTCCCCCTGCACATGCGTGCTAGTCGTGTCCGACTCTAGGGGGCGGTGCTCATCTCCGTATTCAAGCCGGAAGAGCCAGTGTTGTGCAAGTCCATGGCCATGTGGCTGGCATGGCTGCAAGGAAACACTGTTTTTACCTTCCCACCGTTTACGGCGGTACCTATTTATCTACTTGCATTTTACATGCTTTCGAACTGCTAGGTTGGCAGGAGCTGGGGTGAACAGTGGGAGCTCGCTCCATTGCGTGGCACCCAGGATTCGAACCGCCGAGCTGCTGACTTTGAAGTCAACAGTTTTCGGAGCCTTAGTCCACTGAGCCACCACGCCCCTTTTTTTTTCTGAACCCTCCAGCTAAACCAACTGGTGGACTGTATTTGGCCAGTCGGATTGCAGGTCACCAGCATCCTACCAAGACTGCCTGGCCATGAAGCACGTAAACAAAAGAGCAAGGTGGAATAGGGGCAGCCTTCCTGGTTTTATAAGCTTTTTTTATTAACATTTAAGAGCATCCAATGTTTTTCTGCAAGACCTTAATCCCAGCCTAGCCATCTTTAAAACCCTTTCGCACATTCCTGCTGCATTGTTTGGCTGCCTCACGTGTTCTGAAGAATAGCTCTTGGTATGCAAAGAAGCTTGATTACCAGGGATCTGAATCCACACAGGGTGACTGTACATGGTGGGGCGTTTGTTTACATTTCAAATCCCGCCCGGACGGCTTTGCTACCTATCCCAACCCAGAAGAAAATGGTCTATGTTTCTAAAGATCCGGCTGGTCATTGTGCAAATGACTGGGAAGTGTTTTGATTTGGGTGGATGGAATGGATGTTTTGAATATTTCCACACACACGCACAGAGAGCACCCAGCAAAACCTTGTTTGCAGTGGGTGACTTAAAAGAAACAATCTAATTCAACTGCAGAACTCCTCTGCACTGGGTGGTTGAGCTTCACATCCAGCCTGTACCCACCGGCGAAAAGGACAGCATCTAGAATACACTTCGCAGCAGAGATGGGGAACAGTATATCTTTGGACTGCAACTCCCATAGTCCTTTAGGTATCATTGTGGGAGCTGCATGCCAAGAAAAGGGTTTTCCCTGCCTCTGGTTCACAGAGAAGCTTTTGTATTTTTATTTAACCATCCTGGAAAAGAAATGAACCCAAGGCCGGAAAGCAGTCTCCTTCTACACCCTCACTATTGCTAGTGATCAGGGCTGGCACGTCCATTAAGGTGAACTAGGCAGTTGCCTAGGGCGCCAAAATGGAGAGAGGGCGCTGGCCAGCCTGCTGCCCCCCCGCCGCCCCGCCGCCGCCCCCCCGCCGCTGGCCACCACCGTCCGTCTGCCTGCCGCCCCGCGCCCGTCGCCGCCTACCCCTGTTCCCATCGCCGTCCGCCCCCACGCCCGTCGCTGTCCCCCGCCATCCGCCGCCCCCTGATGCCCCCTCTGCCCCCTGCCCCCCCCCCCCCCCCACCCCTCACCTAGGGCGCTGCTAGTGATATCAAAAAGGGGCTGGGTTGGGTGCAGTGGGAGCCACTGAATGTCCCCCACCCCCTGACAATCCATTTTTCATAGCAACCAGCCTGGTACCAATTTCACAGAGGGTCCTATTGAGTAGCTCAAGACAGACCCCCAGACTGTGTATTTCCCATGAGGGAATGCCCCCTAAGTGAGGGGACCTGCAGCCCTCCAGATATTTATACGCTATTGCTCCCATCAGGTCTCACATGAAGGGCTGGGGGGCTGGTGAGAACGGGTGTCAAAAAAAATTCTGGAGCACCAGAGATGGTCAGCTTCTCACCTATATGGAGATGTTAAAACTCCTCATCCATATTGGTTGGCCAACAGTTTTAGACTGGCATCCTTCTCAACGTTTGTCTGGAAGTTGAGTCATGGCGACTGGACTTCTTTTTCTTGAGAGATATCTATCAAGAAAAAGAAGTCCAGTAGCCATGACCCAACTTCCAGATAAACTCACCTGGATGACTGAGAATCTTCACAGACATTTCTCAGCGTTTGGTTTCTAATACATCGGTGTTCTTTCTCCAGTAGTTCTCACTCTCTGTCTTGTACGCACAACCATTCCTCAACCTCTTTGAGGTCTGCATCCATGTTCCCGCCGCCGTTGTAGCTGATGTTCCATGGAATGGAACCAAACCCTTTTTCTACTTCTTCGTCACCCCACCCCCACCCCACCAACATGCCTTTGCCTCTTTACATTGGTGGAATCTGGAAGTGGAGTTGTGGCCACTGGACTTCTTTTTCTTGAGAGATTGAAAAACATTTCGCTGCTCATCGGAACAGCTTCGTCCGTCTGAAGAAAGCGAGTTGGTGGAAGCTGAACGTGTAAAACTTGTTTTGGGTCCACAGTTCCCGGAATCTCTCAGCCAGTGATGCCAGGGAATCAGGGTCATGCTGGTGTGTGTGTGTGTGTGTGTGTGTGTGTGTGTGTGTGTGTGTGTGTGTGTGTGTGTGTGTGTGTCAGTGTGTGATGTTTTGTCCCAGAATTCCAAGCCTGTATTTCCAATGGCAAAGGACTGTGGGAGTTGTGGTCCAAAACCTGGAGGGCTATCCTTTCCAGAGATAGGAAATTTCCATATTTCCACTGAGCTGGATATCTCTTTCCGGAGATAGGAAATTTCTCAATTTCCACTGAGCTGGATGGTTTAGATCAGGCATGTTCAAACTTCGGCCCTCCTGATGTTTTGGGCCACAACTCCCAGAATTCCAAGCCTGTATTTCCAATGGCAAAGGACTGTGGGAGTTGTGGTCCAAAACATCTGGAATATTTTTTAAAAACTTGAAATAAAAGCCAAAAACATGACTGGTTTAGATCTCTGGCTGGGAGAGTTTGGGAGTTCAATTCCCTCACTGGGCCTCTTTGTGAACGTGTGGACTTGATGATTCATAGGGTCCCTTCCACCTTGGCAGTTTAAAGGTTAAATTGACAAGAATGTCCACAGCCATCCTGGTTCCAAAAAAAAAAGAGCAGACAAACACACAAATAAAACAAAACAAAACTTTCCCAAGTTCTGGCTGGCATGCGTTCCCAACAACTCAAGCTATTGGATCGGCGGTTTTTTCACATACATTTAGAATACGGGCATTTCCCAGAAACATCAACGGGCATCCCTCAACAGACAGATCCAAAAGGGCAAATTGCATGTAGCCAAACTCCAGGAGCTTTGAAGTCGCCCTTGGAGAAATCAGCACTTGGACGACAGGCCGAGCAGGCGCACAGATAAGCCAGCTGTAGTCTCACAAAATCACAGCCTTCCCTGCTCCGGTGAAATGTATGGCATTTCTACTCAGATCAAAACCCTTTATTCACATCCTCAAGTCTGCGTGCATAAAACAGTGTGTGCATATTTGATTCCACTACCTACCCATCCTTTCTTTTTTTCTACAAAGTACAAAGCGCCCATTTCACCTTGTGCATTGAATCATAGAGTTGGAAGAGACCTCAAGGGCCATCTAGTCCAACTCCCTGCCATGCAGGAACCCCCACCACAATATTTCCGACAGATGGCCATCCAGCCTCTGTTTAAAAACCTCCAAAGAAGGAGACTCCACCACCCTCTGCGGCAGCATATTCCACTGCCGAATAGCTCTAACTGTCATGAAGTTCTTCCTAATGTTCAAATGGAATCTCTTTTCCTGTAGTTTGAAACCATTGCCCCGAGTCCTAGTCTCTGAAGCCATGGAAAACAAACCTGTTCCCTCTTCAATATGACATCCTTTCAAATATTTAAACATAGCGATCATATCCCCTCTCAGTCTTCTTTTTGAAAGGTTAAACATTCCCAGTTCCCTAAGCCGTTCCTCATAAGACATTTCCTCCAGACCCTCAACCATCCTGGTCGCCCTCCTCTGCACCCGCTCGAGGTTGTCAACATCCTTTTTAAATTAAGGCACACAGAACTGGACACAGTAATCCAGGTGGGGTGTGACAAGAGCGGAATAGAGTGGTACTATCACTTCCCTGGATCTAGACACTATAGTTCTGTTGATGCAACCAAGAATTGCATTGGCTTTCCTGGGTGCCGCATCACACTGTAGCCGGGCACTTTTTTGTATGTATGTCCCTGTTCTCCGATTCTAGTGACTGCAATATTTGGGTCCTAGAACTGAGGGATGCAACAAAGCAGAGCTGAGGGAGGGGTCCACTGGCATAGAGGAAATAAAACCAAACACGCCCCTCCCCCAACTAGCCCAGAACCTATTGAAATGAATTGGGGGGAGGAGGGGGAGGTTAATCAACTCTAAATCTCGCTGACTTCAATTGATCTGCTCTAGCTGGGACTAAAGACTGGATTTAGTCCCATCTTCCATAGATGACAGCGAAGGCCACCTTTGAAGTGAAGGCTTCGACAGATCAAACAGTAATCAGAGCCATTCGTAATTCTTAATCCCCTGCGAAATGCCATCCAGACCAGCCCTGGTGAATATAAAGGCATGCCTGTCATGCATGCTTTTCTTTTCTTTTCTTTTCTTTTCTTTTCTTTTGCCATTGGATTGACCCAAGACTAGGGTGGGTCCTATAGGGCTCCCCTAGTCTTACACCAGGCATGTCCAAAGTCAGGCCCGGGGGCCAAATGCGGCCCGTTTTCAAATTTTGAGCAGCTCGCGGACTCTTCTCCCGACCGGCTCAGCCTGTCATGCATCCCTGCCAGCTGGCCCCTCCCCATACTGGATGGGAGATGTCAGCTTGCAGTTTTATGGTTTGCCTGCCCTCCCTGCCTCTGTCCATCCCCGTCCCCCCAAGCCACCTCCTCAGCCCCCTTGCCCCTGGCTTCATTGCTGCAGAGTCCTCCCTGCCTCCTTGCATGCTATACAGACTTGTTCAAAGTCCGGCCCGGGGGCCAAATTTTCACCTCACCAAATCTGGCCCTCCTTCCACAAAGTTTGGACACCCCTGTCTTACACCCTCGTAACATTTTGTACTACGTCAGTGATGGCGAACCTTTTAGAGACCGAGTGCCCAAACTGCAATTCAAAATCCACTTTTTTTTTTTTGCAAAGTATCAATACAGTAATTTAACCTGTATACAGGTGGCTATGAAGGGGTGATGTTGGGTGCCCACAGAAAGGGTTCTAAGTGGCACCTTTGGCACCCGTGCCATAGGTTCGCCATCACTATGCTAGGTTCATCGCTGTAGGTGAACGCAAGTTCCGATAATGTTTTTTAAAAACCAATCGCAAAAGTAGAAAAGGGCATCTCTCATTACAACATCAAATCAAATAAGATTTCTTCGGCCATCCATTGAGCTGCGCTACTGTTTGCCCAGAACCCCCTACAGAACATCCTATGCAGTTATCCCCATATTCTTAGAACTTCGGAGCTGGAAAGGGCCTGGTGGATCTTCATGTCCAGCCCTGTCAAGGAGACACGGCGGTGGTGGAGGGGGGGGATCGAACTCCCAACCTCTGGCCGAGCAGCCAGAGACCTTAACACCAGTGAGCTATTCTTCAATAGGTGTTTATTGAACACCTGTTGGTGCACAAAATCCAATGTCTGTGTTGTGCACACCAGGAAGGGGGAAGGAAGGAAGGAAGGAAGAAAAGAAATAAAGAAATAAAGGAAGGAAGGAAGGAAGGAGGAAAAGAAATAAAGAAATAAAGGAAGGAAGGAAGGAAGGAAGAATGATGGTGATTTCCCATTGATGTCCAAATATACTGATCCGTTATTTTGGCATTAGCTGACAGAGACCATAAGTCCCTCTAGCCCCATTTTGCTGACACTGACTGGCAGCAGCCAGAGACCTTAAAACCAGTGATCTATTCTTCAACAGGTGTTTATTGAACACCTGTTGGTGAACATAAATCAATGTATGTGCTGTGCACACAAGAAAGAAAGAAAGAAAGAAAGAAAGAAAGAAAGAAAGAAAGAAAGAAAGAAAGAAAGAAAGAAAGAAAGAAAGATGTTGATTTCCCCATGACTTCCAAATACACTGATCCGTTATTTTGGCATTAGTTGACTGAGACCATAAGACCCTCTAGCCCTATATTGCTGACACTGACTGGCAGCAGCTCTTTCCAAGGATGATGCAAGAATTTTCCCCAGCCCTCCCTGGAGGTTCTATACCAGGAACTGAACCCTCTGCATGCAGAGTGGGTATCATAGAATTATAAGAGTTGGGAGAGACCTCAAGGGCCATCCAGTCCAACCCCCTGCCATGCAGGAACCCCCCATCAAAGTATTCCAGTACTGAAACACTGGTTCTCCCTCTATATGGGGAATCCACTTTAAACCGAGCCAGGCGAATAGCCTGCCTACTTTAGTACTGCCTGCACAGGCCTGCAGCAGCAGCAGTTCAGGTTTTCCAAAGGGGTTTTGCCATGCTTCGTCTCCAAGCCTGGGAGGTTTAACATATAAAGCTCATGCTCTACCTCTGAGCTGTGCTCGTTCCCCTAGTTTACCTGTGCCAACCTTTATCGGGGAATCATCTTTTTAAAACATCCTCCTCTGCTGTACCAAAGTTTTTCCACTCCCTGTGCCCATGGCAGAAATTGCGGCTCGTAATGGCCCATCCCATACTCCGGCTTGTCGCCTTCAAATAGGATAAAGACCTGTTTTCTTTGGCAGCCTAGAAGAAATAATCCACCCATCCTGGTAGCTTGGGTGGGGAATGGGTTGTGCTCATTTTTTCCAGCCAAGGAGGACCCGGATGGTAGATATGAAGGGTGCCTGCCATCCATTATGTAAAAAACAAAACAAAACAAAGGAAGGCACAAGTCGGCAGCAAGAAGAAGGAAGAGGAGGTCTAGAGAGGTTTGCGACCTCTCAAAGGTGCACTGAAGAGGCACTTAACATAACACACCAACAGCGTTCATTGCTTTCAACAGTGCCATAGAATCATAGAATGATTGGGTTGGAAGAGGCGTACAGTAGGACCCTGGTATCCACTGGGGATTGGTTCCAGACCTTTCTGTGGATAATGAAAACCATGGATAAGAGAGAACGCCTGCCCACCCACCCCAAAACTGCTGTTTCCTGACAGTAGCTTGCTTTATGACTGCTGTTTTGAGACAGTAGCTTGCTTTATGGCTGCTGGTTGTGACAGTAGCTTGCTTTACAGATGCTATTTGTGACAATACCTTGCTTTACAGCTGCTGTTTGTGACAATAGCTTGCTTTGTGGCTCCAGAATTATTTAATTTTTTTTCCTCTGCCAACCGTGGATAAGTGAATCAGTGGATAATGAATCAGTGGATACGGGGGGTCCTACTGTATAACACCATCAAATCCTGTTTCCGGCTCATGGCAGGACTTGCTCCTTTGTTAGAGGAAAAAACATCCCTTAATGTGTGAGCCTCAGTTGCTGCTCCGGGTCTTAACATGAACACAGGGGAGGTGACAGAAGGAAAAGCAAAGAAGGGGAAGGAGACAGAAAACCATGCTCCCCCCTCCCCCGTTCTATGTGCTTAGGTTAATTGCGGTGGTATCGCTGTACTTAATTCCAGGGGCACCTGAGTAGTAATGGATTATACCAGGTCTAGAGATGCTGGATTCCAACTCCCATCAGCCACAGCTAGCATAGTCATTGGTAAGAGGTCATGAGAGTGACAGACCATCCACATCCAGAGAATGGCAGGTGGCCCTCCAGAGGCCGGAGGAATGACATGATTGCACCAGGTAGCAAGAGAAGGAGACTGGGGTCATGGCTGTATCCCCTGATCTCTGCACCATTTGTCCTAGCCCTCCCCCCCCTCACAAACTCTCTTGATCCTTCAGATGCACTAGAGGACACCGAGGGGAAAATAAGATGGTGCCCCTGGTCCAGCCAGCTTCTAGGCAGAGAATGAGCCAAGGACACCAGCTGGTCCTTCTGAATGCCTCCCTGTGCCGATCTCTCTGCTGTCCTAACAACCAGAGGTGTGTGTGTGTGTGTGTGTGTGTGTGTGTGTGTGTGTGTGTGTGTGTGTGTGTGTGTCCTTATATTGGCTGGTCACTATGATGAATAGGGGAATAGGGAACTGAGTTAGAATGACCCCGGGTCCCATCCAGTCAGGGTCCCACAATCTGGGGCAACTTTGAAGGAGTTTGATCGTTTTTCCTGGGAGAAATTAGGAGGAGAGTAGCATGAGGATGCTTTTCATATTTCGTTTTGTTTCTTGCTCTCTCTCTCTCTCTCTCTCTCTCTCTCTCTCTCATACAATGTTTTATTGACATATTGTCAGATCTGTTCTTCTGTTGGGTCTGGGGGATTCTGAAGTTTTAACTTGTGCAATGCATTCACTGGCTGTGTTACAGCACATGTATAACAAAACTAGAAATTACAGCACATGAATAAAAAGGTAGAAATCCTCAATACTATAAAAAGAAGAAAATTGCAGTATTTTGGATACCTAATGCGCATTAAGAAATACCATCTGCTGCAGGTTGCCCAGGGACGTAGAAGAACATTCTGACTTAAGAACTTAAGCCAGTAGTCTGCAGTGAGCACAGCTGCTCTGTTTAGAATAGCTTTAGATAAAAACCAGGTCTGGCTATTGATCGCCAACATTCTTCAAGGACATGATACTTGAAGAAGAAGAAGAAGAATGCATGCACTAATGGGGCAATAAGTAAGTAAGTAAGTAAGTAAGTAAGTAAGTAAGTAAGTAAGTAAAAGAATGAATGAATGAATGAATGAATGAATGAATGAATGAATGAATGAATGATAACCAACTTCATATGTTTGAAGGGTCGTCACAAAGAACATAAAAACATAAGAAGAGCCATGTTGGGTCAGGCCGAAGATGGAACACATTTATTCTCCGTTGGTCCTGAAGGTAGTTGCAGAATTTAAGGAAGGGTGGAGGGTGGGGAAGGCAGGGAAATTTAGTGGAGCTGCCTCACATGGTGGTGGCGGCAGTGGTGGTCCTTTCCTCCCTACGGATTTTGAAGCACCAACTGGAATGGCCAGAGCGGAAGGATGCTGCAGCACCAAAATTCCCGCCTCTGCCAGAGGTTGCACTAGCTTGCTAGCTCCAGCGATTCTGTTGTTGAATGTAAGAATCCCAGCCATTTGTGCAATGGCCCCTTTTCTGGGGCACTTGGTGTGCCTTTGCACCAGACAATGTTTCCTTTCCTCTTCTCTTCTCCCCTCTCCTTTCCTCTTTCCTTTCCTCTTCATGATTAACATCCTCCACTCTAATAAAAAGATGGGCAACTGTTTAGCTGATTGGATCCGCTCATTGTAAAGCCGCCCAGACTTCCTTAGGGAAGATGGGCGGGAGAGAAATTCAATAAATAAATAAATAAATAAATAAATAAATAAATAAATAATATTTTATAGGCGCACATAAGTCATCTGCCAGCTTGCCCCAAACACAGCATGTATCTATAGAGGAACCTCAGAAACTGCGTTAGGCACCTCGCGCTTGCTATGGCTCAATATTGCCACCTCTGACCAGCATCACAGCCTGCTGGAACTCCTGTGGTCTTTTTGTCTCACCCAACAACGTAGCCAGATCTGCCCCACGGTAGCTTCCAAAATCGGGACAAGATTTGCTAATGGCAGTGTCATCGTGCGTGCAGAGGCCCTGCCTTTAAGTCAATGCTTCCCCGTGCCAAAAAGTGTCAAAACAGGAAGGCAACAGAAAAAGAGCGCAACATCCAACCGCCGCCCGTTCAGACCTGCTTCCATGGCCCTTGTTCTTCAAGGATGTGCGCGCGTAAGACCGGAGCGACATCCCTGCTAAGGGATCTCGCGTGGGTTGCTCTCTCCCCCGGTCCTCGGCAGAGGGGTAGGGATGCAACCCCGTCACCTCTTGCTAACGTTCCCTATGCCCTTGCGTGGTGGGGATGAGGGGTTTTGTAGTCCATCCCGTCCCAAGGACATCCCGAGGAGAGAGGGGGCGCCTTGGAAGAGTGTTGAAACTTGCCCGGACGCATCCGGCGGCTCCCAACGAGGTGGAAAGAGAATCCACCAGCCACTTCCAACTGTGCGGAACAGCCACCTGCTCGCCAAAGCCCAAACGCGCCGGGATGGATGCCCTGGGGCAAAACGGTGGTCCCTTTTTGGAGAGATTGGGGGTGGCTGGGATTCAGAGGGCGGACGGCACCGACGGCAGGGCACCGACTCATCCACCTGTGCCTTCCTCCCAACCCGGGCAAGGCAGGCGGACGGGCGCTTCTCCGCAGACCTCGGGCGTCGCAACAAGAGGGGGCTGCAAGCGCGCCTCTCCGCGCCTCCCTCCGCCACCGGCGGATCGGGACCGCTAGCAAGCCTCCAAGAGCCCAGCCTAGCCGAGGGACAAAGCCTACCGCAGGCTCGGTCTCAGCGCCACCCCATCCCAGAGAGCCATCATCCTGCACAGCATCCACTTGCGACTGTCCTTTCCCTCTTGGTCAGGATTGGTCCCCCGAGGCTGTTTTGAGCCTCGAAGGCAGCCCCGGTCACTTCCGACGGGCAAAGGCCCGTCCTAAATTGAGGGATTTTTAGGGCGCAAAGAAGTCCGGTGGGGAGTTTACATAAGGACCGACTCTCTCGTACCCCCCGCGCACCGCCGGGCAGAAACTCCGGAGCGAGTCGCCAACGCGCAGGACGGGTTCCCTCGACAGGGTGTTGCGAGTTCCTTCTTTTTTTATTGGCATTCCCAGATGAAGCGAGGGAAGCATTAAACAGGAAATAAAGAGAGAAAGTGAGAAGGGGGGAGGGGGAAATTAAGGAGGGGAAAAAGAAAGGAAAAAAAAGACGGATACAGGAGGGGGAAAAACATTTTTTTAAAAAGCCCATTAAACCCTGTTTAGCTTGGGCAGCGAAAGTGTGCGAAAACAGCCTTATTTATTTTTTCTAAATCCAGGCAGCAGGCGAGGGAGAGGAGACGAGAAGGAACTTTTGCCGACCCCCCCCCCCGCTTCCCTATAAACAGACTTCAAAAAATCACATCCAACCTTAGATCGGAGCGCGCGCGGAGGGGGTGGGAGGGTGGCGTGGACTCCGCAGTGGTCTCCACAGCCGATTGAAGATTTGAAGGTGAAGGGAGCCTTCCCCCCCCCAAAAGGAGGCAGTGGTGGGTTGGGGAGGGGAGAGGGAGCAACTTACCCCGGCCGTAAGAGCAGGTAGGAGGGTCCGCTTCGGCGCGACCGCCGGATGATGGCACCGGCGGATAAAAGTCCCAGGCACTTTCCGATCGCCTCGGAGGAGAAATTGGCGACTCCGGAGGTGGTGGTGGTGGTGGGGGTGTAGCGGAATGCCGGTGGGGCTGGTCTGAAGGGGGGGGGCACCAGGGGAAAAGAGGCGGTGTGTGAGCGTGTGCGTGTGTGTAGGGAGCCCCAGTGGCCACCCCAAGCCTAGAGGAACCCGGCTCGCCCGCTCTCCTGCCAACCTTTTTTTTTGGGGGGGGGGGGGTCCCCCTCTCCGCGCCTCGTTCGCCGCCTGCCCGCTGGCTGGCGGGGTGGCTGACTGGTTCTCCTGGCCAGGGAAGGGGTGGCCGCCGCTACGGCTGGGAAGGGAGCCCGGGCAGCCGAGAGGCGCAGAAGGGAGAGCGAGCGAGCGAGCGAAGGCAGAAACCGAGCCCCGGCGGGCTGCCTTTAAATAGGGTTTCAATAAATCCCAGGGTTGAAAAGAACGGGGCGTGTGGGGTGGTGGTGGTGCTGATGGTGGCGGTGGCGGTGGTGGAGGGGGTGGTAGTGGAAAGAGAGAGAGAGAGAGAGAAAGAGAGAGAGAGAGAGAGCTGGAAGAAAACGTCAACTCCCCGAGGAAATGAGAAGCAGATTTCGAGATATTTAATCACCGGCTGATGGGAAAAGGGGGTGAGAGAGAGAGAGAGAGAGAGAGAGAGAGAGAGAGAGAGAGAGAGGAGGTGTGCGCGTGTACGCGCGCGCGCCGCCGAGCGAGCAACGGGAGAGAGAGAGAGAGCTGCCCGGCGCTCCCCCTTCCTCTTTCGACTTTGCGGCACGGTTTGGAAAGGAGCCCCCTTTTTTTTCTCTCGCCACGGCAAGGGGCGAGGGTCTCGGTCTCTCCACCCCCCCCACTGACTCCCCCATCCCCGCACGAGAGAAGCAGCGAGGATTGGGGGAGATCTGGGAGCTTGGGTTTGATTTGGGGGGGGGCACCAAGGCAGGAAGAGAAGGACGGAGAAGGGACGAGGTGCGGACATCAGCTTTTGCACCGATCCGGGCTGGCAGGGGAGGATTCCCTGGGGCGGGGCGGGCCGGGGGGGAAACGTTTGATGAATCTGGAAATTAAAAACTCACTCGCAGGACCAGGGGTTTGCGAAGGGGAGGGGGCGGGCTGGCTCGTCAGGCACGGTTGCACTTCCAGCGTTCTGGAAAAGCACCGACGAGGTGAAGACAGGAAACTTTCTCCCCCCTCCCTCCGTGTGTCCCCCCTCTCCGTTCCGCCGCCGCCGCCGCCGCCGCCGCCCCTCTTTCCTTGTTTTCCCTTCACAGGCTGTTGGGTTCTTGGAGGTTCTCTAGGAAATTGAAAAAGGAGGGGCCGGGGGAGGGGTGGGTTTCGCCTCCAGCTATAAGGCCGGGGTCGATAGGTAAGGAGGGGGAAATGCCAGCTCCGTGGCGGTGGGGTGGGGTGGGGTGGGGTGGGGACAAAAAGGAGAAGGGGCAGGGTTACTCCGAGAGGGACGCAGTGCCCAGAATCCGTGCCAAAGAAAGACACACCCCCCCGGGTCGTTTCTTCGCCTCGGACTCGTAACCCATCCCAGACAACCCCCCCGCAAGGAAAAGCACATTTCTCAATGGGCTCCTAATGGGGGCTGTCCCAGACGCTTAGGGAAACCCATGCCCCCCCCAATAGAACTGCACACACACACACACACACACACACACACACACACACACACACACACACACACACACACACACACACACACACACCGGTTCCTGTCTCCCCCCCCCCATTCTGCATCAGGTCGGACTGAAGGCTGAGCCTTTTCACCAGGCCACCCACCGAGCTGGCTGGCCCGAAGCGCCTTGCTTTTGTTCGCCAGACCCGGGCTGGATTTATAGCTTTCCTGCCCCCATGTCGGCCGGCCTGTCCCGTTCTTGGCAGCAACGCGCTCCCCGGCCCAGCGGCCACCCCGGGGCGGACAAATGACTCCGGGATGCTCCTGGCAGCCCCGCCAACCCAAGGGACGCCGTTAAGGTCCTGGCCTCCGATCCACGCGGGGCGATGGTCAACGAGAGGGCAGTGGCCCACAGAAGCAATAGGGCCAGCTGTGAGCCGCTGGCAAGTGACCTATAAACGCACACCGAAAATAAACGCAGAAGCAGAAAGAATTGGGGAGGACACCCTCCCTCCATGACAGTCAAGGTACTCCCTGCCTCCTATATTCTGGTAGGAAGGGTACTCTCCAGACATGTATGGCAGCCGACAGAACATCTTTCGGTATGGCTTGCTCAAGATGTGTTCAACTCCTAGTCCAGTGGTTTAGGTCTCTGGCCAGAGGTTGGGCGTTCAAATCTCCCCCTGGGACTCCTTGGCCTGGGGCTGGGACTCCATGATCTATATAAGGTCCATCCCAGCCCCTCAGTTCAAAGGTTTATAGGAGTGGTCCTCAACCTGTGGGTCCCCAGATGTTCCTGGACGGCCACTCCCAGAAGTCTTCATCACTAGCTGAGCTGGCCAGGATTTCTGGGAGTGGCCGTCCAGGAACATCTGGGGACCCACAGGTTGAGGACCACTGGTTTACAGCAGTGTTTTTCAACCTTTTTTGGGCAAAGGCACACTTGTTTCATGAAAAAAATCACGAGGCACACCACCATTAGAAAATGTTAAAACATTTAACTCTGTGCCTATATTGACTATATATAAAGTAATTTTCTTGAATAGGAATCAAATAAACACAAATAAAGTATTTTATAATTACAGTCCAGAAATATGAAAAATTATAAAATACATTCAGTGGGGCCTGTTTGGCTGAACACAAAGCTGATATTCTTCAGCTTTTCCAACGGCACACCAGGCAACATCTCGCGGCACACTAGTGTGCCGCGGAACAGTGGTTGAAAAACACTGGTTTACAGGTTTAACCCTGGGTTCACTCACCAGGAATACTGTATAACCCAGCTCCCAGTACATATTTAAGTATAGCCAAGTGGACATTTGGGGGAGTCTTGTTTCTTCCTCCTTGTAGGAAAAAGGAGACCAGGCCCCACCACCGCTTCCTTGGTTTCCACCCACCTTCCTCCTCCCCCCTCCCCACTTTTCTATCCATAAACATGGCAGCCATCCATTTGAAAAACCTACAGCACAATATCCCAGAATGGTGGTAGGTAGAGAAGATGCAGGGTGGAGGAGGAAGGATGTACAATATTGCCCACTCTAGTCAGAACTGACTTGATGGGAAGTCATTATTATAGAGGAGGGCATTGGCCACCCCCCCCACCCAACCAGCTGACCACTTTGCTGCAGAAGCCAGACATAGAGTCTCCCTGCTCAGCTGATGAGTGGTCATTTGGGGGAGGTGTGGAAGGGCTGGCCGGGCTGGTTTTGGAATTGACATGGCAAAGAAGCGGATGGAACCTCGTGCCGTTTGTCCTCTGTGTATGAATTGCCCACCTCTAAATTATTATTAGGATCCAGATGATCACATCCTCTTGGAGCTGATGCCATACACAAGTTCTGTGGAGTGCCCAGGATAAGAGCATCCCAGACACCCATGTCCCTGGGAATTTCAGACTCATAAGAACATAAGAGCATAAAAGGAACCATGCTGGATCAGGCCAAAGGCCCATCTAGTCCAGCTTCCTGTATCTCACAGTGACCCCACCAAATGCATCTGGGAGCGCATGAGACTAGATCTCCATTTCCTGATGCCACTCCTCTGCATCTGGCCCTTGAAGTACCCTGGTTTTAAGCCCGGAGATGACCCATCTCCATCATGGTTTGTAACCTGTGATGGACTTTTCCTCCAGGAATCTATCCAATCCCCTTTTGAAGGCATCCAGGCCAGATGCCATTGCCACATCCTGTGGCAGCAAGTTCCACAAACTAACAACACATTGGGTAAAAAAAAAATATTTTTGTCTGTTCTCACTCTCCCAGCCCTCAATTTGAGTGTATGTCCCCTAGTTTTCTGGTATTTTGTGAGAGGGAGAAGAGCATCCCTCTATCCACTTTACTCATGCCCTGCATTATTTTGTATGTCTCAGTCACATCCCCCCTCAGGTGCCTTTTTTCCAGACTAAAGAGCCCCAAATGTTTTAGCCTTTCCTCCATGAACCAGGGGCTTTGATGACTCTCATCATACGAGCACAGACAGAAGTCTCCTCTCTCTCTCTCTCTCTCTTCTCTCTCTCGATATATATAGAGGAGACTTCTGTCTGTGCTCGTATGATGAGAGTTATCAAATATATTTTTTTTGGGGGGGGGGCTTTGTCCATCTTCCTATACATTCAATGGCTGGCATGAACTGCCAGATGTTCAGATCATTCACATCTGAATCCAACACTCCTTCCAAACAGCTTCAGAGTTTTGTTTCAAGATTGGCCCTGCCATTAGGTAAAGTGAAGCTTCTGCCTCAGATTACAGGTATTGGAGAGTGGGAAATGGCAGTGAGGTTCTCAAGAACAAAGCCGTGTGAAACCCTGCCTCCAAGAGTTGGCGTTTGCCTTGTGTGCAATGGGAAACAGCTGCCTCATTGTTAGAACTGAAGGGAGACACAGGTGCCACTCCATCCGGCTCCGATACATGGAGTTTTTGTGGCCAGGGCACAAGGGATAGTGCTGCCATCTTGGTCTCTGCTTTGCCAAGAGTCCCTTGGGTCTGAGCCTGGACATGGTAGCATTCCTTAGAAATCTTTGCTCTGGTGGATGTTTCGGACTGCAGCTCCCAGGAACCATAGCCAACATGGCTCATAGGTCTGGAGATTTGGGAGTTGCAGTCCCAAACAAACTGCTGACCTTGGATTGTGTGTGTGTGTGTGTGTGTTTGTTTGTTGCGTTGTTACAGTTGTGACCGGCTCTTCGTGACCCCACGTGGAGTTATTCTTGGCAGGAATACTGGAGTGGTTTGCCAGTCTCTACTCCAGGCCCCTGCAGCACCTGGTCTTCCCTGGTGGTCTCCCATCCACGTACTAACCAGGGCCGACCCTGCTTAGCTTCCGAAATCAGGCGAGATTGGATGTGCTTAGGCCAGGGTATCTAGGCAGCTGTTGACCTTGGATTAGGCAATCACAAAGAGAAAGGAAATTGAAGGATGGTCAAACATTAGGATCCGTCATTCTTAGTCCTTTTGAAGGAAGCGGTATTTTGAAAGAAGGGGGCGAATAACAATGGGGAATTGTGTTCTGCGAGAACAGATGGGTGCATATTTGTCACAGGCGTGGCTCACGAACACAGCACATGGTTTGCATGCAAAAAGTCCCAGGTCCTGTCCATGGCATCTTTTTTTCTCAGTAGTACTGGGGTGGAGGTGGAAATCTCCTTGAAATCTATGAAGCACTGCTACACTAGGTGGTAGGTATTATCAGGCAGAATAATAATTATGGCTGGGTTTTATGGATATTCAGGACGTTTTTTAACATTTAAAACAGCTTATTTCATCGTGCGCTGCCATTAATGAAACGAAATGTAACGAATGTAATTTTCTTGGTTCTCTTCGTTTTGTTCCTAAACCTACGCCACGGTCATTATTCGTTTCGTTACGTAACGAAACGAATAACGAATAATGGAACAAAAAAATTCGTTTCATGCCCATCTCTAGTAATAACCTTAAATGAAATAATGGCTATAGGCAATGTGGAACACAAGAGGGCAGGGTTGAGTCTTGCAGGACCTGCTTGATTTTTTTTTTCAAACTTAAACCCCTTGAAATCCATCGGACAGAATCTGCAAAAGATACACAATGAAAAGATTATCTGCCAAGGAATTTGATTCAAGCAGTGGAACTGAGTGGAACGAGCAATCCTTCCACACATGCAACTCCGTTCTAAAATAATCCTGGTGAGAAAATCAATCCAGCAGGCAGGGGCTCCTCTGTGGTGGCCCCTTCCCTTTGTCGTACCCTCCCCAAATGTGCAAAGGGCTCCTTCCCCAATCCTTTTAAAAGAGGATCTGAAAGACCTGGTTGTTTCCACGATTCCAACATATGGTTTGGAGGGGAATTATGATTGTAGGTATTTTAAATAGTTGTTTAATTTTTTTTATTTTTTTTAAATAATTTTAAATATTTTTATTTTGTTTTATTGTTTTTTAAAAGGGCAGCCCTCCTCCATGGAGAAAATTGGCAGTATGAACACTTTGGACAAAAAAAAATACCTGTTACCTAAAGCTTTCTGTGTTTCAGCAATATAATATAATCTAGTAGAGTGGGGGTTGTTTTATTGGGCAGGTTAAAAATATTTCAAATAAACTGGGACTCTGAAACATACACTGATTTACCACCAGGTCAAGATCAACTAGATCAGTGTTGGCAAACTTATGGCATGTGTGCCAAAGGTGGCACTTGGAGCCCTTTCTGTGGGCACCCGACATCGCCCCTTCACAGCCACCTGTATTCAGGTTAAATTGCCTTATTGGCACTTTGCAAAACATTAGTGGGTTTTGAATCTCAGTTTGGGCACTGGGTGTCTAAAAGGTTCGCCATCACTGAACTAGATAGTCTGATCAGCACCAGTGCTGAAAATACTGATCAATGATATGGGTTCTTTTTTGCCTTTATTGTAGGTCAGTTGGGTCTGTACCTGAATCCTCTAAGTAGTGTAGTGTTCTCGCCTGACCTACAGCAAAAGGATTCTAGGTACCCCACCAAACTAGGAATTCTGGGATTCCATAAAAATCCCTTGACTATAGCGCACCCATGCATGCACCCATGCACCCATGCACGCATGCATGCGCGTGCATGCACGCACACGTGCGCGCACACGCGCGCACACACACACACACACACACACACACAGCGTTATAGCAGCTTCAATGGCTGCCAAGCTGTTTCCCTGCAGAATTCAAAGCAATGCCTCTATCCAACAAAGACCTAAATGGCTTGAGTCCACGCTCTCTCAAGGACCGCATCGCCTTTTTCCTGCGCCTCCTTGAGTGTTCAGATCGTCATGGGAGGCCTTTCTCTCGACCCTGCTGTCTTCACTGGTGCATTGGGTGGGGACACAGGAGAAGGCCTTCTCTCTTGCTGCTCCCGGATGTTGGAACTCCCTCCTACTGGAGGCGAGACCGGCTACCATCTTTATTGGCCATCTGGAACCAGGTGAGGACCTATCTCCTCAGGCAAGCTTTCCCTGACTTATTTTTGCTGACAACTGGAGTTTTTAGAATGGATTGCCACACCTTACTGCTTTGAACGTATTTTGGTGTCACTCAGGTGATTCAGTATGAATGTGTCTGATCCTTTTAGCATCGTATACTCATTGTTACAACCTTAGATGCTGTCTTTTAATTGTGGTAAACCGCCTTGGATCCTTTTGTTTTAGGGGCAAAGGCAGGTTAAAAATATGTCAAATAAATAAATAAATAAATAAATAAATAAATAAATAAATAAATAAATTGTTGCAATCACACTTAACTGAAGGCACAACTACACACCAAAACACTCCCATTTGGGTTTGGAACGATTGAAATGGAATTAAAAATTCCCCACCGCACAACATACAGCTAAGTGCCCATTTTTCCGCTGCAAAGCAGGTGTTTTTAAAAACCTGCTTGGGAGGAGGGGCTTGTTTATTTTGAATGGATCATTGTTGTGCCCTCTTTTACTTGATTTAGCATGTGCCTGTAGGGGTCTGTGGGTTTGCCATGCCCAATGGGTTTTAGATTGCAGGGGACTTGGTAGTCTGAACTATCCCTCCCAACTCCCCCCCCACACACATCTGTTTCTGTTTTAGCGCTGCATCAATCTAGCGCCATGCCTGTTCAAAATTAATATTTCTTTAAAAAAATCAATTAATAATAAATAAATAAGGGGATAGACTCTGGGGAATCCAGATTGTCCTCTGTGGATTTCTACTGCGTACCAAAAAGGACTTTTTTTAAAAAACACACACACACACACCAGAAATTCAAAGCTCTGCATCTATACCAGGACTGATTTGTTGCAAGACAACATAACCCCAGAGGAGAAAACAAACCAGACCACCTCCTGTTGTTATTTACATCCAGATGTATATTCTGTGATCTGCAGCCAACTCCAAAATGTTTCCTTCTCGTAGGCCTTGGATGATCGGACGGCCTCACAGTTTATCCGCTAGCAATAACTGGAGGTACAGAGACCAGAATTAGACTCTGTGATAGACCCGAATCCCAACTATGGACCTGTGTCTAGTCTGGGCTCTGTTGTATTCATTTATTTTATTTTTTATATGCCACTTTTCTCCCTGAACTGGACCCCCGAGTAGCTTACTGTCTTAGGACCTAAACGCCTAAAGGACCACCTCCTTCCATATGAACCTACCCAGCAATTAATATCTAGCCAGGGAGCCCTCCTGAAAGAGCCATCCTTCAAGGAGGTGAAAGGGATGGCTTGTAGGAATAGGGCCTTTTTGGCAGCTGCCCCCAGGCTATGGAACGCCCTCCCAAGTGAGACCCACCTGGTGCCAACATTGATGGCAATCTGGTGGCAGGTAAAAACATTCCTGTTCCAGAAGTTTTTAAACTGATTATTGTGGGTCTTGATGGCAATTTTAGTGTAGTATTTTAATGTATTGTATTTATTGTATTTAAATGTTTTTATTGTTTTAATTTTATTGCAATTTTGATGTTTTGATGGTATGAATTCTTTATTTTGATTGTGAGCCACCCAGAGACCTTTGGCAGCATACAAGCTGTATAAATAAATAAATAAATTTAGTAAACAGAAAACTGGAATACAATAAGATACCAACCATTAAAGCAGAGTCTGTGGAGATTCTCAGTCATCCAGGTGAGTTTATCTGGAAGTTGAGTCATGGCAACTGGACTTCTTTTTCTTGAGAGATTGGAACATTTCGTTGGTCATCCCAACAGCTTCATCAGTCTGAGGAAAGCTAGTTGCAAGTCCTCCGTTTTAAAGTTCACTTTGACCTCTTGTCACCCTGGTCTGAAATAGGCTCATAAGATGAACAATGGCCTGAATAGGCTCGTTAAGTGGACAATAGTCTCAAGAGGCCATTAGGTTTACAATGGCCTAAGGTGCTGAAACCCATAAAATATGAGTCATAAGCTATGTCCTTGGTGGTAGAAGTGTGAAGTATTTTTTGATTTGTCTGGGGATTGTCGAAATCACTGCCTGATAAGTAGAACAGAGTTAAAGCAGAGTTAAATTCAGTTCTAGAATTAAAGTGAAGTTCAAAATCAGGCTCTCTAGAACCACTTAATAAAAAACTGTAATGCTATTATAGAATAATATAGACTCTTCCATTTCTATTTCTCTGTCAGCCCTGTCCTCGTTCTGCATAGCCGACAAACAGATGACTCTCTATGTGAAGATTTCAACATCAAGCCCAAAACTGTTCCAGAATTTCTGAGATGGTGTGACTGTGTCCTGTGGAACAAAGTGCCAATTACAGGGAAAATCAAGATGGCAGCAAAGGCTTTTCAATCACACCCCCTCTGTGTTAATCAGAGAATCAGTGGAAGGACGCCCGTGTTTGGTTAATGGCCCTTGTTCAAATTATCACCTGTGTTTCAGCTTTAGTTTTAATTTTTCAATCCCCTTTGATTCCGCTGATTACCGGTCTCATGGCCACCAAAGTGTTATAATAATTACATGTTGTCATATCTCTTTTGACTTATGGTGTCCCTCGTGTGGGTTTCTGTGTACGCAGCATTATAGATATTACCTGAGCTGACACGCTTTAATGCGATTCATGCATCTGATGGAGCAGACAGTGTTCACAATAACTATTTTTAAATGATCATTTCAAGGTGGTTTAAAAGTTATTGAAAAGAGAACCTTCAGAATTAGAGGTCACGTTCGAATCTTGTCCCCTCCTTTCTTCCAAATTACCGTTCCTTTGATTATTGGGTCATCAGCATGAGGACAGAGACTATAAGGTTGTAAATTTTTTTTCCAGATTGTCAGGATGGGTTGAAATACTTTAAATAATGAAGATAACCTTCATTGTGTTCCTTCATATTAAGCAAAGCGGCTACTCTGGATAAAAGACAACATGACAGAGAAGCAATCTAAGAACTTTTGACAGACTTGTGATTTTCAGATTGGTTCTATTCCTATCCCTCATTGCTTTTATCTTTCCTGCAGCTGCATGGACACTTTGCTTAAAGCAAAGATCCAGAGTAATTACTAATAACCAGTAACTTGCATTTAGTTCCTTTTCCCCATACTGAAAGTATGCAGGAGCTGCCTAGATGCCCTAAGCACATCTGCTCTCGCCTGATTTCGGAAGCTAAGCAGGGTCGGCTCTGGTTAGTACTTGGATGGGCAACCACCAGGGAATACCAGGTGCTGTAGGCACCTGGAGTAGGAACTGGCAAGCCACTCCAATATTCCTGCCAAGAAAACTCCATGGACATGGGGTCAGGAAGAATTGGTCATGACTGTAATGACACAACAAAGACATCAGAAAGTATGCATGTGTTACATGACAGGTATAACTTCACAAGGTGGTTTGCATAGCTTTTTGTGGTGTAACTGTAACTTTTTAAAAATTACTTTGACAGCTGGGAATGGTTGAGAAGGGATATTATATGTGGTTCAGCCATTGCAGTGTGCTCTGTAGTCAGTGTCTGGAAGCTGAGTCATGGCAACTGGACTTCTTTTTCTTGAGAGTAGAGATGGGCATGAAACGAACAATTTTTCGTTTCCGTTTTCGCTTTTTTGTTTCGTTACGTAACGAAATGACAAATGAATTTTGTCTCTAAAATGAAACGAAACAAACAGAAACACCAGAAATTTTGTTGTGCGTTTCGTTTCCGTTACTGCAATATGAGTGATTTGCTTAAAATCCTAAAAAAAATTACAAAAATTGAAATAAATGGTAACGAAATGGTAATGAAATGAACGAAAACAAAAACAAATGTTTTGCAAAAATTCGTGAAAAACGGAAATGAACCGAAACAGTTCCTCCAAATGACAAACGACAAACAAAATGCCATTTTTTTATTCGTGCCCATCTCTACTTGAGAGATAGAAATGTTTTGCTGCTCATCCAAACAGCTTCATTAGTCTGAATACAGCTAGTGCGAGTCCTCCATCTTATAGTCCGGTTTGACCACTTGTCACCCTGGTCTAAAATAGGCTCATAAGAGGAACAATGGCCTGAATAGGCTCGTTAGGTAAACAATAGTATCCATAGCCTTAAGGTGAACAATGGCCTAAGGTGCTGAAACCTATAAAGTATGGGTTGTTAGCTATGGCCTTGGTGGTGAAGGCTTTTTTCTGTAGTCAGTGATGCCAATCTGGATGCAGAGAGCCTGTGCTTCAAACTATGGGCGGGTGGAACACAATGTCTAGATGGGCATTGTATTTAAAGTTGCTTTTGAGAAAACGGAGCACAAAGAATTACCATTGTAAAGTAGCAGCCCATCATTGTGGGGTCCTTGTATTCATAACTGCAACAAATTACTTTTAAAACCCTTCCTGAGATATTTCTTATCATATGAAATCATATGTATAGTCCAGGTACCCACCCCACCCCACCACCACCACCTTGATGCCTTTCTTCATTTCTTTCCCTTGCAAAAATAATCATGTAGGGAGAGAACCTAAGAACCTAAGAAGAGCCATGCTGGATCAGGCCAAAGGCCCATCTAGTCCAGCTTCCTGTATCTCACAGTGGCCCCACCAGATGTGTCTGGGAGCGCACAAGACTAGATCTCTGTCTCCTGATACCACTCCCCTGCATCTAGCCCTTGAGGTACCCTGTTTTTAAGCTTGGAGATGACATATCTCCATCATGGTTTGTAACCTGTGATGGACTTCTCCTCCAGGAATCTGTCCAATCCCCTTTTGAAGGCATCCAGGCCAGAGGCCATCACCACATCCTGTGGCAGGGAGTTCCACAGACTAACAACGCGCTGGGTGAAAACATATTTTCTTTTGTTTGGTCTTACTCTCCCAGCCCTCAATTTGAGTGTATGTCCCCTAGTTTTCTGGTATTTTGTGAGAGGGAGAAGAGCGTCCCTCTGTCCACTTGACTCTTGCCCAGCATTATTTTGTACGTTTCAACAGGGCGGTTCCTATATATTTGTTTGCTTGGAACTGGGCCATGTGACCCATCATCCACATGTGGGATCCATGGGGGCACATGGGATCCATAGTTTGCTCCATGAGTCTGGCATGCAGAAGGAGGGTCCCCCACTGCCTCTGGCATTTTTAAAAAAAGCATTTGCACAACAATGAGCTGCCCTCTGTAACCCTCCCCCCACCTCATCTGATGTGTGAGGTGCCTGATACCCTCTGTCTAACAGTAGTGCTGGCGCAGAAAAGCAATTTAATTAGCAGACCGTGAAGAGCACGGCAAGGCATAGTTTGCCTCTTCTGGAGCTTTCCGCGTTCACTCATGCTGAAAGGTTATTTATACACTAAGATCCGAGTGTCACTGCCTGTTCCAGACCTGACACCCCCACTTCCAAATCCTCACATAACACCCTAACCCCTTGCAATCACGATCACATGAAAAGAGTCGCCGGGAAACACAGGAGGGAGCTTATATAAGGTGCTCGAAGACTGCTGGTACCACCAGCCCCATGGATTACAGGCACCCATAATCTTTCCAAGTACAGTATGCAGAGGCCTCTAAAAGCCGGGCAGTTTTCATGTGCTTTCCAGGCGCCGCTCTGCTCTCGGACACAGTGATCAAACATCTGAGAAGTTATTCTATTTTGGGACAAGGGTTTCTAGATCCTGGGAATTTCAGACCCCCCAAAAGGCCCTTTAATAAGGTCCGAAAAGTCATCGGTGTATTTCTCCCAGAGAGCTGGTGACCCAGATGTTCTGAAACCAAGAGCTCACCTGGCTGATGCGCAGGTGAATCAGGCTGTGGCCCATGCACCGCATACTGTTGACCTAAAAAAACATAACGGAGTAGGATTGGAACGGATGCTGCACTTGAGAAACTGCTATGTATTTCCTCCCCTGTCCCATTTATTTGTTTATTTACAGTATTTATTTATTTAAAACATTTCTTCCCTCTCTTTTCTCCCGAGAAGACCCAATGCCTTCAGAAAGAAAGCATATGTGCCAAAATATGATCTTCTGCTTGTAATGTACTGTCAAGTCACTTCTGGCTTATTTCAAAACCCTAGGAATCAGTGATAGGGATGGGCACTTTACGAAAAATGAATTGCTGCTTCGTTGTTTCGTAAGCTTACGAAATGAAACGGAACGGGAAACAGTGATTTGTTACAAAACAAAACGAAACACCATTTCCCCCCCCCTTTTAAAATGAACCGTTTTGCTACTCTGTAAAAGGCTCCCCGGGGTCCTAGAGTTACCAAATTTGGTGGCTCTAGGACCCAGTGTAGTTGTTTTATAGAGTAACAAATTGTTTAATTTCTGTTTTGTTTCATTATAAATTTTCTTTTACACAAATCCATTTAAAAATGAAATGAAATGAAACACAGGGGAAACAAAACAAAATGAAACTCTATTTTTTCATTTCATGCCCATCCCTAATCAGTGACTTGCAAAAATATGTCCTGCCCATAAGAGCTTCGCTGAACTTTTGCAAACCAGTGCTTGTGGTTTCCTTTATCGGTTCAATCCACCTCACACTTGGTCTTCCTCTTTTCAGGCTGCCTTCAGGTTTTCCTAGAATCATTGTCTTCTCCTGTGAGTCTTGTCTTCTCATGGTTGACCCATAGAATGATGGCCTCAGTTTACTTTTAGACTTCGATTTTTGACTTGGTCTAGGACCCACTCGTTTGTCTTTCTGGCAACCCAGAGTCTCTGCAAAGCTGTTTCCCAGTGCCATCTTTCAAATGAACCGATTCCCCCACCCTTGCAAGCTTTCTCCAGCTTTCACACACCTAGACAGCACTGGGAATATAAATTGTGATCATGGTTTCCAGTGATACATCCTTACCCTTCGGCTTTCTCTTTAGGTAGGCTTTTTGTTTGGACTGATGGCTGAACTAAGGTATACCAAATCATGAACGATACCAATTTCTTCATTGTCAGCATTAGAGGTGGGCATGAACCAGAAAAGCCATGGTTCGAGTTCACCTGGTTCAGGACCACCCTTGGTTCGGTTTGGGTTTGGGTTTGGGTTTGTACGAATTTTTTAAAAAATCATACAAACCCAAACCGGTTCGGGTTCTTACTGCCGCCGCCACCAGCAGTGGTGGCTTGGTGGTGGTGGTGGCGGTGGTGGCGAACACGTGGCCTGCGCTACAGCTGTAGTGCGGGGCAGTTAGCTTTTCCCTACAGCCAGGAAGACCAAAGATGTCCAGCCCCAGGTAGGAGACATTGCCACCATTAACAAACCAAACTGAACCGAACCAATTTGTTCTAAAATCACTCTGGGGTTCGTTATTTGTTTCGTTACATAATGAAACAAATAACGGATAAAGAAATGAACTTAAAGTTCATTTTGTGCCCATCTCTAGTCAACATTAATCCTGTGTAATAATAGGGACTTGGGTTGTAAAAAAAAGTGTATTTCTGATGGGAGTGGTAAAGCCAAGCTCTGAGTGACAGTTACAGTCGAAATCTGAAGCATGAGGAAAAGGTAGAGCTGAGTTCACCCTCAAACCTCTAAAGACCTTAAGGTCTGCCTTGGTACACCAAGTTCTCCCCTAGAGCCTCCCTTCTACCTGCCAACAGTACCTCCAGCACCTGCATCCCTCCACTTCATGCACACACGCATACACACCTGCAGACCAACCACCCTGGCCTCGAGCCTTCACCAAGCAGTCTGGTGTTAGGGTTGCTGTTAAATCAGAAGTTGGCAAACCTGCTAATGAGGAGTCCCAAAGGAGACCCATACGTTCACGGCTTCAGTCATTAAAGACCTGAGCAGGGCCCAGATGTGAAGTGGTAATCGGTGCTTATGAAACACATGCCCATAACCTTGCAAAAGTATGCACTTGTGTGTGTGTGTGTGTGTGTGTGCGTGCATGCATGCCTGAACACAGTAGGTTCGGGGAGGGGGCATTGTATTTGGGGCACTGGAGGAAATGATATCGCGACTACCACAAACACGCACACACATTCTCTGGAGGCAGAACATGGGGAAAGGGAGCGAATGCCAGGCCTAACCATTCCTGCTCAGCCTTGAACGAAGACAAAATTTATTTATTTATATTTATTTATTTGTTATATTTCTATACCGCCCATCTTCCGGACGGAACTCTGGGCGGTTACAATTAAAACAAAAACAGCAAAAGACAAAAGAGAGCAAGTAATGATAAAATAGGAGGGACAATACCATCCACAGAGGATGACACGGGCGGCAAAAAAACAAACAAACAAAAAACAGATTAAATAAAAAGGTCTCCATATGCCTCTTTGAAGAGGTGGGTTTTCAAGGCCTTTTTAAAGGCAGGCAGGGACTGTGCTAGGCGCAGCTCACTAGGGAGATGATTCCACAATGTAGGGCCCACCACAGAGAAGGTGTGGTTACGCGTGAGCAATTTCCGTGCCTCCCTGGGTGTGGCCACTCTTAGTGAGCGCGCATGTGCCATTCTCGTGGGCCTGACCCCAGTTGACCTCTGAGAGATACGCTCCGACAGGTAGTCTGGTCCCAAGCCATTGAGGGTTTTGAAAATCAAAACTGAGACCTTGAACCTTATCCAGAGGACAACGGGTAGCCAGTGCAGGCGAGCCAGAACTGGGGTGATGTGCTCAAATCTACGAGCACCCACCAGCAGTCTGGCCACTGCATTCTGCACCCGCTGGAGCCTGGCTAGGGAGGGGACCATTGTACCCAGACGAAGGCGCCCCGAAGAATGGAACCGGCATTTAAAAAGACAACCTTAAATAAAGCAGTGCTGTTTATGTACAGCAAAGCAATCCACGTGCCATTCTTCCCCTACATATTTCAGAGCCAGATCCACTCCACAGGATGTGGGTGATCTCAGCTGGATCCCCTCAGAAAGCAGAGCAGGGATTTGAACTCATGTTACCTCTCTGCAAAATGCAATACCAACCCAGGAAGGGAGTTTTAAAACCTCCAAAGAAGGAGAACTCCATCACCCTCCATGGCACCATACTGTATTCCACTGCCAAAAAGCTCTTACCAACAGGAAGATCTTCCAAATGTTTGATTTGAATCTCTTTTCCTGCAGTTTGAAACCATTGCTCTGAGTCCTAGTCTCTGAAGCCATGGAAAATTAACCTGTCCCCTCTTCAACATGACATCCTTTCAAATATTTAAACATGGCTATCGTATCCCCTCTCAACCTTCTTTTTTGTAAGTCTAAACATTCCCAACTCCCGAAGCCGCTCCTTCTAAGACATTTCTTCCAGACCTTTAACCATCCTGGTTGCCCTTCTCTGGAACCAGGAGACAGATATCTAGTCTCATGCGCTCCCAGAGGCATTTGGTGGGGCCACTGTGAGATACAGGAAGCTGGACTAGATGGGCCTTTGGCCTGATCCAGCATGGCTCTTCTTATGTTCTTATGTTCTTATGAGGCTGTCAACATCCTTTTTCAATTTAGGTGCACAGAACTGGACACAATACTCCAGGTGGGTTCTGACCAGAGCAGAATAGAATGGTACTATCACTTCCTTTGATCTAGACTCACACACACCCTACCAGGGCCATTGCAGATGGAGGTTGCACAAGACGAATTTCACCCAACTGCTAAGTGTTTGGGAAGATCCAAAGGATGTGTTTCCCCCCTTTAAGGAATGGTTCCAGAGGTAGATGCTTTAACAAGAAAAGGTGATCCAACTCACCTGGCTTTAAGGATAACCAATGCCAAAATTAGATGCAAGGTGAGGTTTCTACGAGCTTAGCTTGCCCTCTGCTGGCTGCTCAGTGATCCTTTGCTTTGACAGGAAAGGACCCTATCACCTTCATGTCTCTTTATGTACCTTTGTGGGAACGCTTGCTCCTATTTATCCACACTATGAAAATGCAATTGGCCCCTGAGTCTGTGGAATAGTCCCAAGTCTACCTTTATCATTCTGGCTTGGAAAGGGTACTGATGTCAAAGAATGCTGTTTGCTTCTTCGATGACCTGATTTGCAACTACTTATAACTTTATGGGTTTACGTTGACACAGTGTTTTCAATGTTAGTTTCCATCGCTCATGACTTTGCATGGAACTTTACTCCCCTTTCACTGCTCATGCCCTCGTGTTGCTTTAACGGAATGTTGTCTATTAATGCTGTAAGACAGGGGTCCTCAAAGTTTTCAAACAGCGGGCTGGTCCACCACCACCCAGACACCACTGGGGGGCGGACCACAGTCCAAAAAAAGGGGGAGGGAGGGGCAAGTGGGTGGAGCCTCAGGGCCTTGGGGCCATGGAGGGAGTGGGAGACCTTGCCGCGGCCCTCCTGTTTTAAATTGCCCCACTCGGCTTCACCCGGCACCCCGACCATCTGGTGGGTGGATGGGGGGAGTGCAGGACCTTGCTGTAGCCCTCCCACTTGGAATGCCCCACTAGCCAGCATGCTGATCATCTGGGCGGTAGTTGGGGGGAGTGGGAGAAGCGACATAGCCCACTGCTTTGAACTGCCTCAGCAATAGAAGAAGCTGCGGAGGCTGGCTTGCTCACAAAGCAGAGGGTAGGTGGGGGGGGTTCAATTGGTCCCAGGGGCCGGATTCAGGACCTTGGGGGGCCGCATCCGGCCCCGGGGCCTTAGGTTGAGGACCCCTGCTGTAAGATGTCCCTCAATTCCCTGTTCTCAATACTTGAACATGTTTTAATTGTACTGGACTGTATATTATGCCTCATTACGTAAGCCACCTCGGGTCCTTTTTCCAAGGAGAAAGGCGGGGTAAAAATATCTCTGCCTAACTTAGAAACGAAAAACCATAATTCGGATCTGACAGTGGCAAACAGCCATTGGTTTTGTTGTTTGTGGTTGTTGAGAATTGGCTCTTGCTGGTGGCGTTTTGTTAGAAAAATGACAGCACGGTCATCTCTATTGACAGGAGTCTCGTGACATTAAAATAGCCATCTATGTCAGTGGTTCTCAACCTGGGGGTCGGGACCCCTTTGGGGATCGAATGACCATTTCACAGGGGTCACCATGAGCCAGTGAAGAAAAAGGCACAAATGGTTTGGGTCTGGAGCAGGAGGGGAAAGAAGGGGGGAAAGAGTAAGTTACGGCTTGATAGGTTGGAGGGGATGTCAGTCAATGGCACCGGAGGCTGCGATTGGCTGAGGGTGCCTGTATAGAGGGAAGTTCTCTATGGCCCCTGCAACAGTGGCCTGCCAAAGGGGGCTTGTGGCCTCTTCCAAGCAGGGCAAGGGGTTACCACAACATGAGGAACTGTATTAAAGCGTCCTGGCATTAGGAAGGTTGAGAACCACTGATCTACGCTCACCTGTGAAACATCCAGGGTAGGGGGTGGGGAGTGGGGAGGGTTTTTTTTTAAAATGACAGAACTGCTCTCTTAAACCAACAGTGGAAGTTTGTCATTACATCTTAGAGCTCTCCTTAACGAGGTGGGGAGGTTGACAGCAATATCGACAGGAGGCTAGACATCGTAAGGTATCTTGAGGCTTCCAGCAAAACGAACCAAGGGGGCAAATGATCCCAGCTGAGAACCAGATGAGTTGCATCCACCCACTTTGGCATTAGTTGTCGGAGAAGCCAGAGAGAACTGATAGTTCATCCAGCAGCGCCAAGGACGGGCAAATCCTGAAGAGCAACAAGGAGGTGGTGGCCGCAAAATGAGGGGGTACAAAGTGACTCTGTCAAATGCCATCTCCTACACAATCATTGTGACACTCGGGCTAACTCGGGCTCATACTGAGCAGAAGATGACCATGGCGAATCACGCCAAGTATGTCATAGTTTGAAAACATGATGAGGAGACCATCCACTTGTGACAGGAACGTTTGGAAATCATGATTCGTAAGTCTGCCATACACTGGAAGCAACTTGAGAACCTGCAAAGAACAAAGAACTTGAAATAAAATCAGAATGGCCTGTAACGGTTTTGTTAAACCCCCCTCTCCAAGACATTTCTTATTATCCTTCTAGAATTCCCCCCAGGGTACGTGGCCAAAACGGACAGCATGCACTCTGAACAGTTTTGGGGTTGTGGTGGTTGTCGTGTGCTGTTGAGTCTAATGCCAACCCAGTAAAAGGGGGGAAACCCTCTAAAATGCCCTGCCCTCAACAACTCGGCTCAGTTTCTCCCCCACCCACCCCCCAGGCATTTTGCAACCACACAATTACCTGGTTGAAGGCACCTTCCTGCATCATTGATTGGGTAGCAATGAGGTATTCAGCCACTAGATGGTCCTGTGGCATTATAATCCGAAGCTGAATCTTATAAGGAGAATTTTGCTCCAGGTGGTTCCAACTGGCCTTAAGCCTGGCAGCAGCTCAAGCTGAACCTCACACAGGCTAGTAGAAGCAACATCCGTTCAAAAGGTTGATGACAGCCAAGCTTCTGATTGCTTTTCCCCCAGCATGTCAGAATGCTCTCCGCTGCATCCCGGCCCCAATGTTTTTGAGGTCAAGCAAACCATCAAAGTGCAAAACAGAGCCAGACGGGATGCAAAAAATTACTCTGATGGTCCCACCAAATTCCCAAATGCTATTGATATTTGGCGCACACCATGTACAATGGGATCCAGAACCACTTTTTAGGGTGTGTTGTGTCGTTACAGTTGTGACCGACTCTTCGTGACCCCATGTCCATGGAGGTTTCTTGGCAGGAATACTGGAGTGGCTTGCCAGTTTCTACTCCAGGCGCCTACAGCACCTGGTATTCCCTGGTGGTCTCTCATCCAAGTATTAACCAGGGCCGACCCTGCTTAGCTTCCAAAATCAGGCGGGATCGGATGTGCTTAGGGCATCTAGGCAGCTCACTTTTTAGGGTGTGAGGAGCCAAAAGGCACAAAGCATCCCGAGGGAGGATTGAGTGGGCAGCCTGACATAAAAAGGAGGTGGAGATACCTTGGGCATTGCAGCAAACAACTCCTGAAAAGGGAGCTCTCATCAAACTGTGCAGAAAGCCCGACTGTTGGGTGGCGTAGCGAGGGCTGCCAGTACCCAGGGCAAGGCAAACATTGCAACCCCCCCAACCCATGGACCTCCACAGCACCCTCTTCTCTTCCATTCATTCCTGGTAGAAGAGCACCCCCTCCTCGCAATCTCCTCCTCCATCATCATCCCTTCTCCTCTCATCTTTGTGGACCACAAATTGTACATGAGTCATCAGTGTGATGCGGCGGCTAAGGAAGCCAACACGATTCTTGTTTGCCTCAACAGAACCATAGTGTCTAGATCAAGGGAAGTGATAGTACCACTCTATTCTGCTCTGGTCAGATCCCACCTGGAGTCCTGTGTCCAGTTCTGTGCACCTCAATTTAAAAAGGATGTTGACAACCTCGAGCAGGTACAGAGGAGGGCGACCAGGATGGTTGAGGGTCTGCAGAAAATGTCTTATGAGGAGCGGCTTAGGGAGCTGGGAATGTTCAGCCTTTCAAAAAGAAGACTGAGAGGGGATATGATAGCTATGTTTAAATATGTGAAAGGATGTCATATTGAAGAGGGGACTGGTTTATTTTCTATGGCTTCAGGGACTAGGACTGGGGGCAATGGTTTCAAACTACAAGAAAAGAGATTCAGTTTAAAAAACATTAGGAAGAACTTCCGGATGATAAGAGCTGTTTGGCAGGGGAATATGCTGCCACAGAGGGTGGTGGAGTCTCCTTTGGAGGTTTGTAAACAGAGGCTAGATGGCCATCTGTTGGGAGACCTGTGATGGGGGGTCCTGCATGGCAGGGGGTTGGACTAGATGGCTCTTGAGGTCTCTTCCAACTCTATGATTCTATGATTCTTCCATTGGCTCCTCCTTGCCTAACTTCCAAGACAGAGTAGACCCTGCCCAGAACCATCTTCCTACCTTGATTCCACCTCCTTCTCTCTCTCTCTCTCTCTCTCTCTCCCTCTCCCTCTTGGTGTCTCCTTCTGTGCTGGATGAGGATGGGAGGGAGGGAAGTGATGCAGCATCTCAGCTGGAGGGGCCAGTCCTCATCTCCCTTTACCTCATTCCTTTCCTCTGGGTCTGAATCCTTCTTAGCTGCTGCCCACTGCCCTCCAGCCACCCTGTGGTCTTTGGCTGCGACTTCAGCATTGCTGCCCCCCCCCCTTTGCGCCCCTGCTCGTGGGTCCTGCAGCGGTTATCCTCTATCAGTGTACTTGTGCGTTTTGCCACTAGATGGGAGATTACTCTTAGGTTTGAGAAATAACCTCTTTACTTGCTCCAAGGACAGCTTTTTATAACAGTGTCCCCAAAAGAAGCTCAGTCCAAGCTCGGCTTAGATCATTCCAAGTCTACTGCTTTTCCACTGTTCTGTAAGTCTGAATCTTCAACAAGGCTGCATGTCCCTGGCTCGCCTAGAATGGAAAATGTACAGTACTTGAAATCTTTTTGTAGCATCCAAGGACAGAGAAACCCATTGGCTTCACACACACACCGCATATTCAATTTTTAAAAATCTTTCCACTACAAAACAAACTCTCTCTCCCCCTGTTTGTGTGTGTGTGTGTGTGTGTGTGTGTGTGTGTGTGTGTGTGTGTGTGTGTGTGTGTGTGTGTGTGTGTGTGTGTGTGTGTGTGTGTGTGTGTGTGTTCCCTCTCTTTCCCTCTTTCCCACCCTCAGCTGTCTATTTGCAAAAGGGGTTCTTTACAGGAGTCTGAACTAAACCCTTGCATTACCCCTGGATCTCCCTAGCCCAAAACATTAACCCTGCACCTCTCATAGGACTATGATCCACCTTTCAAACATGAGTCTGATTTCGTTTTGCAGTTGTTCCATTGGGGAAGAAAACAGTTTTGTTCATTCCTGGGGTGGGGGGGGGGGGTTCCTCAATACAGAGCCTTGAATCAGCTCTAGAGTAGAGATGGGCACGACTTGGCGAAATTCTCATTTCCGTTTCCGTTTCTTGTTTCTGTTACACAACGAAACAAAGAATGACAATTACTCTGCCAGAACTCGAACTCGAACTGATAAACGACAAATTGGGTCTGATTTGTCGTGTTATCGTTCCTGGCATTGCCCACCGCCCGCCCCCGCTCCTCCCCCTGCTGCTGCCGCCGCCCGCACATGGACCCCCCGCCCCCGCCGCCCGCCCTGTGCCCGCACCTCCCCACCCCTGCAAAAATAGCGCCGGTCGTGCCGGACGTCAAATCACGCAAAATCGCGGTAGAAATGACAAATGAAAAAATGACACGACGAAATGACAAATTTTTGAAAAATTTCGCGAAAAACGGAAACGAGCTGAAACAGACCCGTCCTGAAAAACGATAACTCGAAAAAAAAATTTCCTGGTCGTGCCCATCTCTACTCTAGAGGACTGAACGGATTACTTGGAGGAAGGGAAAATACACATTTGTCTTGATGTATGACTTGGAAGTGAGAGCTGGACGATAAGGCTGATCGCCGCAGAATCGATGCATTTGAGCTGTGGTGCTGGAGGAGAGTCTTGAGAGTCCCCTGGACTGCAAGCAGATCAAACCTATCCATTCTGAAATATATCAACCCCGAATGTTCACTGGAAGGACAGATTTTGAAGCTGAGGCTGCAGTACTTTGGCCACCTCATGAGGAAAGAGGAGTCCTTGGAAAAGTCCCTGATATTGGGAAAGATTGAAGGCAAAAGGAAAAGAGGATGGCAGAGAATGAGATGGTTGGACGGTGTCATCGATGCAACCAACATGGATTTGACCAAACTCCCGGAGGCAGTGGAAGATAGGAAGGCCTGGCGAGCTCTGGTCCATGGGGTCACAAAGAGTCGGACACGACTGAACGACTGAACACACACACACACACACACACACTTGACCATTAGGCTAATGGCTGCATGCATCCCCAGGGAGAGAGAGAGAGAGAGAGAGAGAGAGAGAGAGAGAGAGAGAGAGAGAGAGAGAGCATTAGAAAGGCACACTATGTACCTCTGCCAGGGGAAAAAGAGGGGAAAATTGGAGAGTTGAACTGCATGTCAAACCAACTTTGTCGCCACTTGTGACTCACGCGTGTTGGACTATTACAAAGCCCTCCTCTGATCTGTAGCTCAGCCGGCACATATCCAAGCATCCCGATTTACAGGGAACAGTCCTGAGTGTTGGGATCTAATTATTCCTGCGAAATCACTGACACTCTTTATGGCTTTTTGCAAATGGCACCATTTAGACATTGCTAGGATACCAAGTTATCCGGGAGATAAAATTTCCAAAGGCTCTGTTCCCAAGCTGGTGCCTTTCTTGCGTTGTGGCGATTCCTGTGTGCCTTCAAGTTGGAGCCAACCCGTAGTTGACCCTAAATTTATTAATTAATTAATTTATTTAATGTACTGCCGCATCATTGCCATGCACTGTTCTGGGCTCCTTAGAGAAATAAAGCATGGGATGCCCTAACCATATCTGATCTCGCCTGATCTCAGAAGCTAAGCAGAATCGGCCCTGGTTAATACTTGGATGGGAGACCACCTGGGAATACCAGGTGCTGTAGGCGCCTGGAGTAGGAACTGGCAAGCCACTCCAGTATTCCTGCCAAGAAAACTCCATGGACATGGAGTCACGAAGAGTCGGTCACGACTGCAATGATACAACACACAACACACACACACGGTGCTTATAAAATGTAATTATAAAATGTTAATTATGCAGCTAATAGGGTTTCCAAGGTAAGTGAGCTGAGAGTGACTGTACCAGTTCCCGCCCCACCCCCACCTCCAACTCCCGGAGAGTTTCTATGGCTCAGCTGAACCCACACCTCCTGGGTCCTGGTTTGTTGCTCCATCCTCTACATAACACACACCAGCTGTTTCCTTCCTGTGCACTTTTCCATCAGGCCCAAATGACACATGACTGTGAGTGTGCTTGTTTCATGATGGTCTTCTGTAACACTTGGTGTTTTAAGTCGGCATGACACAGTATGTGCATACACATCCCCCCCCTATCAGATACTAAATGGTGCAGGGGTGTTCCCACCCACCCCCACCTTCCTTTTCCCAACCAGCAGCTCTTGGCCGACAGTTAAAATTCCAGATCACTGTTATCCACATGTTAGACAGGAAGGAAAAGCCGGAGATTGGAGCAGGCACTGGTCCCCACTGCCACTGTTTCGTCCTTTTCGTTCCCAGTACAAATATCCCTGCTCGGATGGTGATGGTGGGGGGGAAGTTGGTTCAGAGGAACTGGTCCTAAGGAACACCAGGAGGAGGAGAACTGCTGGAGAGCTCTGTACTTCAGGTCCCGAGTCGGGAGTTCGATTCTTCCCCGGGGCCTCCTTGACAGCGCTTGGGCTCCACAAAGGTTATTAATCATCACCTCCACGGCTGGTGGTGATCAAAGGCCTCGGACCACCAGGAGGAGTGGGGAGCTGAGACAGCCTTGTTGGAAAGATGCCCTGATTGACATCCAGCGTCCTTTGTGAAAGGGGATGGAGCGCCAACAGCTTTGCTTAAACTGGACCTTTTTCGATGATTGCTAAATTTCCTGTCTGGGACCAGATGCGAAAGGTGCAGAAGGACGCCTTCGGTCCCTTTGGGGAGAAAGGCGGCATAAAAATAAAGTTGTATTATTATTATTATTATTATTATTATTATTATTATTATTATTATTATTATTATTATTATTATTATTATTATTATTATTATTATTATTATTCCTCTGAGACTCATGCAGCCCCCTTCAAGGCTACAGCAAGGGGTTTCACACCCCTTTCCCACACCCAACTCAACTCCTCTTGACAGGGGGATCTCTCCGAGGTGTATGAGCCCCCCCCCTCCGCATTGTAGATGAGGTGATGAAGAAACCTCGAGTCCCTCCATCCTGGCCCCATCCATAACCAAGGGCTGGGGTGCTGCTTGTCCAAGGCCTGGAGCCAAGAGGTCTCTTGTCAGGCAGGGAGAGCCACCACCTCGCCAGCGGGCCGTGGCAGGAGGCAGGCGGCACGACGCCAAGGAGAGGGGGTCAC